>CM049186.1:13818942-15018942 GCA_026770425.1 Boechera divaricarpa
AAAACAAACTTTATCACAAAAATCAACGAATTTTCGCAGAGAGAGAATCATACTTACAAAACTTCGAAACCCAAAACGTGGGAAAAGAGAAATTTCACGACTCAGGTAAAAAAAACGTGATCAGAAAGAAGAACAAAAACCCTAAAACCCGGGAAAACCTCTTTTGCAATCAATCAGAAATTGAGAATAAAAAAAAAAAGGAATAAACTTTAGAATAAGATAAGAGAAGAAGAAGAGAGACGGATCATTAACCTCAAAGCAACGTACGAGAATTCTGAATTCTCACTCGATTGAGAGAGTTTTCGTGAAAGAGAGTAAGTTATTACGATGAAGCAAGCAATGGCCGAAAAAAAAAAAAAAAAGAAAAAAAAAACTCTTTCTCTTCTTATTTATGCTTCTACAGGAATAAAAATCCGGGTTCGGGTTTGTTTGACCCGCCCGGTTCGAGAGCCCCAGGAGTGCGTTGACAAATTATTTTACCAACTTTTATTATATGGGAAAGTGTGAATATCTGCTTTTTTAATTTCGACACGTGGCACGCAATTGGATTTGATTCTTGATGATTCTATTCCACTATTGGATTCATATGTAATCACAAAACGGTTCAGAATTATTATAGAAATAAACACGTACATGTTTTTGTTAGATTTTTTTTTTTTTTTTTTAAAGGTTTTGTTAGATTTCGTCTGTGTTCAATATTTTTTCTTGGGGATTTATGATTCTATGTAGGATTAATTAGAAGATATTTAAGATTATTAATCAAGAGGAGAATGATTTGGATTTTGAACTTTAAGGAGTTTTGTCATAGTTTGATTAATGTTTTCATGATTTCAGAATCGAAGTTACGCTTACGCTCATACAAAAAAAGTTACGTTTTATAGAAAACGAGGAGGTTGCAACCAATAAAATTGTATTTTAGTTGGGGCAACGAAATTGGCCCACTTCTAATTCGGTACTTGTTCCATTGTTTGAATCAAAATTAAACTAGTTTTATAAAATAAATTTTTTTAAAAAAATATAATAATTTAACTTTTTGACATAAATGTATTTTAAACACTTTCTACAAATATGATACTTAATTTTATATATAATTAATAGAAATATGATACTTTCCATTACGTTTACTTATTCTCCAAAACAACATTGAAAAAGGGGTCACTTGTTTATGGTGGTGATATTACCTCTTATATTTTTTTAAAAAAATTACATTGATGAATAAGCTAAATATAATTACAAGGAAGCAAAATCTAATTAATTAGAGTAATGCAAAAAAAATGAAAAAGGACTCGGTTGTTTTACTGTTTAACAACGAACCTTGTCACTCGCTAACAAAAAGAAAGAAAAAAATGCCACAATAAAAGACAAGACTAGAATGCTAAGAGCAAGGCCAACAAGCTGAAGCCCATTCAAGAAGCTGACTTTGAGGCACCGCTTTAAAGAGGTGATAGAGCCATCTGATGCTGATACAGTGGAGCGTTGGCTGGTGAAGGAGACGAGGAAGAGCTTGGTGATCGGACCGGTCCAGGAACCGGAACAGCCACGGGACCCAACGAGGCTGGTAAAACGTGGATTTGAAGTTTCTGTCCCAACGTGCAGTGACCAGGAACTCCGCTTATGAAGTGTTGGAGTCCCGGTTTCGTTAGACTGATTGAGTCGGACCCAGTTTTGTATCTCATAAGCGGTTTAGACGATTCACAAAGCTCGAAATCATTGTGAGTGACTTCCGTAACGTCGTGGTAATCTTTGTTGTATGCGAAGACCAAAGAGTCTCCAACTTGAAAAGTTCTTGAAAGAAGCCCACGCCTCGTAATCAACTCCCATGATAGTCCATCCTTTCAAGTCGCCGACTTTGTGAACAGTTCGTCCAACGGCAACTCCAAAAAGAGCTACAAGAATCAACAAAGAAGTGAAAAACACGTTGTTCTTAATCAAAGCCATGATCGTATTTTGGTTCTTAACTTCGGAATGAGAGAAACAAGTTTGAGAGAGATAATTAATGGAAGTAATGAGATTGTTTGGTGAGAAGTTGAGAAGGGCGCTACGAGTTTTTATATAGAGCCGAGGAGTCGGTTGAGATAATCCTGTCCCTTTTGGGATTTGAAGATTTGGATAATTCCTAGTGACTATTGATGATGTTTCGTTTAGGTACTTTCTTTCCTTTTTTCCATATTCGAGATTGATACCATGACCTTTTCTAATTTGAATTTCCTCTTTTTTCCAACAATTTTTTTAAAATTGAGATATATATATTTTTAATGGTTTAGAATTAAAAGATAAAAGCGTTGATATTAACAAAGGAATAAAAAATAAAATAAAGAAATGAATGACTAAAAACATAACAAAAAGAATTATGATGTACACAAATCTACTTAACATATATTTGATGAGACCTAATGTTATAGGTGATGAGAGTTTGTGATGTGAAGGATTTTTGTTTACTCTTATAATCATAAATCTATTGGTTACATATGTTTAACCTAGTTTCCTCATATAAGATAACTACAAATGTTTTGAAGATTTATAAGGGGATCGGTATGAAGATTTATAATTTTAACAATATGTAAAATATAATAAACAGAATTAAAACATAAAATTGTGAAAAATATAACAGAATTATAAAATACTTGGGCGGTTGAACCAGCCACTTAAGCATAAAAAACTTAAACACATAAATAAAATTATGAAATCTAAAACTTATTCAAGAAATTTATAAAACAAAATACAAAACAAAAGATTTAAAACTTACAAATTAAAAGATGGAGAGATCTTGACTCAAGATGGAAGGGGAATGATGAAAAAAATTTTAGAGATAGAATGAGAAGGTGAGTAAGAAGGTGAGGAATAAGGAGTGCACGACATTTCTTATATAGAAGTTTACAAGTGCCCTCAATTAAAATAAATAATTTTAAAAACAAATATGAAATAGAAAATAGTGTCACGGACACAATAGAAAAAAACAAATAAGTCTTCTTCAAGATTCCTTTTGTCTCTTGCCTTTTGAAGTAGATTTTGATGTTTTTGTTTTGTTGCTTCTTTGGATTCGTCCTGTTTTGAATTGGTGGCCGACATGTACTGTATCTGATTGGATTTTGCGGAGATTTTTCTTCGTTTTTCAAAGTGGTTGTCGCGCCATGATTATAACTGTAGTTGATTCAAGAATTTGCAGAGCGGTTTTCTTCGTCTTCAGTAATTGGTCCCGTCTTGCTTCTAGTGTGTTTGAGTTGTTTCTGAACATTTGAAAGCCTTCTGTATCGGTTGTCGTTTTGTTGATATCCATTTTTTTGGTTTTCGTTTTTTACTCTGATGGTTGTTCCTGTTAAGATTTTTTTTTTTTTTTTTTACAATCTTAAATTATTTATATATTTATGTATATTTCTGGTGTTTGGATATGTTTTTATGGAGGTGGTCGGTTAAGAGATTTATAATTTTGGGCTTGAATCCATTCAAGAATATTGGAAGGGTATAGATTTGAAGGGATTCTGTATTTATCCCACCATTTGATTTTAATTTTTTTCCTGATGATTGGTATTGAATCATTCAAAAATTCAAGAGTCCATGAAAACACCCAAGGTAAATGAAATTTGGAATGAAAAAGGGTTAGAGCGGGATATCTTTTTTCATCATCGGAAGGGATGAAAGAGGTTTTGAAGATTTGGAAAGATTTGTTTATCTGAGGTTTAAATATGTTTATGACGGAACCGAAATTGTTCCATCATTGATTGAACCAAAAGGGTGATTTAGAGAGGTTACAGGTGGTATCAAAAAAGATTAACCACGTGTGTTTGTGTTTAGGAGATTAGATCAAGAAAGAATTATACCAACCTTGGCAGTAATCCCAGTAATTGAACGGAATTTTGAAACATGGAAGATTTGGACACCTTTTTAGGAATCTTATATTATAATTAAGATCATAATCCCAGTCTTTTTGTGAAATGATATCATGGATTTTGAAAGTAGATTACGCGGGAGCTGTATGACTTTCGTCTAGAAAATTGTGTTTGAAAGTTTTTCAAGAATTGTTTGGTAAAACAACACTGTTTTATCCGTATTGAAAGGTTTGTAAAACTGATTTTTACCAAAAAACTTCTCTATGGTTGAAAATGGATCATTTTCCACAAAAAAAGTCTTTTTCAATAGTAATGACATTTTGATAAATCGGTTTTTCAAAATATTCTGAAGGAGGATTTTGTGAAAATTCCTTTAAAACAACTTGTGAATTGTTCAAAAGTTTTGAAATTTGTTTCGAAGTCTGATTTTGTTTTGAAATCATTTTTGAAGGGGCTTCAGAGATTTTTGAAATCGTAAGAGAAGAAATTTTTTTTGGTGAATTACCTTTCTCTTGTTTTGAAAAGCTATTTTCAAAAGCTTTTTGTAAACTCCGTATCTGATCCAAAAAATTTTCTGGTGTTTGGAGGGTTTTTTCTTCTTTTTCTAGCTTGTTTTTGGTAATTGTAATACAGGGTTGTGTTTCGGGTTCTGTTTTGGGTTTGGAAGTGTTTGGAGTTTTTTCTGGATTTTGTTCTAGGGAAAGGCCTTTGCTTTTGTCAATCTTTGGTGGCATCGTACATGTTTTGGAGAAATTCTCGAGTCAAGAAATCTGCAATAAAATTTGCTTCTCTTTTAATATATTCAATATCAAAATCAAAAATACTTAGTAATGCCTGCCATCGGCCAAAAATTTGTTTAGAAGCAAGATTTTTAACATCCTTTTGTAAAACATCTTTGGCGCTTTTACAATCAATTCTTAGTAAAAACTTTTGGTTTAAAAGATCACTTTGAAATTTTTGTATACATAGAACTATACTTAAAATTTCTTTTTTAATAGTTGAATAATTCTTTTGGGTTTCATTCCAATGAGCAGAAGTAAATTGTATTATATTTTCACGACCATTTGTTTCTTTTTGTTTCAGAATATCCCTGTATCCTATATCAGAGGCGTCTGTTTCTATAATTTTTGCTAAATTTGGGTCTGCTATATGCAGACACGGAATTTCTAAGACTTGTATTTTAATTGGTTGAACTAGAGCGGTATGCTCGTCTGTCCAAGGTGTTGGGTTTTTCTTTAAACGGTCATGTAATGGTCTGGCTATTCTATTGATATTTGGACAAAAATCTAGGACGTAATTAAGACTTCCTGGAAACCTTTGTAATTGAGTTTTGTCTAAGAGTTTGTCAAGAAATTTATTGGCAAATTTTAATGACCTTTTTATTGGTTTTATCATACCTTTGGATATATAATGATCAAGAAATCTTATTTTAGTTTGGAACAAGGACATTTTTGTTTTTGAAATAACAAATCCATTTTTTCGTGCAACATAGTAAAACGTTTTTAGATGTTTGAAATATTCGTCAATAGAGTTTGAAAAGATAAGTATATTATCAATATAAACTATACAAAATTTTGAATATTCTGAGAATATATCATTCATGATTTTTTGAAATTCTGAATGTGCATTTTTCAAACCAAAAGGCATTACGTTCCATTGGTATTGCCCAAAAGGAACAGTAAATGCTGTTTTGTATCTATCATTTTCAGATATTTCCATTTGCCAAAATCCTGATTTTAAATCGAACTTTGAAAATATGTGAGCAGAATGCAGTTTTTGAAGAAGATCTTTTTTATTTGGTATTGGATATCTAATCCATTTTAATGCTGAATTTAAAGGCTTGTAATTTATTACAAGTCTTGGAGTTCCTCTTTCTATTTCAGAATTTTTATTCACATAGAAAGCTGCACAAGACCATGAAGATCTTGATTTTGAAATTAGTTTTTTGTTTAGAAGTTCTGAAATTTATTTCTTACAATGACTTTCAAATTCAGAGTTCATATGAATTGGTCGAGCCTTTGTAGGAATTTCTCTTTCATCAAATTTTTTTCCATAGGGTAGATCAACAATATATTGTTTTCTATCCCAAAAGGCAGTTGGTAAATCTGAACAAAGTTGTTCTTCAAACAATTTATTTAATTTTGTGATTTTCTCTTTTATAATTAATGTTTCTAATGATCCATTTGTTTTTTCGACAAGAAATTCTGTTTGTAAGTTTTCTAAACAAAAATTTTTGCTATTGATTAAAGAATTTATAGAATTTTCTTATATTGAGCATGCTTTGATTAAATTTAGACTCCTCTTTTTTAGAATTTCCATAAAATCAAAAGATTAATTTTTTATCTTGAGTTTTGAAAGAGATTAAATCATCTTTGACTTTGTATGGTGTTATTAGATTTATAAATGGTGTTCCTAGGATGATATTTTGGTATATATCATCTATGAGAACAAAAACTATTTTAAAAAGAATAGTCTTTAGTATAGAAGCGCTTCTATTTTTGAAGGGATTGTAAAGCAGTTTTTGAATTAATTTTTCTTCCTTGGTTAAGGATAGTGGTTAAGTTATAGGAGGAGTTTGAAGTTGATGGATCTTTATTTGTAGGAAGGTTTTCTATTTTTTTATTTTCATTTAATATTGAAAGGATTGTTTCAAGAAATTTTTGTTTTAGTTGGGGATCTGAGATTGAATTCAAGATTTCCAGTTGGAATTCTTGATCTTTTGTGAGGACTTGGATTTTCTTATCATCTGAATCCGAATTAGATGACGAGTCATTTAGTTCATCAACTTGAAAGGCCTCTTCTAAGGAAGATTCGGAATCATAATTACTAGATGAGGAAGAGTAATCTAGGAAAAGATTTGAGATTTTAGTTGAGATTTCTTCTCCAAGATCGAGCTCTTGGATTTTCTTGTTTAAACGATAAAATTCTGAAGTGCGGCCTTTTTTGTGGCATTTATAGCATGTTAAGTTTTTGTAAAAAGGTTTGTTTTGATGTTTTCTTGGTTTAAATTTATTTTCTTTAAAGTTTTTTGGAGTAGTAAGATGATTTGCAGTCACCTACACAAGATTTTTTATTACTAGGATTTATTTCAAATTATTTGGAGAAAGAACCTAGCTCTACTTTTGTTCTTCTAAGTTCCCATTTAAGATGTTTTTGGAGTTTTAAATCTTGACAGATTTTAAGACCTTCTTGTTAGACAAGACTGACCAATTCCCCATAAGTGAGATCATCATAGTCTATTATTTGGATACCATTAGACTCTCTAATTTTTGTTCTAACCTTTTCTCCTAAAAGTGTAGGGAGTCCTGCTAGAAATTTTTCTTTCCAAAAAGGTTGGTTTGAATCTTGTCGGAGTAAGACTCTAGTAAAGAATGTGTTTTTATACCATTGGAAATCACTTAGTTTTTTACATTTAAGATTTGAAAGAAGTTCTGCGTTTTTATCTCTAAGGACTGAAGGATCTCCTATGAAATGAAGAGTTATAACTAAGACTAGAGTTGTTACGGTATTTTGTTAGGGATTATCAAAGTTATCTAGAACTGGCATGCCTTCTTCATCTATTTTTACAGCATCAAGAATTTCTCTTCGTTGCTGGTTGGTAAGATAGTTATCCCACCATCTTTTTAATTGTCCAGAAAATCCGGCTATAAGGAGCTCAGCTACAGTTTTATCTTTATTTCCTATTTGTGTTCTATAAACGTTTGCAGCTATTGTCATTTTTTAAAGAAAATTTAGGATATTATATTCAGATATACCATCAAGATTCAAATCATAGACTGAAGAAGAATTGAACCTAGATTGTTCTATACGTTAGATCTGCCCTAGGTCTGGCGCTGTTATTATTTGGTTTTCATGACTCTAATCAAGAAAAGAGTTAAACAAGAAATAGCACATGAAAATGATACACTAGAAAGTATATAAGTCGATGAGATTTTCTAGTGTATCATTTTCATGTGCTATTTTTTGTTTTAAGTCTTTTCACAGTATCTCTTAACATGGCTCTGCTACCATAAGTACGTGATATTCAATTAACCAAACCTTTTGAAACAATTCATTTATTTTCAGAATATGCTTTACAAAGACATAGAGAAAAGAATTTCAAATATATACATATTGGTTTAGTCCAAGTCGGTATTAAACCACTTTCAAAAGAAGGTCTTAACACCTCAATACTAGCTATCTTAAGAGATACTAGATTTAACTTATTTGAAAATTCTTTACTTAGCTCTATAGAATCAAGTTTATATGCTGGTCCAATATCTTTTGATTGCTATCCAAATTTTACTGTTTCTCTAAATGATAAAAACATTTTAAAATCTTTAGTCTTGCAAGTTAAAACACATAATTATGAAATGATAGAAGGATCAATTCCAATTGCTTTAGTTTTTAGGTTACACTATAAAGCCATGACAAAAGCTTTCTCTTCAAAAGAAAAAATATCTAGTAAAAGGGGTGAAACTCTTTTACTCCAAACTGATCTTTCAAAATCAAACTCCGTCATACCAAGATCAATTCAATGGAAAGATGTAAATCTTCCAGAAGAATGGATTCTTGAAGGAGTTACCCAGCCAAAACCTCAAAAACCTATGGAACCAATTGAACCAAACACACGTCTCAAAAATATTAAACAATTTAACGATGGAAAAGTAAAATTTTCCTTCCTTAGAAATCATTATAAAAATACCGAAGATGATCTATCTTGTGAATCCTCTTCAACTATGGACACTATAGACTTAGAATAGTTTCCCAAATAGGTCGTAGTTTTCCAATTCACGAACCCAAATTTCAACCACGATTCTCAACTTCTGATATTCCAAATTCGATCTTGAGAAATGTCGATTTCCAAACACAAATTCCAAAACCTGTTTATACAGCATGTACTAGTTTTTCACAGGATGAATTTACAAATCTGAACCAACTAGCCCAACGATTTCAGCTATTACCGATATGGCTAATGAGTTAAACGTTTTTGAAAAGAATTTCGAAATTGATAAAAAATTCTTGAGGGAAAAATTTTATTCAAAAAATAAGTTACAAAAAAGAATTTGGTTTTTCAAAGAATTCTCAAACACCAAAGAAAACATCCAAGAAGAATATTATACATATCTTAAAAAATACAAAATCCAAGTTTTATTTTTCAATTGGTTCAAGGTTTATGCCAAGGAAAATAATATTTTATTTTCCTTATTCAAAAAAAGCAAATAATAAAACTCCTGAGTGGGAAACACTTGCTAATGGAAAATTAGTTCGTTCAAATCATCCTCCTCAGCAAGGAATAAAACTCGGTGTATTGGGTACACCAATAGAAGCAATTCCTTTTAAACTTCCAAAAGAAGATGATAAAACAAACATCAAAAATATAATTCTTCAAAATAATTTTTCGAACACCAATCTTGGCACAATAAGCAAACAACTTGATAGGATTGAGAAAACAATTTTAAAAAAACCAAGCCTTCCAAATGAAACTCCATCTAACAAAAAACTAAAAACTCTGATGTTCAACCCTTTCCAAATCTCGGAGAATAGTGTTAAAACTTACCAAGATACAAATATAGAATTCATTTGTGCCCTTCAAAGCCAGTTAAGCAAAATAGAAATAGGAGAAAATAGCGGCCATCAAACCCATGATGTTCCTGACACTCCAACTTCAAAAATCCAAAAAATCTAACAACCCCGAGGGACGAAGTTCGAATATTCAAATAAACACCTTATGTCACGAATCAAATACTGATACAACCTCAAAACAATTTCAAAACAATAGAATAAATCGTCTTGATTGGAGTCATGAAAACCAAATAATAACAGCGCCAAACCTAGGGCAGATCCAACCTATATAACAATCTAGGTTCAGTTCCTCTTCAGTCTATGATTGGAATCTTGATGGTATATCTTAATATAATATCCTAAATTTCCTTCAAAAAATAACAATGGCTGCAAACGCTTATAGAACACAAATAGAAAATGAAGATAAAACCGTAGCTGAGCTCCTTATAGCCAGATTTTCTGGACAATTAAAAAGATGGTGGGATAACTATCTTACTAATCAGCAACGAAGAAAAATTCTTGATGCTGTAAAAATAGATGAAGAAGGCATGCCAATTCTAGATAACTTTTATAATCCCCAATAAAATGCCGTAGCAACTCTAGTCTTAGCTATAACTCTTCATTTCATAGGAGATCCTTCAGTTTTTAGAGATAAAAACGCAGAACTTCTTTCAAATCTTAAATGTAAAAAACTAAGTGATTTCCAATGGTATAAAAACACTTTCCTTACTAGAGTCTTACTCCGACAAGATTCAAACCAACATATTTGGAAAGAAAAATTTCTAGCAGGACTCCCTACACTTTTAGGAGAAAAATTAGAGAGTCTAGTAGTATCCAAATAATAGATTATGATGATTTCATTTATGGGAAATTAGTCAGTCTTGTCCAGCAAGAAGGTCTTAAAATCTGTCAAGATTTAAAACTCCAAAAACATCTTAAATGGGAACTTAGAAGAACAAAAATAAAGCTAGGTTCTTTCTGCAAACAATTTGAAATAGATCCTAGTAATAAAAAATCTTGTGTAGGTGACTCCAAATCATCTTACTACTCCAAAAAACCAAAGTTTACAAAAAACTTTAAAGAATATAGGCCACAAGAAAATTCTTGGAAAAAACCTAAAAATAAGTTTAAACCAAGAGAACATCAAAACAAACATTTTTACAAAAACTTAACATGCTATAAATGCCACAAAAAATGTCACACTTCAGAATTTTGTCGTTTAAACAAGAAAATCCAAGAGCTCGATCTTGGAGAAGAAATCTCAACTAAAATCTCAAATCTTTTCCTAGATTACTCTTCCTCATCTAGTAATTATGATTCCGAATTTTCCTCAGAAGAGACCTTGCAAGTTGATGAACTAAATGACTCGTCATCTAGCTCGGACTCAGATGATAAGAAAATCTAAGTCCTCACAAAAGATCAAGAATTCCAACTGGAAATCTTGAATTCAATCTCAGATCCCCAACTAAAATAAAAATTTCTTGAAACAATCCTTTCAACCTTAAATGAAAATCAAAAGATAGAAAACCCTCTTGCAAATAAAGATCTATCAACTTCAAACTCTTCCTATAACTTAACCACTATCCTTAACCAAGGAAGAAAATTAATTCAAAAACTACTTTACAATCCCTTCAAAGTGAAATTAAAGAAGTAAAAAATGAGCTCAAACATTTAAAAGAAAAACAAAAAACAGACTCCGAGTATTTTCACTCGATATTATCTAAAAACCACGATGATTCTAGTTCAGAAGATCAAGAAAACACTTGTTTAGAAAATATGGAAGATGATCTCGGTCTTCAAAACAAATACAATCCTTAAACACTATGCCAAATGATTTTCTTTTTGTACTAAGAGAAATCACTTCTAGAAAATATAAAATTAAAATCACAGTTGTTTTTTCTGACAATTATAAAATAGATATAATTACCCTTTTTGATACGGCTGCCGACTTAAATTGCATAAAATCAGGATTAGTACCAAAATATTTTCATCATCAAACAAATAAAAAACTTTCTGCAGCAAATAACTCAAAACTTCGCATAACTTCGAAAACAGAAGCTTCTATACTAAAAGACAATAATCTTTTTAAAACAGTTTTTGTTCTCATAGATGATATATACCAAAATATCATCCTAGGAACACCATTTATAAATCTAATAACACCATACAAAGTCAAAGATGATTTAATCTCTTTCAAAACTCAAGATAAAAAATTATCTTTTGATTTTATGGAAACTCCAAAAAAGAGGAGTCTAAATTTAATCAAAGCATGCTCAATACAAGAAAATTCTATAATCAATAGCAAAAAATTTCGTTTAGAAAATTTACAAACAGAATTTCTTGTCGAGAAAACAAATGAATCATTAGAAATATTAATGATATAAGAGAAAATCACAAAAATTAAACAACTTGTTTGAAGAACAACTTTATTCAGATTTACCAATTGCCTTTTGGGATAGAAAACAACATATTGTTGATCTACCCTATGAAGAAAAATTTGATGAAAGAGAAATTTTTACAAAGGTTCGACCAATTCAGATGAACTCTGAATTAGAAAGTCATTGTAAGAAAGAAATTTCAGAACTTCTAAACAAAAAATTAATTTCAAAATCAAGATCTTCATGGTCTTGTGCAGGTTTCTATGTGAATAAAAATTCTGAAATAGAAAGAGGAACTCCGAGACTTGTAATAAATTACAAGCCTTTAAATTCAGCATTAAAATTGATTAGATATCCAATACCAAATAAAAAAGATTTTCTTCAAAAACTGCATTCTGCTCACATATTTTCAAAATTCGATTTAAAATCAGAATTTTGGCAAATCCAAATATTTGAATATGATCGATACAAAACAACATTTACTGTTCCTTTTGGGCAATACCAATGGAACGTAATGCCTTTTGGTTTGAAAAATGCACCTTCAGAATTTCAAAGAATCATGAATGACATATTCTCAAAATATTCAAAATTTTGTATAGTTTATATTGATAATATACTTATCTTTTCAAACTCTATTGACGAACATTTCAAACATCTAAAAATGTTTTACTTTGTTGCACGAAAAAATGGACTTGTTATTTCAAAAACAAAAATATCCTTGTTCCAAACTAAAATTAGATTTTTTGGTCATTATATATCCAAAAGTATGATAAAACCAATAGAAAGGTCATTAGAGTTTGCCAATAAATTTCCTGACAAACTCTTAGACAAAACTCAATTACAAAGGTTCCTAGGAAGTCTTAATTACGTCCTAAATTTTTGTCCAAATATCAATAGAATAGCCAGACCATTACAAGACTGTTTAAAGAAAAACCCAACCCCTTGGACAGACGAGCATACCGCTCTAGTTCAACAAATTAAAAAATAAGTCTTAGAAATCCCGTGTCTGCAATATGCAGACACGAATTTAGCAAAAATTGTAGAAACAGACGCCTCTGATATAGGATACATGGGTATTCTGAAACAAAAATAAACAAATAGTCGTGAAAATATAATACAATTTATTTCTGTTCATTGGAATGAAACCCAAAAGAATTATTCAACTATTAAAAAAGAAATTTTAAGTATAGTTCTATGTATACAAAAATTTCAAAGTGATCTTTTAAACCAAAAGTGTTTACTAAGAATTGATTGTAAAAGCGCCAAATATGTTTTACAAAAGGATGTTAAAAATTTTGCTTCTAAACAAATTTTTGCCCGATGGTAGGCATTACTAAGTATTTTTGATTTCGATATTGAATATATTAAAGGAGAAACAAATTTTATTCCAGATTTTTTGACTCGAGATTTTCTCCGAAACAGGTACGATGCCACGAAAGATTGACAAAGGCAAATGCCTTTCCCTAGAACAAAACCCAGGAAAAACTCCAAATACTTCCAAACCCAAAACAGAACCCGAAACATAACCCTGGATTACAATTACCAAAAACAAGATAGAAAAAGAAGAAAAAACCCTCCAAACACTAGAAGAAACTTTGGATCAGATACGGAGTTTACAAAAAACTTTTGAAAAGCTTTTCAAAACAAGAGAAAGGTAATTCATCAAAAATTTCTTCTTCTCTTGCGATTTCAAAAATCTCTGAAACCCTTTCAAAAATGATTTCAAAACAAAATCAGGCTTCAAAACAAATTTCAAAACCTTTGAACAATTCACAAATTATTTTAAAGAAATTTTCACAAAATCCTCCTTCATAATATTTTGAAAAACCGATTTATCAAAATGTCATTACTGTTGAAAAATATTTTTTTGTGGAAAATGATCTATTTTCAACCATACAAAAGTTTTTTTGGTAAAAATTAGTTTTACAAACTTTTCAATACGGATAAAACAGTGTTGTTTTACCAAACAATTCTTGAAATCCCTGGATCTGTAACTTTCAAACACAATTTTCTAGACGTAAGTCATACAGCTCCCGCTTACTCTACTTTCAAAATCCATGATATCATTTCACCAAAAGACTGGGATTATGATCTTAATGATAATAAAAGATTTACAGAAAGTTGTTCAAATCTTCCATTTCGAAATCCCGTTCAATTACTGGGATTACTGCCAAGCTTGGTATAATTCCTTCTTGATCCAATCTCCTAAACACAAACACACGTGGTTAATCTTTTTCAATACCACATGTAGCCTCTCTAAATCACCCTTTTGGTTCAATCAATGGTGGAACAATTTCGGTTCCGTCATAAACATATTTAAAGAATAAACAAATCTTTCCAAATCTTCAAAACCTCTTTCATCCCTTCCGACCGATGATGAAAAAAGATTTTCCGCTCTAACCCTTTTTTCATTCCAAATTTCATTTACCTTGAATTTTTGAATGATTCAATACCAATCATCAGGCGAAAACTTAAAGTCAAATGGTGGGACAAATACAGAATCCCTTCAAATCTATACCCTTCCAATATTCCTGAATGGATTCAAACCCAAAATTATAAATCTCTTAACCAACCATCTCCACAAAAACTTATCCAAACACCAGAAATGACCCAATTCTAAGCCCAAAAATCAAAAATGTTGTCTATGCTAGCAGCAGCAAAAGCGGAAGAAGAAATCAAATGAATCTCGATGCGATTCCTACCAACATCAACTTAGAACTCTCAAGCGTTAGGAAGTGAGCCTGAGATAGACGAAGATGACTTGTTATTTTAGAAATATATATAAATATATAAATAATTTAAGATTGTAAAAAAAAAAAAAAAAAAAAATCTTAACAGGTTTAACCATCAGAGTACAAGACGAACACCAAAAAGATCGATATCAACAAAACGACAACCGATACGGAAGGCTTTCAAATGTTCAGAAACAACTCAAACACACCAGAAGCAAGACGGGACCAATTACTGAAGATGAAGAAAATCGTTCTGCAAATTCTTGAATCAACTACAGTTATAATCATGGCGCGACAACCACTTTGAAAAATGAAGAAAAATCTCCGCAAAATCCGCAATCAGATACAGTACATGTCGGCCACCGATTCAAAACAGGATGAATCCAAAGAAGCAACAAAACAAAAACATCAAAATCTACTTCAAAAGGCCAGAGACAAAAAGAATCTTGAAGAAGACTTATTTGTTCTCTCCTATTGTGTCCGTGACACTTTTTTATATCATATTTGTTTTTAAAATTATTTACTTTAATTGAGGGTACTAGTAAACTTCTATATAAGAAGTGTCGTGCACTCCTTATTCCTCACCTTTTTATTCACCTTCTCATTCTATCTCTAAAAATCTTCTCATCCTTCTCCTTCCATCTTGAGTCAAGATCTCTCCATCTTTTAATTTGTAAGTTTTAAATCTTTTGTTTTGTATTTTGTTTTATAAATTTCTTGAATAAATTTCAGATTTCATAATTTTATTTATGTGTTTAAGTTTTTATGTTTAAGTGGCTGGTTCAACCGCCCAAATATTTTATAATTCCGTTATATTTTTCACAATTTTATGTTTTAATTATGTTTATTATATTTTACATATTGTTAAAATTATAAATCTTCATACCGATCCCCTTATGATTATAAATCTTCATACAGATCCCCTTATGTTTATCTTATACATTTGTAGTTATCTTATATTATGTTATCTTCACATATATCATTATGATCTTGAGGATCTTCTAGAACCTTCTATACCTAAACATAGTTTTACTTTATTTCAATTTTTTTTCTGTGTACTCTCTTTTAGTTAATAGAAGATAAACAACTTTTATTCACTATCAAGACATTTTCAATTTCAATTTTTTCTACAAATTCAATAAGATTTTGTTGTTGCACCACTCTAAACACCTTTGAATCATCATCACAATTCATGAACGTCGCACCGACACTATTTTGTCACGCAATGAAGAATGACAGCAAAAACATTATGGTAAACAAAAACAAAACATAAAACGATATACCAAATAATTATGATAGAGACTAAAGTATCCTAGTTAATTATGAAGATGGACTATTCCGCAAATCCAGCATTAATTCCGTCACATTCCGCACTATCTCTATTCGAAGCTTTAATGTATCAATTTTAGTTGCTTTAAACAAAAATATGATTAGCTAATAGTAAACGTAAATGTTAAACGTAAACAAAAATTGTTTGTTTTTGACGTTCAACATTTTTCTTACGTTTGCGTTTATATATTACAAAAAGAAAATGAAAAAAAAAAAAAGAATAGATCTTCCGAAAATTTAACTTTTATTTCAAAGATGTAAATTTTTTTATATATAAAACCTGCGTTTGAAACAATAAAATCCCAAACGGCAATTCATTTTCATCAATAATAAATGGCGTTGAACTTTTTATACATAAAAAAAATGGGACGACGATATATTTCCCCACTAATAGTAAATTTAGCATGACAGATCTTCACGAAACTTTGACTTCGATCTATTTCTCCACGAAATGATACTTCTAAACCTTAATCCCCACAAATCTAAAATTCTCATCTATTCCCCCATTAGACGATCTATTTCCCCATAATTTGGTTTTTTGCATTAAATCCTATAGAAAACCAATCCAAACTGATATCAAACCAATTTTAAAACCAAACTAACATAAACCGACTAACTTTTTTCTTCTTCTTCTTCTTTTTTTCTTTTTGATAAATCATGTAATCTGGCCGAAACCGACTAATCATGGGGCCCGGAAAGACCATGTGAATGCTCCGGTGGCCAAAATAGGATAAATGTTGTAATTCTGCTTTCGTGGGGAGTTGATCCCTGGTCTAGACCAACATGGCGACTCTTACCAATAGAAGGAAACCACTCCACTACCACTACTTGGTTCTTCTTCTTAAGAAACACAAATGAGTTCTTCACACCGCCTTCGTTTATTATGTTCACATGCGCTTGAAGATTCAGATAAATCTGTAAAAAAATAGCAATTACATCATCAGAAACACAAAGATCTGTAATGGTGGAAGCATAATTTTTCATAGAAACGATCCTGACTCTTAGGTAAAACTTAAAATTGACTTAATCATTCAAATTGGGATGAAAACTTTGGAGCAGAGTCGATCTTTCTTCGTTGCTTAGATTATGATCTCCAACTACTTTTGATTACCCCATCCTTGACGCGAGATCTGATACCGTAAGCTTCCTGCTCTCTCTCTCCTCATGCTTGTGAACTATGGAAATTGGATATTACAGAATCAGATCGAAAAATCAATGAGAAACCAATGAAAATTATCAAACGCGTATGGATCAGACGTACGTACGTGAGATTTCAAACTCCGAAGCTCCAAAGATTTTTCGATTTTGAAGAATTCAGAAATTGAAATGTCTTTCCTTCAATAATCCCAAGTATTATGCAATTCCTCTTCGAGAATTTAATCCCCAAATTAAAATTTGTATGAACTATTTAACAATCACAGGAACACGAATCATTGAAAAATTCAATCAAACATACGTCTCAAAAACTGAATCCCAGTGGAGAAGTGAAGAAAAATCGGAGCAATTTCTCAAATGCTCATCAAGTTTATATCAATTTCTATTTTACTCCATCCATTTCTAAAACACTCTCCTATGGGACCCACAACAAATTATCCTAAGAAATCCATAAAATACCCCTCACGTATCTCCCACGCGCCCGAACACATTCCACTCATCTCCCTCTATAATTCTAATAAATAATAATTGTTTTTTTAAATGAAACAGACCATATGTGGGACCCACATCAACCACCTTCTTCTTCATTAAAACAACCTTGTACAGAAATTCGAAGAAAAAACGAATTTCGAGCTTCTCTCATCCCGTCCGTTCTCGTCCTCTCTCATCCTTTGTCATCCTCTGTCTGATGTCCGCCATTGGAGCTACCAGAAGGAGCTGAATTTCCGCCATTGAAGGTGCGTTTTGTATTTGGTTGCTACATTTGAAGACGGTGAGAAAGATTTGAGCTCGGGTGGATCTAGAGCTTGATTGAAGCTTGTTTCAGGTAACGTGCATCATCATTTTGGGTATATTGTAATGAGTTAGTGATGGGATTGGTGAATCGTAACTCGATATTGTGTATTACTCAAAAAATGAGTATTACTGATACAACTGATATTACTAAGATATTGGATACAACTGATACAACTGATATGTACAACTGATATAACTGATTCACAAAGAAATCATGTATTACTGATACAACTGATATTATTAAGATATTGTGTACAACTGATACAACTAATATTACTATGTAAATATGTACAACTGATATAACTGCTATTACTAAGAGATAGAGTAATGTTGATTTTTTTTTATTTTCAGGGTATAAAGAAAAAAAAGCAGTGGACTCTCATACACTTTGGTTATGGGGGACATTATCTAAGGAAGGGAGCTGATGTTGTATGGATTTCAAGAGAAGATGTTAATCACGCTCTTGTGATGAAAAAATCGAGGGCGGAGGTCATTTATACGCTATTGGTTGAAGGTATATGCAAAAAGATGGGGGTGGATGTAGTTAGGTCTGTGATGAAAATTAGTTACATTCCACTTGTAGTGGATCCTAAGAAACCAATCTATATCGTCGATGATGATGATCTTTTGTGTTATTTGGAGTTGTATGAAGATCATTCGAAAAGTGTGTTGCATGTGGAGGTTGTCAATAATCAGAGTTATGAGCAAATTCAGGGGTGTGATAAACTTCCAAGATATGATGTAGTAAGTCAATTTGGTGCAAATAATGAAGATATGATTTCTATTTCGAGAGAAAATTATCGAGTTGATTATGGCAACATGAATCAAGTTGCAAGTGAACCATCCGAACATTATGCAGTGGTTGTATAGGATGAACAGCGAGGAGACTTGGATAATATTAGATGTGAAAAACGATGAGACTTGGATAATATCGGAATTGAAGAACGAGGAGGCTTGTTCATGAATAAAGATAATATTGAGGTCGCACCTTCTGTAGAAGGAGAGCCTCCTCCGAATCTGAAATGGAAAAATGGTATGGATGTGAAATTAGGCCAAAATTTGCAAGCAAGGCAGACGTGCAAATACTAGTAGAAAAACCCGGACATGTGAACTGTTTTCAGTATGATATTGTGAATTCTGATACAAAACGGTACGTAGTAAAATGTAGTGGAGCAAAAAAGGTTGCAAGTGATATTTACGAGCTATGATGCTAAATGATTCGAATTGCTTCTCGATTAGAACGTACAACAAGATTCATACATGTTTTCGTGGATCTTCAAGTACAACTACAAAAAGAAGATATGCCACAGCACGGTTAGTTACATCTGTTTTGCATGAAGATTTTCCAGGTACACTTGAAACCCCATGTTCAAAGAATATCATTGATTTGGTACAAGGAAGAGTTGGCATTAAAGTATCACACTGTACCGCGTGGAGACGGAAAAAAGAAAGCTTGTGAAAATGTACGCGGTAGTCCAGAGGATAGCTATAAGATATTGTTTTTTTATATGTATATGTTAGAGAAGATGAATCCAGGTACAGTTACAGATGTGAAATTAGATGAAGATCAAAAGTTTAAGTACTTATTCTTCCCGTTGGGAGCAAGCATTGAAGGCTTTGCAGCGATGAGAAAAGTGATCGTTGTGGATGGAACTCACCTTAAGCATGTGATTGGTGGAGTGTTAATAGTTGCGATGGCGCAAGATCCTGATCATCATCACTATCCGATTGCTTTTGGTGTTGTTGATGGTGAGAAAGACTTGAGTCTTGTTTGGTTTTTCAGTAAGTTGAAAACATTAGTACCAGATAGTGGTGATCTAGTATTAGTAACGGATAGAAATCCGAGTCTGATCAACTCAATAGCTGAGGTGTACCCGCTAGCTTTGCATGCGTATTGTACATATCAGTTATCTCATAATGTGAAGAAAAACTGCCCCCACGTCCACAAAGAAACACTTGCGAAAACGTTCAGGGCAATAGCGGAAGTGTACAAGGAGTGTGAGTTCAATAAGTGATACGACGATTTTAGTAAAAGGTATCCTGCGGCACGGGCGTATCTTGATAAAAGTTGTAAAAAAACTTGGAAATGGGCAAGTTGTTATTTTCCGGGAGAGAGGTACAACATCTACACCAGTAATGCATGTGAATCTAATAACGGTGTTTTAAGAGAAGCAATAAAATACTCTCTTTTACCGATGATCGATGTGATTGTTGCGAACGTTGTTGAGTGGTTTAACTTGCATCGGCAGGAATCTATCGAAGGGAGATTTTGGTACCTTTTATTGAGAAAGTATTGCACCATTTGTGCGCCGATGCGCAGCGTTTGAAGGTGATAGTGTTAAACAATTTCTTCCTTAATTTCCAAGTGCGCAGACGCGATGGAAATAGTTATTTGGTTGATCTGAAAATCAAAACTTGCACATGTATGCGATTTGATATTGACAAGTATCCGTGCAATAGCGGCTCTTATCGAAGCAAGAAAGAACGGATACACAAATATGGAAATACATGATTTGTGTTCCAAGTATTATTGGATGACGCATTGGGCATTAGTCTATTATAGTACGATATATCCAGTTCTTCATATGTCTCAGTGGATAATTTCTGACTATGTACGCGATATGGTTGTCCTTCCTCTGTGTTATGTCAGTAAAAAAGGAAGACCCCAAGTAACAAGGTTTCCATCAGATGGAGAACATAGGCGAAGGAGAAGCAATTATTCCAGGAGAAGTTTGTATTCGTGGTTTGAGTGTAGTAGTAGTAGTAACCAAAGATAGGGATAAATCTGTTTTTCTCCTACAATTGTATTACTGTTACAACTATGTATTTTTGTTACAACTATGTATTACTGATACAACTGATATTACTAGTGCAACTATGTATTATGTATATTACACTCATATGATTATTTTTAAAGGTATATTACATTCATAGGGTTACTGAAACCACTATTATCGACGTAAGGAGGATATATAATTTATTACCAAAAAAAATAAAAATGTTTTGTTGTGATCTTAAAATATCTTAGACATGTATATGTGTATTTCCTAAATACTTAGGCCTTTATAAGGTGAGTCATATAAAATTTGTAATTTGACAAATCTTTTTCAATGAAAGTTTACCAGCTTTTATTTACTTACCTATTATACGCTTTACAACTAAAAAAAGTGCATAAAATTACCGATACAACTAGTTAGATTTTAAATCACCAATTTTACAACTATGTGTAAATGGATACTACTGTAAAACTGAGTACAGCTACAGCGTGAACGCATGTATTTAATAATATTTTTTTGGTAGTGTGAACAAGTGTGAACGCATATGTTTAATAATATTTTATTTTTTAATAATATTTAAATAATATTTTATTAATATTTTCAATTTTAAGTTTACTAATATTTTTGATTTTTTTAATTCAGTTTATCCTAATAATCCAACCACATAGTAATACATAGTTGTACCTAGTAATACTTGACAGGAAAAATATGCAAATATATCCTAAACAGAAAGAGTTCCCAAAGTTCACAAACCCAACAACAGACATGAAAATGTTCTGAAAACAGCCATATAAAAGAGAAAGATATGGAAAACCTAAAAAAAACATGAAAATGTTCAAACATATGGACTTTTCTTGAAATTTGAAGGTTGTCCTCTCCTCTTTGGAACTGGTGTCTTTTGCCGATTAATTAATACCTTGGGCCTATGTTTTATAGAAGATGGTGCAACTGGAGGAGATGGTGCAACCGGATGAGATGGTGCAACCGGAGGACATGGTGCAACTGGTTCAGCTGGAGGCGATGGTGCAACTGGTTCAGTTGGAGGAGATGGTGCAACTGGTTCAGGTGGAGGAGATGAATAGTTATGTACTTCTCTTTTTTTGCTCTTTCTCTTCTCCTTGTTCAGCTGGATGCATCTCTTCATCCTTGTCTTCAACCTCACCTTCTCCTTCATCCTCATCCTCAGCATCCCAATCTTCATCCTCAGATTCTCCCTCATCGTCTTCTTCTTCTTCAGCAACCTCCACATTAGCTTATCCATTTCCACTATAACCGTGATCCTGAAACTCCTCATCCTCTCTACTATTACCAAAAGCAGATTTATTCTTCGCAGCAGCATCACCATTTTCAAGAGCTGTAATCCTTCTCTTCAAGTCATCAATCTCTTCTTGCATCGCCTTCACAAGAACCTCTAGTTCATTCTTAGGAACCTCCACTGGTATATTTCCAGATTGTTTTTTTTCTCTTCCCACATGCAATGCCCGACCAACTTTATCTAATTCGAAGAACTCCTCCCAGAAGATCTTCTTGTTCTCATCAACTAAACACTTGTTCCAGTTCATAGATATTAGGTCATCTCCTTCATCATCTAAACCATCTTTCAAGATGCTTGACAGAAGATCAAGCTCATGCATCTCCGGTTCCATGCCTCAAGATTGTCGACAATTCAGAGAATTAAAGGATCAATGTATCCATACCTGCTCGATCCTTTGATGACGGTGCTTAAAAAAAAGAGCACCGCCATTTTCAGCTGCTCTACATCTCCTTTCATCTTCTTAAGCATCCCTCTCACCTCACTAACTGTAATATTTTCAGCTTGACCAAAATGTCTTTTAACAAATCAAATGCTCCCCAATTTTTCATAGTTGGGTGGATATATTTGGCAATTTAATCCGCTAAGCAGGACATTCACGGGCACGCCATTCACCACAAACCAACAGGTCTTACCCTTTTCCATAGAGACCGTGCGTAAGAGGAGCATCCACATATCCATCAGTTTGTGGTTTTTGTGTATGTGCATATGCCACAGGTGCTGGAACTGAGGGTGGTTCCTAAACCAATCATTTTTTCTCCTCCCTTAAGAGCGTTTATATCCTCCATCGTATTGGAATCTTCACACTTTGATGATATCTTGTAGCTCTTACCATACTCGGTGTGTTTGAAGAATAACTTCGCAGGTGGAAGTGCCTTCGTGCCCTCCCAAACATCCTGCAATCCAAACATATATGTAAGAAATAGTTGTAGCAATCAAACCCAGTTATACAAGAACGGAATAGTTGTATTTATAGATATCTAGTTGTACTAATACTACTAGTCTAGTGATACCCAGTTATACTGATACTACTAGTCTAGTGATACTCAGTTGTACATAACCGTATACATTTATAATTCAAATGGGATAACAAAAGCGGATGAAAATTACTTGTGGATCAGATGAGGATCCGGCCTCTGTTCTTAGTGGAGGAGGGATCTGTTCTTGAGGCAAAGGAGGATGGCTCTGTTCTCGGGCCGAAGGAGGAGAAGGGATATGTTCTTGAGTCTTCTTCTGTCTTTTCTGCTGCGGACCGTACCATACTACATTCCTCTGACGACTGTTCCGCTTTTGTTGTTCTTGCAAATCAAACCCATTATACCCAATTATATAAAAATCGGATAGTTATATTATACACAATTAGTTGTACATATTTATTTTCCCTTCAAATTCGTAATTTTTTCCAAAAAATCAACCAATTCTAACATGTGCTTGTGTTCTTGGTGGCGGAGGAGGAGGGGGCGTTGTTTCTGCCGCCGGAGGAGGAGTTGCTTCTCTCGCCAGAGGAGGCGTCGCTTCTCTCGCCGGAGGAGGCGTTGCTTCTCTCGTCGTGCTCCTCGTTCTACGACCAGTCTTCTTCGAGCTCCCGCCGCCTTGAGTTTTAGGCATTTCTTATGGGTCTAGGGTTTCGTTTCGGAGATTTCAAAATTGGGAGAAAGATGAGATATAAGAAAGATAGAAGGAGAGATAACAAAAGGTAACTGACGGATTAGTGGTGTAATGTAGTTCGATTTCAAGGACTTAGTGGGGAGGTGGATTCGATTTTTGCCGTTTTTTTTTTTAGTTTCAAATTCAACCGCGAAGCTGGAGGAAGAAGGAAGACAGTGGGGGCTGATTTTAAGGGATTAATGGGATTAATGACCTGACCCGATTTGAAATTGGGTCACCCGAAATCTTTGGATTTACCCGATTGGATATTAGGTTGGGTTGTAAATATTTTAAAAAGGTTGGATAGTTTTGTCATTTAAATATTTTCGAGTTTAAAAAAATAGAAAAAAGAAGAAAAAAAGGTGAAGAGTATTTGAGAAATATTTTTGAAGTGCATGAGCATTTGAGAAATTGATCCAGAAAAATCTCAGAACCTGTCATGTGTAGGTGTAGCATCAACAATTCTCTGCGCATTTGGATTTTTTTTTTCGAAATTGACAAAATGTTTCAATTTAAGAGTGTAAAATACAAAAGCAGCCAAAAGAAAGAGACTAAATTGTAGCACATAGAGATCGAGAGAGAAAAAGAATGGAGAATCGCCGTTGGAAGCCATTTTAATTGAAATCGGAAAAATCTTTAATCGATTAGAAGTGAATAATTCTTGATCGATAAATCTGAGAGAAGAAGGTTTTAGAGGTTTTTTTGTTTGTTTAGGTATTAGCTGAAGAAGACAAAGTTGAAGAAGAAGAAGACGAAAAGAAGAAATTAGAGAATCTGGTGTAATACCGATTTAATCCGGTTTAGGTTCTGCGTCATTTGGTTTGATATCGGGTTTGGATCGGTTTTCTATCGGGTTTAATGCGAAAAACTAAATTATAGGAAAATAGATCGTCTGATGGGAAAATATATGAGAATTTTAGATTTATGGGGATTAAGGTTTAAAAATATCATTTAGTGAAAAAATAAATCGAATCAAAGTTTTGTGGGAATCTACCGTGATAAGACTACTATTAGTTAGGAAATAGATCTTCGTGCCTAAAAAAAATTCGTTAGGGGTTTGTTTTGTTTATTGTAGCAGAGCACTATGGGGTCCGGTTTATTAATGGGCCGTCTGAATACGAGTTTGTTCATAGGGGCTATAAGTAAAATATTACAATACAGGGTGAATACCGTGAATAGATAATGAAAAGAAGGTTTCATTTTGTAAATTAATTTTCTAAAAAGATGTTTTTGGTTCTGATTTCGTTTCAACGCATTTTTGTGAAACCAAAAAAAAAAACCATTTTTATCAAAACCGAACCCATAGGGTTGTTGCTGTTCTCTGTTCCTATCGACCACGGTGGCGACGAGGCGGAGGAGAAGCCCGTCTTCAAATCCTCTAGCATTTCTATTAGAAACGAAACTCTCAGTCTGTTGCAGTCATGGCTTCAATCTCGACTTGGTTTCGATACATGGCTCACAAGCTCGAGTATTCCCTCACGCTTAGTCTCAAGGTTTAGTTTCTCTTAACAAGCTTTCTTAGATTTCTCTTCATCAGTCTCCGATTTTTGTAATCTGGGAATTTGTTTTGGGGAAAGATTAAAATGCTCTTAGAATTCCGCTCTCTTTTGGTGGAGTAAAACTTTAGGGAATTGAACAACTTTCTGATTTATGATGAAAAAGGGTAAAACTTTGATGTTGAAAAATTACAAAGAAGCTTACTTTATGTTGGGATTTGCAGTTTCATTTTGATAGTTTTTTTGATTCTTGAATGCTTCTATAGAACAAATTCATATGGATCGAACTCACTGTTACCAATGCTCACATCTTTAACATTTAAGATTTGTATGTTACTCTTATCACATAATCCGAACAAATAATGGTCCTTGACCCCAATGTCTCAAAACATAACTCTTATCTCATGATCACTCTTATGTTGATAGCTATTTTTTACAACTTTGTTTGTGAAAACTTATGATTTGTGATGTGAACTCACAGAGTCATAGAAGAGAAAAACTGAGCGACCGGGAACTCATTCAAATAGTCTTCAAGAATCTATTCTATGGAAAAATAACCTACTTACACTCGGATAAAGGACCAGAAATGTCACCAACCATGACCGCAAATGAAAACACACTTCTTATCCGTAAGATACCAATTGCTGATACCAGGTATGTTTGTTTTTCTTACATTTAAGCGTCTCACTTTTTTTGTTCAATTTCCAATCTTTGGTGTTCCAGTGCACGTTTCTGTTACATTACATCACGATCATAGTGTGTTTCATCTCATAGCCTATAGACACACTGTACTAATTGCCCACTTTATATGACACATAGACTTGATGCAATGGACCTGTGCATTGAATTAATTGAAACAGACAAGTGTTTGTGGAAAATGTTACTATACTTGTGCCATTTCTTTGCATTTTTGTAGAAAATTTAACCACTTAAATCCCTCAGATCTTTATCACCCTTCATATGATTTATGAAACTTATTTGAATTCCATGCTTAAGGTTTGTATTCATTGGAGATGCTGTCGTCTTAAAGGACCCAAAGGATTCAGATAAGTATCTGATAAGAAGATTAGCAGCTGTAGAAGGATTTGAAATGGTATCAGGTGATGGAAAAGAGGAGCCTTTTGTTCTCGAAAAGGATCAGTGTTGGGTAATAGCTGAAAACCAGAAGCTCAAAGCTAAGGTACATACAACACTGAACAAAACTTAAGCAAAAACAAAATTATAGTCCATAGTCTCTTTCGGTTTACTTTATCGTTGTGTGTGTATTAGCAGGAAGCATATGATAGTCGAACATTTGGTCCAGTTTCAACAGCAGACATTGTTGGAAGAGCTATATATTGTCTGAGAACAGCCGTCGATCACGGTCCCGTTAGAAACAGGTTAGAAAAAGTCATTCTTGTCTCTTAATTAGCATTTTAATGAGCTTTCTGTTTGCTTATTCTAAAATTCCTTTGATCAGTCACACTGCAATGGGACAAGATTCTCCAATCCTGGCCGTAGAATTGGACGTGGACGAGATGGCTAAAAACCACAAGGCATAAAGAGACGCACTTTCTTGTGTTTTCTTTTGTGTGTTAAAGCTAAATTGCGTTCTTTGATTGAGATTTTAGAAAACAATAAATCATTACAACAATGATGATAAATCCGAATTTACTTACCAAAACAATCTTGAAAACCAGTTTGTTTGTAGCCGGAAATATATATTTGCCGCAAATGTCACACTTAGCTTGTCGGTCTCTTCCTTATAAGACCATAAAATTATTTAAGGCTGTTTAGTTATTTTATTTTAATATGAGACTAAGAAGACGTATATTCTTACAAAAAGAGTAAGAGAGTGGGCATAAAACCCAAATTGAACACGCGTTCTCTCTCTCATGAATCTTCCAGAGATCAGCATCCACTTCAATACCATAAACCCCAAATTCAATACCATCCACTTGGCATCAAACCACTTCCTCTATCAGCATCCCTCAGAATCCTCATAAGGCAAAATACTATAAATATCTGGCACGTATAGTACAAAAAAATTACATAATTACCCTAGTTATTAAAACCGTCTATGAAACTAAAAAAAACAAATCAAGGAGATACCTTTGTGTCTCCAACTTTTGTCATAAATTTCTCTCAACCTATATCCTTTATAAATTGTATTTTTGAACTTCTCCTTGCATATCTTTAGACATAATATTTTTGTGTTTGCAACAGGTCTTCGAAAAGTTGTCTTCAATACTGGTATACATTCAAACGTCAATAACTACACATAATAAATACAAGTTGAAACAGTTAAACAAGTCTGCCATTTAAACCAGTTAAACTAGTTGTGCTTAATTAAACTATTACTTCCAATGACAATATGAAACCATAAAATGTCCAGCTCACTTGAACTCTACCACTAAAGCGAGTGAATAGATGGTCCACCTCTTTTACACAGTCATCAAAGGTAAAACGTCCCCACGGAAAGATTTTACAAAATTCTATATCATCCACCATCCGAAAAATAAACGGTTCGATGTATCCTCCAATAATCTTTGACCTTCTATAAATTACAGTCGCGAGGAAATACAAAACAATCATCTTCAACCGATCATTATCAAAAGCCATTTCTGAAAATGATTGAATTCTCCTTGGGGATTGACTTCTATTCACAATGCTTAAATAGCACAAATGGTTACAACGGTATCTACAAAATAGGAGAGAAGGCAAGCATAATATCTACAAGACTGTTTCTATTAGTTGCAACAGAATATCCTATATTCTATCACCCTCCCGTAGTTGTAACGTCGGGTGTCCTGACAGTTAAACTGGCCTTGAATTCGTTTAACAATGATGTTGGTAGTCTTTTTTCGTGAAAATGTCAGCGTATTGTAGAGATGATGGAACATGAAACACTTTAACCTGACCAATAGCTACCTTCTGTCTTACGAAATGTATGTCCAACTTAATGTGTTTTGTGCGCTGGTGCTTCACTGGATTAGATGCTAAATAGACTGAACTGATGTTGTCACAATACACCACTGAAGCTTTGTTGATTGGACAGTGAAGTTCTAACATAAGATTCTGAAGCCAACATAGTTCTGCAACTGTATTTGCCACACCTTTATATTCTGCTTCCGCACTTGATCGTGAAACTGTTGGTTGTCGTTTCGCAGACCAAGAAAGCAAATTTCAACCCAAGAACACACAATAGCCTGAAGTTAATCTTCGCGTGTCGGAACAGCCGGTCCAATCAGCATCCGAGTAAGCCGTGAGGCCATCCATTTCTCCTTTGACGATTTGTAAACCTTGCGTGTGTGTGCCTTGTATATATCGGATAATACGCTTTAGTGCTGTTAGATGTGGCTGTCGTGGATCATGCATATACAGACAAATCTAGTGGATTGCATAGGTAATATCTGGGCGAGTAAACGTTAGGTACTATAGAGCACCCGCCAAACTGCGATACTCCGTCGGATCGAAAACACGATCCCCTGTTCCGGCTGAGAGTTTTGACTTCATATCAACTGGTGTTGCACAAGAGTGACAATTCTCCATACCAGCCCGCCGAATTATGTCTTTTGCAAAAGCAGTTTGACTTAAAAACAAGCCGTTGGTGTTGTATTCTGCTTTGACGCCGAGAAAATAATTGAGTCTGCCCAAGTTTGTCATTGGAAACTCGGATTTAAGCGCCTTTATGATCTTTGACATTAGGGAATGTGAGGATGCCGTCAAGATTATGTCATCAACGTAGAGGAGAATGTATGCCATATCTTAATTTTTCCTGTAAACAAAAAGAGAAACATCGCTCTTGGCTTGTTTGAAGCCAATGTTAGTTACATACGTTGTGAATCTCGAGTTCCAAGCTCTCGGGGCTTGTTTTAAACCATATATTGCTTTGTTGAGCTTACAAACATATTAAAATTTATGCTTGTCAACGAATCCCGGTGGTTAATGCATATATACGGTTTCATCGAGATCACCTTGTAAAAATGCATTCTTGACATCGAGTTGGTGAATCTGCCAGTCGCGTGTGATGCTTAGACTGAGAACCGTATGAATATTGCTGGTTTCACCACCAGACTAAATGTCTCCGTGAAATCTATCCCAGCCTCTTGAGACTTTCCATTGGCAACAAAGCGAGCCTTATGTCGTGAAAGAGCTCCATTAGCATCGTGTTTGTGTTTGAATAACCACATAGAACGAACAATATTAGTTCCTGGGGGTCGAGGAACCAAGCTCCATGTCTTAGTTTTAAGCATAGCATCATGCTCATCAGTCATCGCAGGAAACCAATTCGGATCAGATTTGTCTTTGACATGGCTTTTCGGCAGCGGTGAGAAGGATGTAGTGTTTAGAGAGAGAATTTGTTTAGGCTTTTGGATATCAGCCTTACTCCTCGTGGTCATTGATTGAGTAACAGGTATGCAAATTTGTGGTTCTTGTTAGACAGGCAGAGGAATAGGATTCGATTGGTACACAAGTGGTGTTTCAAGGATTTCTTTGAAGACTGGACTTTGTTCTTCAATATTATCCAGAAAATGATAATTGTTTTCAAGTGTAGTATGAGATACGGCCGCCGAAAAGATGTTTTCATCAAAGTGAACATGCCTTGATATAATAATCTTGTTTGTTTTTATATCTAGGCATCGATAACCATGATGTTGGGAAGGATAGCCAAGGAATAAGCAAGGAGTAGATCTCAGTGATAATTTTTGAAGATGAGAGTGGTTTATATTCGGGAAACAGAGACATCCGAATACACGCAAATGATCGTAAGATGGCGTTTTATTAAAGAGCAGGGGTATGGAATTTAGTTTTGGACAGCGGAGGATGGAAGAATGTTTTGAAGATGGACTGCGACATGGAGGGCTTCTACCCAATAGCTCGATGGGAGCTTGGCTTGAAACAATAACGCTCGGATTGCGTTGTTGATCGTCCGTATCATTCTTTCAGATTTTCCGTTCTGTTGAGATGTATGAGGACAAGAAAATCGAACTTGTATTCCTTTAGTGTCGAAATACTGATGAAACTGATTATTGTTGTATTCTCCTCCATTGTCGCTTTGGAAAGATTTAATTTGGATGTTGTATTGATTTTGAATGTAGGTGGTGAAGTGAAGGAATTTCGTGAAAACGTCACTCTTTCTTCGAAGAGGATAAACCCACAAAAAATGAGAAAAATGGTCCAAGAACAAAACATAGTATTTAACCCCACTTATGCTAGGAATTGGCGAAGTCCATAAATCTGAATGCACAATATCAAATGGTTTTTGCACAGTAGCTGATGAAGAATCAAATGGAAGTTTTATTTGTTTTCCCAATTGACAAGGAGTACAACTGTTGGGTAGTTTCTCCTGATTACAAGAAATTGAACTAGAATTCAAAATGGAACGAAGATTAAAATTATTCGTATGGCCAAGACGCTTGTGCCATAGGGATGGAGTAGAAGCTAGAAGAGATGTTGATGGTGATGAAGGCTTATTAAAATGAGCTGGAAGGGAGTAGAAATCTTCAGTGCTTTCACATCGGAGAAGAATCGTTCGAGTTTGAAGATCCTTCATAGAGAAACCAAAAGGATCAAATTCAACAGAACACCAATTATCAGTTGTGAATTTTCGAACTGATATGAGATTTTTAACTATTTGAGGAGTAACAAGGACATGATTTAGGGATAGGGGACAAGAATTAGTTATTAAAACGGAAGAACCAATGGAGGTAACAGGAATTTTTGAACTGTTTCCTACGATGACTGAGTGCTTGGTGTTATGATTAAAATTAAAGTAGAGAATACCTGTTGTGGTAGCAAGATGAGCTGTTGCACGAGAGTCCATGTACCAATTTGCATTGCCAGGATCTTGAAGAGTCATCGTGTTGAATGCCTCAGAGAAGTCTGTAGTCGGCTGGTTTGAATTCTCGACGGCGTGAGCTTCGTGATGTGTTTGTGTTGGCAGGCGAGAATGCAACTGAGCAGGCCGAGAAATGAACTGTCCAGCAAACGGGCCCCAATTTGGGTAGAATGGAGGTCATTGAGGATAAGGGCTCGGCCAAAAACTTTGTTGTGGCCAGTTGGGATTCTGAGGATGATGATAATTCTGTCTTCCTCGACCGCGATTGTTGTTTCTCCGGTTTCCATGATAGTTGTTGTTGTTGAATCGTTGAGGCTGAGTTTGAGTTGTATTCGGTATTGAGGGCGAAGCGTCAACAGTTAGGATTGTCGAGGATGAAGCATGATCGGCGTGACTGGCAGTTAACTTTAATGACTTTTTCAACCGCGATTCCTCCATCTCCAGCATAGATTTTGCGTTGTCGAATGTTGGAAATGGTTCTTTGTGTTTGATAACGTTGATGATGTTATCGTATTTTTCGTTCAACCCATTTAGGAGATATATCACCAGTGTGCGGTCAGTGACAGGAGCGTCCACATTCTCAAGTAGATCGGCAAGAGACTTCATTTCTGGCAGTATTGTTGAATTGATAGGTCACCTATCTCTATAGTCCGAAGCTCATTGTCAAGCTGAATGGCCCGAGCTTCTTTGTTATTATGAAATTGATTTTCAATTCTCAGCCACACATCTCTTGCAGTGCCTCCTGTTTTAAATGAACTGCGAAACAGAGGTGGAGCCAGAGTGCCGTAGATCCATAATTTAACCAAGCCATCACATTTTCTCCAGGCTTGGTCGTTTACACTGGTGGGAAGTAGAGTGCCATCGATATGGCCAAGAACATCAAAGGCAAGGCAGTGTGTAAGAAACAGCTCTCTCCAAGCGTCATAATTGTGATCATCTAGATCCAAAATCAGAGGAATATGCGATTTGATGTTTGTGACTCCAAACGCTCTCTCCGTGGTTGCAGGTGGAACAGCCATTGACGATAGAAAAACAAAAAGACAAAGAAAATGAGAAAAAGAAGAAGAAGATTAGAGAGAAGATCAAGAAAAAAAAAAATCAGGAGCGATCTCGCTCTGATGCCATGAAAATGATTGAATTCTCCTCGGGGATTGACTTCGATTCACAATGCTTAAATAACACAAATGGTTACAACGTTATTTACAAAATAGGAGAGAAGGCAGGCATAATATCTACAAGACTGTTTCTATTAGTTACAACAGAATATCCTATATTCTATCAATTTTCTTCAACGTATCAAGCATATCTTTAACATCCACCTTATCCTTCCCAAAATGTTTCCACACAAAGTTCATACTCTCTTTCTACTCATACTCATTCGGGTAATTATTGCAATATAATACCGAGAGGAGGCCATGTTCCCTAATAGAATATCTAATGGGCACATTGTTGAGGACGAACCAAACTTGTTTCTTTTTCTCCGTTTGGGCCGTCCGTAGAAGCAACATCCACATCTCCATCACTTTTCGGTTTGGTTGGGCCACCATGTGGAATATATGCTTGAATTGTGGGTGCTCGTTAAACCACATCATCTCAAGTACCTTCTTAAGGGTCTCAAAAACTTTGAAATGATCGCATCGCGTTTGAAACTTACATTGTTTTTTATAGTCTTTCAGATTGAGGAAAAACTTGAGAGGTTGCATTGCTTCGGCATATTCTTCTTCGCTCTACAATCAAAACACAATTAACAATACTAAGTTTAGTCAATTGTACTAATAATATCACGTGTATCCAGTTATACCCAATCATACTTAAATTTGAATTTTTCTTACCGTTCAGACAAATGCACGGTTTTTGGAGAATAGTGCGCCTGAGGAGAAAGCGATGGCGGTGAAGAAGGCTCCGGCGGTGGTATAGGCTTCGGCTGAGGAGAACCAACGTTCTCTTCTTAGTGGAATCGGTGACCGATTTTGATTCCTTCGAAGGTTCCTAGTTCGGACCATTATCCACAAATCTAACCTACAAATATCTCCAAAATCAAATTAAAAACCCATAATTTTCAAACTAAACTTATCATAATTCACAACAAACCCAAAAAATTTCAACTAACATTTTTTTGGCAAGGAGAAGGATTTCAAACAAGGAAATTCAAACAGTTGGAGAGCGACGAAATCGCGGGCCAATGTCGGAAGATGAATCAAGGAAATGGGAAATTTTTTGAAAAATCCTAATTCGGGATTCTCGAAAGTGAGGAAAAAACGAGAAGGAGAAACAGGAAGAGGAAGAGGTGAAATGAGGAAGACGAGGAAGACAAAAATTTTGACTTGGCTTAGTTTCTTTGTTCGCCGGATCCTTGGTCGGCTAAAGAGAGTGAAGATGAACATGTGCGAGAAGAGAGTGAGAAGATGGAAAGGGAAAGAGGAAGAAGGAGTTAAGTGGAGTGATGGACCGTTTTACATGGGTCGTTTTACTGGTCCAACTAATTTTTTGGATATATCTGATTTGGATCCGAAATTGGATTGGATTTCCTGAGCAATTTGTAAATATGTTAAAGAGTGAAGGCTAATGGTCTTTTATCTGGTTTTTGGGCTAAAAATAAAACATAAAAAAATTATAAAAGAGTGGTGGGTTGTTTGAGCATAATAAAAACTATTTAGGGCTTCTGGAGACTTTTATTGGCTCAAAGACAAAGACTTTGTTTTTCTTCAAGAATCGTATTGATCAGAAATTGAATTCATGGAAAAACAAGTTCCTCTCTCAGGGAGGTAAGAAGACTTTGATCAACGCAGTAGCTATGGCTTTGCTAACTTTCTCTATGTCTTGTTTTCAACTCCCCAGGGGCCTCTGTAAGGACATCAATGCCAAACTTGGTCATTTTTGGTGAAAGAATCAAGATACGGGTAAAGGGATTCATTGGAAAACTTGGAGGAAATTAGGAATTCCTAAAAAAGAGGGAGGTCTTGGTTTCAGAGATATAGAAGGGTTCAGTCTGACTCTTCTAAGGAAGCAGATTTGGAGATTGGCCATAGAACTGGATTCTCTAGTGGCAAAGGTCTTTAAAGGTAAATACTTTCCAAACTGTTCACATTTGGTTACAAACATTGGGAGCCAGCCTTCTCTTGGTTGGAGGAGTATTCATGCCGCTCAAAATCTCATAAAGCAAGGAATGCAGAAGGAAATAGGTAATGGGAGCTCCCTCAATATCCTCTCAAATCCTTAGTTACCCACTAAGCCACCAAGGCCTCCAAGACCTCTTCCAACCTTTGATCACATTAGTTACAATATATCCTGCTTCAAAGAAGAAGAATCAGATCAATGGAACATGTTTATGATCAATTTCGGGTTTCATCAGGAGGATGTTGGTCTTATCTGTCAGATTAAACCAGGAGGATCTCATGCAAAATCTTCATACTCCTGGTCTTACAATCAGAATAGAGAATACAATGTGAGATTCAGATATTTGGTGTGGAGAAACAGACTGATAGAAGAGGTTCCTACAGAATTTATTTTGAATCCAAGTTTGAATCCACTATTTGAAGCAACGTGGGCCCTCAAAACTCCACCAAAGATAAAACACTTTATCTAGAGAAGTCTCCGCAATTGTTTATCAGTTAGGGTGAATATGAAGAATAAAAGATTGTCAAAGTTTTGCAACTGACTCAGATGTCCCAATGAAGAAGAAACAATCAATCATCTTCTGTTCACTTATCATTATGCCAGGTTAGTTTGGCCTACCTCCCCTCCCAGTCACATTTTCTACCCTCAGGCAAATCTATCTCTTTATAAAAATTTTGGCAGACTTCTCTTACCAAGCTCCAATCCTGCCCAAGATGAAAGAGAGATACTGAAAATGTGGCCTTGGCTTATTTGGAGAATTTGGCTGAGCAGGAATGACTTCATGTTTTCTGCTGTGGACACCACACCACTATCATTAAGGTTTTGGAAAAGTCTCTGTTGGATATGCAGGAATGGGATTCAACAAACAATGGCTGGACCAAACCAGTCATTACTTCACCAAGACCAAATGTTAAATGGAAAGCTCCACCTGAGGGATGGCTCAAGTGCAACGTCGATGGAGCATGGAATAGGTCCACAAGCCATTGTGGGGTCGCTTGGATCCTTAGAGACAGCAGAGGAGTAATAAGATACTTAGGTGCAAAGAGGTTCCCCTTACTTAGAGCTGTTCTAGAAACATAAGCATCGGTGCTTGTGTGGGCAGTTTCTAGGGTCTCCACTCTTGGTTATCATAAGGTAATTTTTGAGTCCGACAATAAGGATGTCATTTTGGCTACTCAAACGCCTAACTTATGGCCTCGTCTAGTGAACTTCATCAGAGATATTCTTCATCCGAGACGAGATCATGATTTTGCGTTTAAACATGTTAGTAGAACCGCGAATGTTTGTGCGGATGGTTTAACTAACGGTATTAGTACTTCTCCTTTGTATTATGCCTATTTAGATGTGATTCCTCCATTGTGGCTTATGCCTTTGGTTGAACAAGATCGAGTTTGTAATGAACTTATAAGTAACGTCTAAATGGAAGTTGTTCTATGGTGAAAAAAAAATAGCATAGTAAAAACTAAAATCCTATAGGCCATATATGGCAACCATAACTACAATGTAAGTTGTTGAACCACATTGTATGTGTGACTTTTCAATGAATGTGAGGAAGATCAAATTCTGGTATGTTAATGCTCGGACAACCTACCCTATTTTACAATTTTTTTTATGTTTTTCTTTTTAACCTAAAATCAGGTAAAAGACCACATAATTTATTTATAGATCCAACCATAGATCCATCACCAAAACCGAATTCAATCGGATTACCCACCCGATTCGACTTAGTTCTCTCACCAATCCCAGCCATGGCTGAAATTACGATTCTCACTCTTCTTCTCTTGCCTAGGGCTGGGCGTTCGGGGGCCCATTCGGGTTCGGTTCGGGTTTTTTGGTTTTTTGGATTTTTGGGTTTAGACTTCTAGCTCCCATTTGGGTATTTGACAATTTCGGTTCGGGATCGAGTTCGGTTCGGATTCGGTTCAGATTTTGAATTCGGGTTCAGTTCGAGTATTTTACACCCAAAATAACCGTATCAAAACATACACATCATAATGACGTGTCCAAACTCTAAAGGTTAAACAATTGAAATCAAAATATTATCCGGTCCTCATCTAGAAAAATAAATAACGATGTTCCAAACACTTAAAATAACATCCTAATAAACAAATAAGAATAAATACAACACAAAATGTTAGAATAGAAATAATACAAATTTCGATTCACAATTGAAGAGAAAGAGGATTCATACCTCAGAGCGATTTCTAGACATCTAAGTGAGAAAGAGGAGAGTCACAATTTTGAAGATTTAATTGATCCAACTTTACTGCTTTAGAATTAGATTTAGTTTAGGTCATAAAGTTGTATCGTCATCCCACTTTACTTTTTTTTAGCAGTCGACTAAGAAAATGAAAGAAAAAAAAGGAATCAGGGTCAATGGTTAGGCTTATATATTTTCTGTTATTTCGGATGTACTTCGGGTTTTTGGATATATCCGAATCCAAACCCGAACCACCAGAGACATAGAAACATTCGGGTGTTTTTCAAAAAGGGTTCGGTTTGGATTCGGATTTCGGATTCGGATATTTTGTCTAGTCCTACTCTCGCCAATCACACACGAAGCGTAGTAGTCATCTTCCTCGTCCTTCTCATGCATCTTCTCATCTCCGTTTCCATTTGCTTTATCCTCCGTTGTCTCAATCGCTGTAGCCACCACGCGGTTCTCCCTTCTTCTTCCTCTTCATCTGCCGTAACTTTCCTGGAATCTCAGCTCTACGAGCGATGTACGACGCGATTCCAGTAAACGTCAGAGACAATCTCCAGGAGATTTACTTCCTTCATCCAGATCTTCAATCACGTCTCTTCTCCGGCAATATCAAGGTTTGATTGTTTACTGCTCAAGAGGAGATTCATGAATTTATAAGTTCTTCGTTGTTTGGGGGAGGGTTGATTTAGTTTTTGTTGTTTTGTAAGGTTTGGATCTTCCCAATCGATTTTTCATGAAAGAGTGTCTCTTGTTGATACCTGGAGCAGAAGATCTATGTTGGTTGTTTGTTAAGATTTTGGGATTATAGCTAGGTTTTTGTACGATCACGATGATGATTTAGAGAACCGTCCGATGAAGGATTACCGTCAAGAGAGTGACCACATTTCACCATTACTAAGTAAAACAAATTCTTGTTTCGATCTTCAATGGAAATAATAGGATTGTACTTGTCAGTAGAGTGGATTGTACTCAGGCTAAAGCTTTTATTTTTGTTGGATTTTTCTTGTGCTTCTTATTGCTCATTCGTAGAATACAAAATTGAAAGCTCTCTGCCTTTGTGTTCTTTTGGAATACTCCGTGTACACATAAACCTCTTTGTGCTTTTAAACTGTAGCTGAAGTTTCGACATTGTGAATTGGTTTTTGTGTATCCTAGTGGAATCTCTAGTGATTCCATGTGGATTTACTCAAAATGCTTTGGTTAGTTGATCTAGGTTTCCATTTCTGTTGATAGTATTCAGGTCAATTAGAAATTGTTCTCTAAATCTGTTTTTGATGAGATTTTAGTATCATTGAATTGAAGGCTTGTAACTTCCAGTGATCTCTGGATAGTAGTGGCTGTGCTGTTTGTAGACAAATCAATGGAGAAGAACCATCAATGCTCTGTTACACTTTGATTACGAGTTTTATACTCTGAGATAGCAATGTTGTTGTTCTCAATGTTGCCATTAAAGCAACAGGAAAAGGATTTTTATGGTTTTTTATAAGCAAATTGATTTGTTGTGCTATGGAAGTATTTAATCCTTGGCAAATGGCAGATCGAAACATGGAAAAGAAAGTGAATGGACATCCAAAGATTTACTCAAGGGTCTAGAAGAGTTTGTGCCAATATATGATACACGACCGATAAAGAACATGTATGGAATTAGTTTTGATCACAGGGCTGCTAAGTTGGGTGGTGGTGGAGGCAGACGTTGAATGGAGCTATATAGTAGCCCACATCTCTCTTCACTTATCTTTCTTTCTTGTTTTGACATTTGTTTTTTCACCAATTTATTTATAGTTTTGCACCAGATCTAATATATTGTACTTGAGGTTTTTCTGCAGCTTATGAGATCTAGAAATATTTTTAGAAAATTAATATTTTTAGTACAATATTTAATAAAAAGTTAAATATAAAATTTAATAAACATGCATGTCCTAATTAGAAATATAAAGACAAACATGTATAAAAGATTTTTAAAAAATAATTGGATTCAATCAAAATACATAATTTAAGAGAACACAAACAAATTTGTTCACAAAAAAAAAAAAACATAAACAAATTTTCTATGGTTTAATTAGAATTTTTTCAGAAGGTCATCTAGATCACCGGTACAACTAGAATCTTCGTCGGTTTAACTAGAATTTTCTCAAAGATCTTGAGAAAATTATCTGAGATCACCAGTACAACTAGAATTTTCGCCGGTTTAACTAGAATTTTTTCAGAAATCTTGAGAAGGTCATCTGAGATCGCTGGTACAACTAGAATTATCGCGGTTTAATTAGAATTTTTTTAAAGATCTTGAAAATGTCATCTAAGATTTTGAGAAGGTCATCTGAGATCTTCAAATAATTGTCCCTAGTCATGGGATGTTGGTGCTCAAGATCACATTAGGCCGTAATTTTTGCTTTGTATGAAATATAAGAGAACAAAAAAACATATTTGTTGAAAAAAAAAAAAACACAAACAAATTTAAGCATGAGTGGATTGTTCACAATGCATTATAAGTTCTATGTGTCTTACCTTTAGAATTTGGTATAATCATCTTCTTATTTTTGTTTAATTTGTTTTAAAAGTATTTTATAATGATTTTTCAATTTAATTAACCAAAAATATATATATTTTTGAGTAATTAATATTTTAAGTACAATATAACATTTAATAAGCATGCATGTCATAATTACCAATATAAAGAAACAAATGTAAATTTAAAAAAAAAATAGTTAGTTTCAATCAACATATTACAACATCTACAATATACTCTTATGGTTATTTTGTGAATTTTGACAAGATATTTATGCAAAATATTCATACTACATAATTTGATACATATAATTATATAAATATGTTTTGAATGTAAATCATGTGATTATAATCGTAAGTTCAACTAAAAAAAAATTTAAATGATGGTTTTACGAATTATATCGTAAATCCTAAAAAAGTTCAACTACTCATTTTTGGGTCAACTGGTAATTTAGAGCCGCCGTTTGGTACAATTAGCCTATTTATTCAATATTTTATTACAAATTACGGCTCTAAAAATAGTAAAATAATATTATTCTGTAAGAAACGATGCCATTTGAACATCGAAAAAATATTATTTAAAAAATGACGACGCCATGTGGATAGGACTATATTATTATTTTATAAATGACGGCGCCGTGTGGACGTTATAATAATAATATACTGGATAAAATTCTAGTTGTACCGACAAAAATTCTAGTTATACAAACGAGAATTCTAGTTGTACCGACGATAATTCTAGTTGTACCGACGAGTATTCTAGTTGTACCGGCGAGAATTCTAGTTGTACCGGCGAGAATTCTAGTTGTACCGACTAGAATTCTAGTTGTACCGACTAGAATTCTAGTTGTACCGACTAGAATTCTAGTTGTACTGACGAGAATTCTAGTTGTACCGTCGAAAATTCTAATTAAACCGTCGAAAATTCTAATTAAACCGTCGAAAATTCTAATTGTACCAACGAATTTTAGTTAAACCGGCGAGAACTCTAGTTGTACCTACGAGAATTCTAGTTGTATCGACATAAATACTAGTTGTACCGACGTAAATACTAGTTATACCGAAGTAAATACTAGTTTGTAATACTAGTTGTACCGATGTAAATACTAGTTATACTAACGAAAATATTAGTTGTATCGGTATAAATACTAGTTTTACATATGTAAATACTAGTTATACCGATATAAATACTACACAATTTTAAAATTTATTCAAATATATTTAAATGGTACCAAAATACAATTTTAATCGATTTTAAAACCAATTTTAAAAATTTATTTTGACACCATATTTTGCATCGTCTACCATACTACTATTATGGTTAGTTTTTGAAATTTTGTCATATTTTTATTCAAAACAAACATATAGCTTATTTTTAGACATATTATCATATAACTATGTGAAAAATATATTTTACGTATGTATTTTCAAAAATACAGCTAGTAAAATTTAATTTAAATTTAAGATGTAACTAATTATATGCTTAAAATTAGATGTTTATAACTAAATGTGTTGTACCCAGACTTAAATCCAGTTGTACTGGCGTTGATTTCAGTTGTACCTAACCAAAATTTGTGATTTTTCTATATACAAAACAACGCATCTGCTAAAATAACTGCATAGAAAAACCGCTTCTCTTTAAATCAAATGTCACATATTTATTGGTTATATCTAAGAAAAATTCAAATATTGAATATAATAAAAAAAATCATGTTTCAAGGAGTTTTAGGTATGGCTATAGACCTCAGGAAAGATGTTTTGAAAACTTGAAAGTGAGATCTTTTCAGGGATATAAAGATTGTCTTATGGTTCCTTATAGTTGGACATAAAATTGTTCTCAAAATTGGCTGTTTGCAATATTATTGTTTTCGGATCTGTTTATGTAATTTGATCATAATTTTTGAACCACAACCCCAAATCGTGATCTGCTTTTTCCTGTGGTTTCATATGGATGTTGTTAATATTTCCACCAACTCATAATTTTCTGGGTTGGTTTGATACTCCGTTTCAGAAGAGAAAAAAACGAAACTAAAAGATAAAGAAGAAGAAGAGTGAGAAACCGCACTGAAGAAAAAGAAGAAGAAGAAGAAATAAAGTCTCACTTTAGCTAGTTGTGCCTGTTTTTTTTTTCTATTAATTTTATTCTGTTTAAAATAATAATATTTTATTGAGATTTTATTAAGGGTAAAGTACGGTTTTTATAAAAAAAGAAAAAGTGAAAAAGTTATGTAAAATTGATAGTGTTATAGGAGAATAACTTTTCTACAATAAAATCATCTCAGCGCGTTTGATCGGTGAGGAAGAGTTATAAGACCATCCACATTAGAGACTATGTCTTTAACTATTTAAAAAAATTAAATTTAATATAATGACATTAAAATTATTTAAAAAAGAAAAAAAAAAAACAATACACACGTTTTTTGGAGAGAGACATTGTCTTCCCCTATTCACACAATTTTAATATTTTAAAACTGAGAGACATAAATTTTTATGTCTAATGTGGATGGTCTAAAAAGAAAGAAATAAGAGCATAGTGTTTTATAAAATAAGGTTATACGAGAATAAGATCCTAGGGAGTTGTTGCAGTTCTCCGTTCTTATCGACCACGGTGGCGACGAGGCGGAGAAGCCCAACTTCAAATCCTCTAGCATTTTTATTGAAAACGAAACTCTCAGTCTGTTGCAGTCATGGCCTCAATCTCGACTTGGTTTCGATACATGGCTCACAGGCTCGAGTATTCCCTCAATCTCACTCTCAAGGTTTAGTTTCTCTTAACAAGATTTCCTAGATTTCTCTTCATCAGTCTCCGATTTTTGTAATCTGGGAATTTGTTTTGGGGAAAGATTAAAATGCTCTTAGAATTCCGCTCTCTCTTGGTGGAGTAGAACTTTAGGGAATTGAACAACTTTCTGATTTATGATGAAAATCACTCAACCTATTAGCCTGGCTTAGGTTGAAAGGGCTTCCCTGTTTCCTGCTTGAAAGGGGTAAAACTTTGATGTTGAGAAATTACAAAGAAGCTTACTTTATGTTAGGATTTGCAGTTTCATTTTGATAGCTTTTTTGATTCTTGAATGCTTTTATAGAACAAATTCATATGGATCGAACTCCATGTTACCAATGCTCACATCTTTAACAATAAAAAAAAGACCGCTTTACTCTCAAGACAATATGTTTGATGTAGAATTATAACTTTTCCGAATAAGATTTGAATGTCACTTTTATCACATGATCAGAACAAATAATAGTCCTTGACCCCAATGTCTCAAAACATCACTCTTATCTCATGATCACTCTTATGTTGATAGCTATTATTAACAACTCTTTTTGTGAAAACTTATGATTTGTGATGTAGTCTGCAAGTCATAGGGGAAAATTGAGTGACCGGGAACTCATTCAAGTAGTCTGCAAGTATCTATTCTATGAAAAAATATCCTACTTACACTCGGATAAAGGACCAGAAATGTCACCAACCATGACCGCAAATGAAAACACACTTCTTATCCGTAAGATACCAATTGCTGATACCAGGTATGTTTGTTTTTCTTACATTTAAGCGTCTCACTTTTTTTGTTCAATTTCCAATCTTTGGTGTTCCAGTGCACGTTTCTGTTACATTACATCACGATCATAGTGTGTTTCATCTCATAGCCTATAGACACACTGTACTAATTGCCCACTTTATATGACACATAGACTTGATGCAATGGACCTGTGCATTGAATTAATTGAAACAGACAAGTGTTTGTGGAAAATGTTACTATACTTGTGCCATTTCTTTGCATTTTTGTAGAAAATTTAACCACTTAAATCCCTCAGATCTTTATCACCCTTCATATGATTTATGAAACTTATTTGAATTCCATGCTTAAGGTTTGTATTCATTGGAGATGCTGTCGTCTTAAAGGACCCAAAGGATTCAGATAAGTATCTGATAAGAAGATTAGCAGCTGTAGAAGGATTTGAAATGGTATCAGGTGATGGAAAAGAGGAGCCTTTTGTTCTCGAAAAGGATCAGTGTTGGGTAATAGCTGAAAACCAGAAGCTCAAAGCTAAGGTACATACAACACTGAACAAAACTTAAGCAAAAACAAAATTATAGTCCATAGTCTCTTTCGGTTTACTTTATCGTTGTGTGTGTATTAGCAGGAAGCATATGATAGTCGAACATTTGGTCCAGTTTCAACAGCAGACATTGTTGGAAGAGCTATATATTGTCTGAGAACAGCCGTCGATCACGGTCCCGTTAGAAACAGGTTAGAAAAAGTCATTCTTGTCTCTTAATTAGCATTTTAATGAGCTTTCTGTTTGCTTATTCTAAAATTCCTTTGATCAGTCACACTGCAATGGGACAAGATTCTCCAATCCTGGCCGTAGAATTGGACGTGGACGAGATGGCTAAAAACCACAAGGCATAAAGAGACGCACTTTCTTGTGTTTTCTTTTGTGTGTTAAAGCTAAATTGCGTTCTTTGATTGAGATTTTAGAAAACAATAAATCATTACAACAATGATGATAAATCCGAATTTACTTACCAAAACAATCTTGAAAACCAGTTTGTTTGTAGCCGGAAATATATATTTGCCGCAAATGTCACACTTAGCTTGTCGGTCTCTTCCTTATAAGACCATAAAATTATTTAAGGCTGTTTAGTTATTTTATTTTAATATGAGACTAAGAAGACGTATATTCTTACAAAAAGAGTAAGAGAGTGGGCATAAAACCCAAATTGAGCTACTTCACACCAAAACCATCTAGTAGATCTGGACGACGCCGAGGCATGATCAGTCCACTGCTGTAAGCGCGAAGTAGTCGCTGCTCTGTAAAACCAGCCTCACGCATTATCCTCCAACTTTAGAACCCACCCGAGCTCAGAAGCTTGGCCCTCACGGATAACTCCCAGCTTGGACTGAACCAGTGTTCAACCATCTTAATGACCCCACTCAGGTCACAAGATCTCGTTGCTTAGCTAGACATTGGGTATTGATTTCTTCTGATATATAAAGAAACACAAAATAAGTTGACTTACCAATGTCGGACAAAGTCTCTTAAACTAGTTTTGATTTATGAATTTTCTTTAATTATGGGCTAAAACCTCTTATTTTTCAGGCCCATGAGCCCGATTATAAAGCTAAGAAGAAAACAAAGCTAAAACTCTTTCTGCTCTGTCTGAATCTGTTAATGGCGTTTTCAGGAACTTTGCAGCTGACTCCTGGTAAATTCTTATTCTCTCGGATCCTATTCTCTCTCTCTCATAGTAAGAGATTGTCTAGTTAGTATCTTTGTTGTTATTCTTCTTCTTACTCGGAGGTTTTGCGGAACGCATACTAATTTTTCAGTGGTTTATTATTCTTTCACTGAAACGAGAAATGTTTTGCATAAAAAATGTCTGTATTAGAAGAAGAAGAAAAAAAATATATCTCTCAGGTTTCCGTGTTTGAATTATGTGGATAAGCTCTTGTTCGCTGTTTTAAATAGTTTTTTTAGGTTTATTCTTTACGCTTTTCTTCTGTCCAAGGCACTGGTTTTTTCTTTGGGACTTACTTGATTTTCTTTAACCCACATGTAATTCACTAGCATTGGCTCTCTGATAAATCAAGGTGTTACTATATATGTTAGAAGTTGGATCTGATTGTAAGGACTGCTGTTTGCCTTAGTTCATTACATTAATTTGCTAATCAACATCTACCAGATGTTGTTACCAAAAAAGAAAAAACATTTCGATTTTTACTTTCCCATCGCATCATTACGAAATGAACAAACTTTGTACTTTATGGTTTTCGTTGAAGATTCTATTCTATTGTTTACTAAATCAAAATGTTCAAATCTCTTTATCATCTAGTATCAGTTTCGGATTATGCCCTGAAATTATTAGTTATATATGTGTATTGGTTTGGCTTACTCATCTATATGGTATTGCTTTGGTAAATGCAGGTTATGTAGTTTCAGATAGCAGAAACTTCTTTAACTCTATTGTTTCAAGAAGAACCCTTGTCGTCTTACCTTGCTCTTCCTGTCAAGTTCACAAACTACGCATCGAGAAGGGACATCTAAAATCTTCTCCTAGCAAAACTTCCTTTGTGTGCCGAGCAAGTTCTTCGGGCCATAGGAGAAATAATCCTGATTTCTCAAGAAACAATAAACATAGTTTCCGAGGCAGAAACAGGTGAAACGAAGATAGGGATGGTTTAATAGATGTTGGTCTCGAAGATGACATGTTGTCTTCCAAAAACGGTCCTATACTCTCTCTATCCAGTTCACCAAAATTCCAGGCTACTTCATCACCTGGACCAAGAGAGAAAGAGATAGTGGACCTTTTCAGGAAAGTCTAAGCTCAGCTCCGTGCTCGAGCTGCTGCTAAGAAAGAAGATAAGAAGATTGAAGAAGCTTCTAAAGGACAAGTAGGAAAAGAGAGTGAGACAGTGGACTCCCTTCTTTAAGTTACTGAGGAAGCACTCGGGAGAACAAATCCAGAAACAAGTTATCAATTTTAATTATAAGAATCAGCTACAAAGAGATGATGATGCTGCAGAAATACAAGATAACAGTTCCAATCGTTTCGTTTCGCGGAACAAAGATCATAATGCAACACCCTTTACCAGGCCAGCATCAAGTTTCAGACGTAATTCGCCTGTACCAAGACATAAATCTCAAACCAGTTATTCTAGTGAGGCAATTTTGATCAAGCATCAAGTTACAGTGTGACTTGGACCCAGAAAAAAGGATCAAGTAGAGTCGCGTGATGAGCCTGAGCCTGAGCCTGAGCCTGAGCCTGAGTCTGCAGCTGAGTATGAACCTGAACTTGAGACTGAGTATGAACCTGAACCTGAACCTAAACCGGGACTTGCTATTCTAGATTTAGTGTCAGAGCTGAAACCAGAGTCATTTTACCAAGAGGAGGAAGAGGATCATGACGTCGGTTTAGATAAGTTAGCAGATGATGACGAGTCTCTCAATACCAAGGAAGTAACTGCGAAGGAAGAAGACTTGAGTGCACTGAAGTTGATAGAACTTAGAGCCATAGCAAAATCAAGATGTCTTAAATGGATTTCCAAAGATGAAGAAAGCTGAGATAGTGAATCTACTGGGTAGTAATATAGCATAATGATCGGACTGAACATGAATGAGATTGAGCATTGCTTTGGTTTTTGATACAGCCAATGAATCTCCAAATATTTGTTTCATTCATAATCTTATTGCAATTATTTTAGTTTTAAAGTTTTTTCTTTTGCTTCTAACAGCAAAGTTGAAAACTTGAAATGATATTGAAGTTACTATCCTCATCTAGAATGCAGATTTGTCTTCTCTTTTTTGGGTTAATAGATTTGTCTTCTCCACTCTATAATCAACTTGATTAGCGGCAGTAATTTAAAATCATAATTGAACTAATCATTTTAAGATAATAAAATCAAAAGAAATTGGAAAAGGATACAACTTTATAAGAAAAAGACAGGACTAAAAAGAAAGGAAAAGAAATATGGTAGGGTTTTGTTCCCTGTCCGTCTACCCCAACTTCTATTTTAAGATATATTATGGCCTGAATCCTGTGATTATGCAATTAATCAACTTCTAGATTTTACCAAATCTCTGATAAATATTTTTACTCAATTAAAGTTTCGTTGCGTCGTAATTAAGCAGAATGATTAACAAATGGAATGGTAGTTGTCTATTATTTGATGAGCTTGATATTTTTATATTTGTCAAACCAATCACGTGAGAAGAATTATGAGGAAAACAAGGACTACTACTACCAAATGTATTCCTTTTTCAATCCATGGGACTAAACAATAGGTTCGGTTGGCCAAACCATATATACAAATACTACAAATGCAAATTCAGTTTAACGAATTTTAGCATTTCAAATTAAACAATTAGTTTTATAGTTCAGACAGGTAGAAGAAAATATAAATGGAAAAAAAACGAAAACATTTTTATAGGCGTCGAAATCTTCAAAACCCGTAGAAAACACACTATCTGGTAAGATTAACATCATATTCACTAGCTTTAAACAATATGTAAGAAAGACAGTAGAAAAATTCTTGATTCTCCAACCTAAAATTCATTGATGTCATGGCCTATACTAATGATATAAATCAAAAAGAAAATATTTCGTCGCTGATTTTTGGCCCCATGAGAGAATTGCCTCATTGTTTGCATATTCTCTTTCTATAAAAATCATTTACTTGACATGTCCTTTAATAGTCAATAACTAAATACTGAGAGACTCTCGATCCAATGTTGTGGCATGTCGAGCTTATTTTCATGCCCTAACCACACTTTTCTCGTGACTTATTATGTAGGGTGGACTCGAAGAAACTCTGCCATTCTAAGGTCTTCAAATTCTCCATCTGAAAGTATTCTTCACCAAGTTTGGAATGTATATAATTACTAAGTAGTGTCCAGAATAAATAGTGTTAATCTCTTATAAGATTATTTGTAAAGAATGAAGACACCCCAAAAAAATGTATGATTTTATCGTCTCTACCTCAGCTCCACACCTAGGATAACAAGAATCAGAATGTATTTCTCGGTTCCTTAGTCGCAAATTTAATACAATATGCAAGATGAATGTGTTGCACAAATAAAATCTTGATTTGTTATTACCTAAGCTGCATGGAATCGGAAGCGGATACGCGGAAGCGGAAGCGTTTGGAAGCGGAGAAGCGAATATTTTAAAAAATTAAGAAGCGGGTACGTGTTGGAAGCATATATATATACTATATCATAAAATATCAAATATAAAATCATATTAAAATAAAATATTTTAAACAACAAATTTCAATACATTATAATGTAACTCATTTTAAGGTAAAGGGTTCTTAGTTGATTTATTAATTAGGTTTTAGTTGATTTATTAATTAGGTTTTAACTTTTAATGTTGGGCCATAAACAAATAATTAAAAGTCCAAATCTATTGATTCTATTTGTCATCTCCGCTTCCAATCTATTCCGCCGACGCTTCCAACTCGGAATCTTGCGCTTCCACCGTGATTCCAAAAGACTCATCTTGGAAATCGTGATTCCAAGACGATTCCTCGCGATTCCGCTTCCGTTTCCGATTCTGAAGCGAGAATCGACACATCTTCGACGATTTCGTGCTAAATAAATTATTACGAGTAACAATAACATGTTATATGTTATTTACTTCTACAATCAAATAACTACTAACAAATAAAATACATTATATATCATATAGCTAAAAATATAGAATAATCGCAAAACATTTTTTTCTGTGTACATCTCCCAACCATTTACTTTTTTTTTTTGTCAACAATCTCTCAAGAGTTTACTTATTATAGTTCCAACCTGGTATATCAATTCTCTAAGTCACGAATTAAATTAGGTTTAACATGTTATGTCTTGTAGTAATTCTTTTGTTGGTGGTGCGTAATATTTTTATTATGTCTAATTCATGTGCAGTAAAAATGTTATGAATTGGTATATAAATGTTTTCATATATTATCCAAGGAAATTGAAATCTAAGGTGGCATTAAATTGGGTGCATGTTGTCGTTAGAAACAAAAAAAGGGACACAAGAGGTCGGTGTAAATTTGTTTGTGTGTTCTGAAATTAAAGTTACTGTCCTCATTTAGTATGTGACATTGACTGATGTCAGGTCCCATCTCCAATTTTATATTTTTATTTATTACGAACCTCTTGCCACTTTCAGTACATTCAAAAGTTTTTCTAAATTATTCTCTTTTCTTTTTTCGATTTTTGTTCATAACCTTTATATACTTCTAGGTGCATCCGATAACCTAAAATATTAGTAAAATATGTGTAACTTATTCGATTAGTGATTAATTATAGGTTTTATAGAAAACATAAATTAGATGATTTATTTAAAGCAAATCGCTAAATTTGAACACCCTATAATAGTATAATTTACCCCGGATCAAGTTTTGAAAAAAAAAAAAAACAACGGACAGAACGACATAATTGTCGCTGATGGCTGGATTTTCCTGTTGATAAAGAGATGGCTATCCCTATTAGTTCCGTGTATATAAATATTTTTTACGCTCTCAACACATGAAAATTGTGCATGTGCACATTGACGCCCTCAACCTATTGAGAATATACAGTTTCTAGGTGATGATGGTACTTAATTTAATAATAGTTATCATTGATAACTCGTAAGGCAAATGTTGAGAGTACACTGGTTACTTAAATATTCGTTGATAGTTACAAAAGTAGTGTTACGAAGTTCGTGTCACTGCTAGTACCTAGCTAATTGCAATATGTGTCGTGTTCGATGATATATATTTGAGGAAAGTTAGTGTTTTAAGACTTTTAATTAAGCTTACTATAATGTTTACGAATGATGTAGTTTATACATATTTAGGGGTTTATGTAAACGAGGATTGATTTTGTAGTTTAGTATGATCTAGCCAGAATATTTTGTCGTTTTGTGAATAAATTTGTGGAGCAACTCGAAAATGCTAACCTAATGCTAATGGTAGAGAGTTATATTGGTTGAGCATATGTTTTTAGAGTTTGAATTTAGTTCTCGAATCCGAGTTATTATTACAGTAAATTAGTTTAAATAGTCTAGACACTAAATAAGTAAGTAGTTGCTTATTAAAACCTTAACTGTATCTAGCACTCTGGTCGATACAATACAAATGATTTATTAGTCTAGAATTAGTACAATACTATAACTCTATAGATATTCTTTGAAATGTTAAAAAAAGTTAAATTTACTGAAAGGGGAGACGAACCTATGGTCTAACTTTCTTCTTGGCTCTATATTTTTTTCACCATTTTCAGGCAACACGCTCTAAATAATTTGTTTTTTTTGTCGGACAAAATAAATTTTATAGATAAAGATCATTTGATGGAGTTAAAAAAAAGATAAAGATCATTTGCACAATGGTCCGAAGAAAAAGCCCTTTTCATGTGTCCAAGGGAGAAGAATTGAGGGCTATTTTTGTAAAACAATAAGGAACTGTCAATCAATTCTACAGTACTGATAGAAATATATATTAAAATATTCTAATTTTATATTTGAAAAATATTTGTCCATTTTCAAACTTTTTTGGCTGCCTTTGTCCACACCTAAATGCCCAAGTCCTTTTCTGCTTTTTTATAGCGACAGAAAATTATTTCATTGAAAAAAGTAGCGAGAGAAGAGGAGTAAGGAGTCATCCAAGCTTTACAAGTCTTCAAGTCATTGAAAACTATACGGTCGTTTATTTTTTCTAAAAGCTACAACCATTCTCTCTTTAATTTACCCAGTGATGAGAATATTTAAGATAAATATACCCACTAAAACGAACATAATATTCCGATACTCCAAGAGTTCAAGGATCCTTCTTCAGTTCTAGTTGCTCGAGTTTTAAATTTGAATTGTTTACAAAATATTTAAAGTTTATGGTAAACTTAAAAATATATATTAATATAGTGGAAGCAACGATAAAAATTTAACCAAAAAAATCAAAATATGAATCATGGACATGAATGAACCAATTTTATTTTTGAGGATTTTTCGAAGAAAAACAACTCAGAGTAAGAAACTGTTATTTTATTAATTTCAATTTGTTGTTTATAGATCTCAAAACAATTGTTAGAAAACCCTAAACCAAAAAAGAAACTTTATTTGTAAGAAAATCTAAAACTTTGGGTATACCTAGTAAGGCCAGTCGATTGTTTCTCCGCCGCCGAGATTTTGATGTGGCTGGAGTCGTGTCTTCTCCGCCGCGGATCAAAGAAGAAGCAGCAACGGTGAGCCCTTGGATTCACCACCGCACGAGGACGGTGGGTTTGCCTGGTGAGGCCAGCTGATTGCTTCCTTCTTCTCTCCGCCGCCGGGAATTTGATGTGTTCCGCCGCTGCCGGCCAGCTTTTATCCCAGGGTAGCAGCGGAAGCCACCTGTGGTAGTTATTCTCCGTTTAGTTGTGCCATGGTCTATCATTTTCTTCTTTGGCTTCCTCCGCTCCTCAGCCTGACGTGCCGGTCACTGTCGCTCTCTCCTCTCATAGCCGATGACGACCTGTTTCGAGAAAAATGGAGTTGTGTCTCTTGCGAGACATGGTTATTGGGCCTGGGCTAGGTCAAAGGAAGAAGAGTTTGATTTGGTGGGCCTTAACTAGGTCTGTTTTGTTGTTTTAGAAGATTTGGCTGATTATTCGGCTTTTCGTCTTTCGGCTTTGAGCTGTCAAGTGAGTTTTACGGTTTTCTCCAATTTCGCTGCTATTTTTCCGGTGATTTGAGATTCACTTCGTAACTGTTGTGTTTTCTCTTTTCATTATTTTAAGTCTCCTTTTGTATTAGTTTAATTTCAGTATTTCTGTCTTTTTTGTAATCTCTGTACCTTCTGTCAAAAACTGAAAATGGTATAAAATTTAACATTTTACTAAAAAAAAAAAATTTAAACTTTAAACCAAACATAATTTCATTAAAATATAAAGATTGGATATTTATCCTAATTCTGCGATCTACTTTGCAAATTCTATATATAAAAAATGTTAGTAATCTAATAGTGGATAGAAAAAACTTTTCACGAACGTTCGTTTAGTATTGTCCCAAAAAAGCTAATATAGTTCATCCTGTTATGAACTAGAGAATTTTATGTTATAAACTAGAGAGAGTTTTAGAGAGATAAAGTTTAGAGAGATAGAACTTCTATTCTTATTGATTTTCTTCTTCTATGCTTACATATATATAGAAGGAGAAACTTAGAGACGAAGTAACTTCGTAGCGAAGTAACTTAGTAACAAAGTAAAAGATATTAGATAATATTAAATAAAGATATTTTCTAACACTCCCTTTTATTTATTTAATATGTAATGCCTCGTTAAAAACCTTATGGAATAAAATACTCCACCTGGAAAATACTTATTCTTCATATATCTCGTAAATGACGCATCCCAATACTATAAATATAATTTTTGAACATTGTGGTGGGTAGCGCCTTTGTAAGAAGATCTGCTGAATTGTCGCTTGAGCGAACGTATTTAATACTGATTTCTTGATTTTTCTCGAGCTCTTATATGTAAGAGAAAAACTTTGGTGGAATATGCTTCGTTCTATCGCTCTTGATATAACCTTCTTTAATTTGTGCGACACATGCAACATTATCTTCGAATATGGTTGTGGGATCTTTACTTGTGGTTATGCCACTAGATTCTTGAATATGTTGGATTATAGATCTGAGCCACACACATTCCCTACAGGCTTCGTGGAGTGTTATGATCTCTGCATAATTAAATGAAGTAGCAACTAGTGTTTGCTTTTGAGAACGCCATGAGATTGCAGCCCCTCCTATAGTGAATATATATCCAGTTTGAGATCTTGCCCTATGTGGATCTGATAAATAACCTGCATCTGCAAAACCAACTAGAAAAAATTTCGAATTTCTTGGATAATATAATCCTAAGTCAATTGTACCTTGAAGATAACGAAAAACGTGTTTTATTCCGTTCCAATGTCTGCGCGATGGGGACGAGTTATATCTTGCAAGCAGATTAATAGCAAAAGCTATATTTGGCTGTGTGCAATTTGCAAGATACATAAGTCCACTAATAGCGTTCATATAGGGTACTTCAGGACCCAATAATTTTTCGTTATCTTCACATGGTTTAAATAGATATTTTTCAACATTGAGCTGTGTATTAATCATTGGAGTACTCAAAAGAGTCGCTTTATCCATATTAAAGCGTTTGAGGATCTTTTTAGTATAATTAGATTGATGCACGAATATTCAATCTTGGAAGTGCTCTATCTGGAGCCCAAGACAAAATTTTATCTTTCCAAGATTTTTCATTTCAAACTCTGCCTTCATATGATTTCGTGCTTCCTCAATCTCCTTTTGAGTTCCAATTATATTCAAATCGTCAACATATACAGCGATAATCACAAATCCATTCAAGGATTTTCTTATAAAAACGCAAGGGCATATTGTATCATTTACATAGCCCTTCTTTAAAAGGTATTCGCTTAAGACATTATACCACATGCGTCCGGATTGTTTCAATCCATAAAGTGATCGCTGTAATTTGACAAAACATATATCTGTAGACTTTGAACTCAATGCTTCAGTCATTTTCATCCCTTCTCGGATTTTTATATATATCTCATTATCAAGCAATCCATATAGATACGCTGTCACTACATCCATAAGATTCATTTCTAAATTTTGGGATGCAGTCAAACTCATTAAATACTTGAACGTAATTGCATCCATTACTGGAGAATATGTTTTTTCATAATCAATTTTCGGTCTTTGAGAGAAATCTTGGACAACAAGTCGGGCTTTATATCTTGTGACCTCATTATTTTCATTTTGTTTTCTCACAAATACCCACTTGCACCCAACCGGTTTCATATCTTTAGGTGTAGTGACCACAGATCCAAAAATATTAAGGGAGATTAATTCATTTTGCATCGTCATTCTCTATTTCTCTCAGTCAGGTTTTTTCTGACATTCTAATATGGACCTTGGTTCTGGGTCATCATTCTCATTATCAATTTCTTTGGATACAGAGAATGAGAAAATTTCATGATCATCATCTATATCATTTTTTACCCATATTTTTCCATTTTGGGTATAATTTATGGAAATCTCATATTTTTCTGTATCATGTCCCTCCTCAGGGATACTTTCTTTTGGTAGCTCTTTTAGAACTACTCCTTTTTCATTATGTAGTTCTTCAGCAACTATTTCATTTAAGTTTTCTGGATTTTTCTCGTTTTGGATTTCTTCTAGAACCATTTTATGTGAATTTAATTCTCTCATTCCTTTTTTTTTCGGGGAGTTTTATCTTTAGAACCCATGGGTCTCCCTTTTTTTAACTGAAGTTTAGGCTCATTAATTTTATTAGCACTAATTTGTTCCCGTGGAATTTCAACTGTTGATGGAACATTTCCAATCTTAGCTGGTGATGGTCGAGTTATGAGTTTTCCTCGAGAACATGCATCACATAAAAACTCATTTGATTGAAAGATCTTCTGGTCTTTCAATGGATGGCCATTAGAATTTTTCACAATTTTTCTCATCATGATTGAACCAGGATGACCCAGTCTTTCATGCCATACTTTAAATATATTGATAAACTTTGGGTTTGCCGTGGCATATGATTCAATAATATTAATCTTTATGGAATATAGTCCACAAGAAAAAGCTGGAATTTCTTCTAATATATATTTTTTCTCCGAAGTCACTGATGTGATGCAAAAATATTCAATGTCACTCTTATTCTTAGTCTCCACATGATATCCATTTATGTGGATATCTCTGAAACTTAACAAGTTTCTATTAGATTTGGGGGAATATAATGCATCATTAATTTCAAACTTTGTCCCTTTTGACATTTAAAACTGAACTTTTCTGGAGCCCATAATAATTTTTGCATTTCCTGATATATAGTAATCACACCAGTTTCTTTTATTCTAAGATCGTAGAAATACTTTTTATCTTTTAATATTGTGTGCGTTGTCGCACTATCTGCCAGACATATATCTTCATCATCATTCATAAATTTTGACATTTTTCTGAATCAAAATATTCATAAAAGGAAATACATTAAAACACATCAAAATATTCATTAAAAATATACATTAAAACAACAATATATTTAACAAAAAGCATATTATACATTAAACATTTTATTTCTTGTCTTCTTCAGGAAGACATTATATTACATTGACTCGTTAATATCCATGGGTTCAACGAGAAAGTCTGCGATATCAAGATGGATATTATCAAAGGAAGGTTCGGGCTCATCAGAGATAAAATTGGTTTCATTCTTTTTCTCGTTTGTCTTTTGAGATTCTTAATACAGATCGGCGAGATGTTTTGACGTAATACAGGTACGCGCCAAATGACCTTTTATACCGCATCTGTAACATATGTTTTTCCTCTGAGTAGTTACTACGCTCGCACTATCATGCCTCTTGAAACTTTTATTCGCCTTTCCAGCGTTGTAACTATTATATTTGAGTCCCCTTCCTTGTCCATCTCTGCCTCCACGTCCACGACTGCGACCACGACCTCTACCTCGTCTCTGTCCTTGCCAGTTATTATGTCCAGATGAAGATGCAACATTCGCTTCAGGGAATGTTGCTGATCCGACAGGACGGGTTTGATAATTCATCATCACGAGTTCATTATTCTGCTCGGCAACTAGGAGTATATTCATTAACTCTGAATACCGAGTATAACCTTTCTTCCAGTATTGTTGTTGTAGTGATACATTTACAGGATGAAATGTCTGGAGAGTTTTCTCAATCATATCATAATCACTTACTTTTTCTCCACATAATATCATCCTGTAAGTAATTACGAACAACGCGGAATTATAATCACTTACACTCTTATAATCCAAAAACCGGAGGTTCAAACACTCATGTTTAGCCTTTGGTAAGATCACAAACATTTGGTGATCAAACCTATCTTTGAGTGATTGCCAAAGATCTCCATGATCTTCTTTCGTGATATATTCATTTTTTAAATTATCATGGAGGTGGTGGCGTAAAAATATCATGGCCTTTGTTTTTTTCTCTTCTGGGGCCATATTTTTCAGATCAATGGTATCCAGAAGCCCGTTCTTTTTTAGATGTAACTTTGCATCTAATGTCCAAGTCATATAATTATTTTCAGACATATCAAAATAGCGATATCGAGCTTTGCCAGATTAGACATGATATCTTAAAACGCACCTTAGATCGGATAAAGATTGATTTGTGCTTGGATTAGATAAGAAGCGGCTCGTGCTGATAACTTGTTATGAACTAAAGAATTTTATGTTATAAACTAGAGAGAGTTTTAGAGAGATAAAACTTCTGTTCTTATTGCTTTTTTTTTTCTATGCTTACATATATATAGAAGGAGAAACTTAGAGACGAAATACTTCATAGCGAAGTAATTTAATAATAAAATAAAATATATTAGATAATAGTAGATAAAGATATTTTCTAATACATCCGACATTAGTTTCAAAATATTACGTTAAAAACACCAAACCCGGTAAATGGAGACAAAACAAACAATGGATACAAAAGAGTAAAGATATGAAAACTATAGTCCACTTATCTCAAATAATATAAAAAAAAAAACAAAACAGGAGAAAAAAACCCGAAAAAGTTTATATTATTTTCTCTAATTATAATAATATTCTCAATAAATCAAGTAATACGCAAAATATATATCTGCACAAAGTAACCTTATATCTCCCAACCGCACAAACACAATTTGTGCTGCTCCATATCCACCAAGAAGATCAAGAATCAAGAACTAATCAACATCGATCGATCCGTTAAAAAATGGATATGATTCCTCAATTGATGGAAGGCTCTTCAGCTTACGGAGGTGTTACAAACCTCAGCATCATCACAAACAACTCTTCCTCCGTCACCGGAGCCGCCGCAGGTGAAGCAACGCAACCACCGTCTTCCTCCTCCTCACCGTCGGCTAACTCAAGCCGTTACGAGAACCAGAAGAGGAGAGACTGGAACACGTTCGGACAGTACTTAAGGAACCATCGGCCACCGCTTTCGCTTTCCCGATGCAGTGGAGCTCACGTGCTCGAGTTCCTCCGTTACTTGGACCAATTTGGTAAGACAAAAGTCCACACGAACGTTTGCCACTTCTACGGCCATCCTAATCCTCCGGCACCTTGTCCTTGTCCTCTCCGACAAGCTTGGGGAAGTCTCGACGCTCTCATCGGCCGTCTTCGAGCTGCCTTTGAAGAAAACGGAGGCAAGCCTGAGACGAATCCTTTTGGAGCTCGTGCCGTTAGGCTTTACCTAAGGGAAGTTAGAGATATGCAGAGCAAAGCTAGAGGTGTTAGCTATGAGAAGAAGAAGCGAAAGCGTCCTCTTCCTCCGTCGTCTGCTTCGTCTTCGTCCGCCGTAGCTAGCCACCAGCAATTTCAAATGCTACCGGGTACTAGTTCTACTACTCAATTAAAGTTTGAGAAGTAATTAATTATAATATAAGAGAAATGGAATATTTAATGTACTCTGAAATGTGAATTCGTCTCTTTGTTATATATATGTTGATTTTAATTTTAGGTTATGTGTTCAGTTTTAGAAGAACTAAGGGTTCTTTTGTTACTAGTGTATGTTGGGGAAGGAAGGTAGGGTTTTCAATTTTTAATTATTATCTAATAAAACTGAAATTCACATGTATTTATTATGTGTGTGTATATATATATATATATAAATGTATATGAGTATCTATGTATCATAACACTATCATCATCATCGTTATATTGGTCTTCTTTTTTTCTAAAACAGAGAGGTCTTAGGTTTACTTTAAATCGATTTATATATATGATGATACTAGAAGTCTAGAATAGTATTATTGATTTTCTTCTTTTGATGCAAAACAGTGGTCGTTTTCTAAAGTGACACTGAACTAACAGTGGTCTTGTAGTAGTTGACAGTGATTGCACTATCTATTTAAAATTCATGAAATTTTCTCCATGTCCAAATTCCCCCAAAGATTTACTGAACTCGTTCCCACTCACTAATATCACATGCATACGTGGCATACTTCAGTAAATATGCTGTAGTATTTTTGTTTCATCTCTAAACTCATTTTGTTGTTCATGTTTAAGTAGGCTTCATAGGTTTACTTGTGAGTGATATGCTTTCTTAATGCAACATATAACTGTAAAAGAAAAGAAAAAAATCCTTAAATTTCCACTTTTATGTTTCGTAGTACATACTTTTTACTCAAGAAGAACATTGTGCATGTCTTGGCTTTTGCATAAACCCTAGATTTTGTAGATATGGTGATTGATACTGTTGTATTTTAATTATGGTAATTTGATGTTATATAGATTTTTAGCCACTAAGTATGTGATTCCAATAGCCAAATATAGGGATGAGATTTACCTCATTGTAATAACTACGGTTCTTAGTTTCTTACTAACATATGATATGATACCCTTGTCAAGACCACCAAGAGGAAAAACTAATTTTATGTGATGTCTATATGATCTTATATACTTAATTACATACCATGTTAGGTTTAATTTATTTTTGAATGACATACTTATACTGTTGCAAAAATACTAAATATACATTGAATATTCAAAAGAGCATGACATTCTTACAGTATTGCATTTTTATAGTGATTTATACTACTATCATCATTGTTTAACACATGTTATTAACAAAACAAAAAAAAACTATTCATAGTCAACAGCTCAATTGATTATGGAGTTTACTTCCCTAATACGGAAAATTGCCTCATCATTGCTAGCTGCAATTCTGAAACATAAAGATGCAATCTCTAGTTGTTGCAGATAGGATGACAACTTCTTCTAATAGCAGTGCAGCATGATTTTGATTAGTAATTGTAATCCTCCGAATAAGTAATAACAGAATAATAAATAATAAAAGGATTCCATGTATCTTAGCCAATTCCATAAATATTAAGAAATAGTTTTAATTTTTTTTTATTATGCTATTCTAATGACTATGTATGCTTAATGATTGTTCCTCCATTATGCAAATTGCCAGGTTCTTTTCATTTAGTTGTTTTGTCAATTATACTTACAAATAAATAAGGTCCACATATCATATTTTCAGATACATACTTGTAAATTGTGAAAATAGTAAATCCCTTTAAAATTGTAGTTATGGTTGCTATGGTGAAATGGTTTCTTTAAACTGCATATATATATATATATATGGAGAGAGATATTAAAGAGAGAGAAAGACATCATTTTGTTTTTACTAAATATTTTTGCTGGGTTTTTTTTTGTAATGGGTATCTGATGTTTTTGGAGGGTCATTTTCATAAAATAAATTAAATTATTTGATATTTAAATGAAACAAAATTTGAAAACGACAACTACAAGTTGGAAAAGTTTTGATTGGACAGATTTTTAATCTATTTTGTTATAATTTTGGGTTTTCTGAAAAAAAAAAACTCAACACGCCGATTTTTACAATTTTATTTTTCATTTTCAGAAATTTCAATTTTACCCTTCACTTCAAAAATAATACACAATATAATCTTTACACGTATTTTCTAAACGTTTTTTCAACCATATACATTAGATTTTTCAAATTCTAAAGATAGATTTAGATTTCTCGTCGTGATGGTTTCGATTTGATGTATTATTTATTAATATTTTACAAATTTGACGGTAACGTATAAGGGTTATATTGCGTATTATCTTTGAGGTGAAGGATAAAATTGCATTTTTTTGGAAAAAAATCGGCGAGGTGGAAAGTTTTTTTTTGCAGAAAACCCTATAATTTTTAGTCAATATAATAGTTTAGATAGCGTCACAACAATAGGTCCGGCGGATGAAACAATATTCGTCAAATTTGAAAATCAAACAACGTATGCTATAGCATTTTTATAGTACCTTAAACCATATGGCATATATGTAAAACTTTTGGTACCTTCGTATCCTCATTTGTGTAAAATCTCTTTTTAAATGAAATAAAATAAAATAATACTCATTTTTGGTACATTGTGTAGTGTTGCATCATTCATGAGTGTGTTAGAGGTAGAGCCAGAGTTCTGTCTCTCACTTGTCTTGTCTCTGTAAGTTTTTCCTCGCAGAGCACTCAAAGACCCCAACCCTTCAACTCTTATTGATTCTTGTCCATTTCTGAGTTTCCACATATTGTAAAATCCAGTTAAAAAGATAAAACAATTCTGTAATTCTACATTTTGATTTCCCTTAAGTTTTGAAACCCACAGTTTCAGGATTCCTGAATCATGAATTGAAAAGTACTTGAGTAATTTATCTCTTATATACGACATTATTACTTTTATATTCAATTATACTTTTCTATGTGAAAATTCCAACTTATGTCTTCTATAATAAAAACATGATTTGACTCCACCATCTTGATTGAAAATTTTCAAAAATATAATATAAAAGTTCATGAATTTTCATGTTTATGAAATTTTTTTTCTGAATTTTCATCTGAAAATTAATTGACATAAACAAAATTCATGTCTTTTATATAATGATTAATTTTTTACATTTATCAATGTAAAAAACTGCTAACAAATTTTATATACTTTTTTAAAATGTCAAACAATATGTTTTATGTAAGTTTAAATTTGGATAGTCATGCAGTTATAACACTAAAATATTTTTGGAAAATATTCAACAAATACAGTACCAAATTAAGTTTCATCTTTCATTTCTTTTCATATTAAAACAAATTTCAGACATTCTGCTCATTTTTGGTTAAGATTTAAAACCAACGGTGATTACAAATAAAGCTACTCCTAATATAAATAATTTCTTTTAAATATTGTGTCATATTGATAACCCTTTTTCAACGGTTCAAGACACCTTAACCATAATTATTAGGTCAGTATTCCCTATAGACCCACCGACAATATTGTCGAAAATTTGATAGTCTATACAAGGTTTCTACTTTGCGCTAGAACAATGTTCTTGCACATTTTTTCATGCATGACGTCGAAAATAATATGCTTTTTTCAACTACAATGAAAATTTCTTCCAATTTCATAGCATTAACATGGTTCTAATCTGATCGACAAGTATATATAACCAATTAACCATCACTAACAAAGTATAATCATTTGCGAGAATTACTCCAACAGTAAAACTCAATTATATGTTGACTGGAAGTGGGCATAAGGATTTGGCCTTTCGACTTCGATATGGAATCATGGCCTTTCCATATATGGTTAGAACAAAAGAAAGACCTTTCAAGAATCAACATCCATTTATTATCGCATTACATAAGTTCCAACATAATTATTCACATTTTTGGATTGATACGAATATTTCATTTATAAGAAAGAAAAAATTGAGGCGACATTGAAACGAGGGTCCCCGAATTTTCCACCTGATTCTCTTGTTTCATCATTACCCACCCAAACCTATATTTAGTGAAACCCTTGTGACTTGTGAGACTCCACCACATACATTACTCCAAAATTAACATCTCTTGCTTCTTTAAGTCAAAAACATTATTAAAAAAAATTGGAAAACAATACAAAATTTCCATTTTCTTTTCTTTTAATTTAATATAATATACAACCTAATTAATTGAAATCAAATGAACCAAATCGGATCTTAGTTCGGTTCAAATTTATTTAATCTTCTGAAAAAAACTTATAATTGTACGGAAGAGAGTCTGTGTTTGTATTATAACGTTATAAATGTAAAGAATACGTAGCTCATAAATATTTACAATTTACAAATATATACAATCACAAATTCTACAAAATACAAATCTAAAATGTAAATTGATAAGGTTTTGATAAGCGTAGCCATTGTATAACATGTTACATGTCGCTGAACTTGAACACAAAAATGAATAAAACAAAAATCCAATGTTACTCTTTCATGTTTAGTCGAATTCAACAAAAAGGATACAAAAATACTATGAACCACTTAAAAAAAAAAGAATAGAGATTATAGTATAAGTTTAGAAACTCAAGGTGTAGTTACAGGTTCTTGAAGGGCAAGAGGAATGGCTGGTCTCCAAGTTGTTCCCTCAGGACTATCCATCAAAGCGATCCCAACAATTGCCAAATCTTTCCTAATTGTATCAGATCTTTCGTATTCTTTATTCTTCCTTGCGTCTGTTCTCTCTTGCACTCTCTGCAACACATCTTCCTCTTTCAGTCCAGCTCGCTTTAGTGCCTTCTCTTTTAGCTGATCAAGAACCTGAGGATTGGAGGAAACTGAACAGTTAAATACAAAACACTAATAACGAGTAAAATGATGGGTGCCACTGGGATGTTTTGACGGGCTAAACTGGCTTGGCCCATATTGATCCCAACCCTGATTTTAGTGTTTTCGGCCCGGCACTAAAATGGCGACGGGGTTGAAGGGTTTAGGCTTCATATGGGCTGAGAATTTTGGCCAGCCGCAACATCATTACTCTGCGATAGAGGAAGCTGTACCTCTGAGTAACTTGTGGGCATAAGCCCTAAGATAGTAAGAACATCTCTGATTGTTGTCTCTAGAGCCTTAAGTGACTCTTCTCTTCTTGTTTGCTTTTTTCCCTGAAATCAGCATGATCAACTATATCATTAACCGATTTTTGAAACATATACAAGTTTATGAACGTAAGAGCAGACGTTATACATACCTTTCGGGTGTGAATGAGATCGTTGATAGTTTTCAATGGTTCTGACATTGCTGCCAGTGTTACGGGTGTGAGGAGATCATCAGACATTGAGGCAATAAATTCACTATGGAATGTGTTGATGGTTGTCAGAGTGTCTGAAGGAACAGAATCATTGTCAAATGTCGAATCTTTCTCGCCTAAAACGCTTTCACAGTCGTGTAACGTCTGTCAATAAGCAAATGAGCATCTTCAAAGGATTGTAGTGAAGAAGAACATCATGTTGTGCCCCAGAATAAAGCTTCTTAGGCTTAAAAAAAAGAGAGGTACTCCAAAAATGCAATTTTTCTATTGACAAAAAGCTCTATAACAAGGTTTACCTGATAAATATAAAAAATGCGCTCCGAAGCACTCTCGAGGAGGAAATCGGAGTAATTGATAGGAGATCGATAGTGAGTTCCCATTAGAAAAAGTCTCAGAGCAAGAGGATGATAAAGTTCTATAACCTGCAATGTTTGCAAACACGAAATTTAGCCATAAATGTTGGATATAAGAGGAAAATTGCAAAATTAAAAATGCTTACCTGTCTGATTGTGAAGAAATTCCCCAAGGATTTCGACATCTTCTCGGAGTCAACAGTAACAAAACCATTATGGATCCAATAGCTGATGTTGCTGCTATCACAAGCAGCACAACTCTGAGCAATTTCATTTTCATGGTGAGGGAACACAAGATCCATTCCGCCACCATGTATGTCAAAACTATAACCAAGATAAGCAGCACTCATCGCACTACATTCTATGTGCCAACCGGGCCTTCCTCTTCCCCACAGACTCTCCCAAAAGGGTTCCCCTTCTTTTGCAGCCTGCCCAAAAATTCAGAAGTCTTTTAAGACTTAAATGAGAAAACCAGTATTAAATGTAGGTCTAAAAAACGGAATTAAAATGCGTACTTTCCACAGAGCAAAATCTGCAGGATGTTTCTTCCTTGTGTCAACTGCGACTCTCTCACCTGCACGGTTATCTTCTAATTTTCGCCCAGACAATTTTCCATATGTTGGAAATTTGTCAACGGAGAAGTAAATGTCTCCATCAACTTTGTAGGCATAGCCATTATCAAGAATCTGAATTGAACAACGTTGCATATGAATACATCTTTAGCGATTTTTTAGCAACATGAGGAACAAAGTGAAGTAAATATGGTCAAACCTGCTTGATCAGGTCGATGATTTGAGGTATATGATCTGAAACTCGTGGTTGGACAGAAGGATCCAAACACTGAAGCTGCTCCATATCTCGATTAAATTCCTCACAGAATCGTCTGCTCAAACTGATTGGATCTTCCCCTAATTCATTCGCTCGGGCAATTATCTACAAAATTTAAAATTTCATGAGTCAATTGCATATGCAACGAAAGAAGTCTAGCCGCAGGCAGCTTCAACAAGACAAAGTGAAAGTCTCTCTAACAAAACCTAGTCATAGACAGACCGAGAAAACAGAAAAGATTAGTAAAATCCTTGTAGCATAATACAGCGAAAATCTAGTGAGGAAAATGACTAATTAGTTCTATGCTTCGAGCTGAATACACGAATTATATGTGTAAAGGTTGAACAAAGTTTGGGACACAAATGCAGGCAGATGAATGTAGAATCAAACAGGCAGATGTAAAGCGCAGACACAGACAGAAAGGATAAAACTAAGTGAACATCTCCCTAACAAAAACAAGTACTGATATTCTCCATTTTTGCATATCATAGTACAACATCTCCACCACCCTCAACACACCCATTACATTAGCTTTAGAAGTCGAAAAGTTCAAATATTGCAATTTTGATGGCACAAAGATCCATCCTTTTACACACCTCTCACAGGTAAATGAGATGGAATAACAGTATTGGAGAAGCTGATAATAACATCGAACAGCTTCAAATTTCTCGACTGCTCAATCAAATCCTTTTTGCAATTAGGAGTATCATGTTTCCCGTGGATCAGGAATGTAGCTGCCGAGAAAATAAATAACTTAAATGCGGTCCGGGTATGCCTTAACAGACATTGGCTACTCATCCTATTTATCTAAAGTTACCACAAAACTCAATCTTTAGAGATTTCACTGAAACATTCCTGAAGGAACTCGAGAAGCTTTCTCTAAACTTCTAAAACAGAGCTTAAGTTGCATGAGACTTAAACCAAGAAGCAGAGTTAGCTCTGATTTTGAATGTAAAAAGCCGTTTACTTGACAACATTATCTCACCTTGTCATCCACATCCGTGAAATTTCGAACATAAGACACTTCATATCCTAGATGCTTAAGGTACCTGCCTAATTCCCAATCAAAATCAAAACTTTCCATCACCCAACCAAAAAAAAAGTGAAAGCTTTGAAGTTTATTCTCCAAGTCGGTTACCTCAAAAGAACATCGAACGTGACGTAGACACGTGCGTGTCCAATGTGGCTGAGATCATAGGCAGTGACACCGCAAACGTACATTCCAACTTTACCCTCGACCTTGGGCTTGAACAACTCCTTCTTCCGGCTCATCGTGTTGTGCAACCATAGTTCCTTTCCGCCAGAAATAGAATCTCCTCCGTCCGTTAATGATGACAGAGCCGTGAAACATCGACGGGATTGAGTTAACTTTCTGGCCCTGAGGAGAAATTGACTTCTGAATTGAGATTTGGGAAGAGAAGAGAATCGTATTGGAGTAAAGGGTCTACATAATTTGAAGAGATTGAGAACAGAAGAAGCCATTAATGTGGAACGATAAGCTTCCCTGCTGAAGAAGATGAAAGAATCAGATAGGAAAAGCGGCGAGAAATAGCCAAAACCTCTGAATTAATAACGGTTTGCTTAAACCGCTTTTTTCTTCCGGTTCGGTTTAATCAAGACTTAGGACTTGGAGACATTGAAGCGTTTAAATGGATTTTTTATGATCTTTGATCCGAACCCAAAAACCCCTAATTTTGTGTTTCATTAAACCCTTGAGACAACATCTTTCTCTCACTTTGTCTTCTCAATTCTTCTTCTGTTTGAGTTCCTTCAAGCAGTCACTTTCTGTGTAAACCCTTTTGTCTTGGAATCCTTTGTTGTTACATTGTACGCTTAGATAATGGTGTTTGGAACTTTGGACAAGTAGTGATAGGTCATCCTGGATCTGGCAAGACCACTTACTACAATGGCATGTCTCAGTTCCTCTCTCTTATTGGAAGGTTTCATATTCTTTCTCTTTTGCTCAAATTTGTCTGCTTTTGGACCAAAGAAACTTACTTACTTAAGTAGCTCTGTCTCTTGTTTTGTAGAAGTCACAAAGTTCCAAATTTTAGTTGATAAGAGTGTTAAATTTCAGAACTTTGAATTGCCTGAATTTTGAGCTGAGTCATGGTTACTTGATTGTAAAATGTTGATTCCTTGTCTTTTGTTTTGCAAGAGAAGTTTTTCATATTCGTGAGGACTTCTCTCAAAGTATATTCTCTTAACATTGTTGCAGGAAGGTTGCTATTGTTAATCTGGATCCTGCAAACGATGCATTACCGTATCCTTTTTTACAGCAACTTGTAAAAAATGGTTGAAATTGGTGAATAGGCATGGAAAAATTCTCCAGGTGTGAAATTTGTTTCTTGACATTGATCTTTAGTTATGAGTATGCTGTGAATATAGAAGAATTGATTAAGTTAGAAGATGTTATGATCTCGGTAATGGAAGTGAATTTTACCATCTTTTGTTCTTGATTCTTATCTTTTGGTGAAATTAACTACAATTGAAACAGGTCTTTTTACATTGTATGGAGTACTTGGAGAAAAACATTGACTGGCTTGAATCTAAATTAAAGCCTCTTTTGAAGGGTTGGATACAATATATATCTCTTCGATAAAGTACCTCTTTTGGTATATCTACTATTGAGTTTTGAAACATTTGCAGAGCATTACATTCTCTTTGATTTTCCTGGCCAAGTGGAATTGTTCTTCATTCATGAAAGTACCAAGAACTTTCTCATGAAGCTGATAAAATCATTGAACCTTACGAGTATGTGCTTTTCTTTACTAATTACCAGTTTGCTAAATGAACTTTACTTAAGAGTCTATATTGATGAATTTCTTTTTTGTTTGTTTGTTCTGCAGTTAACTGCGGTGCAACTTATTGATATCCATCTATGTAGTGATCCTGGGAACTATGTAAGCGCGTTGATTCTCTCCTTATCCATATTCCATAGACCACAATGCTTGATATGGAACTTCCACATGTCAATGTCTTGTCTAAAATCGATCTGATTGGAAGCTACGGGATGCTAGGTATCTTTCTGTTTCTCATAACATCGATTTTTCAAAAGTTTTATATATGGACTCACTAACTACCATCTCTCTGTGTCATATAGCTTTCAATTTAGATTTCTATACCGATTTTCAAGACTTGTCATACTAAGCACCATCTTGGTCAAGATCCTCGCTCTGCTAAGTTCAGGTTGATATAAACATTATTTAAATACACAAGATGTAGCACTCTCAAAATCTCATGAGTTAGATATTTCTTGTTGCAGAAAACTATCTAAAAAGAGCAATGTAATGTTATTGAAGATTACAGTCTTGTTAATTTTACAACCTTGGATATTCAGGTTTGTCATCTCTTCTGCACCTCTTTGTTTCTCTGCAAGCATCTTCTCACTAATTTTGAGTTTTTTTTTTTTTTGGTTTTTGTTTTCAGGATAAAGAAAGTGTTAGGAATCTAGTAAAGGTCATTGATAAGAGAGCAATGTATATTATATTTTCCGGGATTGATGCAAGTGTGGTTGAATACAGCAAGATTGCAGTTTTTCAAACTGATTTGGATTATAACAGATATCCTTTCAATTTCTAACCATTGTTTCTCTCAATTGCTCTTGAGTTTAGTTTTATGTCTTCAACAAAAGAGTTGTTTCTTTAACGAGAGAGTCTTCACAATTGCGGATGTGCAAAAGAAGTATAGGAAAGACGAGGAATTACAAGACTGAAGAATAGAGACAGAGCTTGAAACTTCCAAAGAAGAATCAGTGGTGAGCCTAGTCTTAAATTCCTCTGAACCAAACCATGTAACGGTTTTGTATGAACCAGACTTTTAATTTTTGTGTTCGGTTTAAGTTAAAACAACATTAATTATGACGTGTGCATCCAAAAAGTCAAAAATCATTAGTTATAATCGTTTAAACTACTTACGTTTTTTTTATCATTTTCATTCCTTAAATCGTATACTCTCAATCAAATGGTATGAAGTACGTACGACTGAAATGGTGTTATTGATGCTTTCGTAGGAACCATTCATACATTTTAAGGTCTACAAAATATGTATATTTTTTCATCTAATATCCGTTTTAAAAGTGTTAACATAATTATAAATAATGTCTACTACGTACAGATGGGTTAAACTACAGAAGAAATTGCGACAGACAATTGAAATATCCGATACATAATTTGTAATATTTTGCATACTTTTGGAGTTTGGACCTTGGACCTTATGTGTTGAAATTTTGCAAACCATTGATCAACTAGAACAAAAATTATTATCATATATATATATATATATATAAAATTTTAGGGCAATTATAATGGCGAAGTAACTGAATGTGAAAACTATTAAATCTTCTAAAAAATAGATCACTACTAAATCGACCCATTTCGTTTGATTTCAGTTAAGATTTCTCTGAGAACACAGACTAACCAAAATTGCTATCTTGAAAGATTATTCTTTTTCAACAATATGCAATATACTGGGTGGTGACACGGTACTAGTACAAATCATAATGTTGCATGTCCCATTCTGGTTATACCGGAAGATTTTATTAAAAGAAATGTTTTAAAAGATTCATATTTACATGCAAACGCGAAAGACATAATGCAAAAGTTTACAAAATAGAGAGAAAAAAAGGACTTTTAAATTTATTCATTTGGATTACAAAAAGACTCTTTCAAAGTCTTAACGCAAAAACAACACAAAATAAAAATTAACACTCGGGTATGTCGGAAAATTCTTCAATTCTACGATTACTAGTGAAAAGCTCAAACCAAAACTCCATGTCATCATTATACAACTCCGAATTATTATAACTATATCTCTTAATATTCCTATCTAGCAATCCCTCCCAATCTTCTATCTTCTTCTCATTATGATTCGAATTATCTTCCGATACGACGTCCGACCAAAAACTCTCATCTATCAAGGCAGAAATATCATCGTACGACATTATATCCTCCTCCTTGTTATCATTTGAAATATCAAATGTTGTAAATTGTTGCATAGAGGTTGTGTCGACAATTATAGATTCTTTGTCGTCATGTGTGGTCTTGTTAATTCCGTTAATGTCTTTGGTGTCTCCGCCATTGTTTAGATTTTTGTTGAGTCTTTTCTTCAAATGAGTGTGCCAAACATTTTTTATTTCATTGTCGGTTCGTCCCGGCAATTTTGCAGCAATCGCAGACCATCTAAATTAATAAGAAACAAACAAAACTAAACCCTATTAAAAAAAGTGTTTCACATATAATATAGTTCGCATTTCATCAATTTATTACTTTAATATATTGCTTTTCACTTTTAGTTACAGCAAAAAACATGGAGATAGAAGAAAACAAAGCAAAAGCTAATACATTTCATATGTTTTGCATTGATCAATGTGCATATCTTGTTTAATAGTAATTGTGAAGATTGTTTGTGTGTTTTCATAAAAAAAAAAATCTTGAAAACAAATTAAATAAGTATTTGGTTTGGTCTGATCAGACTGAGGAAATCACGGGTAGGAATCTCCTCATACCAACGGTGTTAAAATATTTTGCAAATTGAAAAAAAAAAATCAATTATAAACTTAGACTGGGTATTAAACAGAACAAAATTTTGCAAAGTGGAAAAAGAGAGGAAGTTGACTTAAAAAAAAAAAATCGTCGATCAAAAACATTATGAATTCTCAATCCTCATAAAAATTGTGGAACTGATTGATGATGAATTTTTTTTTTTTTTTTTTAAAGGACAAACCTGTTGCCTAAGCTTTCATGCAGATTGATGATAGTTTGTTCTTCTTGAGGAGTGAAATTGCCACGTTTAATGTCAGGTCTCAAATAATTGATCCAACGAAGTCTGCAACTTTTCCCACATCTAAGTAAACCTAAACAAATTTCACAAAAACATCAACCAAAATTGCTTACATATCAAGAATTATTCATAGAAAATCTTTATACAAAATGAATAATATGACAAAGTGTAAACTGAAAATTACCTGCGTGTTTTGGGAGAGCTCGCCAATTAGAATGACCATAACGATGAATATAATTAATCAAGATTTGATCTTCTTCAGGAGTCCATGGTCCTCTCTTCATCCCCATTTTCTCACAGCATGGTGCTCTTCCCATTTTGTTTTCGTTGCCCTCTCAAGAAAATAAAACTAGAATTAAAAATTTTGGTCTTCAATTGAGTAAAATGATTATAAGGCCAAGTGTTGGATTGGTGTGGAGTTTATGAGAGCCGAAGAAGCCAAATGCTTCAAGGAAGTACGCGATGTAGACGTTTAGTGTGTTATTATTATATATATAAACACATATATTATTATATATTTACAATGCAACCGTGGGACAACTCCAAGTTGAAAATTTCTCATACTTTTGATCTACAGTTCCACAGTCCAAAGTTTTCAACTTTTTTCCTTTAAATATAATCTAATCTATTTTGACGAGGTCCATAACCACCAGTAGTCTCGAGGCACTAGTTTAGGTCTGGGTATGGGACGGATATTTGATGTTTTCGTCTGCTTTAGTATTTGACCCGTTTCGTGCTGATAATATGTTCGTCCGCCTTGTATTTGTCCCCGGCCAAAACAGATATCCGGCCAACGGATACTCATCCCAAAATCTATTACTTGCGGATTATTTGGTCCGCTACGGGTACCCGCGGATAACGGATAATTTTGTGGGTAACTGATTTTTTGGCGGATAATGGGTATATTTTGTGGGTAACGGATATTATTTATGGGTAACATGTATTTTTGCGGATAACGGATAACGGATAGCGGGTAACAAGACGGGTAACGAAAATTTTTTTCCGACTTGTACTTGCGGGTAACAGATATATCCGCCTTATTATTTGGCTTGAACGGGACGGATATCTGCTTTTGCCGATCGGATATAAAACGGGTCGGACGGATAACAGGTACCCATGTCCAAGCCTAACTAGTCTGCAATTATTACCCCGAAACTTGTTCAATTAATTTATTTTAGGAACTTTAGCTGCATCAAGCACATGAGCCACAACTCATGTGAAAGACCGACAACCTATCCGGTATATGAGCCCGAAAAGGAAAACCTCCATAAATAGTACTCTAAATCCAACATAAAAAGGAATCCAAAAAGAAAACCTGAGATCCCAAAAGCTTTCTTATGTCCACAAACTCACTAAGACACACTTACACATCAATTAGCTAAACTATTTTTTGGCAGTCTCCGTCAAATTTAAGTGAACGCTCTTTGAATTAAGTGTCGCAGAGTTTTCATAAGATGTCACATTAGCGTCCCAAATGACTTCGACCGTATTTTTCGTAGTGAATGTTTATCTATTCTTCAGTGGATGACCCCCAATGATTTCAAAAAAACAACCACAATATAAATCACAATATGTATTTTCTTATTAACTTAATAATTTCGTACATGTGAATTTTATGGGTGTTGAATACTTTTCCGAGAGTTTAGTGTTGAAGAATATGTGGAAATCTCGATTAGTTAGACTATCTACATTTTATCCAAATTTTGGGATTTTTTCCTATAATGAAAAACGAGATAATTATAAAGTTTACTTAATACAAATATTAGTATCGGATATCCAATATAATGGCAAATAAAGACGCTCTTGGTAGGTAAAACCCGATGTTCACGTTTATATACCCATATCAACTAGACCACGGCTTGTGTCTCGGAAAAGGTTTGGCACCTCATTCATGTGTGCCATGCGTTCATTTACTTGATCATGAAAACATGAAAATCTCCTAACAATTTTCCAGAAAAAAAAACATAATTACTATAATGGTGCAATTTGATTCTAAGTAGATTATTAAAACAAAGCATATTTAAAAGATAGATATATTAGAATTATGTGACAAATTTCATGATTCTAATGAAGCTAACTAAAATTACAAATTATTTCCAGAGTTAGCTTCAATATTCACTTTTATTTGTGGAAAAAGATCCCACGTCGAAAAAATGAGAACGAACTTGAATAGTATATAATAGACATAAACCAATCAATTTACTGTCAATTGATTTTGAGTTTGAAGTTTAAAAAACTTAATAATATTTACTTAATAGCTGAGATGTTTTACTTATAGGTAAGATGTTTTCGCATACTTATGACAATTGGAACATTTTCGATAGATTTACGCAAAACCAAGATAGTTTCATGCAATTAGCGATGGCTGATGACTTTCATATTTGACTGAAATACCCTTGCTATTTCACCAAACAGCCCTACTATATATGGCTTAATTACATATATGTAGGGTTTATTTAGCTAGTTATGACAAATATTATTTACTATTAGATTGGATATATATATCATATATGTGTGTACTCATATTCCGTTCACTCATGCAAAAACTACTTTGTCGACTGTCGAGTCGACTGAGAAGAAAAATATGAAGCAGGAAAAGGCTATATGAAATTATGAATAATAAGAAACTAAGCAGGAAAAAAAAGAAGAATAATAAGAAACTATGAGAGAAAGGAAAGGTTCAAATTATATATACATAAAAAGGTCAAAGAAAGAGGCTCATAGTGCTCAATTACAATCAGATCATGGTCCAAAATTAATCAAACTTTTGATTTCAATCAAGCTTGTTGGATGACCTATAAGTCAATAAGCAATTTTAAAAGCTTCATATCATTTCTACGCACATATTTACACTTTTTTTTTCCTTTCTTATTGTATATAATACGTTTATGATGAATAAAAAATAGGTACGTAGAGCCAAAACAATTGTTGTGTCAAGATGGATGGATTTTCATAGACACCGAAGTAGGTACGGAAAGGGGTTCCTCTTTTTCTTATAGGATTTGAGATCATGTTAACAAAAGGCAGAATTTTAAAATGATTTAGCATATGATTTGGTGACTCCTCCTTTAGTTCGTCCTCTCTCGTTTTTCGTGTATTAAATATGTCTTGGTAAGATCAAGGTTGATATCTTGGGGCATGCAAGTATTAATCCCCACTATGTTGTTTGTGCTCAGCCGTCTTAGAGACAAAAGATCATCTGTTGCTTACATGTGATTTCAGTGTGGTCATTTGGAATGGTACAGGTCAGACTGCGGTTAACTCCAACAGATGATTTCTGACCAAGAATCATAGAATGTATGAAATTATTAGACATTAATTGATAACTTAGTGATGCGGATCCAATAATTACTTGGTTATCTCAATTGCACATCCTCAGCGTTACAACTTTCACTTTAAACTATTTGTTTGTCTCTGTCAAAAGCAACTTTGTTTGGTGTTTCAAATTAAATGTATTTAGACCAAAATTATAACATTTTAAAAAAAAGACTAATACGAAACAAAGATCATCGACATCTAATTCCATCATTACTAAGATCTTGCCCTTTTTCACAATTTATTTTTTCTCTTTCCGTTTTCTTTTTGGCTTTTATTTTCTAATACAATTGGGGGTTATCTTCTCTTATAACACTCTCCAATTGTGGACTTCCCATGTTTTTAATGCAAGTGTTGTTTGATAATTAAAAAATTCAAATCAATGCACAAATGGATCGTGACCTAACGAAATCTAGATTTTAGTGGGTCCATTTAAATACTAATTTGTCGCTTACTTTTTTTAATTTTCCGGGGTCGGCTGAGTTGCATTATTGATTATACATGCATATCAAAAAGGAATGAGCCTTAAAATTCACTCTTTATTATTGACAAAGTGATAATTATCTTCTTCAAAGTTCAAACAGATCCAGTTAGCTATGTTTGTTTGGTCCTATAGTGTATGATAAAATATGTCAAATAAATAGTGGAATGGTGAAAGCTAGCTTTTTAGTGTTTGATCATTTATTTTTACCATTCTACTATTTATTTGACATATTTTATCATAGAATATAGGACCCTTTTTTTGAACAAACATAGCTAATTGGATCGAATTTTTTTACCACACACTAAAAAGCTAGTTTGTTATTATTGATTTTTTCACTACTTTCTTTTAATAACATGCATTATGCGTGAAAACTTAATAAATATTGTAAATGACAAAAAAAAAAAAAAAACAAAATCATGTTTTTACATGAAATGTGAATAAATGAGATATCATTCATTACCATAATTTTGATGATGGATTGACATATTTATGCACTAATAATGTAATTATAGTTGCGATCGCTATGGGCGGATCTAGATTTTTTTTAATGGGGTCATATATTTTTTTGTTTGAAATATTGGGAGCATAATTGTAAAAATTTTGAATAAAAACTATAATTTTAAAAATATACATGGAAAAAAGAACCAAAAAAGAACCAAAAAAGAACCAAATTTTAAAAATATACATGGAACCGGCCATGTTTTGACTACTGTAGCTCAAATATTCTTCTTCTATAATGCAACTAAGCAGAGGTCCAAATTTGAATATGAATCGGACGATACAACCTCTTAATGTCGCATGTATTAGAAAAACTGAATTTCAATTTTTTTTTTTGGTGGTCTTTGCTTTATCTTGGATTTAACCTTTATGCAACATTTATATAATCTTCCCACAAGAAACTTTAGTTTGGTTTAACAAAATTGATACAAAACTGAACCACGGTCCCTCAGTACCGAAACAAACAAAATCTTTATTATTTGTGTCCAAGAGCATTGGGTTCAACCAGTTGAACATCCCAAATTTTACCAAAAGAAATATGATATAATATTAATAAATAAATAAAAACCCAATGGACCAACAATATTAGTAAATGGTAGTTTGGTAGTTTTGGTTATTTATCTAATAATAATATTAGATTAAAAATTGTCCCGTGCTACAGCACGAGTTAATGAATCTAAACAAATCCGATTTTTTTAATAATAGAAAAATATAATAATAGAATATCCGATTCTGCAAATAAAATTAAATCAGATTTTAACAAATCCGATTTTTTTGTAATATTAACAAATATTTTTTGCAATATTAACAAATCCTATTTAAATATCTGATTATTAATAAATCCGATTTTTTGGAATAGTAAAAAAATCTTTTTGGAATATTAACAAATCTGACTTTTTGGTAACCACAATAATCGATTATTAACAAATCTGATTTTTTTAGTTAACCATAAATTAAATGATTTCATTAAATGATCACATAATAACTAATGACTAAAATATCCTTAATAAAAAGTTAATATTTATTTTTTGAAATAATGGCAATGTGATGTAAATATTAATATTTTTTAATATTTATTTATAAATATACTCTCCAGGAGATTCAATAACAGGCAATAAAAGTAATATAGTTTTGGGATATTTCACTTGTAAAAAAATCTCAAAATGAAGACTAAAGAGTTAAAGAGTCCAGGTCTGAGGAAAAAAGAAGCGGGTACACATAATTTGACCATGGATAAAAAGAGATAACTTTTCTACTTAAATATATTTTCACAAAATGTGATTTATATGATATTAAATGTAGACTACAGTGGTAAAACAAAAGTACAAACGAGGACAAAACCCGTACCTTCAAACTTTTGTTTCGCCTAACAATATCACTTTAGTCTATCCATCTAAGTCTTCAAGCACTAGTTTGTGGATTCATGATCTGGACAAAGACTTCTTACGTCTACAAATTCGTGTTTACACTTGTAACAATAAAAATTACAAAAGCAAAAGAATTACTCCAAATTCGTGAGCTACCAAGCGAATCTTGTTCCCGTGCCATCGAGAAACCTATCAGTATACCATCCTTTCGCCTGCACTTGAGATAAAAATGGATTGAAGACATCGTTCATTTTGTTATACGCGTCTTGCAATATTATATCATCAGGGTCATTGTATATCTTTTTCATTGACTTGGCATATGCTGCAACTAACCACCCTCGCAATGCGTCTTCACCAGTTGCATCGTGCTCTAAGACCATATCGGTCCATGACTTTCCATCACTCAATAGAAACTTCTCTTCTACAAACACTTCTTTTAGTTTCTGCACCTGTGAAGGCTTCACAGCTTTATGGAGAGCCCTTCCCACTTTTACATTTCCTGCATCTTGGATTGGTCTCTCGGGGAACATTAGGTCTTCTTGGAATCTTAAATCAGCAGGGCTTGGGACTTTACCAGTCTGAAACAGATCCAACAATACCTCTGATGTAATAAAAGAAATCAACAAGATGGTTTAAGGACGACTGAACAAAAGACAATGCTATTTACCTTGAGAAAATTAGCCACGATCAAAGCGGTTCTCTGTGGATTCAGTGTGTTGATAGGTACTCCTCGCATTTGTTCTACAACGCTATACACATGTACAACCGAAAGAATCGACCCAACCACCAACTGCAGATATCAGACTTTTCTAAGATAACCAAGTTTGCAATCCAAACATATAAAAACTGCATTCTGAGACAGAGAGTAATGGTCCAGCAGAAGGAAATTACCTTTCCTTCCATTGATGAACATATTGTGGAAGCAAGTTGAATCCCAACACCTATCCCAGCAACATTAAAAAGAGTAGAGATAGCTTCTCCTTTGGCGAAAATGTCACTAAGATTTCCTTCTTTGGCGAAAGATGAATAGATTGGTAATCTTGTTGCTCTTGCTGCAACCGTAGCCATTCCCTGTTTGAATCAAACAATGCCAGAAGAATGTGAAACACAGAGATTATTACAATCAACCAGTCAAGCTGATTGATTTATGACAAGATGGTCTCTAGAAAGCTAATATAGCTCATGTTGAAGCTGGTGAGGAAAGTAGACACGGATGTTCTGAGAACAGTTCACATCAGTCCCTTTTGGATAAAAAGATTCATTCAATAAGAGCTGATAGGTTCTGCCGTAGGTTTAAGAAAGATAAATATACCTTAGCGAAATTCCCAAGACCAGCCATTTCAAGAAACAAATGTGGGCATAATGGAGAAATGAGTTCCAGACCAGTACCAATATCGTACAGCACGTCAGCTGAAAAAAATGAATTACTACATTTTATGGTTGATGCTGTGAAGACATCAGCAAAAAACATGTAGCTAACGACTGGTGCATACCCAGTACCCTCCACCGTTTAGGCTCAGAGTCCATTCTTGCACCCAAATTGCTACAAATCAGCTTTCCCACATGCTGCATCCCATCCTTCAAAATCTAGTAAAACCGATAGAGTTAAACAAGAATATAACTAACAGTTAGGCCCGGAACAAGTTAACGAACTAACAAAATTAACGTGGAAATATACCCAGCTAACAACGGTTGCTTGAGCCGGTGTAGGCCGCAAGCCTACAGCAAATAGCAGTGACTGCAAAGGTGTAAGAGCTATATATCCATGTTAAACCTCCATTGTAACAAGCTCAAGTAAACAATGCAATTTTGCTAAATCAAGAATCAAGCTGCATCATGAAAAAGACCTGAGTCGACAACACGGATAATGCTGCACTTGAGAGATGCTGAAGTGCTCGAAATTGAGTGTACCTAAGATATCCTTCGTTCACACTGTAAAGAAAAGATTCAGTGGTTAAAACACAAGCTTTAGCCTAGTGATTCTCTAAAACAAAAGTTTCAATTTTTTGAGTTCACCTGTATGGATATCCTGAAGGAAAGAACTTGTTAAGGAAGGATTCAACCATCTTCTGAGGAACCGGTCTTGCGTCATCAACAACTTTCATCTACGAAACAAACCCAATACATGATAATTCGCATACGATTCTCCAAATTGGGAGCAAATTGCGAGAGACAGAGAAATTTACAGAGAGGTGGCCGTCGGTTTCGAATTGAAAACGGTGAGAGACAGAATCAGAGTTCTCGAACCAGTAAACGGGAATATCTTCAGGATTCTTCGCCATAACTGGCTCTTCCTTCTTTATCAACTTCACCTTCTCCTGCTTCGTTCCCCAAGTTACCAAATTATTCAATTAATTTGGAGAATCGTAAATGAGATGAAAAAAAAAAAAAAAAAGAAGAATTATGAAACCATACCAGAAACTGCATCTCTGAGACACGACGGCACAGTCAAGTCTCGAACGTTGGAGTCGCCGGAGTTCGCAGCAACTGTGTAATCGCCTAGAGCCGTCAAAAAAACAATTAAAGAGATGATACCAAACACGACGTCGTTTCTAAGTTCCCCTTTCTATTTCTGAGGCCCAAAGAATTTTGGTTGCTATACAATAATGGGCCCAAAAGGCCCAATATTGATAGATATACGGCGACTAGTGATGGGTCAAAAGTGAGGCCCACCCTAAAAGAAAGACGACTTTTCTTCTCGCGTTGATCTAACGCCACCGCCCACTTGTTTTCTTCTGCAACACCTCCAAGATAAAATTCAAAAACTAATTAGGAAGCAAAAGTGTGCACATAGAGCAAAGCGACGCATCTGAATCATATTGTGCACAAAGAGCAAAGCGACGCATCTGCAAAATTGTGCACTTGTTTTCTTCTCGTCTTCGTCTCTCAAAACCACGATTCTCTGGTCAGAAGAAAGCTGAATCAAATTCATGTCTTTCAGAGGACTTAGCAGGGTAATTACAATCTCTTCCATCTCTACTACCCATGATTTTTTCCAGTAGAATTCTTTGATAAAAATCGTGTTTTTCAAATCGAATAGACTCTTGTCGCATGCATCTTCAATTTCGTTTCTAAGAATTGTTAAAGATTTCATTTTGTTTCAGTCGATGTTAAAAACCCCTAAGCCCATCTCCATTTAGATCACTATGAAGTCAATTAGATGATTCAAGAACCTAATCAACACTATATTTTGATTAAAAATCGAACCTTTGGTATGGATTTGATATGTTTTGTGTCTTTTGATTATCTGCAGCCAAATGCAACATCTGGAATGGGTGTTGCAGATCAGAGCAAAACCACATTTCATGAGCTTCAGAGGAAAAAAACTCATCGCTACGTCGTCTTCAGGATCGATGAATCCAAAAAAGAAGTCGTCGTTGAGAAAACTGGGAACCCTGCAGAGAGCTACGATGATTTCTTAGCTTCTCTCCCCGACAATGATTGCAGATACGCTGTTTATGACTTCGATTTCGTTACTTCTGAGAATTGCCAAAAGAGCAAAATCTTCTTCGTTGCTTGGTTAGTTTGATTACCTCTAATGTGATCTTTCCCATAAGAAAAGTTTTGAGACTTTTGATGAGTTGAAATTTAAACATTTTGATTGGGACTTTATGTTGTAGGTCTCCTTCGACTTCTCGAATTAGGGCGAAGGTGCTTTACTCGACTTCTAAAGACCAGTTTAGGAGGGAGCTTCAAGGGATTCACTATGAGATTCAAGCTACTGATCCTACTGAGGTTGATCTTGAAGTGTTACGCGAACGAGCTAACTGAACAAAATTGTCTCTATTCAAAACTTATGGTAATGTAATGAATAATCTCATTCGATGACTATCGGATTTTTTCATATTCTTGTGGATGGATTTGTGTTAACACAGTTTCATGTTCTATGGCAACGGTTAATCTCATTAAATGTTTCAAGATTGCACATAACTTGAAAACCTTAGGTAACTTTAAACTGAAAACAAAGTTTTTAGATACCAAAGAATGGTGAATTGGTGATGATCTGATGACATAGAGCCTGATAAGAAAGTTCTTTAAACTAGTACCAAAAACTTAATATAATCAGCAATTTCTTTGATATGTTTATGTCTCCATTAGCTGATGTTGTAGCCATCTAGAGTAAGACCTATGGCTATGTTGTAGTACACCGTCCATCTGAATGCTTTGATATTATTTTCCTCATTCCCCAAATTGTGTGTGGACGAGGTCGCAAGTTTTGTAACAAAATGACATAACTACCCTTGGCGGTTGTGGCCAAAAGCGAGATTGCATGACCCAACTGAAATCTCAATTTAATATATTATATTTTATTAATTATTATTATATGTTTAATTAGCTAATCTCATATTAACAGCAACTGATATTGTTATCTTTTATGTACCATTCGGAAGGTCCATTTCCCTCAAGTATATTATCATCATTTATCCACTAATTGTTTCACACTGGGAAACATTTTATAATAAAAAGTGGAATTGGAAGGAAAATAAATCTTAGTGCCAACATATTTCATTAGTTTTAATTTTTCTTACTCTAAACTCTATAGTTGATAGCATACACTCTTGAAATTTTGAAAATACACGGCTTGAATTACGTTTTTAAGAAAAGAACTAAAAACTTTACAATAATTCTCCAAATATTAAGACATGTTTTAGTAGGAATTAAAGCTTCGTTTGTGTCATAAAGTAAAAGGTTGGAACCATTTTTTTTTCATTCAAAATTTCGTTTATATAAAAGGGAGAAAACAAAAAAAGAACAGAAAAATTGTTTCCTCTGTCTGCAAGTATTCAGTTGAGAGCTATCCAAAACAATACAAACATTTCCAAAAAACCTTCTCTTATAGGAATAAGAAAGATCCAAAAGACACAAACTAAATCACCACGACCTATATCTTTGTTTTAAACATCTAATAAATATTAATTCCAAAATTAATATTTATTAAGCAATAAAATTATTAAATTTAAAAATAAATTTAATATTCATGAACTACTAAGTCTACATCATCTTCTCCTCATAGCCATGATTCCACTAACTCACACTTTTTCTTTACTTGCATTAAGAATGAGATGCATAAGTATTTAATAAATATTTAGTGAGGTTATCCTCCCATCTACAGGCTATACACACATCAATATGAAAATAACAAAATTGAAACATGAATACCGACTCAACCAATCAACCATATCATGATATATTCGATCTAGAACCCCACTTGGCTCATCACACAACTTATCGGTCTACAAACATGAAACAAAACGTTATTAATCATATTCACACAGCTTAGCCTATGGTCCTGCACTCACCTCGAAAACTGCTGAAAACGGTACACAAAAACGAATTGTTTCCCGTTGATTCTAAAACCCAAAACTCGATCTCTCTTGGAACACACCTCAACCAAGATGTCTACTAAAAGCCTGCTAAGAAACAACACAAAATGTTCACAAGAGATCGATCAACCAAGCCTTAAGTTTGGACTGCTTAAACTGGAGGTTTCAGAAATTCCTACACAAAACAGATCTACGAGTTCTGCAATATCTCTTAATCTAGTCCTTAAAAACACGATCGTTCCAGTCAATCTCAATAAATGACTGTCAGGAACGTATTTACCAAATTTCAGATCAATTAGATAAGATTAAGATATCCAAACGTTTTTCGTCACCTAACTGGTCGAAGGTTCCTTCTGCACAGAGCAGTTTCAGGAAAACGTTCATATCTCCCAAAATAATTGAATAAAACCAAAACCCTTTGGTAGATAGTTAGATAAAAGATTGATAAACTTACATACCAAATTCTAGCTTGATCAGAACTCGTTTGATCCTCCAAACATCTCTTTGAAACAGCCTTCGAAATTCTGATCTTGAAGCTCTTTCCACCTTACAACCACTGTGTTTTTTGTGATACAACTCAGAACTCAAAAATTCGGAACACCGGTGTTACAATTCTCCTCCACTAGAATTTGATTCGTCCTCGAATATTTCATTCAGTGGCTATATTCAACCCAAATAGCTACTACATGAACCCGTTTCAGAAAGCAAGTCCCACTGACACTCTCTGGAGCCGCCATTCTTTTCCACCAAAAGTGTGCATCTCTCTCCAAAAAGTGAACAACAAAAATCAACTTAATACTCTGTCTGGCATTTATTCGAGTGGAGGATTGCGTTCCATCCTCGACCACCCTACTTTGGCATCTCCCCGATTGGCACCACCCTGAAAAACCCCAATACTAAATCTCTGCATCTGTTCCACCATCCTCATATAAGATGGAAGCTTAACCGTTATACCGGTTGCACCTCAGCTTTCGGTGGCACTTCTAGAACTGGAGCCGGTACCACCTCTGGTAACTGCTAACAATCGGGTCAAGAGATCTACCACACGATCATCTTCGGCTAAGCCACACCTGCGGGTCCACCACCAGCACCGACATAAACTCCTACCGGCCACTACCTCGGCCACATCCTGACAAACGATTGGACCTCTGACTCACTCAACCATGGCACTCCTTGCCACATTCTCAGCTGCCACATCTGGAACTACCTCTAACGACGTCTCCCTGAACGACGTAGGTAACTGATATCTCCTTCAACTCATGAAACTCTTCCCACACTCCGGAATCTACACCACAAAGCATCTTTTCTCGTTAACATCATGGATTAAGCCAAACTCCCAAAACCAGTGACGAACCTCCCATAATAGCCTGCCAACCGAGGAACCTCCTGATCTCGGTAGCACTCATCTATCTAAGTCATTCCCTAATAGCTTTGATCTTTTTTGGGTCAACCGAGACTCTACTCTCACAACAACATGACCCAAGAATCCAATATTTCTCTGCCAAACTCTACATTTGTTTGGCTTGACAAATAACTTATGATCCCGCATCTTATTAAAAATCATCCAACAAGTCCGAAAACCCATGGTACAACACACTACATCAGACCGATCCAACCCAACTCAAACTTTTAAACAAAAATCCTATAATACTCGGTTACCCTAACTGACACCAAGCTTTCCACAAAAAAAAATCCAAATGGTTCCTTCGGTCCGATCTACATACTACATAGATTTACATATATTTTTCCTCATTATCGCTTTGACAATCAAGCCATAAATAACCTTTGGCAAATCCACTGATCCCCAAAAACGTGAATATTATCACCTAAACGCCTTAGCATACTCTCATGCTCCCTAAGATGCCCATAACGAATACAGAATTCCCGCTAGTGACCGTTACCTCATTCATCGATTACAATACGATTACTAGCCGTTCACCGAGTAACATCACAGTCTCACTCTTAGACTCGATTCTACTCCACTTCTCAAATCCAATTCTTCCAAGAAAACTCTTGATCATCAAGTCCTTAGCAAGAACTCTCGTCCCCCAATCTCTTGTTTTATTTGATCTCGAATCTCTAACCTCGCCTCGCCCCAAGTTCTTTACTCAGTCAACGAGTACTACCAAACGACTACTTACTAAGTCCAATTTTCACATGAATCCTCCTGATCAAGATGATCTCCCGCATCGACAATTCTCTTAGTCTATTGTGGTTATCCACCATGAAAACCTGTCATTAGTTATCAACCATACAATTCTCATCCGCTTGAGAATCACTGTAGATCTTATACTCCCACAGGTTAGATCATCTTTAATCAACCCAAAACATTTTCCAAACCCTCGGTTATCCACAGCCAAGTCCACATCCTCTTTGTTAAGAAGAACACCAAGTTAAATCTCTCGACTAACTCAACTCATACCTATACTTTACTCAGCTCCAGACTCATGTCTATATACTCAATGCACTCAATTCGTACTCAGATTCTTGAGGACTTTCAAGATCAACCATCCATAGAATCTCACAGAACCCAATGTCCTTAGAGCCATATAGAACCCACTATCCTTAGAGTACTTCAGAACCCACTGTCCTTCTGAGTTCGTAGAAATCCTCTGTTCTTAGAGCATCATGGAACCCATTGTCCTTAGAGCATACAGAGAACCCACTGTCTTTTTTCAGCGTACAGAAATCCCACTGTCTTTTTGAGTCCTAGAGAACCCACTATCCTCATAGAGCATTGGAAAACACACACTGTCTTCCTAGAGTATTGGAAAACCCACTGTCCTCCCGGTCCTCAAAGAATGTACTCATCCTTAAAGGTCATCAGAGAATCCACTGATCTTCCCAGGTCATCAGAGAATCCACTGATTCTCCCAGGTCATCAGAGAATCCACTGATCCCCCCAGATCATCAAAGAACCACTCTTGTTCTCTCAGGACAATAGAGAAACTACTTATCTCAAGGAACCACACTTGTCCCAATAACCCTTACACATAAAACAACAGCGGACTACTCCGTCTCCTCGGATTCTTATCTTCAGAATCTCACGCAAGTCTTAAAACTCCCAGTAAAACTTATCCTAGACAATTTTAAAACATTACATATTCAATTTATGTCTAGCATTCATGACAACTCAAGTCAAAATTAATAAAAATATTTCATTCAATTTTTATTAATCACCGAAATAATCCAATTTTCATTCTTTTGAGAATTCCTGGAGTCCACATTCTCCGATCAAATTAGATCATCATCTAAACATCTCGCAAACAATCCGTTAATGTTTACCCTGTGACCTATCAACAATTCTTGGCCACATTCCATCAAGCATACCCAATGTTGATGGTTACAGTCATACCTTCTACTGTATCTCCAACACTTGTTATGACAACACCTTTTGTAGCAACAATGTTCTCCGAAATCTCTTCAGTTATTGCCGCTTACCCTTTTGCGGCACAACTTAGCCATCTTGCAAAAACTTAATCAAAACACAACACCACGCCAAACGGCTTCATAAACCATACAACACAAAATTTCAGAGAATTTTCATAAACCTCAGGACTTACCGTGGAATCTCCTTAAAAGCTCGAGGAGAATGATTCTAAGAACTCATGCAAGCATTTAAATTACTCATAAATGATCACTACTCACAGAATCATACTCACTCAACATGCTTAACAGGTTAAATTACTCTAACCGAAAAACAAACAACCGAACCACACGGTTCCATTCATCAAGCAAGCTCTCGGTCCATACACAATCCTAACAGCCCGAGACATGCATCTGACCCTACACCGTCCAACCAATTGCACATACAATAAATACTAATTACTTTTAAATTCTAGTTCATCCTAGAACCGTAATTGCTCTGATACCAATTTAAAACACCCCGGCCCAGATCTTTCTTTTAAACATCCAATAAATATTAATCCCAAAATTAATATTTATTAAGCAACAAAATTATTATATTTAAAAATAAATTTAATATTCATGAACTACCAAGTCTAGATCATCCTCTTCTCATAACCATGATTCTACTAGTTCACACTTTTTCTTTACCTGCATCAAGAATGAGATGCATAAGTATTTAATAAATACTTAGTGAGGATATCCTCCCATCTACAAGCTATACACATACATGAATAAGAAAATAACAAAATTGAAACATGAATACAGACTCAACCAATCAACCATATCATGATATACTCGATCTAGAATCCCACTTAGCTCATCACACAACTTATCGGTCTACAAACATGAAACAAAACGTTATCAATCATATTAACATAGCTAAGCCTATGGTCCTGCACTCACCTCGAAAACTGCTGAAAATGGTACACAAAAACGAATTGTTTTATGTTGATTCTGAAACCCAAAACTCGATCTCTCTTAGAACACACCTCAACCAAGATATCTACTAAAAACCCTGCCAAGAAACAGGAAAAAATGTTCACAAGAGATTGATCAACCAAGCCTTAAGTTCGGACTGCTTAAACTAGATGTTTCAGAAATTTCTACACAGAACAAATCTACGGGTTCTGCAATATCTCTTAATCTAGCCTTTAAAAACATGATTGCTCCGGTCAATCTCAATATATGACTATCAAGAACGTATCTACCAAATTTCAGATCAATCAGATAAGATTAAGATACCCAAACGTTTTCCGTCACCTAACTGGTCGAAGGTTCCTTTTGTACAGAGCGGTTTCAGGAAAACGTTTATATCTCCCAAAAGAATTGAATAAAACCAAAACCCTTTGGTAAATAATTAGATAAGAGATTGATAAATTTACACACCTAATTCCAGCTTGATCAGAACTCGTTTGATCCTCCAAATGTCTCTCTGAAACAGCCTGCAAAATTCTGATTTTGAACCTCTTTCCACCTTCTTCTTCTCCAACTCACTTCACTCATCTCTCAACAATACCTAATAACCACAACGATAGTTTTTCTCCTGAAAAAACAACGTAAACCGACTCCAATTAATCAATCTTTCGATTGATTCAGCCAGCCATCACCCTTAAGATTATTAATTAATCTCAACATTGTTCCCACAACCGAAACAAATATAAATACAACCACTGTATTTTCTGTGATACAATTTAGTACTCAAAAATCTGGAACACGGGTGTTACACAAACACACCCAAACTCCATCAAACAGAATTAAAGCATACCAAAACGCTTCTTCTTTTTTATTTTTTCCTTCGAAATTTTGAGTTTCAAATGTTGAAATGATCTTTGTAGGTGTGAATCAGAAATTTATGAAATATAGTTTGTGGTTAACTTGGGCTTTCAAGGACGACAAAGAAGGAGAAAGATCATCATCGTCAAACTTTGGTAATGAGAGCATTTCATTTTATAAAATAAGTCTAAATTTGATTCAATACTAAAAATGTGAGAGAAAAGAAGATATCAAAACACAAAAAAAACAGAGGACTTTTCTTTTCCAATCTAAAAAAAAAGAAATAAAGGGATTAGTTTGAGAGTAGGTTTGATAATTACATTATCAATCTAACTACTTTAAATTAGCTTTTGTCTTATGGTGGTGGAAATTTTAATTTTGGTTGCAGCAAAATCGGTTGAGAATGTATGAGGAAAGTTCATGTTTTGATCCTAATCTAACGGTGGAAGCAATTGTTGACAATGGCGGCTTCTATGAGTCGACCACGGCGGCGGATACAGCTTTTCCAGTAAGCCACCATTTCCAGCCATCGCTTGGAAGCACAACAAACAGCTTGAACAATGATCTTAAGCTCCCAACAATGGAGGAGTTCTCTATTTTCCCTTCTGTTATCTATCTCACTAACTCAGAAACTCAGAATCAAAGCATCAGCAACAACAACAACAACCATTTGATCCACCAAATGATTCAAGAGTCGAATTGGGGTGTTTCTGCAGACAACTCTGGATTCTTTATGAACACTTCTGATCCAAACATAAGATCAACTCCAATTCATGATCTTCTGAGCCTCTTGCATTTGCCTAGATGCTCAATCTCATTACCAAGCTCGAACCTTTCGGATGTAATGGCAGGTTTTTGCTTTGCATATAACGCCCTCTTTCACTTAAACCTTCCTCCATAACCTCCATTGATCCTAGGTTATGACTACTCAAGGTTCTTGCTTGGAAACGATATCAATACTACTACTCAAAGAGATGAGTCAAATATTGGTAATGAGAATCACATCGATAGCGAAATCATCGAGTTTAGCAAAGAAATTAGGCGTAAAAGTAGAGAAAAGCGAAAGAACAAACCTTTTACAACAGAGCGTGAGCGCACTTGAATGAGCGGTACAAGGCCTTGAAATTACTCATTCCTAGCCCGAGTAAGGTTAGTTATTACTTATCATCAATACAATATTTCTTAGTTTAGTTTTCATTCAATGTCTCTTTGCTTATTTATATAATATGTTTTTTAGGGAGATAGAGCATCAATTCTTCAAGACGGAATCGATTACATCAACGAGCTACGCAGAAGAGTAAGCGAGCTTAAGTATTTGGTTGAGAGGAAAAGATGTGGTGGGAGACACAAGAACAATAAAGCAGATAATGACAACAACAACTTGGATGATCATAATAATGATAATGATGATGATGATGATGATTACATGGATAAGAAGCCCGAGACCGATGTAACAGACCAATGTTCAAGCAACAACTCCCTGAGATGTTCATTGCTGAAGAGGAAATCAAGAGCAACTGAAGTTGATGTTAGGATTGTTGATGATGAAGTAACAATCAAAGTTGTCCACAAGAAGAAGATCAATTGTTTGTTACTTGTCTCCAAGGTAGTTCATCAGCTTCAGCTTGATCTTCACCATGTTGCAGGAAGACAGATTGGTGAGCATTACAGTTTCTTGTTAAATACCAAAGTCAGTGATCGATGAATGTATAACCAATCTTGATTATGGATTTGAATATATATATTTTGGATTAAGTTTTGGTGATACTGATTGAAATAAATTGCAGATATATGAAGGATCAACAATATATGCAAGTGCAATAGCAAACAGAGTGATCGAAGTTGTGGATAAACACTACATGGCTTCTCTTCCCATCAATAGCTATTAAATATTAGGCTAACTTCATGTATTTTCTGACCATTTTTTTTCTTTTTTCTAATCCATGTTTACTCATTTGCAAAATGAAATAAAAACTCATTTTGGAGCCAAATTTAGGTTTTCTATTTTGAGCAATTTAATGTACTCTTTTATATTCTCCATTTCTCCTAAATCATTCTCTATTACTGGTAAAGGAAAATGATTCAGAGATAATAAGTATTGATGATGATGAACCAGTCATTCTCCATAGTCTATACTTTTATAGGTCTAATCAAATAAAGCCTAGAAAGTCCCAAATACAAGATATCTCATTCTTGTTAGAAATGTTGTATCGGTTTGGTAGGTTTTGGTAGAACCAGCTCAGAGTTTTAAGTACTGTTGTAATCTACAAAGTATAAAACATCTAGCGGTTAAGTGTTAAAAAACACTGATATGTTGATTTATTTTATGCACTCCCTGAAAAAATTGGTCACATTATGTGACTCACATATGAACCGAACCAGCATTAAAAAAATTAATATCTAAAGACATAACCAAATCGTTTGGTCCGGCACAACATTTCAAGTTTTCAATTCTACTTTTAAAATTGATACAAACATCCTTTATGATTCTTAAGTTTGTATGTACGGTTTGGAATAGGATGGGGACATTAGCAACTAGTAGTGTACGAAAAAGGTAGGTGACCAGAATTTTTCAGTTTCAGTCAAGTTACGAGATTGTCCCTAATTACTTTATAAAAAAAAAATCAAATTAAAATATGAAAAATTATTTTCACAATTTTAGATGTGGGACCTACCTCTTCATCTTCTCTCAAACAACCCCACTCTCTTTGCGATAAACAGATATGACATGACCTAACCGCAACTGGAAACTTATAATGTTTATCTCAATATAAAATTTAATCGATCCGAAATTAAGTTTGATATTTTTCTCATTTTATTTGATTTTTTTCAAAATAGTTTAACGTCGGAAAATATATTTTTCATCACATACTACCTTCTAACAACAAAAATGTAGAGTAATTTATCCAAAAACAGTCCATGTTATTTATTTACCAGATCTTTATTATATTTCTTAAAGTATTTATTAACGAGTCATAGAATGGGTAATTTATTTAATTCATTCCGTCTTGCAAAATATGTTTGGTATTTTGTAGTTAGAATTTCATGATTATTTCCATGAATAGATTCTTAATTATAGTTTGTTATTAATTATACACAAAAAGGAGTTAAAGTAAATTAAATTTAATGGGCAATTGGTCTATCAGGGAAGCAACCTATCTTATCGGACAATATAAAACAAACTGATAATGTTCTAAGGGCTGAAATATTTACTTTTAAAAGTTGAAAGAATTAATGTTCAAGTCATCTTTTCATTGCGATTTTAGTAATATATAGTGGGACACTATACATGAATCATCGGTTCTAAGAGAGTCTCATGGACACAGCTAAATGAAACAACAGGTCAAAAAGTGATATCATGATCATTGGTGATGAAGTTAGTATTATCAATTTATTTACAATGAATACTTTCTATGTAGGAAAATATCCTCTTGAATTTCGCATCTGCGATGCGTTTGTTGTTTGTGTAATCAGTCGAATAGTTATTCAATTGGAAAAATAACTTAGGGTATTATGACTACAAAAATATTTTATAATACAGAATATAAAATATATGAAATATGTATAACAACATGCATTTTAGACATGACTATGAAATTGGGTTAGAAACTTAACGCTATATCGAGACGACATTTTGTGCACTAGAGATGGCTCGATGAAAAGGAAAGAAATTGTTGTCTAAATTTTTTCATCTTTTTACCCTTCTTCTTTGATTTGTCCCCATCTGCAAATGTCCTTATATTTAAAACACAGAGAAGGAGAGATTTGTTAATGAAACTTCGGTTCTTCTTTTGAAATTGATAATCTTCTAGAGTCGTTGAACCATCTTCATGGAACGTTACATAATTAAAAATGAGAGGTTCAAGGCCTTGAAGTTGCTCATTCCTGTCCCGAGTAAGGTTAGTTATATATATTTTGAGTTTTATGACAAAATTAATCTTTCAGTCATTATCTCCAATATCTCTTGATCAATTCATATAATCTATTATTAGGGAGGCAGAGCATCCATTGTTCAAGATGGGATCGATTACATCAACGATTTATGCAGACTAGTAAGCGAGCTTAAGTATTTGGTTGAGAAGAAAAAATGTGGCCAAAGACACAAGAACATTAAAGTAGACAATGGAAACTCATTATATGCTATTAGGGATATAGAGCATCTATTCTCCACGATGAGATTTGATGATGATGGTGATGAATATATGGAGAAGAAGCCGGAGAGCGATGTGATAGATCAATGTTCATGGGTGCAGAAGAAATCAAAAGTAATAGAAGTTTATGTTAGAATTATTGATAGTGAAGTAACAATCAAAGTTGTGCAGAAAAAGAAGATCAATTGTTTGTTTTTTGTCTCCAAAGTGCTTGATCAGTTTCTTCTTGATCTTCACCATGTCGCTGGAGGAAATTTTGGTGAGCATTACAGTTTCTTGCTCAAGACCAAGGTGAGTGATCGAGTCTTAATTATGGATTTAAATATATTGGATTGAATTTTGGTAATAATTATTGCACAAAAATGCAGATATATGAAGGATCAACAATTGATGCAAGTGCAATTGCAAATAGAATGATTGAAGTTGTGGAGAAACACTACAAGGCTGCTCATCCCATCAATAACTATTAATTAAGCTGATTTCATCTATTTTTCTGACGTTTTTAAAAAAAAAAAAATCCATGTTTACTCATTTGCAAGACTAAAATAAATAGTTATTTTGGAGTCTAATTTTAGACTACAATATGGTCGGATCCGGTTAAAACTTTCTTTAGTACTAAAAAGGTGTCTGATCCATCAACATGTTCCTTTAAAACATGTAATGTACATTTTAAATAAGAAAGAATGATGTGGTAGCCTTTTCAACAGCGAGCATGCAAATTATATATATTTGGATATTTTCTGTTACAATAAGCAATTAATTGATAAATGTGAAGGCATATTCGATACTAAATGATTCTGATTACAGGGAAAAATAATGATTAAAAAAAGATGATGAAGCAGATAATCATGGATGGTCCATAGTTTATAGGTAACCAAATTAAGCCGTAGTCCATCCCGAAAAGATTTATCTCATTCTTGTTAGGGATATTGTGACAGGTTAGACCGGTTAAATCGGATTTTAGTGAAAATTAGATTTGACATTTTTAAAGAAACATCTCTAGTGATTAAAAGTTAAAAATGATTTTTTAAAAAATTGATATGATTGATTATTTTCTAATCCAATCCCTTTCTGAAACAGTTGGTTACATAATACAGATCCGAACCATATCTTAAAAATTCAGTATGGTTTTCACAAGAAAACTAACCGAAATCGTTGTTTTTGGTCATGTTCTCCTTATCTGCCATGACTTGAACCCATGAAGTGGAGCTAAGTCCCCAAATCCAAATGAGCTACAAGATCAGGCAATCATTTTTTTTTTGGTCCGACATAACATTATAACATTTCTAATTTTCTAGTAAGTGCCTCTAGTTTGTACGTTTAGCTAGGATAGGGGACAGTAGCAAGTGTACGTGACCATATTGTTTTCAATTTCTGTCAAATTACAATATTACCCCTAATTCTTTTTACAAAATGAAATTAATTTCATACGTGGATGTGGGACCTAGTCTACTAGTACTTCTCAAACAAGCCGCTCTCTCTTTGCTATAAACAGAAATCGCATGACCCAACCGCTCAACAAGGAAACTTATATAATATATTATTTTCAATATAAAATTTAATCGAATACATAATTATTTGGTTTTCTTCAAAGCATACATTAATAAATTAGATTGAAATGCAAACAGATATGACTGATCGATATAATGAATTTATCTATCTTCAAAACAGTCTATAGAATACTTTGTTTCCTAGGGTAATGTTGTTCTCAAACGACTGTATTTACTAAAATGAAAGGGAAAGAGCAAAATTGGTTAGTTGGTGAGTCTGCCATGAGATAATGACGGAAATGCCCCTAAAGTCGTTGCAAGGACCTGAGAGATTCGCCATGGGACCCATCTGTTGATCCTTCTAACCAACCTTGATGTTTAGCCACAATGAGAAATCTCACCTGCTCCAACCAACCTAATTTTTTTTTTTTAACATTTTATATTAAAAAATGAGAACTTTTGTAACGGTGAAAATAATATACAATGCTGCTACCTTCTTTACAAATCGAACCAAATTAGTAAAAAGTCTATCTATCTTATAAATTTATGTTATGCTTTGCATAGTGCAATCTGTAAACTGAAAAGTATTCGATAACGGAAACATAAGAGTATGAAGCAATATTGAAACAATTAATATATATATAAAATAATCATAAGAGATAGTTACATTAAAAAGCTTGGAAATGCAGTTGATATCACTAATTTTTCCGCATTTTTGATTAATAACTCCTAGGATTTAATATGCGGTACACTACAAGGCAAAATTTTTAATTTATTGTTTTCTATATAATGATTTACTATTTATTAGGTTTTAGAATTTTGATTCAAAATATATATATGATTATCGGATGATGTGTTTATGTCATATTTTCAATCTCTATTATTTTAATAGTTATTGAATTGTTAGTTTGTCTTCAACATGTTAAAAATTCAAATTGTTATATTCTGATTTAAATTGTTAACAATTAATCGGACTCATATAATAATTTATCTATAAATATTGGTTCGAAACATACTTCGCTAGATACAACATTTGTTATCCACTTATGAAAAGGGGCAATAATATATTAAACAATATATCAATTCTTTTTTTGTTTTCAACTTATATATATCAATTCAATAATTACATTTTGTCATCTTTTTACCTTCTTCTACTGTCCCCATCTGCAAATGTCCGTATATTTTAAACACAGAGAGGGAGAGAGACTAGAGACCAGAGAGACTAATTTATGAACTTTCCTTTAAGGAAGAACTTAACCGTTGCAAGGTTGAAATTTTCCACCTCCGATTAATCTTTTGAATTCTAAGAACATTTTTCATTTAACAATCATTCCTCTATCATAGAATCTAAAACCAAATTTTGTTTTCAAGATTATAAAAGAGCAAACTTGTTTGAAATTAGGTTCAATTTCTGGTTTTCCTATCTTTTAAAAATGGTTAAATGTTACTTTTGATTTGCAGGTGTTAGTTAAAGAATCATTTAGAGTCGTTGAACCATCTTCATGGAAGGTCACAAAGTTTTTTTTTGTTCCATTTTCTCATGAAAGTTGCTAACTTTTTCTCTTCTGGAAGATCTAAATAAGTGTTTTTTTTGTTACAAACGCAGAAGAAAGAGGAAGCCTTTACGAGGAGATGGGTTGTTTCGATCCGAACACTCCGGCTGAAGTTACGGTGGAGAGCAGCTTCTCTCAAGCCGAACCACCACCACAACCGCCGCAAATTCTGGTCACCGGAAGCACAAGCAACAGCAACTGCAGTGTTGATGTAGAAGAGCTCTCTGAATTCCATCTCAGCCCACAAGACTGTCCTCAAGCTTCTTCAACACCTCTCCAATTTCACATCAATCCTCCTCCTCCTCCTCCTCCTTGTGATCAGTTCCATAACAATTTGATTCACCAAATGGCTACACATCAGCAACACTCTGATTGGGATAATGGGTATCAATATTTCGTCAATATGGGTCCAAACTCTGCTACAACTCCTGATTTGCTTAGTCTCTTACATTTGCCTAGATGCTCATTGCCTCCTCCTCATCATCCTTCTTCTATGCTTCCTAACTCATCAATCTCATTCTCAGACATTATGTCTTCTTCTTCTGCTGCTGCTGTCATGTACGATCCACTCTTCCATTTGAATTTCCCTATGCAGCCTCGAGATCAGAACCAGCTAAGAAACGGGTCTTGTTTACTTGGAGTTGAAGATCAGATTCAGATGGATGCTAATGGAGGAGTGAATATGATGTATTTTGAAGGAGGAAACAACAACAACAGTGGTGGATTCGACAGTGGGGTTCTCGAGTTTAACCCTGGTGTTACTCGTAAAGGAAGAGGATCAAGAAAGTCAAGAACTTTCCCTACAGAACGCGAAAGAAGAGTTCACTTCAAAGATCGTTTCTTCGACTTAAAGGAGCTCATTCCAAACCCCACAAAGGTATACTTTGCTTTAATTCAGTTCATGTTGTTCATGTGTATGAGACTATGTGTAACATTGTTGGTTTAATCTCTGTAGATCGATAGAGCATCGATCGTTGGAGAGGCGATAGATTACATCAAAGAGCTGTTAAGGACAATAGAGGAGTTTAAGATGCTTGTGGAGAAGAAGAGAACTGGGAGATTCAGGAGCAAGAAAAAAGCTAGAGCTGGTGAAGGAGGAGAAGATCAAGAAGAAGAAGAAGACACTGTGAATTACAAGCCACAGAGCGAAGTAGACCAATCTTGTTTCAACAAGAACAACAACAACTCACTGAGATGTTCCTGGCTTAAGAGGAAATCGAAAGTGACTGAGGTCGATGTACGCATAATCGATGACGAAGTAACCATCAAGCTCGTCCAGAAGAAGAAGATTAACTGTCTGTTGTTCACCACCAAAGTACTTGATCAGCTTCAGCTCGATCTTCACCATGTTGCAGGTGGACAGATTGGTGAGCATTACAGCTTCTTGTTCAACACTAAGGTAATGTAAATGTCAGTAATTTGAATCTGTTTCTAACTCCAACCAACTAAACTAATATTTTTCAATTTGATTTTGGGGCAGATTTGTGAAGGATCTTGTGTGTATGCAAGTGGAATTGCAGACACAGTGATGGAGGTTGTGGAGAAACAGTACATGGAAGCTGTTCCAAGCAACGGTTACTAGTTTTTCCAGACACACTTGTGGTGTTAATTGCTTTTTATTAACTTTGTTGTACTCCCTAATGACTGATTAAGTTATTAATAACTGGTAATTTTCAAGTTATTGAAGCTAGAGTTAGAGCTAGTGTTGATGAGGCTCTTCGTCTGGATTTTGTCTAACTCTATAAATTTCTAGCTTTATGAGTTTCAATGTTTTGAGTTTTACTTTTTAACTAATTGCTTTTGGCTTTTGTTTTACACTGAAACTCTCTATCAAAATTCTGCAAAATAAAAGCTAGAACCAAATTTGTGAAATCGTAAGTTAACACCTCTGGGCCAGGCCTACTTATAAGCTTTTAGAGTTAAGATTTATCTCGGACTTTTGTAACTTCCAACTTTTGTCATGATGGTTTTTTTTCCCCTTGTAAATTTGCAATGCTCTTAAACCCATACTGGATCGCCTCAAACAGAAAATTTTGGAACACCGTTCAACCTGACCTGACCAGATCAAACCGGATTCATCAAGGGGGGTTTTAGAAAATACCTTTAAAAGTAGAGCTTTTTTATTAACCTTGAATAGGGACGTCAAAAAGGGCTGAACTCTCCAGGGTTAGCCCGGCCCATTTTAATTTATGTTGGCCCTATTCTTTCTTTCTTTTTTTTCTTTTCAAAACTTCTGATTTCTTAAAACGAAACCGTTTTAAATTAGGGTTTTTTCTCATTTGTAAAAAGACCCAGTCTGAAACACTTCTTCTTCTCGAGCCACAAATCGAATCTGGAAAACATGATTTCTTTTTGTGGTAAATAACACGATCCTATTAGAGATCTGGTACAATTTCGATTATGAATTCAAGACATTAGTAGAGATCGACTTCTAATTATTGTCTACATATATTTCCACTATTCCAGCTTTGACGTTCATTAAGTCCATTGATTCTAAGTCCCAAATCTTGATAACGAGATTTACTCGATTAACAAGGTAGAAGTTCTCATTGCCTATAAAGCGTCAATCTCAAATTTTTGTTAATTGGATTTGTTATGAGGTTCCAGTTTGGTTACAGTTTAATATACAGTGGAATTGAAGTTTACAAAATTATGCAAGCAGGAGAAGACAGCTTATTTAGGGTCCCTGACTGTATTTGAAAATGTTCTAAAATCCAGGAACTAGGTTATATGCTAATGATATAAATTTGAAACACGGAGTTGTTAAGGTAGTTCAGTTCTTCCAACTTAGATCCTTGTGACTATATGTCTAGAAATGAATCCACTTGAAACCCACAAAATATAACGAAAATATAAAACTTTAGAATATTTATAGATTAATTATTTCATAATTTATCTTCTTAAACAGTAGCTTTCTTTTTGTGCTTCACTTATTCTTCTTTGTGTCACATTAATGTAGTAATGTTGTGTCAAGTCCAGTTCTAACAACTTCTTAACTCCTTAGTTGTTCGACCGTACCATTGTTGTATTCATCTTAAGTTTAAACTCAGCCAAAAATACTCTTTCACTAATAAGTCCTTTTCTTTAAAATACTGTACATCAAAACACATAACCCACTAATAAACCATCTTATGTACTTTGTATATATTTTAGTTTTACAGAAAATAAATCTAAGAATAAACATACGTCTATTCCGGTTCGCAGTAGGATCCGGTTAGGCCATCAGGTCAATCTGGACTTTAAAACCATTGTTTCTTTATTGATTTTGGTTTTCTAACTAGAAAACTTAATCGTATCTTCAGTGATCTTCTTACAATGAGCCAATTATAATCTGATCAAATCATGGTACCACTTTGTCACAAACTGGATATGATCCTCACAATTATTCCTCATACTCAGCACCACGACTTCTCATTTGCCATCTAATCTCCGTCGTTTCAATTAGTAATCCACCATTAATTAATCACTCTTTCTTTAATTAGATCTAAGGATACATTGCCTCAATTCTCTTGTCCTTTCCTCGTTGTCTATTACCCTTTTTGCTTATTCTCTATTTCGAACGGGTCATATGTAAATTTTTCTTTGTCATATATTTTCACGTTTTAAATAAAATGTGCTTATTCTTCCAAATATATATATATATATATATATATAATGTGCTTTATCACATGTTTCAACTTTATTATTAATTTCTGGATAAGCATTTCACTTGAACAAAGGCTTTCCACAAATTCACATTTGGGTAATGACCGAATCAAAAACGATTAAATTCAGATAAATATTTATTCATACGTAATTAAACCCAGTTAAGATCCTAGTTTTCACATATATTTAACCCCCCTGTTTTATTTTTATTTTGAAAAACCTACATTTTTATGTCAAATGTTATCTCTGTCTCTTAGATTTTAATTATCTATAAACACAAACAAATGTTGCACACACAAAAAAAAAACACCAAACAATCTCATTAATTTGTAAACATTATTGTCTCACCAGATGCCAATGCACAGTAGTGGATCTAAACACCAACGATGTCGCAGCTCAATCCATTTTGAAATAATAAACAAATATGGAAAATGAATCCTGTTTAATTAGATTGGATTAGTTTGGTAGTTTTAATATTTGTTTTCAGTTTTTGTGTTTAATTTATTTTTATTATAATGAAATATATAATAACTTGAACAGGTATAAAATTATTGGATTTTTATTTGAATTTTATTTTCAGATTAGATACAATTCATCCGAATTTAAAAACAAAATTAAATAGCATTTTTCTTTTTCTGATACAATTTGACACCCACATATTAGAGCACATAGCATGATAAATACTCAAATGCATAAATAATTCACAAGTAAACTTGTGATTTAAATATTTGTTTAAAGTCATAAACTATCGTCAAAAACTCATATACGTAGAATACCAAATTCGAATATAAATTACGATGATAATAGTACAAATCTTCAAAAATATTTGCATCTTATGCGTATTGAACAAAAAAATAATCTCATCCAACAAAACTTCGACATGTTATTATGATTTAACCGTCCATAGTGAATATATAGCTTTATTGGATTAAGAAAGCTTCAACAGAAACAAAAAAAAAGTTAGCAAAGAAAGTCAAACAACCAATTGATAATGAGATTAAGAATAATGATGATAACGAAAGCATCATTAACGACGTAATAACACAATATAATATGAACGTCATAAAATATTATATATAACTATAATATAACTTTACAATATAATAGGATCATACCTTTATAGATCTAATCGAATTACCCTACACATAAAAAAAAAAAAAACTTTATAATTATCTTATCTACTTCTTTTTGGTTAGATTTTTTATTCGAACTAAGTAAGAATACCTTTATAGATTGGATCGACTTGATTGAACTTTAAGATTCACAGTCTTAGATTTACAAGAATCGTTAATCTATAAATTGTACTGTCTAATATATCTTTTACACATAAAACAATTATTAAAGCACAAAAAAAAAATATTGAAGCAATTAAGGTGGACACACACACTTTCCAGCCATATAACGCAATAATGGAGTTTTTTTTTTATCAAGGAAAAAAAAGAGATTTTTTTTTATACACTTCAACATCACCGGCGATGGTACCATCGCCTCTCTTCCAATAATTTCATTTGGATACAACAAACAAAAAAATAAGAGAACCAAAGAAACTGCAGAATGAACAAAAAAAATTCAAGATTATTATCACAAAATTAAAGTTTAATAGTAGCTTGGCTGAAATTAATTACAAGATCAACATGAGTTCATAAGAAGTTGTTCTAAATATTCAGCACCTAAATCTTCAAAAACCACAAGTGTACCATTTTCTTGCTTCACAACACTCTGCTTACTACTTCTTGATGTTGAAGAAGCAGACGAAGAAGAAGAGTAAGAAGAGGAGTAAGAAGAAGAAGAAGAAGACGAAGAAGAAGATCGCTTTTTCCCTCTAGGCCGGTTTCGAAGCGAATGTTTTCTCTTCAAGGCCATAACCGGAGATCCTCCATCATGAAGATTCACATTCTCCATTTTCTTGAGAGACTCTCTAACCACTTCCACGGGGAAATTGAGTGTCGCGAGAGATCCTTTCGTGGCGAAAGCTGCTTGATCGTAAGCAAGAGCAGCTTCCTCGGCTTTGTCGAACGTCCCTAGCCAAACCCTAATTCCGTTCCTTGTGGAATCTCTTATCTCTGCTGCGAATTTACCCCACGGCCTTTTCCTCACTCCTCTGTATGATCTTTCTTCATCGATTCCAACCTTTTCTTCTTCCTCAGAGTGATGAGAAACTTCACTGTTTTGGATTTCTTCCTTAATCATCATCTCCGATGACTCAAATGAGAAAAAGTCATCGGAGTAATCATAATTAGGGCAAAAGAACGATTGAGGATCAGAAGATTGATCAAAGAAACAGCTTTCGTTCCATAAGAGTGATTCTTGTGATGAGCTCCAAGAACTCGGAGAAGAATACATGGAAGATTGGGAATATTCCATGAGTTTTTTTTTTTTTTTTTTAATAAACAATTTCTTTCTTTTCTTGTTTTTTCTGTTTTCTATTCTTGTTGTGGCAATAAGTTATTTCAAAACCTAATCCTATATATATAAGAGACACGGAATTTATAAGATATTTGAAAGTGGGAAGTATTTTATTGTTGTATTGTTTTCATAGGTCCTATAGACAAATATGGCTGCCTTAAAAAACTTATAAAATTTAATACAACCGAATGGGGACCAACCACAAAACTGTTTATTTTTTCTAGACTAAAGTAAAAAAACAAGATTTTATACGGATCTATCCATATTCGAAAGAAAAAAAATTGGTGATTGTAGTTTCCACGTGTCAAAATACTATTTAGAGGAGTGACGTTAGGCGGCGGGAAAATGACAAAATAGATGACATAAGTAATATCGTGATATGGCAAAGAACTGCCACGTAAGTTTTGACTGACTCGATTGTAGGACCTGCTTTTTGTTCGAGGCAATGTTTAGAATGAGAAATAGTAACTATTAATACTTGGAGTCTGAAAGGGTTGACAAAAAGGAAACATTTCCAATACGTGGATTAACGAAAATATTAATATTATATACCGATAACTCACACCGATAATAACTATAGCATATCCTCAAAGTTGGGTTCTCAAAAGATATAGCAAATTTCGATCTCATTACTGGCAAAGGTTCTCAAATTTGGGTATTTTAAGAAGCACCATCCTCCCCGGGCATCAAATACCATTCTCTCCGATACACTAATAAAAAATGACATTCGTTATCTTTTAGAAGTTGGTCATTAATACCACAACCAATCTTGAGGAAAGGATTCAGTTTTCATCGTATATTAACCATATGATAAATTTGATGACCGACAAAGTAGCACATACCTATGTTGCAAGAATTTGTGGAACAAGAGGATAAACTTTTGGTTAGAGGGATTGTTGCAAGAATTTGTGGAACAAAAGGATATCACAATGTAGGATGCTATGAACTGACATTTTACAAAATCTAGAAGATACAAGCTTAAATCAAACTATTGGGTCTTGATACATTTTATTTATGAAGATCAAACATCTATATTTTGTGTTAGTGAATAGGTTATGTCATGTGTTCTCGAAACTAGGATAAAGTGTGAAGTCTTCCAAACAGACTGACGAACTGTATTGAACTGATCTTACAACAAATAAAACTGAAAAATCCATATGGTAATTAGATGTTAAGGCTAACTATATATTTGTGTTTATTTTGTCCATCCGGTTGAGATTTTCTCAGGCTGAGATTGTCCTTACCATTCTCTTAATTTAAATATGAACTGACATTTTACAAAAAAAAATCTAGAAGATACAAGGCCAAATCAAACTATTGGATCACTTGAAACATTTTATTCATCTATATTTTGAGTTAGTGAATGGGTTATGTCATGTGTTCTCGAAAAAGTGTGACGTCTTCCAGACGGACTGTATTGAACTGATTTTTTTTGTCAGCCAAACTTCCATTAAAATTAAACAGAGTACAAATTAACAGACATATAACAACTTTTTTTCAAACAAATGATCGGAGAGAAGACACTTCGCGATAGAATCGGCTAAAGCGTTTTGGTTCTTAGGGATAGAAGCAAAACAGATTGATTCAATCTATTTTGAGAGGTCGATGATCTGAGGATTGAAGGATCGCTTCAATGCACTCTTTGGAGTATGATAGAATCTTAACGCTATGAAGCTCCAATGCAATTGCTTTGCAGATTTAGCCTCCAGAATTGCAAATCCTTCCGCTTGTAGTGGTGATTGTATTGAACTGATATTGCAAACAAATAAACCTAAAAATCCAAGTGGTAATTAGATGTTAAGGCTAACTATATTTTTGTGTTTATTTTGTCCATCCGGTTGAAATTGTTTTCAGGTTGAGATTGTCTTACCATTCTCTTAATTTATATATAGATTAAAGTTGAAATAATAGTACTATCACTAGATAAAAGATTAAAGTGTCACTAAAGATTTCAGATTGAATTTCTACGTGGCAATAGGTTATCCGAAGTGGTTATGTGTTTTCTTCGAAAGAGAAAAGCTCTTTTCCTTTTAGTATGAGGTTCTTTTGGTTCTAATCTCAGTGTCTAGCATGATTAGGTGTTCATGTTAGTATTTTTTGGAAGGTTGATGTCTGCTTCTTTGTTTGAAGTTGGAGGGTGTATTTTTTGGTTCTTTATCTTCTGTAACAGATAACCCATTTGGGTTTTACTAATATAAAAGTTGACCAAAAAAAAAGATAAAAGATTAAAGTTCGTCGTGAAACTCTCAGTAAAAAAAAAAATAATAATAATAAAGGTTCCAGTAACCTCATAAGTCAATTATCCAACGGTTGTAATCGTAATACTAGATTTTTAATTTTTTGTCTTCACTGCAGTAACCATTTTTACGGTTGAAATCATTAGTTTTGTGTTTTGTTTTGATAAAGAATTTAAAGAGAAAAAGAAAGATCGAACTGTGGCCCCGAGAGAGTGGTCTTCTCTTGATCTGCCGACAGCCACTAATAAATATATTTAAATAGGCACAAAGGCAAAATAGATATTTCTGTGATAAAACCATTGGTCAAAATAATTGGTCATTTATGGTAGGAAAATATTGTTCTGTAATAAAGATCGACTGAAACTAGGGTTCAGTTTTAGCTGAACGAAATTGACTTTCTTACGTCTCTTTTTTGTTCTTAACTGAAACTGGGTTGTCAAAAAAAAAAAAAAAAAAAAAAAACTAAACTGGATGAGGTTTCGTCGACGCGACCTTTATGATTGGAAACTTTTTGTATCGGTTCTATAACGCATATAACGTTTAAAAATCCTGAACCTGTGTTTACTAAATTTAGCTTTATTTGAGTCCATAACAATATATAGCTAAATTTATATGTTGTTTTTTTTTCTTTTTCTAATTGTTTAACAGCGATCCATGAAGTATTGACACATGACAAGGGATTCTATGCCTTTTTTGAATTTTGTTTATTTGGTTTGTATAGTGAAGAAATAAAACATAATTGGCGAATAAAAAAAATATAGAGTGGTTTATGTTAAGTTATTGTTCATTTTAAACTTTGGTCAAGCCTATCTATGAGCGAGGTTTGTCTGAGTCCATAAAAATTAACGTTAGAAAATAGATGAGTATAAATGAGTATGTGGCTTAGTGGCTATGTGCTACTAAGGAAATTGATCAAAATCATGTGACGCATTAGATGACCTCTTGACAACCATCTAAAGTTCAAGTAAAAAATAACTCGGTAGAAACTATGACATGCGCATAATATATGATATGAAGCATATGCTACTAAGTTTAATGTATTCTAATTTTGCTTTTCCATTTCAAGTCTTCTAATTTTTTTGTAATCCTAGAAAAGGAAAAAATTCTTGTGTCCACTAATCATGATGATGATATAGATTTAACATTTTACAAAAAAAAACAAAAAAACAAAAAAACAAAAAAAAAGTTTAATATACTCTAAGTGTTTTCTCTTTCTAAATGTGAGAAAATGGTTCTCGATCAAATTGAATTTATTATTTTGTAAATCACAAGTTTATAAAAACTCTCTTCTTATTATTGTTTAGAAAAGTTTCACCAAAAACTAAACAATTCTTATGACTCTCGTTATACCAAAACTCACCTAGCCATTAGTATTTATAGAGAGAAGTTTCTCCTAATCACATTAGAATTTACTAATTGTTTGCTAACTCCAAATCTATTAGAATCTATTTAACTCTATCCTAATCTCGATAAAGTTAAAGACTAAAATATTCTTGATATTAATCCTTAACTCGATTAATATCTAGCGGTCTTTGGAATTACCCAACTGGATCATATTGGGAGAGATCCTTTACATTATACTCAAAATGTTGTATTTATAAAAAGTACTTTTCTAGAGTTCGAATACCGCTTATCCAGAACATATGGTATTGAAATATTTCCAACTTGTATATTGACCTTTTATATCAGGTGTGTAATAGATGCAATGCAACTATTCTTTTTACTACACGCCGTCAAAACTCACATATTTTCACGAGGTGTTTGACATGTTGCATCATACGTGCAAAATTCGCTTGTTTCTTCTACGTTTGGTAGACTAAAGTTTGTCTGCTACATTGATACGGAAGGTGCGAGGTGGCTCTTCGCATAACTTCTTATGGATCACTATATTGGCTAATACCAGCTAATAGCTAAAGTTTATTTTTCATACTTATTTTTTTAATAATAATCAATTAAAATTTTAAAATGACTTAAAGAAAATTATGAAATTATAACTTTCATATAACACAACACATGTACAACAATTGGAAAGTTGGCAAAAAAAAGTTCAATAATTATAGCAACCAGTAAGTTTAAATATAATGATATGAACGTAATGAAACTTTTTTTGTTTTTGTTTTATTAATTTCCTGGCGTTTTCAAGCATCTGATACCACTTGTCACTTGATGCTTATAATTGAGTAGAAAAGTATTTCTTTCTCTCTCTTTATTTTATTTTATTTATTATATTTTTTTGTAAAAGAAAAGTATTCCCTGAGGTTTTAATATGCGTATGACAAGTCTCTTTATTGTTTGTTGTCCACATAAAAACTCTTGCAAAAATAAAACGAAAAAAAAAATTAAACCAAAAAATCTCATTCAATATTTTAATATTATTGTATATCTCATGAATTAATAGATCGTACTTGTTTGTTACAACGTCCTGTCTACTCTATATATAAGTACAGTACTCAACCAATAATATCATGAAATGTTTCATAAATAAATTTTAATTGGACGTCCTTAATGTTTCTACCTAAGTTACATTTTTCACGATTTTTTAAGATAAAAAATTATATGTTTTAACACTGATTGGAGAAATAAAACAAGTCATTTCATTTTATTACAACATTATATAGTATAAGTAATTGGATTACTTTTGTCACTGATATAATGCACTTAATTTTAACTAGGACTGAAAATACTAATTTCCACAAGAAAACAACTAGAAGATATAAAACATATATATTTCAAAGGGATGCGTCGGTCGATCTGTAGCAGCTTGGCTGCAACATAAAACTCCATATAAGATATAATAATGTGGTACATAAATGCTATTTTAAAAATAATCGTTATGATAAATTATAAAATAAAATACAAAAATTAGTTGGCATGGCTATTACTAGGATTGATATTCCTTGAGGGATACTGTTCTTTTACATCACGATTAATATTATTTAACAATGCTGAAAGATTAGTTTCTCAAAACTAACAAAAAAACTTCGTTTTTGCAAACTTTTTCCTTTTTTTTTTAAAAGGCCATTTATTTTTTGGACCTTTATATTGTGAGATTACAAGAATATTACTCATTTCATTTCAATATAAGTGTTGTTTTAGAACTTAAATTTTGTTTTATTATAAGTGTTATTTTATATTTTTAATGCAGATTTTTGATAAAATTTTCAGATTTGTTCCCACTGTTTTAATGCATTGACCAATAATTTTTTAATGTAATATATTAATAAGATTAAAATATATTTTTTTTTTTAATAAATTTGAAAAAACCTTTCACTTATATTAAAACGGATGAAGTATTTATTAATTTTGTCTATGATAATAACGACTAACATCTCAAATTTCCATTAATATTAAAGTGAAACAAACGAAGTCCTCAAATAATGCAGTGGCAATTAACTGGAGTTGGCATAAACCACGAAGTAATGAAATTGGAAGCTGAAATTTCGATATTTGTTTTATCTTTAATTTTTGACACCAAAAATGTTCAGCTATTTTGGGAATTTGGATCACTCTCAAACTAAAACTCATTTCGTTATTAAGTAAAACTCATTAAAGTATAGGATATATATATATATGTAATTTTTGCTAATTGGTATTTGGTAGTGCATTAAAATTTAGGATTTATATAAATTTTGTTAATTGGTAGTGCATTAAAATTTAAGTGTAACTTTTTTTTTGTCAAACAATATTTAAATGTAACAAGTACAGGATATTCCGTATAATCACTAACAAGGTTAAGCCATGCGATATTGTACTATATCCATGTGCTATAAATGGAAAATATGGCTATTGATTATTCCCCATCACAAAAAGTGGGGAAATAGAAAACACAAGATGGAAATATAAAATTAAATTATTGCTGATACTATATGCTTTGAAGAGTGTTGACAGCGGACAAGAGAGCTTGCCCGCGAGACAAAAATAAAATGTTTTGTCCACTAAAGTGATTGATGTTTGACCTCAACGTCCAAGTGCATACCCCTTTTGAACATATATACATACCTACATTCACAATCCATATTTGTAACGATACCAGTGACATATTTTAACGACAACAAAAAATTTCAACATTATTTCAGGGGGTCACCTGTGTTTTTTTTAGAGATTCTTCTAATGTAATTATCTTACATATGATAGAATTTTAAAGGATTCTTTAAACACAGTTAGTTTCTTAGGAAACTTTCATAGAATGTATATGAGGTGGAGAAAGATTACAATCTAATCAACATATCCCTCTAATGAGAATTACTAGAGACTGCCCACTTGATGAATATAATTGGAATAAAAAATGAAATCCTTCAAGCATATCCCCCTATTAAAAGTTTAAAACTAAAGTAAACAACATATCCTCTTAATATATTTATATTTAATATTTAAATTAGTTATTTATAAACAGTCGAAGGTTTAATGCATTCAAAATGTCATAACAATTAATATTTCACTACTTACCAAGTTACCAGATAAATTAACCGCCCTTCAATAACATATATATTTTGATATTTATTATATAATACATGTGTAAATTTATACTTATATATTTTTAAATATTATATGTGAAAGCAGAGTTAAATACTAAATTTGTAAATCAAATTACCCGAGTCTTGATATGAAAACTCTGGATACCCTATTTTCAAACCGGATTAAATCAAATTTTGTGTTGGGATTAAATATATTTTATCCATCCCTAAATGCATATTACCTAGAAGATGCTTATTACCTTTCTCTATTGTGGGCTTTAGAGAGTGCATTGAGTCATAGGTTGCACAGAATTAGTTTTGAAATTCAAAATCCTCTGATGGTTAACTTGATCAATAGACCAAAAGTTTGGCCGGCTTTCTTAAATCAATCTAACCAATTACTTGAGATTTTGAAAAAGATTAAGAATGGGAAGATGGTGAATGTTGAGACTTCTGAAAATAGCTCTGTTTTTCTTATTGCAAAGAGTGTTACAGTAGATTTGAGACTAAACTCTTATGTTGCTGTAGGTTGTCCTAGTTGGTTAAAGTCCCTCTTTGATCGAGAAAAGTCTGAATCGCTTGCTTGGTTATGAAGTGTTTTCGGAAAGCTTTTGTTAGTGCTGCTAAGACTCCTTTCTAAGATTTAGTCTTGGTTTCTTTTGGCTTAGTTTGAGGAGTCACCTGGTGGAATAGGTGAATAGATGAGAGCTTATATTGGCTCAAATTTTTTGGGGGTATCAATTTTTGGTTCAGGGGTGTTTTTTCTAAGATAATTTTTGTCTCAGTTGTTCATCAATAATTGTAATATCAAACGATTCCATCTTTTTATTCTCAATATATAAGTTGACAAAAAAAAAAAAAATGCAACACAGCATACAGAAAATCGTCGACACAACATCCAGCTCCTATGCCTCTATCGTGCTACTTCTGACGCCATCTACCGATTAAACAAGAATATATATATATCTATATATATATATATAAGCCATCCAATATTAAACTAAATTAAAATTATAGCCATAAATACTCAATACTCAATATTCATTATGAATTCAGTTTCTTCTTTACTGCAAACAATTTATATTTCTTCTCTCCTTTTTTTTCCTCCTAATTGTTAGATCTCTAAGCGAGTTTCTAGAATCACAAGTCTAGTATCATTGTCATTCGTCGTTTATTGTTTCTCACCACAGAAGCAAAACAAAGTCTATAATATTAAACGATTGAATAAAAATCGTTTTAAATTGGAGCGAGGCTCATTGATGGTGGTCCATTGGAATGTAATTTAGTTATATGACTTATATGGCAACTTGAAATTAAGATAATAAAAATTAATAACTAATAAGAGAGACGGTGCATGAACACTCTAATTAATTCCTTTATTTTTCAAATTTTATTCTACTTTCACTTTATAATGTCCGACCCTAGCCCTGCTTATAACGAAGTTCAAAGACCCGTAACTAATTTATCATTGTTATTCTTCTCGCCCAATTATTTTTTATTAACAAAAAGTATCTCAAACGTGTATGCGATTCGATGTCCCCACTAAATTAAGGATAACTATGATAAAACTTGGTAAATTCATTTCTGATTAGTGCACTTAACAGTTAGTAATATTCAATTCCTGGTGGAATTAATAATAATTGATCAACTTGCTAAAGGTAAGGAAGATTTGTTATTTTGAACGCTATACATTTCATAGATTGATAGGTTATTGTTAAATATCTTTTGGAAACTGCTAGCACGATCCCATATTTAATAATTTATATTTTAAATTTTGGTCTAACATATAACCACTAGACGATTAACCCTCGATTTGCGGTGATGTAATGATTTATTTTAAAGATTGTAAATACTTTAAAATGGTGTTTGTCTTTAAATTCAAAATCTAAAAACTAGAAATTTAATTGTTATTAGTAGTAAAACGTTTAGATGACCAACGTGGGGGTTGAGTGGTAAAATTTCTTTCTAGAAAATTGAGGCGTCACGCTTCGATTTCCGTTGGAAAGGATCTCTCCCCAAAAAAAATGAATTTAAAATGGTGTGGGTTCCACCCTAGAAATATAGGACCTGCATAGATTTGTACTTCGGAATACAATTAAAAAAAAAAACGTTTAGATGATTTCAAACGATATGAAATTTTTAGTGAATTTGTAGTAATCTTTAATATAATTTATAAGAAGTTCGAGAAATTAATGTCAAGTTCTAGAAGTCGGTAAATATTTGATGAATTTGTATATAGTTTTTTTTTTATTACAGTATCTTGCACAAAAAGAAAAAACTTTGGTCTTGATTTGGCTCCCTCTTTTATAATTGATGACATAATAGAGTTAGGATTTGAAGTTGAAAAAAAAATCTGGATATGAGCATTCATATTCAATTCCTAAAAATAGTACATATAAATAAATTAAAAATTAAATAATATGTATTTTATAGGCTCTAATTGCATAAGTGTAATTTACATCCACATAACAAAATATAATATTCAATAGCTACTACGAGTACATGTCAGTGAGAGTTTTTTTGTTTGTTCATCATTTTTTTTAAAGACATTGTGTATCTAAATGTCAATAATATATGGAGAAATTTTCAATATCCTCCATATATTATTGACAATTTAGATACACAATTTCTTTAAAAAAATGATGAACAAACAAAAATGATGAAAATTTCTCCACATACTTACTAGTTACTATTTAGACGATGACTATGTTTTGAATCCTATTTTCTTGGGATTGGTAAATAACAAATCAGTTAAAGGTGGAAAAAGTTTTATGCTGATGCCGATATTAAATTTGGAGGGAGATTAAATCTTTGCTTTCGAATTTGAATATCCAGTAAAAGCAATATTTTATATTTCAACAAAGATTATCAAATTCTAGTCTTTTGTCGAAGAGAGATTATCAGTTTAATGCTCACAAAGAGAAAAAAAATTAAAAGCATATACCAAACATTATAAATAGATGACTTAATAATTATAGTAAGAAGTAGTATATATATGCAAACCCTGACATATTGGAAATCCTATTTTCAATCCATGTATTTCATTTTCGTCCAAATACAAGTGTTCGTAATCCAATGAATTTTGCAAAATGAGGAGAACGCTCGGCAGCTCGCGTCAAACGCGAAGTTCATTGAAGCGATGCGACATAATTCAGAGATTTATTTTATTTATTTTTGCCTTTTTAAATTTAAAAACAATTTAAATTTATGTTTTTTTTAACAATTAAATTTGAAATAATTTACTAAAAATTTTGGGTTGAATATTTAATATTTTAATTTAAAGAAATAATTTTTATTTTTTAATAACGAATAATAGTATTTCATAATTTAAATTGATTATTTACTAATGCCGTCGAGAATTCGTTGGGAAACCGGAAATATTTCTGACGGACATATCCATAGAAAATTTTATTTTTATCGGATAGTCCTTTTCCATCGGGAAACTTTTCCGATGAATCCCGATGTCGCTCGTCGGGAACCGTCCATAAGAAATTCGTTGGAAAACTTTTCTGATGAATTTTTGACAGATATGTCCCGACGATAGAATGCGTGAGGAGTTCGTCGGGAAAAATGCTGTCGGGAGCTGTCAATAGATTTCCGACGAATTATAATTTCCGGTGCTAGTCCCCCTATAACAGTCATTAGTCGAAACTTTGTCGGAAATGGTCACCAAGAGATTTCCGATGAAAACATCCGTTTGAAATACGCAGTTTTCTTGTAATGATATTGTTCTTTTGCAAAAATTGAAAGATTATATTTTAATTTATCATAAATTAATTATCTGATTGGCTTATTGAAGTTGACCATCTCATTGATACATGCATGCATCGATCTCTTACAAATCAATAGTCTAAAGATATTATAATAGACTAAATAATAACGTTTAATTGATAAGTACTTTTCTAATCTTTCTGAAGAATTTAAACTTGGGAGAAAGCAAATCCCCACGAGGCCTAATTCGAACAGCTTTTATTTTATGATCACTTGACCTTGTAGAATAATTCGAAAATTAAGTACTATATAATTAATATATGACCATCTAGATGGTAAATTCTTCTAATTGTTAGACCGGCCGATGACACCCTTAATTAGTTAGGCCAGTCGTATTCAACTGGGCGGTTTGAATATATGGCCACGTAGTTCCTCTTTTCCTTTATAACTTTAGTTGAGATATAAGAATACAATTTAAAATATAGAAAATCACGTTTCCCAATTATAATATCTCAAGTTGTTTAAGTATGGTAAAGAAAATTGATCAAAACTATGGATCCAAAATCTGGTTTGTCTGAACATTTGGATCAATATTTAATGTTTGTAACTCAATCAGTTGGATGAGTTTTTTAACACTGCTGCCAGGTTCAACTTCAAATTTAATTAATCAGAAGATACGTGATTGTGATTTATATTCTGGTTAGTGTTAGAAAAATTCGACCGAAATATTAAATAGGGTTAGAGATCAACCTAATGGTTCACTCATGCTTGACGATTTAACCTTGTGTGCGAGTCACTAGTTTGTGGAAATGTGGTATCTGTTTCTTGGTTATTGTACATTATTCAAAAACTTAATTAAAAGAAAAAACAAAAGACTCCGATATATAACAGAGTTGTGCATTTATTTTACCACTCAAACACTACATACTCTTATTGAATGTTTAAAAATGGCAAAACAGTAGTGTATTTTTTACTCAATAATATAGATATAAAAGTAACTTAGCCTCGGAAAGATCTAGAAACTTATTTAATTCAAGGCGTTTACCCCGTTGAAAGTAAGAGAAAGTGTATCATCAAAGTGTATGATCAAAGTGCATGCATCTTCAATTACAGCACGTGTCTATTAGTTTTGTCATGACTTAGTCATCAGTCATAGGACACATGAGCAAATCATAGAATCTTTTCTTGTTTGCTTCTAAAACAAATCTCCAAATGCAATATAAAACTGGAAAGTATGCAATAAGAAAAACGTAAAATGCCAATAAAATATATATATGAAGGAGAGGCGGCGAGAGTGTTCCGTAAGAAACTGTATCCGAATCATAAGAGTCCCTTCTTCAATTATTCCTCTTTATTCATCGTTTAACGCCGGCGGCCGCAAAATTTGTATCTACAACTTTTAAATTAACTAAATAACATTATGGTAAACCAAAAACGTATGAGTTATGACAATAGTTTGTTCGATTAGAGGAAATTTTGTGATGTGAATTTAGATTACGACACGAGTCCTAATATTTACCAAAAAAAAAAAAAAATTGCTTGGACCCCTCTTAATTAGTTACATTAAATATTTTATGTAGCAAAAATATCTTATTTTTATATGTTTTAAGAAATTTTCTAGGTTTTGGCTGAAAATTTACCTCCATTACCCCAAAAATATATATTTTGTATATCGTTTTTTTGGGGTTTTGGATAGTAGTGGTGAAAATTCTTCATCAATTTGCAACTAGGTCATATGATTAGGCACTTCAGTTAAAGGCTTAAAGCTAAAGCACGGTGCTAGGGTCAAAAAAGTTACCTAAAAAATATAGGCTTTTCTGGTTTGGCCATATATGCCTCATGTTGTTGACTTGACTCGACTCTAGTTTGGTTCACAATTGGTTTACTAATTTGGACCGGTAGGAATGTGAATTAGGACAAAGCTTGATATAGCTCCGTTAAACTTAAAAAAAAATATCACACTTTTTTGGACTTAGACCATTTAGTCATCAAGCATTGTGTTGGACCCGAGAACGGAGACCCAAAGGAAATAATTCTACATCAAAATACCCCAATCAATTTCATATGAATAATTTCTAACACTTTTTTTTTTTTTTGCTAATCAGAATATATATACTAATAAAAGTAAGGTTTAGAGGCTCTAGAGAGCATCCACATCAGCAAAAGTGAGGGCTTCTAAAGATGACACATCACCAACTAAATAATCACAAATCAAAATAATAAAATTCATCATAAATCAAATTAATAAAATAATTAATCATATATATATATATTCATATCTCATTATTAGGCTTATTTTAAGGCATATTCTTGTGTCTTTACTTTCTAAACACCATGAATTTAAACTCCAAAACATTATAATAAATTTTATTTAGATTTAGTTCTACTATATAAACACCGAAAGAAATTATGAGATTTCAAATAGACATTTTTTCTATATTTTTCTGTATTTTAAAACATTAAAAATCAAAAATTGACATCAAACTACTTAATTATAAAATAACTTACAATAAATAAAATGTTATGGTAGTTCTTTTTTTAGAGACATATTATAATAAATTTTATTATACTATATCAATACTGAAAGAAATTATGAGATTTCAGAGAAAAAATTTTCTATAGTTTTCTGTATTTTAAAATGTTGAAAATCAAAGATTGACATCAAACTACTTATGAGATTATGAGATTTCATTGTCAACAGTTTTCTATAGTTTCCTGTATTTTTAAACGTTGAAAATCAAAGATTGACATCAAACTACTTAATTATAAAATAACTTACAATAAATAAAATTTTATGGTAGTTCTTTTTTTAGAGACATATTATAATAAATTTTATTATACTATATCAATACTGAAAGAAATTATGAAATTTCAGAGAGACATTTTTCTATAGTTTTCTGTATTTTAAAACGTTAGAAATCAAAGATGGACATCAAACTACTTATGAGATTTCATTGTCAACAGTTTTCTATAGTTTTCTGTATTTTTAAACGTTGAAAATCAAAGATTGACATCAAACTACTTAACTATAAAATAACTTACAATAAATAAAATGTTATGATAGTTCTTTTTTTAGAGACATATGGTATATTATCCTTTAACTTTTTTTATTTAATATTTTAAACTATTCATTATAATAACTAAATAATATATTTCATTATCACCCAAAAATCTTAAAATATAATCTATTATTCCTCTTAATTACACAAACAAAAAATCATAACTCATAAACCAGCCCATTCAAAGCGGTTTGACCCACTTGAGTTCAAAAGTTTCAACTCTCTTTAAAGTTATAAAAAAACGTATGCAGAAACTAATTCATAGTAGCTCATTTACTCACCCATCATTCCCATACACCATTTATGATGATAGTGGAAAGTGAGAATTTTAAGTTTTAATTATTCATCATGATGATAGGAGAAAGTGAGAGGTTTAAGTTTTAATTGGTCATGGTTAGTGTATTTGATTTTTTTTCCAATGAAAGTCAAATGAAACATCACACAGTAACGTCTATTAAGTCATTTACAAATCGCTAACGTAGATTTTTTATGTGTCTAAAACAATTTGAGCAACGTAAACATGGATAAAATTAATATTCAATTTTCACCAAAATATTTAATACGGAAGCTTAAAACTAAAATAAATTAAATAATAGATAATAATTACACCAATAATTGTCCTTCTATATTGTCATATATCTATATATATATATATATATATATATATATATAAAACAAGCATTCTCATATTCCTACAAAAAAAAAAATATTCTATCCCAAACCAATACTTCACATAAACATGGCAACATATGTTACAAAGACATCTTCCCAATCAAACTTTTGCCAAACTTTTGACAATGTTGAAGGCAATTTCTGCAATGATGAAGTCATGGTAAGACTAATTCATTTCTGTAAAGCTCGCAACTTTCAAAATGGTAATATACTCATGGGAATGGAGCTGTTTTTCATCGACACTAAAGTATGCATTGAGTTTACTAAAAAAAATATGCATATTATGATCTAAACCTAATATGTGAACATTTTTTTGTAGTCAACAACGATGATTGGATTTGTATTGGCCAACCAACTATTCCGATATAAAGAGACCCTGAAACCAAGTTCGATCTACAAGTTAAAAAAGTTTATGCTCAACCCTGCCAAAAAAATGTTCAAAGTCGCAGCTCACAAATTCGAGAGAATTGGAGTACACACATGCGTGCATTCGCATTTCAGCATTTTGGATATCAAAGCGAGTATTGTGGATCATATATACAACATATTCTAAAAAAAATTACAACTAATGCAGCTGAGTTAAAATATAAACTTAATTACATTTTAATTATTTTTATTTAACTATATATATATATATAAAATATATTAGGAGTTTACATTGTTTTTATATTTTCTTGAATTCAATCTTTATTATCAACTATTTATTTAACTAATATCTATTAAAAATATTTTAAAATAATGATCTAAATGTTGAAGTCTATATATTTAAATACCTAAAACGTTAATTCAAAATATGCAAACAACCCGCGCGTAGTGCGGACTAGCACCTAGTAAATTCTAAATGGAACTCCAAACTAATCTCCAAAACATATAATAAAATAAAACAATCTTGTGATTTTAAGCGTTTACACCAGAAAAGAAAATATTTTACCACTCTTAACGCCACAAGGCCCACAACACATGACCTTCAGTCCTTAAGGATTTTTCCCAAAAAAATCAAACATTAGTAAGACATTCAAATGACCGATTATATATTTTTCATTTTTCATTCTTATACATTATACCATTATAACCAAACAACAATTATTATATTGGTATGTTTGGAACTATTATGTAAACTTGTATAAAAATCTACCAAGCATCAATCTAAAACAAAACCTCAAACATCAATCTTTATGAATTGGAGGAGTGAAATCTAAAAGAATTCTAATTTAATGATCGAAGTAGCTAAACACATGAAATCGAGATAACTTAATAATTCAGTGGCAAAACAAAAGTTTAGTATACGATGATCATATGTAAAAAAACAGAAGGCGCTAATTAAATGTCACCATTCTTTTTCATTGTTTTGTGGTGCTGAGAGTTCACAAAACCCACTATGAACGGCTTGTCTTGGGCAAAGGTAAAGCCTTGTTCAGAAGCTTATTTGTTGATCCGCCTCCTCGAGCCTTCAATCGCAAATCCTCAAGAAGTCTTTTCGCTTCTTTCATTTCGTCTTTCGCGCTATCTCCATGATTGTCCCATGCATCGATCACTCGCTGTTGAAATTCCACTGCAAGGCTATAACTGCAATCAAGCAAGCAATGCTTAAACACTTTTAAGACTGCAAGCAATCAGTCGCATCAAAGAGCGAATTGTGTTAACGTAAATTTACTTACTTTCCCATTCCTGCGTAAGCTTTAGAAAGATTCTGGCAAGCGTCGATTGAATCGACATGGTTTGGACCAAGTGAAACATCCATAATGTGTTTAGCAACTGCAAACATTTGAGCAGCGGATTGAGGTCTTCCGAGTTCTAAATAAGCAGCACCGAGGTTGTTATATACATATCCAACTCCAAAATGTTTAGCACCAAAGCTTTCTTTTAACCTCTCGGCTGCACCTTCCAAGTAAGGAACCGCTTGAGAGACTCGACCTGAGAATAGAAGCAGCCAACCTATCCTAGCAGAAACACTTCCTTCTGAGTGCTGTTCTTGAGGAAGCTTCTCTAGTATACTTAAAGTTTTTTGCAGTAACGAAATAGCGGTTTCAAATTCGTTCATTGACTCGTACTGCATCGCTACCTCAGAGTATGCTTCAGCAACTTCTACAGGCGAAGCTGTTTCTTTCTTCTCGAGGATTTCGCAAGCAAACTCCAAACATCTTTTTGAATCAGCAAACTTCTGTTGGTTTACCAAAGCTTTCGACATCGATATAAACACCATAGCTCTCATCTCACTGTCCTTCTCAGTTTGTTGAACAACGCTCTTCAATATATCAATCGCTTCCTCATATTTCCCCAAAGCAACTTTCATGTTAGCAGCGTCGATCTCAGCACGAATGAGCTCCAATTTCATTCCCCAATTCTTCAAAACCCTCTGAGACAATCGGTTCTGCTCCAAAGCCTTGTCATGTTGCTCTAAACCGCTATAAATCACACCAAGTAGCCTTCGATCCTGTGCAACCTCAGCAGAATTATTCCCCAATTCTTTCTTATGTATCTCCAACGCCTTCAACGCATAAGGCAATGCCTCGTTGAAATTCAAAACCGCAACATAAGCATCAGCCAGACTCCGATTCGCCACACCCATCTCTTTACTATCTTCATCAAAAGTCATCTCCTTAATCTCCAAACTCTTCTTCAAATTCTCAATAGCTTCCTCTCGCCTTCCCATGGCGTTCTTAACATTAGCAAGCTCCAGTTGCACGGCGTGTAAAACTGGCCTAACATCTTCCACAACATTATCTTCATCTGCCTCTAACTTAACTAGAACCCGATTAGCTCTGTTCAAGTAACCTAAGCTATCACTAAAACGTTTTAAACCGTAATTAGCAGAACCCATTAATTGCAAAGCCATAGCAACAAGCAGATTAGGTTTATTCCCATCTCCATCGAATGATTTAAGAGCTTTCTCAGCGTAAGACAGAACCTTTTCAGGATCCTCACCTTCACGATCGAGATGGAGCCCTAATTTCAGAGCGGATAAACCTAACTCGTTCCCTTGGAAAGACAACTCCATCTCCTTGAACAAACGGACCATCTCATCAGTGGTATTCGCCGACTCGAACGCGTCTTCAAGATCGATCTTTTCCTTATCACTTGACGAAATCTCCGGAGGTTCCTCGACATGGGTATTCAAATTCCGACATGGATTGACCCAGAACTGACTCTTGATCCGGCCATAGGTTCTGCAGCAAGTGGAGATCTCGCGTGATGGCGAGACAAGAGAAGAGGACGAAGAAGCATCGGAAATGTAATTCAGGTGGATTGAAGGTGGGATTGGTCTGAATTTGTAGAAATGAAGGCGACGGATTACAGATATCGAAAGACTTTTCATTCGGGCGGGCCGGAACTCGACAACTCTCGTCGACTAAATCCTCTCGTTACCAAAAACCCTTAGGAAAAACAAAAACAAAAACCCTAAACAAAATTTACCTTTTTTTTTCTAGGACACTAGATGACCACTAATATTCGCCTCTTCTTTCACAAGACAGAGATGTAACACTCTCAAGTAAACACAATTGAACAAATACCAATTTTTAAGGAACTTTTTATATACACAACAATAAAGAATTGCATGTAATGTTAGCTTGAAACATAACCATAACAAGAATAGAAAAAAAAGAAGGAAACATGTTATCATCCCCACATTTTTTCCAAGTCCAGAGAACACTTTCTACAAAGCATCTCTTTTATCTTCCTTCATCCACCATAAAAAAAGAAAAAAACAAAGAAACAACTTTGAATCAAAAAAATTCATTGTTGTTCACCCTAATGTGGTGCTTGATGATGAGAAGCTTGTTGAGGTCTTGAACTATATACATCGTCGAAATGGAGATCAATCCCGGCTTCAATATCATCATCATCATCATCCATGAATCTAGTCCTCGACAAATTTCTTCTCGCATTCTCTTCCCAATCCAATTCTTTTTCTTCATCTTCTTCTTCAATGCTTCTTCTGTCCCATGAGTTGTCTAATAAGTTTCCTGCTGTGTAGCGGTTTATAAAATCAGGTGGCTCGATGAAGCTATTGATGGTTGCAGGATGAGATGTGCCGATGTGAGAGCGGTCGCCTCTTCCCCACCACTGGTTCCTACCATCAAAAGGATGCTGATTCCCATAACTTTCTTCTCCCTCGGGTTGGTCATGGCGCAGAATGCTCTCTCTGAAGAACTGACCCGATATACTTGCCTCCATGTTGGGCAGATCTCTGGTATCTTCGCCACGGATTCCCAAATTAGGAGGCCAACAATCCGCAGAGTTCTGATTTGCAGTTAAAATTTCGTTCTCTCTCTCTACCGGGTGCTCGGTTCTGTTGTGAGCCTGAGAGGTGTAATACCAGTCGAGAAGATAAGGATGATTTCTCTGATCTGAATCAATCAGCCACATGGAATCAGTGTGATTGCCGCTCGCAGGCGGATTTCTTGGAATGTCTCTGTATAAAGCGGTGGTAGTGCTTTCTCGCCACGCCCTACTAGGAGAACATGAGTGTCTTGTGTTGATTTCATGAAGCTTTCGGTCCCGGAAAGTTCTGAGATTTGACAGAAACTGCTTCCCAAGAGAATCTGCCTCCCAAGAAGGATAACTACTCTGGAAACTGCAAATAAAATGGAACACTTAACAGTTAACACTGATTTGCATATATTCCAAGAGAATTCATATGCTGCAGAGAAAAAAGACAATGGTATGCCTCAAACCTCAAGAATGATTTCTCCATTTTCCCTTGTGAGCTTCTCTGCTCACGACTAGGTGCATTACATGGTGAACCATATTTGATATTTCCATGGTTCTCAAAGTAGAAAGCACTAAAGCTGCAAGCGGAACAGCCAATGATCATAATGTAATCCTTATTGTAAATTTCTTTAGAACAATTCATGGGAAATAGATGACTAGAAGAGTTGTTTGACTAGAAGAGTTGTTTACCTGCAAACATGGCCTACACCTTCAATATCAACTGTGAAATCCTTGATGAATTGCAAGATGTCATCAACCCGCTGGAAAGTGAACTCAAAATGTGTGAGACCACAATCATTGTATATTCTCAATATTGATGGGGATTACACACTAAAGCGAATGCGATAGAAATATACCTTTGGCACGACAAACATCAGCAAAAATGGTGTGATGAAGATCGAAGCTATCTCCTCCAATAGCATCATTCCAGTATACTGCAATGCAGAAATTTTCATTAGCATAATTTATATAAATTCATTTAGAAAGTAGTAAAGACCAAGATGGGAAATAAGATTACATTTAGAGGAATACAGAATCATAAAAGGAACACAAAAGATTAGAAGAATATCCTATTATACCCTGTAAGTAGCTCATTTTTGCTGCTTAACGTCATTACATTATGAAGCTAATCAAGTAAAAATAGGTGTAAACATAAATTTGGCATTCCCTCTTCATCGTAATATGGAATATAAGACTGTATGCAGTTATCTTGACAGCGTCAAATAGAAAACATTCAGAAAGTTTACATGGAAGATGACAATGACAAAATATTGATGTTTAGCTTAAACTAAACCAGCTATGAAAAAGGAGTTAATAAGTTAACATGGTACCTGAAACAGAGTCTCTAACTCCAAGCGGACATCATCTTTGTTTTCCTTACCACGCCATCTCTTAGGCATATAGTGAGTGTGTTGGACCACCAAAGTCATAGTTCCTACTGGGTCGAGGACCAAAAGTTCATCCGAAATGGCAGCCCGGCTAATAGCTGTAATTGTTCCAAAAACCGCAGCATACCAGAACAGATTGCGGCCGAATATCTTCACAGGTGGTAAAGGAAACTTTAATACCCAAATAATGTATCTATCAAATGCTTTTTACATTGTTAGTATTTCTTACATGGCCCTCTAGAAGAGATTCTTCAAGAAACGCAATGATGATTAAAACAGCAGCAAAGCCGCCAGAAACAAACGAAACGAACTTTGCAATAATGGAGATGATAGGTGAGGGGAATTGCTTTAGATATTCGGATGCGTGTACTACACTGCTATTAACTCGATGCTTGAATAAATGGTCAACCTGTTGTAGAAAAGACATCATATATTTTGAAAGGAGAAAGTCAGAAAAATTCAAAGGTTTACTAAGAAACCAGAATTAAATTTCAGTCACACGACTTTTGTGGGCATGAACGCCAGATGAAGGCAACTACCTCATTAAATTCCCTGAAGAGCCATTTTGACAAATTGGACCATCTTCGAGAAGATGCAGTACTTGGATGATTGTAGAACTGTTCAGCATGCCTTAGGAATAGATAGACCAACATAAAGATGACAAGAAACGGTGACAGCAGAAGCATAGCAAGCCCAACCACAAATAGTCGTTTCTTCAATGTTGTAGGATTTGAAACAAAGTCCCTTCTAACACGAAAATTGCTGCAGAATGAAAACGCCTGAATTAGAGAAATAGGACAATACTTAGCATGTGCAAGGAATTTTTCATTCTATGGCATTACTCTTCACGGTAGTAGTTAGGCCACTGAGAAGAAACAATACGAATATGAAATATAACATACACGCACTTCGGCCACTCCCATATAGGATCGAAGGGCGTGAGTCACACTCACGTAATTTATACACATACAGGGGCAAAAAACCTAAGAGGACAATCTTATTAACTTGAAAAGATCACTATAGTCCGACCAAGAAAAAGCAATTCATGAAAATTGAAACTTTCATCTGCATTACATATAACACAAAGTCTCAATTTATCACTATAGCAGTTCTAAAATCCTTTATCTACAATGTTACTCGAAAGCAGTTTTCAGTTAGATCAAAGATTAGCGTGGAGAATAGCATACCAGTCAAACATGCTCTGGAATATGCACCAGTTAAGGGTCCACTCAAGGGTCTTTGTCAATACAAGGTGATACTGTGTCCCATCTGGTGCAGATTTGACTGCTGGACCAGCACCAGGGATCCAATGGGAAATTGGGAAAGAAAGCAAACCTTTGTTGAGCATTCCAATCAAGTAGTTTTCTTTCCGCATAAGGCGCATAACCATATCATGAGCTGAAAGATCCTTAACCACACAAAGGCATTGTGAGCTTTGTAACTGAACAACCTTCTCAAGGACTGTTGCCCATGGCATAGTAAGGATTTCATTGTCTGTCACATGGAGACTGCAAATTAACAACACAAGAAGAAAATCGATTATGGCCTAAAATGCATATTTTGTTCTAGCAATAACTATTTATAGCATGTTGCAACTTCCAACTTACTTGTTATAATAAAAGTGCCGAAAGTCCAAAGTATCTTTCAATTGGGCAAAAAACCTTAAGAAGCAGAAAAGCCAGTACACAGAGAAGAGGGCCAAATATCCAACAATTATAGCAGTTGTGAGCGTGAAAGGGGATAAAGGATGCAGGTGGATAGCTTCTTTTACAAGATCGCATGGCTTAGTTCCTGATTCAACTGCATCCATTCCACATTTTGCATTCTGAAGACCATTCCAATCAACATACAACAAGAAAAACCCAGAGAAGCATATGATGAAGCCGAGACTTAGAAGCTCAACAGCCCACTTTACGATAATACACCAAAGGCCTTTGTCTCTATAGTAGCTGTAGAGCCTTTCAACAAAAAGATCCAAATCAGCAATTGGTTGAACATTTAAACTCTCTCCATTAAGAAGTCCCGAGGGGCTCTCACTACCAGGACTTGGTATTCCTCCATAGTTAGATAGCTCAATCTCGTGTGACTCATTATGAAGTAATCCAGTTGTCAAAGACGATGATGATTCACCATGTTGCCATTTAAAAAAGTTGAACACATTTGGACCCTTTCGCCCACTGCTCATCATTTGTAAACACGGACGCTTGGACAGAACAGCCAGTCCATTCCCCGCTTACCACGTGGAAATTTCTGAAGTATAGTGCCTGACGAGAATCCAGCAACAAATCTGCATCAAACATGAAAAACATAAACTATCTAGAATGCAAATCACTAATGACGGAGATAATTTATGCATGCAAACAAAAATGCCACCAACATGTCTAGTAAAATTTTCGAGCTACAAGCGCATACAATGAAAATAATAACCAATGAGACAGAAAGGCAAATCAAATCCTTAAAAGCAGAAAGACAAACCAAGGATACAGAACTTGTGGCATAACCTGCTAAAGACATGCTTCTATAACTGGTTCCCACAATGATAGATATAAACAAGACCCACCTATCCATTGCTTGACACTCAAATGACTATTCGATTTAAACATTTCCTTCCTTATTCAACACAAACATTCTCGCACTAACAGAATCTATGGACAATGCACTAGAAAGCAAACATAACTCCGTTCTCTCCAATAAAAGAAATATCAGCATCTCTTAACATTGCAACATGAGAAAACACAAAACACAGCATAGATAGTAATCTATACTCAATCGAGAGGCCGAAACAAGGTTCACGCAACCTTTGCACAAACAAAATTGATCAAACTCAATTCCCTTAAACCGACTCAGTTATACACGAGAAGAAGAAACAAAAAAACGGTGAATTGCTTCCCAACAGAACAAGGGTTTATCTAATTTTAAAAGCGACTTAATCAGGAGCGATACAATACTTGACGAAATTGAAACCCACAACGCATAAGCTAACAGGATGATCAACTCCTCTAAACCCACGAAGTACCCTCTTTTAAAAATCACTGTGCGATTATTCAAAAAAAAAAATCGAACTTTATCGATAACAACAAATGAAAAAGATCAAAACTTACCAGCGACCCACGAAAGGAACAAACAATTAGAAAGCCCTGAAAGCGAAGTTCTGTAAGCAGCTAGCAAGTTATTGTCTTAAAAGCCGAAAGCTTTAAAGAAGGATGAATTCAATTACGCGGCTAGGGCAGTGAAATTTCGGCGAAGAAGTTGAAAAGACAATAGCGAATTTGATCGACGAAAGATTAACGATTTAGGGGAGAAAATAAAAGGAAGAAGAAGAAGAAGAAGAAGAAGAGAATTGGGTTTGCGACTTTGCGTGGAAGAAAAGAGGAGTGATCAATAAAATATTTTTGATCCTTTATGCTTGGAGGAGTAGTACTTGTTTTCAATTTTGGATTTGGGCTTCTCTACAGTCTACACAATACTTAACCAACGAAACGTGATAACGAGTCCCTCTTCTTCTTTTTTTTTCTGCTATAGTTTACTTCGATCCTTGATTAAAAAGGTAATATAACTACATTTCTTAGTCTTGAAGCCAAAAATTGTATTTTTTTTTAATGTCATATAAAAAAAATAAAAAAAATTAAAGAACTTAAATTATGGGCCAATTTTTTGAGTGGGCTACCAGCCCAGATTCTCAATAGACCCAAAAATATAGTGGGCTAATTGTATTAAGAGATAACATTAGCAATGTACAAACTTTAAAACTAAATTATGAAAATATGATAGTGAGTCAATGACCCCTTGACTATGTAAATTTTTGGATCTAGATCAGATTCTGCAAATGAAGGTTTGGTATCAAGATCTATATTTAGAACATAATATATTACAAATTGATACATCTAACTCCTTTAAAAAGTTTATTGTTAATCAAAAATAAAAACTCAAGAAAGTTTTTATTTGACAATAACTAATCCAAATTAGATTCTCCAAATAAAGTTTTGGTATCAAAACTTCCTATTTAGGAATATCATATAATGAAAATTGATACATAAGAATTTGGAATTTAAATGGTTATATTTCTAGATATTTTTTAATAAAAAAATAAATATATTGTAAATACTCATGTAATGTAGTGAAATCGTTGCAATTTGGTGTATTTTCATAGAAGATTTTTATATCATATGTTTTCAGCTAACGGTATTATGTTTTTCGTCAACTACTTATGAGAACTAGACGATAAACCTATAAAAGAAATAGAAATTTGTGTTTATTATTATAATCCTTCAAACTGACATATAAACAGTGACTTATGTGGCTTTTTGTGATAATCAATGTTCATTTCATGAATTTATATAGATTTTTTCAAAGAACAAATATAATGAAATATAAAATGGAAATACCAAATCGGAATAAACAAAAGTTAAAACATATTCAAAAATCACAATAACGGAAAATATAACATTTAATAGAAAAAAAAGTTGAAGTTTGTTAGTAAGAAAAATAGTAGAAAATGACAGTTGAAAAGAATCTAATATTCATTTAAAAATTGTTTAATTCTAAGATTTAGAATAGGGATGTGGTAAATATTCAAAGTTTAGAAAGAGAAACATAGAAATTATAGTGAATAGAAGTAAGCTAAACTATTGATTATATTTGATTTTGGCGGGGCAACTGTTTGTTTGATATTTTATTGTTGATAAGATTCTTTATGAAGAATATCTTTTATTTGTTTTAACCAAAAAAAAAAAAAGAAGATAATCTTTTATTTTTCGAAGAATATATAAATATTGAACTAGCATAAACATTGCATAAAATTTACAACTTAATCAGAGAGCATCTATAGAGATTCGCTCACATACGGCAATCCAGATCAAGGCATCATTATGGGCCTAACTAATGGGCTTCGTCTGGGATACAATTTTTTCGCGGGAAGTAACGGGTTCATAGGCGCGGGAGGTATACGTGGCTTTGTTACACGTCGGATTGCGCGCCAAGACCCCTAAATAAATCTAAACCCTTCTTCGTCTCCATCATCTTCATCTCTCTGCATCTGACACTCAATAGACATTGTTGGAAAAATGAGTTCACCAGGTTCTTCTAGATCTATTCCATTCAAATCGAAGAAACGGTTGTTAATGGATTCGCCGATTTCGAAACCCCAGACTGAGAACCCTAATCCGTCTTCTGTAGCATTGCCTACGCCGGAGAAGCCGCTTGAGAACATGCTTAGTAGATCTAGGAACCGATCTGTGGCTTTATCCGTGAAAGAGATACGTCAGGCTGCTGGATCTCGTCGCAGATCTGAAGATCCGGTTGCTTCATCCTCCAAAAGCCAGCTCTTTTTTTCCCACAACGATTCATCCTCTTCGGCTTCAAAACGACTAAGCTCTAATAAGAATGCAGAGAAAGAGAAACTTCCGGAGCAGTAAGTTTTAGTTTCTAGGGTTTTGATTTTTTTCAATTTTTTTCCCCTTTTACTGATTGTGATTTGGATTTTGTACAGGTACGAGATTCTGGGAAAGTTCTTTGATGCATTGGATAGTTCGATCTTGTTATCGAAACTGAGAGGTTCTAGGCCGACATTTTCCAACATTTCTGCAAAAATCGAACATTTAACCGAGAGGTATTAATCCTGAAACATCAATTTAAATCTTTGCTTATGCTCTCACTGATTGTTACACATTTGGATCTGATCTCAATAATAAGCCAAATTTGGTATTTGCCTTTTTGCTTTATAGACTTGATAAGATCCTCACTGATGGGATCTGATCTGATCTGAATAATAAACCAATTTGATCTTTGCCTTTTGTACTTTATAGGTTCGATAAGACAAAAGAATAATTTAGATCTGTGTTTTTTTTAATTGATTTCACCAATAACTTTTCTAGTTTTTAGATATTTAGAATCGTCCAATTTCACGAGTCTGTTTCTGATGGGTGTATCTAATTCTGGTGTGAATATATTTCAGGAGGTTTTGTTACATTCACTTGGCTCAACTTAAGCATATATTGCCAGAAGCAATCGAGATTAAGAGAGTGTTGATACATGATGAGACAACTTGCTGTATGAAACCAGACCTTCATGTTACACTCAATGCCGATGCAGTTGAGTACAATGACAAGTCCAAATCAGAAAGTAAGAAAATCGCACTTCGGAAAGTGTTTCGGGCTAGACTTTCAGAGTTTGTTAAAGCTCACCCTCAGGTATTATTCCCTATGATGCAAAAGTGCATTCTTTTATTGTTTTTTTTATAGTTACATTGTATGGTTTTATTCAAGTGGTAATGGAGTTTATATCTGTTTTAGGGGGATGAAGTTCCAGAGGAACCGCTTCCTGAGCTATTCAATAGAAGGAAACCAAATGAAAACACCAAAGTTGAGGTTAAGAGTGTTAGTTCCGTCATGGAAGAGATGGCTTCTATTCCGGCAGCTAAATTGTTTTCATCTCCCATCAAAGTCACATCAACACCTGTCAAAACCGCTTCAAGTCCGATTAAACCAACATCGTCTGAGTTTAACACCGCGCCGACTCCAAGCAAAACAACTTCAAGTCCTGCTAAATTGATTTCGTCTGAGATTGACATTGTGCCAACTCCAATCAAACCAGTGTCAACTCTGGCTAACCTACCTTTAACACCAGCTATAATTGACTCAACACCAGTTATTGCGGCTTCAACTCCACCTGAATTTGCTTCAACTCCTGCTCGGCTGATGAGTACGTCATTGGCAGCTCGTCCGCATAAAAGAAGCAGCGGTTATACTAATCCAGATGATGTTTCTACTGACCCACCGGCTAAGCTTGTGAGGCGTTCCTTGTCTCTGAACTTTGATTCTTATCCTGAGGATGAGAAAACTATGAATTTCAGAGATGATGAACCCATTGATCAAGTACCAGAAGAAGATGTATCGAGCGATGATGAAATCCTCAGCATACTTCCTGATAAACTTCGACAATCGGTAATACATCTCTATTAGTGATTCTTTTTCTTCTCATAATTACTTTATACTAAGATTGGCTTTGCTTACTGAGATAGTTGATCTTTCTGCTCATTTCAGATAAAAGAACAAGAGAGGAAAGCAATCGAGGATCAAAATCCAGCAATCTCTCTGGCAAAAAGAAGGCGAAAGATGATCGCTTGTCTACCAAAACTTTTCAATGTCATCCATTACTTAATTCAATCGATAAGGCGTTGGGTTATCACAAAAGAAGAGCTTGTGCACAAGATTATCGCCGGTCATTCTGATATTACTGACAGAAGTAAGCCCTCTAACCGCTAATTATCTCAACATAACTTTTCTTTACATCGTCTGAAAACCATCATTACTAACTGTTCTCTTCTCACTTACATTTTGCAGAAGAAGTTGAAGAACAACTTATCTTACTGCAAGAGCTTGTCCCAGAATGGATGTCTGAGAAAAAGTCATCAAGTGGAGATGTACTAGTATGGTGAGTCTAATATCACACGCATACTTAACTCACTTTTTCTTGGTTTTTCGATTGCTCATGTAAGCATCTTTAATATGCAGCATAAACAAATTGGCATCTCCCCTAACAATCCGATCACGTCTTGAAGAAGAAAACAAGCAAGAGATGGCTCCACTGCTTTCTTGAGATCGTGGTTCCATCGGCTGCTGTTACTTCGGTTTCTAACTTTTTGTGGTCTGCCAATATGTTAGTCTATTCATGAGAGAAATGTGTAGAGACTAGGTTATAAAGTTATAAGTACGGAAGTGTAAAAGGGTGAAAACAAGTAGATGACAAACTATTTAGGAAGATGTTTTAATCTATTTTCGAATTTCGACCATTAAGTTATTTCTCTATCAATAAAGAGTAATCTTATGCATTTTTTAAATCAGAATTCTTAATAGAACAAGGCTAACATATCTTAATCTTTGATTACAATTCTCCTTGTGATTATGTTCTGTATTTGATTAAAACATTACTGCTTAATCCTAAATCCGTTAAGACATTTTTATATACTGTATGTTAGCATTGACGCTCTTCGATTTGCGCTAGTGCGAGGCATAACCAGTTCCTTTGGATCTAAGTTACATTCCTTTGGATCCGTCTGATATTAAATTCGAAGAAACAGAGCAATGTTCAAAAACCAACGAAACAAAACTTAAAAAACAGAGCAAAGAACTTGATGATGCTTCTCCTCTTCAATTCGGTTGTACAGCCATTCCGGACCTCCCAGAGCCAATCATAAACTTTACTTAATTCGAGCAGTATGATTGAAGAACGAAATGAAGTATAATTTTATTTAGTTTAGATCGATGAACTAGCTTTAATTGTTGTGTATGTGTCGGTAGATTGTCAATATCATAAAAAGTAAACAGTACAATAACAATGATATCAAATTAACAAGGTACGTAATTGATTGCAAATAATTGAGCTAAACAATGTAATTGAAGTGCTAATTGTGTTGGCCAGGACGGCCTGAGCTAACTCTTTCCTTCCCCTTTTTCTTAGCTTTGACCTTTGTGGCTCTACTCGCCACAACGACGCCATGTTTGATGCCCCTAGACGTCACAACGACCTCCTCTTTCACGGTAACATCCTCTTCTTCTTCTTCCTCCTGCAAGTAGAAACACAGGTTTGGGTTCATATTATACTATTACTAAAAGCATGTTAATAGCTTTTAAAACAAAAATATAACTACTCGAAATTAACCCTTTTAAAAAAAATAAAAAATAAAAACTACTCGAAATATGATGTTATTTGACTGAATATCACTAACTCAATCATTATTCTCATCCAAACTTTATTTGATATTTTAAACAGGATTTACCTCATAGTAAAAATAGCTAAATACTTTGGTCCTAACTTAAAAAAGATTGGAAATAAAATAAATTATAATAAAAATATATACAAGCGCTCATTGGAAAATGTTACTTCCAAAATTTTAACATTTTTTTTTTTGTTTAAAGAAGAGATTAAATGTCCCCTTTATTTTTTTCCATGCATAACCACTTTGTAGTGCATACACAACAACGAGAAATTAATAATCCCATATTAATCCAAAATATACCGGCTGGTTTGAAGTTCCCGGAGACGACGCTGGTTTCGTCGTTGTCGGAGAATCTTGATGAAAAAGACCAAGGCATTTCAAGATAGCTTTGAGAGTTTGGTCGAGGCACTGAAGAGGAATCCATAGGTAAGTTTCTTCTTCGCTTTGTCTATCTGATTTCTCCATTAAGATCTGATGAGTTGAATAAAACTTTTCTTAATCGGACTAATCTTGGTGAGAGGAGTGAAGTTGTTCTTTAGATGTGACTATGTGAGTCATTGGGCAAAGAGATCAAGAAAAGTTTATATACATTAAATTAGTAATAAAGATAAAGAATAAAATACTAAGATTTAGAAAACAATCTAACTCCAAATTTACAATAAAAATAAAGAATAGAATACTAAAATCAATAATATTGTATGTAATTGTTTACAATTTAAATGTTTGTTTATAATGTATAATTTCCAATTAATAGTATTAGATATGTATTATATGATTTTAAAATTAATTTAAGTAGTAATATTGTAGTGGAAATTTGACAAATTTGTTTATAATTTTATTTATTATTTATTTTAAAATCAATAAATTAGTTATTATTAATTTATATATTTCCTAAATTTTAAATTGAATTTTTGTTTCACTAATTTGTTTATTTTAAAATATTTAAATAAAATTGAAAATAGATTTTGTGAAGATTTTATTTTCAAATATGTATTTTTAATATTAAAAATTAATCAAGTGTAATCTGAATAAAATTGAAAATAGATTTTGTTGATTTTTGGAATAAATTTTTATTATTATTAGTGGTTAGTTTTCTTTAATTGAAAATAAGATACTTGATGTAGATTGTGAAGTTATAGTTTATGGATATTCTTTTAATTGATGTTAGTGTATATTTGAAAATAAGAGATTTGATGTAGATTTGTTGATTAGTTTTCCTAATCAAGTTACAAACTGTTTTTAAAATCAATCTTTAATTCGATTTAATTATGTTTTTATGTGCTAATTAAATTTATAATTATAACTTTAATTAAAAACTAGCAAATGATTTTAATATCAATAACATAAGAAAGTAAATATTAACATATCTTAAAGTTATTTTCATAAGTGTATTCCTCTAAGAGGATTATGTCGGCACAGAGTAAACCAAATCTCGATAACTAATAATTATCATTATTCATTATTAAACTAACACATGTCAATAATGATAATTTTTAAACCCAATTCACAACCCACCCAAATAATTTCAGTTTACTTAATCCATTTTTTTTATGTTTACTCATTAGTATTACAAAATAATTGCTTTTTTATAATAGAAATATCATATCAAATTTAACAAACTTTTCCCTGCGCTGTACCTAGTTTTTCTTTAATCCACAATTTCAAAATTGATCTGTTTAATTGCGTAAAAAAAAAGAGATCTGTTTCTGAGAACATCATTTGGGCCTAATGGGCTTCCTCAGGGATAGAAAATTTCGGGAAGTAACGAGTGGAATTCGGCGGGAGTCCACGTGGCACCAACACAAGTCAGATTCACATCGTGGCCGATCTCGCTCCTCCACGTGAACACATCGATCAACTACCAGAGGAAGATGTATCCAGTGATGATGAAATCCTCAGCAGACTTCCTGATAAACTTCGACAATTGGTAATACATCTCTGATAGTGATTCCTTTTGTTCTTGTGATTACTTTATACTTTCAAGTTTGAGATTTAGAGGAACAAACTGAGATTGGCCTTTCTTACTGGAGATAATTCATCTTCTTTTCGCTCATTTCAGATAAAAGCAATCAAAATCCAACAACGTCACAGGCAAAGAGAAGGCGTAAGATGATTGCTTGTCGTCTACCTAAACTTTTTGATGTCATACATTACTTAATTCAGTCAACAAGGCGTTGGGTTATCACAAAAGAAGAGCTTGTGCACAAGATAATCGCCGGTCATTGTGATATTACCGACAGAAGTAAGCCCTTCCAACCGCTGAGTATCTCAATATATCTTTTCTTTACAACCCATCCTAACCGTGGTGGAAAGATAAGGACTAAACTATGATCCCAAGATACTTATGATAAAAAAGTAAAAAAATTAAGACCCAAACTAGCTTTTTTCTAGTTTGTAAAATCTCAAGTTATAAAAAGTAGTTGGTTTTTTTCTTATTTAATTACCTGCTTTCGTTTACTTGGAATTTCTAGAAAATAACAAGAAACACCTCTCCGTTGTATCGAGCTTCTTAGTAAATGAATCATCACAAATAGCTCTTCGTCCAATTTCTCTTAAAAAAGAAACAGTTTTGGCCTACATGAACTTTCTCTTAAAAAAAGAAACAGTTCACCATCTATTATTATATTGTCTTTCGTACCATCGGCGGAAGAGGCCATTTAGTCTAGTGGAATCGAAGTATCAGAAAGAAGAAATCCGGTTCCTTATGGCCTTCTCGATTTTCCGATACATGTGTCCTATTGTTTGAGGTTACACAATCAAAGGAGATGGTAGATTGTAGAGACAAGCGAAAGACTGAAAGAGTTTGAAGTTTCTAGTGATGAAATACGCAATTATGTCTGTTCCTTATCGTCAAAAGTAAATTTGTTATTTATACCTTTTGGGGTTTCTATGTAGACAGTTCCAACTTCCAACAACCTTGTGATTGTTTCGAAAAATTCATATCATTTACCGAAAACAAAAAGTTAAAAATTTTAAATTTTGGATTTACTTAAACGGAGAACATAATAAATTAGAGTTGAAATCACTTGTGGTTCGTCTACAAGGGGAACTAGGGTTTAAGGCAGTGTCTCCGCCATGAAAACACGGCGGCAGCACGACTCTGAGGATGCTCTAACCATTTCCCGACGCAATACACAATCTTCAACCTCAATCAACGGAAGAGAAAGCTCAGAGCAGATCCCAACTGATCTCATTTTTGAAATACTCTTGAGATTGCCGGAGAAATCTATAGCGAGATGTCGCTGCGTATCGAAGCTCTGGACTTCCGTACTTCTCCGTCCAGATTTCACGGAGTTGTTCTTGACCAAGTCTTCAACTCGCCCGCAACTCTTGTTCTCCTGCCAAAAAAACGATGAGTTGTTCTTCTTCAAGACACCGCAAGTCCAGAATCCAGATGGTAACTCGTCTCTTGTATCCCCGAGTTATCATATGAAGGTCCCCTTTCATGATCGTTCCTCTCAAATTTGTGGTCATGTCCGCGGTTTGGTCTGTCTTACACATCTGCGGGTCTTAAAGGGAAAGAAGGAAATGGTACCAATGGTATTCAACCCTAGCACTGGACAAGCCTTACTTTTACCCAAAGTGAAGACGAGGAGGGTTAAAGTGAAAAGCTTTTTGGTTTATGATCCGATTGGTAAACAATTCAAGGTATTGTCCATGACCTGGCCATGTTATGGATACGAACGGAATTGTAAGGAGTATCAAATTCTGGCATTAGGGACTCAAACACTTTCATGGAGAATGATTGATTGTTGTATACCCCATCATCCTGCATATGATGGTGGGATATGCATTGATGGTTGTTTGTATTATCAAGGTATGGTCGATTGGGTTCAGGGATTTCTACTATAGTTTGCTTTGATGTTAGGTCTGAAAAGTTTAGATTTGTTAAAAAAGCTAGGGGGATGATACTGTTTGGTGAATCAACTCTGGTAAACTATGAGGGTAGATTAGGTGCACTTCAGTCAGATGGGGATTATGGAAGAGTTTCTAGACAAAATAGAAGTCTTGAGTTGTGGGTTCTAGTAGACGCTGAGAAAAATGAATGGTCGAAGCATGTATATGCATTGCCCCCGTTGTGGAAGAATGTAGTTGCAAAGGGTGAGTTTCATTTTGTTGGAATGACTGGTACAAATGATATTGTGTTCTCCACGAGCCATCCATCTAACATTTTCTATATTTTCTACTACAATTTCGAGAGGAACACAATCATAAGAGTTGAAATCCAAGGAATGGATGCGTTTAAGCATCATAGAGTTCACACCTTTCTAGACCATGTCGAGGACGTGAAGCTTATGCATTATAACTTCAGATTGTAACAGATCATGGGCTCTTAGTGTTCATCTTTCTTGGATACTATATTTATTCCTTTGCACTAATGGTTCATACATTGAGGAATGGTTGTTCTAAAGTAAGTTTTAGCCTTTTATACTCTTTTCTTCATGAGTAAGCCACTTTGTGAACTCTGTATTGATGAGTTCTATGTTAGTCATCCAAAGGTTAAGACCACATTTAGGGGCTCTCCATCTCTCGCATGTCCCTTTTTTCTTTGTGTAATATGATATTTGTTTTGCTACCTTGAATAAGAGCAGTGTAGTTACTTTTATTTTCTGTGTTTCTTATTCTAGCATCTTATCTACTTGATATGCGTTTTAAAAGCCATCTCGTGTGGCAGATTCAGCAAGGGAATGATAGATAGTCTTGTTATTGCAGACTCTTTAAATACTAATCCAAAACAGAGATTTCTAAAATTTGATATTCTGATGCTAGATAAAAGTGGAAGAGTTTTAGATCCAAAAAATGGTCAGAATGTTGCTATTTACGTTAAAATCACTTAACCTTGCCAAAAAGAGGTTGTGAAGCCCTTGTTGCAGAGCTAGTTTTGTTCCATTTCGATTGTATCAAATAGAACCTGAGTTGCATTCTTTGAAAATCTTTATCAAGAGTTGAACTTTTCGAGAGATTATCTGAGATCGGCACATAATGAAGAAGAAATTGGACGAAGAGCTATTTGCGATGATTCATTTACTAAGAAGCTCGATACAACTGAGAGGTGTTTCTTGTTATTTTCTAGATGTTCCAAGTAAACGAAAGCAGGTAATAAAATAAGAAAAAACCAACAACCTTTTATAACTTGAGATTTTGTAACAAAGCTAGTTTGGGTCTTAATTTTTTTACATTTTTATCATAAGTATCGTGGGATCATAGTTTAGTCCTTATCTTTTCCGTGTCTATAACCCATCCTATCCGTTCTTATTTCACTTCCATTTTGCAGAAGAAGTTGAAGAACAACTTATCCTAATGCAAGAGCCTGTCCCGGAATGGATGTCTGAGAAAAAACCATCTAGTGGAGATGTACTAGTATGGTGAGTAACATCATATACAGTACTTTACACACTTTTTTCGATTGCTCATGTAAACATCTGTAATGTGCAGCATAAACAAATTGGCATTTCCTCAAACAATCCGATCGCGTCTAGAAGAATAAAACAAGCAAGAGATAGCTTCACCACTTTCTTGACATTGCGGTTCCATTGGCTGCGGTTACTACGTTTTATAACAGCTTATGTATATGAAAAAACTATTTAGGAAGGTGTTTTAATCTATTTTCGACCATTATGTTATTTCTCTATTAATAAGGAGTCATTTTTTTCATATAATATGATTCATATTACTAGATGCATTTCGTATCAGAAAGCTTAATAGAACAATGCTAACATACTTAAAATCCTAGGAAGACAATTCTTTTTCAAATTATGTTATGTAGGCGATTTTAGGTATCTCAATTATGACCAAACTCGATTCCGACTAGTCAACAAAAACAGGGATAAGGCCATTCCGTTGTAAATAATCGATCTTAGCATAGAGATCCATTGTGATGTTAGATTTTTTTAAGTTAGTTATATTGGACTATAATCAATTTTCGTGTTTTCATTAATTTTTGGTTATATTTATTTATTTACGACTAATGATTTTTGAGTTCTAGATTAGCAATTAATACAAGCTATTATCACTATTTAACAACTCTAGGCCGGTCATCTTTATTGACTCTAGCCATCTTATTTCTTACAACTTACAAAGCTTCATTTTACTTTGTCCATGCCATCAATACACATGATTAACATAAAACTATAAACTATAACACATGAAATAAGTGAAATGCAAAAAAAAAAAAAAAAAAAATCGAAAGAGGGCCATATGATATACATCAAGAAATAAAAATTAAGGACATCACTTAGTGAGGTAGGTTTTGAAGTTTCATGGCCACTGAGCCAAAAAGAATATAAATCAGAAGGAGAAGAAAAAATGGAATTCGTATAGGGAGAGAGATTGAGTGAGATTTCTTTTTTCTTTATAAGGACAATAATTATTAGATTCCTTAGATCTTGTATGGACCACAACTAGTCCCATCATACATTCCTAAGTCTCATTGTTTTGCTTTGAAAAAAGTCTTTCCCAAACAGTACTATATAAAAATATTTTATCAAAGAAAAATAGAGAGACCTTTGCCACTCTTTTAAGCAATTTCTAACCCAATTCTCTTTTTGGAGAAACCTTCGAACCCCTAAGTTTGGAATCTATTTTGAGATTCGTTTATTTTCGTTCTGGTATACAGAATATGGATATCCCACCTTCATTTTATTTCTCTTTGCTATTTTGGAATATTGCAGAAATTAAAGTTTTTTTTTTTTCTGTAAACTATGTGATATAATTCTCAAAACTATGGGATTGATGTTCTTTTTTTTTTGGTCAATTGGGATTGATATTCAAAATTTTACAATACCAATTGATTTACTATAAAAAAAAATTGAGCGATTAGTATAGAAAAACTTGTTTTTTTTTTTAAATATATAAACCATTTTTATAACTATACTTTTATGAAAGAAAAATCCTCTAAAATATATACTTTTCTAAATATCATAACTATTAATAAATTCAAGAATACCACAAAAATGTTTTAGAAAGGGTTCCTAAATCCTAAACGATGCATGTCCGCGTGGTAAAATATAAATCATGCACAGAATAACAAGCACTTAAAATTACGATGCCTTGTGAGACATGTTTTCTTATAAAAAGTATTGAACAGAATAACAAGCACTTAAACCAAATGTATTTCCTTTTAATTCCTAACCATATAAATAATTAAAGGGATTACATGCATGGCTTATCGATTACGGACCAAGTCATCAAACGTTGTCCATTAAAACATTATTATCCTAAGCTTTTTCGTTTAAAAGACATTGAAACAATTTGATACAGGCATGCTTGATCTAATTAATGCCAACTTTCGAAAACAATTAATATAATTTTCGGTGGAATAGAAAATTATATCCTTCATTTTTTACGTAGGCTCTCTAAATCTGTTATTATGGAAATCACCACCAATCTAAAGTCATTATATATATATATATATATATATAGTGTAATAAAGAATCTACAAAATTAAGTATTGCTATTGGCTAAAAGAAAAAACATCATTAACGGAAGCTGCCGACTTCGTGAATATTAGGGTGAATTTTCTTTCAACAATCTTTAGCAATCTCAAATCTCAGTGACTTACTTCAAAGGCGACGATGTCATAAATATGTAATCAAAAATTCTCCATATAATATAACATTATGATGCAATAGGTTATTTAGTTTTCTCATTCGTATGAAAACTTAATACATTGTTTGAAACAATTTTATAATATTAAGAATTCAAAAAATGAAAATAATTGACCACAGAAATCAAGTAAGAAAAAAAACAATGATTAAAATGAGGGATACTATATTTAAATAGGTTATTAATTGAATTTCAGATAAAGAAGTAAAAGATAAAAATGATGAAAAGGGGGAAAGAGATGTTGAGTTGGTGCGTTGCATTAGAACACGTTGATGGAAACAAGTCATGAGAGCATATGATAAGAGCCTCCAGATAGAATATAATGAGCAATCAATTGTAAAACATCATCATTTTAATTTCCAAGTGGAACTCAAAATCAGATTATACATATTTCAAAATAATCTCTACCCATGGGTTCTTAATTAACTTACCAAATGGTAGACAGAAAGGACTTGTGAATGACCAATATATGTGTATTTACAAAGATTTTATTGAATGACCTATATAGGGGGACTGACAACATCTAAAAAATAACTCGGACTACTTATTAGATTTAAAATTAACCTGGACTTGGAATTGTTCTAGGTGTGGTCAATTCGAGCCTAACTTAAAAAAAAAAAAAAAATGCAAAAGTGCTCATAAATTTCAAAACTCTCATTTCAAACAATTCATGAATAGTTTTAAATTAGAAATGATCAATCTAGATTTGGTTAGTTATATATATATATATATATATATATATTCCGATTTCAAATAATAACATATAACTGACTCTAATATGAATTGGTTTGATGCTATTTAAATGTTGGTTATAGTTGGTTTGGTATTGTACTCTTTTGTTTGAATCAGATTGGTCTTGATTTATTGAATGACAAAAATATAAATCATAGTCATATTAAGATTTTGTTTGTTCAATCACTTTTTTTGGTTCAGTTTCAAATTGGACCAATTTGGTCATTTAGAGTGAACATCATACTCTAAGCATTGGATGTTCTTTGCAGTTTATTTTGTCTCTAAATAACCCTACAAATTTAAGTAATAGGGTTGACTAGCATATCAGATTAACAGCAGGATAGTTGAATTATGAAATAGCGGAATCAATAGAATGACAATAATTTTAAGCTGAATATAAATGACTTTAATTTTAAAACGCCAAAAACTATTATTTAGCAGATGAATGAACTTCCTCTAATTTAGTTATAATTTTAAAATTTGCGGGATAAATTTAAAAATCATTTGTTATTTTTCACGTTTTATTTTTCAGTGCAAATCTTTGTGAATGATATGTATTTTGGGGAATCACGTTTTCAAAACGTGAAAAGGTTGTATACCATTCAAGCCTATGCAATTTCTTTTTGTCAATAACAAATAACAAGCAATATGCAGATTTGAATGATGTATGGTATTAGCAAAACTGTTAAGCTATAAGTTATGGTCAATAACAAATAGTATTCAATTTAAAGGTAAATATAAGATTTGACGAAGAATTTGTGATAATTAAGTATGTGAATTTGGTTATATAACGGACCCGCAACCAAAAAATAACATAGGCCAGCACATAAATTATTCGATGGGTATTTCCTTTGTCCAAGGATGATTATGGTAAGAAAGACAAAATGAGTGAGTATGAAAAAGACATTGGATTTTTGTTGACAATACGAAAAGGGAAATAAAAGGAACGATATATTTAATCATAATGTGAGAATATGTATGGACAAGCTATAAAGTCCAATATGTTTCAACTTTATATTGGCAAATGAAATCATATTTTTTTTATAAAGCTGAATATCCTCAAATTCATTGTGAAAAATAGAATAAAGATTTAAAATTTTAAAATTTTGACAGCAATTGTTTCAGAAATTTTATCTTATGAAATTAGAAGCAACATTAATATAAAACATACAATCTAAATAATTTACCACCTAAATTATATGATATAAAACATACAACATTTTAAAAATCGGTTACATAGACTTCTGGAAACCAACTAAGACGGTTTAAAATATCCGAATTTTATATTTTGATTAATCGCTCAACAAAAATTCTATTTTTTAATGTTTGGACAATCGATTAATATAATTATAATTTTAGTTTAAAGGTGATTTTAAATTTACTGTGATGAATTTGTATATCAACACAAAATAAATTTGTGCAATGTGTGGTAATTTGTTTTTTTAGTGAGAAAAAAGGTAAAAAAAGAAAGTAAGAAGGAAGCAAAAATTCAGCTGGTGAATCATTTTGCTGGCCATTACACTATTAGAGAGAGAGATGAGAGATCCTATCTTCTTCATAAAATCCCATACCCTCAACACACAGAACTCACCCTCCCACTACCTCCAATTGCTAACATGCGCACACCGATCGTTCCTCTTCTGTTACTAAAATGAGCATGGTGCGTGATTCGCCCGCTTACTTGCTCGATTTCTTCTTCACCCTTTTTAAAAGGAACGTCTTTTAGCTTACCTCTTCCTCCTCCTTTACTCTCTCTTTACTCTCTCTATTCTTTCCTTTTTCCTGCAAATTTCTCGGCTGAGATTGTAAGTTTTTTTCTGAGTGATGCAGAGTATGCTGAGATCAACACTTGAAGAGAATCAATGTCTTCTGACATAAGCTAAACTCTCTTGTCTCTCTTCTTTGTTTTCCACTGTCTTCTTCTTCTTCTTCTTCTTCTAATTCTTCTTTAGCTTTGAATTTTCGATCTTGATTTCTCTTATGGCGAGTAATTGTTGCAGCAGATCTATCTCCGTTTCCAACTGTTTGAAATTCTGCTTCTTTGGTGTGTTGTTTTGAGCTAGGGTTAAATTAGTTTCCTTTGGTTTTTTTTTTTTTCGTAATCCGATTCAAAGTTTTAATCTTGGGGAGGGATGGGTAAGAGGCAAATTTCACAATATGAAGTAGGTCCGCCGATAAAACCAAGAGCTGGTTTGCGAAGGGAACAAGCTGGAAGAGGTTCATACAGAGGTAGTTAGTAACTTTGTATGTGATCGAAAGGGGAAAAAGGTTCTTTTTCATAGAGGGTGGGGAGGAGATAGTGTAAAAAACTGATTTTTGTTTTCTTCATTCGGACACAAATTTTTCAAACTTACAAAGAATCAAAAGAACTCTCTGTCTGTTTTGATTTGCCGTTCTTGATTCGGATACCATTAGAGGGGGGTTTTGACTTTTTCCCTTTAAAATGGGTTCTACTTCTCAAGAGATAGTTAGGAGCTTTTGCTCTAACACAGACTGGAACTATGCTGTGTTCTGGAAACTTAATCATCGATCTCGAATGTGAGTCACCTAAACAAATCTCTTTACTCTCTTTGCTTGGTGGACCCTTATCATTGTCTACGGGTTGAACTGTGGTAATTGATTTAGCTGTTTAAGATATGTATTCTCTAGCTTGTTAGTGTGGAAGAACATATGGAACCTTATATTGAAATGCAGGCAGCCTTAAGTTAACTTTAGACTGTTTGTACATTTGAGTTTTGTGTGCAATTAAGCACTCTATTTCTTTATAAGTTTAGAGTTTAGTTGACCAGATAGTTTATCATTTCTAGAATATTGAACACTTGTAGGGTACTTACCTTGGAGGATGCTTACTACGACAATCATGGGATGAATAACTCACTGGAAGTTAAGGATTCCAGCGTTATACCAAAAAACTTGCATGGAGCACATGACCCCCTTGGGTTAGCTGTGGCAAAGATGTCTTATCATGTCTATTCTCTCGGGGAAGGGTAAGAATAAATTGCTTGCCTGATTCACTCTTCCTCGACTTCATCTTTTTTAACTAGGCTTTCATGGTTATCTCAAAATATTCAAATGCTGGGCGTCTTTGGCTCAACAGCGTATGATGTAGTCTGGCATTTGACAGTTATACTTTGTTTCTTTGACATTAGCTACATAATGCAAAGCTTTTGTCATGTCTTGGGAATTGATGCCAGCAGGAGCTTTTACTATTAGTTACAAATCTTGGGGTTCTTGTTGAATATTTTACTGAATGATGCAAAGAATGATCTTCTTATTTTATCATGTCTATATTAACAGGATTGTAGGACAAGTTGCAGTTTCTGGAGAACATCAATGGGTATTCCCCGAATATTATGATAACTGTCACTCAGAATTTGAGGTTAGAAACTTCTTATCTTGAGTTGGATTTTTTTCTTTATTCATGTTCTCAAAACCAGATATCTTTTTCTAATTACAGTTTCATAACGTTTGGGAGAGTCAAATTTCTGGTGGAATTAAGGTATTTGAGATTTTTCTTAGTGTTTTTGTTGTCTCCTCTCTTGCATGAATGCCCATAACTTCCTCAAAGTTTGCAACTGAAAACTCTTTTTGTTTTCTTCCTTCTCCGCAGACCATTGTTGTAGTAGCTGTTGGTCCCTGTGGAGTTGTGCAGCTAGGCTCTTTGCATAAAGTAAGATCTTTTAATTGCATGCAGTGTTCGCAGTTACAAAAGAATAGCCAGGAAGAACGCCTGCACATGTATACTGCTTAGCACATATGAATTTATCTGGTCTTATTGTGTGATTGTTTGGAGCAGGTTAATGAAGATGTGAATTTGGTGAATCATATCCGACATTTATTTCTGGCACTTAGGGATCCACTGGCAGATCATGCAGCAAATTTAATGCAATGTAATATGAACAATTCGTTATGTCTGGTAAAGATCTTCTTCATTCAAATATGGGTTCATGTTTGCCCAGATTTCTCGTTATTTGCCAAAAGGGGAGAGTAGAGTGCTTAGGATTCTTCGAACAATTCCTCAAACCTCCACTGACTTCCTGAGTAAACCATGATGTGTTGTATAATTTTGTTGCAGCCAAAAATACCTTCTGAAGGTTTACATGCCAAGGCTTTCCCTGATTGCTCTGGAGAAGTTGACAAAGCTATGGATGTGGAAGAGTCAAATATTCTAACTCAATACAAAACTAGTAGACGTGATAGCTTGCCTTACAATACTCCTCCGTCATGTCTTCTCATGGAGAATGCAGCTCAAGTTGTTGGTGGTTGTGAAGTTGTGCAAGGATCTACTTGTGGGAGCTATAGCGGTGTTACGTTTGGCTTTCCAATTGACTTGGTTGATGCCAAACATGAGAATCAAGTAGGTACAAATATAGTCAGTGATGCACCTCATGTGGGAATGACTAGTGGCTGCAAAGATCCAAGAGGATTAGATCCTAATTTACAACTGTATATGAAGAACCATGTGCTCAATAATACAAGCTCATCTGCTTTAGCAATTGAGGCTGAAAGAATGATTACAGGCCAGTCATATCCAGGCCTGGACTCAACTTTTCATGCTTCGTCGAGAACAGAGAAAGAAAGTTCTTACCAGAATGAAGTGTTCCAACTATCTGAGAACCACGGAAATAAATACCTAAAAGAGACTGAGCGTATGTTGGGGAGGAAATGCGAGTCTAGTCGATTTGATGCTTTGATCTCACCTGGGTATACCTTTGCTGGCAGCGAGCTACTCGAGGCATTAGGCTCTGCTTTCAAGAATACAAGCACTGGTCAGGAGGAGCTACTGAAGTCTGAACATCGTTCAACAATAAGACCAACAGATGATATGAGTCATAGCCAGCTCACATTTGACCCTGGCCCTGAGAATCTTCTAGATGCTGTGGTTGCTAATGTGTGTCAAAGCGATGGCAATGCCAGGGATGATATGTTGTCGAGCAGATCTGTACAATCATTGCATACCACCATGGAAGTGGCAGAACCCTCAGGTCAAAAGAAGCATAATATTGTTAACCCAGTTGATAGTGCTATGAATCAGCTGCCATTAGTAGAGGTGGATACCCAGCAAAATTCATCAGATATCTGTGGAGCATTCTCTTCGATTGGATTCTCATCTACGTATCCCAGCTCCTCTAGTGATCAGTTTCAGACATCTCCGGACATGCCCAAGAAGAATAAAAAGAGGGCTAAACCTGGTGAAAGTTCTCGACCTCGCCCAAGAGACAGACAACTCATTCAGGATCGAATCAAGGAACTTAGAGAACTTGTGCCTAATGGATCTAAGGTGACTTTTCTCTTCCTAGTTGCAGGGTTACTCGCACCATTGTATTGGCTATAAGTTGTAATATATTTTTGTCGTTTGCTAATATTTTTGTCATATTTACAGTGCAGTATTGATTCTTTGCTAGAACGCACGATCAAGCACATGCTCTTTTTGCAGAATGTTACTAAGCATGCTGACAAGCTCAGTAAAAGTGCTAATTCAAAGGTAAAAAAACAGCTTTCTAGATACTAATAATCTCTGTTCTCTCCTTGAAATTTTGTTTCCAGCCTCCATAGTTTGTAAATGGACAGATTTTGCTGTTTGTTAAGTTTGATTGATTGATGTAGCAAATGTTGTGTCAAATTTCTGAATCTTTTATTGAGAAGATAGGACGGGGACATGAAGGTATATAAAAACTCAACTGAAAATAGAAGTAAATATCAAAATTTATACAGTACCTCTGTAATCTCAGATGCAACAAAAGGAAACTGGTATGCAAGGTTCAAGCTGCGCAGTGGAGGTTGGAGGCCATCTTCAAGTATGCTCGATTATCGTGGAGAATCTGAACAAGCAGGGAATGGTGCTTATCGAGGTATGTAATCTTACTCTTGGGTGTTTCTTTCGTTTAGTTTAATCTTTGTTTGAACTTGAGTTCCAAGTTCTGTTGGTGCGTATCTAAATCTTAGTTTGAAAGTATTTTTGGGTTTTGGACAGATGTTATGTGAAGAATGTAGCCATTTTCTTGAGATAGCCAACGTCATTAGGAGCTTAGACCTCGTCATCCTAAGAGGCATCACCGAGACTCAGGGCGAGAAAACATGGATATGCTTTGTAACTGAGGTAGGAAGTCGAATTTACCCAATTCATGAAGGAGATTCCAAAGAAAAATCAAAGTTTTTCTCTTGGTTTTGGCTGAACACTGGATTAGTATAATAATAATATATGACTGACTAACATCTGAGATGGTGATATGAATGGCAGAGCCAAAACAGCAAAGTAATGCAGAGGATGGACATTTTGTGGTCGCTGGTGCAAATATTTCAACCAAAGGCCAATGGCAAGCGGTAGCAGGCGTGGTTGCAGAGTTTGCGTTTAGATGAGATAAAGAATAGGCTTGCGTGGGGCTGTACAGTGTTGCTGTGACACTCACTGCAATACTTCATTTGTTTGTTTTGGTTTTATGTATAAAAAATAGGTTTTAAAAGTTGAGTTTTTAGTGTGTTTATGATTTGCATTTTGTTTGCTTTGTTTTCTTTTGATTGTTTGGACTCTTTGAATATAACATTACTTGAAAGTTGATTTTCTTCATTACTCGAGTGTTCAGCTAATCGATTTGTAAGCTATGGAATATAACCAAATTTAATGGTTAGAAATTTGAAGCGTGAATGATTAAAGGTGGTCTTACACAAGTGCAAAAAATGTAATTATCATAATTATCAAAATTTGAGTAAACACCAAACCCAAAAAAGAAAAAGTCTTAGAAAGAAGAAAGCTTTCACAATAGGGCCTGTTCTGTTCTGCCTCATTTGCTGCAGAGCTAACCTCTAGCGAAGCTGCCAGAGTTAGGGCAGAAATTTTCTTCCTTTTAATCTCTTATATATAACCCAACTAGTCGTTTCAGAAGCCAAATCTCTTCTTTAACTTGTCGAAACTGTGGCGTTGTTGAGTCTAATGAATCGACTTCAAAGGCTTCTCCTTTCTGCTCCTAGCTTATCTTCTCCAATCACACCTCCTCTTTGCCTGTATCAGGGTTTCTGTCGTGCTCCTCTGATGCTCTAAAGGTAGGGCTTTTCTATTTGCTTTTGCTTCTAACCAATCGCATTCGTCAAAAAATGGATTTTGAGTTTGGGTAATAGATGCCAATATTTAAGAGCGAAGCTTTCAGTGTTCACTTTGATTAGGTTTGGTAACCAGACACTGATATGGCTATGATACGGGATTTATTTGGAATTCTGGGTACCAAGAATGTTCCATTGTTAATCCGAAGATTCTCACTTTGGTCTACGAAGAAAGACCCTGAACTCGAATCTGCTCTCTCGCGTAACAAGAGATGGATAGTTAACAGTAGGCTCAAGAACATTATCTTAAGGTGTCCCAACCAGGTTGCATCGATTAAGTTTCTACAGAAGAAGTTTAAGACTCTTGATCTGCAGGGGAAAGCCTTGAACTGGCTTAAGAAGTACCCTTGTTGTTTCCACGTTTATCTCGAGAACGATGAGTATTACTGTCGTTTAACAAAACCCATGATGACGCTTGTGGAAGAAGAAGAGTTGGTCAAAGATACCCAAGAGCCTGTGCTCGCCGATAGGCTTGCAAAGCTGCTTATGATGAGTGTTAGTCAACGCCTCAATGTGGTGAAGCTTAACGAGTTGAAGCGGAGCTTTGGATTCTCCGATGATTATGTTATCAGGATACTACCAAAGTACTCAGATGTGTTTCGATTAGTGAATTATAGTGGCAGGAAGAGTTCAATGGAGATCGAGCTTTTGCAGTGGAAGCCTGAGTTGGCTGTTTCTGCAGTGGAAGCAGCAGCAAACAAATGTGGCTCTGAGCCTAGTTTCTCGTGCTCTTTACCTTCCACATGGACCAAACCATGGGAGAGGTTCATGGACTTTAATACCTCTCCTTACATATCTCCGTATGAGAATCATGGGGATCTTGTCGAGGGTTCAAAGGAGAGTGAGAAGAGAAGTGTTGGTTTGGTGCACGAGTTACTCTCGTTGACGCTGTGGAAGAAGCTGTCAATCGTAAAGCTGAGTCATTTCAAGAGGGAATTTGGGTTGCCGGAGAAGCTAAATTCTATGCTTCTGAAACATCCAGGCATATTCTACGTCGCGAACAAGTATCAGGTTCACACTGTGCTTCTTAGAGAAGGATACAATGGCTCGGAATTGATTCACAAGGACCAGCTCGTTGTTGTGAAGGATAAATTTGGGGAACTGATGCAGCAGGGCTTGTATGAGTATAATCACAGGCGATATTTGGCTAATCTAGAGAAGAAGAGAGAGAAAGGTATAGAATCTTTGAAGCATGTGGTGCGAAAGAAAGATAGGATTCACGATGGAGATGATGTCAATGAACGAGAAAACCATGGCGATCGACCAGGTGGTCTGTTTGATACAGAAGAGAGAAAAAGGTTCTATCAGATTCTCTTCAGTGACACCCAATAAGAGCATTCTGGTAAAGTTGAAACATTATTTGCTGAGAATTACTACATCTCAATAACTCCTGGGACGGACAGCTTGTTTTTGCATATGATTTAAGAGCATATTGTGATCTCCGTAGCTTACCGCAAAAACACCATGTCTCAAAGATTGCAGACTATATGGATAAAGTTTCCCCTAAACATCACTTCTCCAGAGAAAAATCCATGATCGAATCTTGTTTAGAAGGTCACAGGTGCGGCATAGTTGTTCCCCAGGGATGCAAGATAAAAATGAAAACTGTGATTTCAGTCTTGGGGCAGCTGAAATGCTTTCATTTAGATCAGTTTTGGTGGGAATCAAGAGGTAAGAGTTCGTTGATTCAATGTTATATCTCTAAGAACAGCGTCTTGAAAGTGTGTTGATAGTTGATACCTCAGTGAACATGGTCCAGAAATTCAGTGATGACATTTGCTCGCACTTGGAATCTTCCCGGCACGTGTTGTTGGTTTCACATTTAACAATATAATAGTACAGATGTATGTGGACAAGTGGTAAAGAGAGATTGTTCATCTGGTAAATTTGGCTAGAAGTGATAACAGGAGACTATGGCTTGTAGGTCAAAGAGATGGCTGGATTTGTGTACAATCCGATAACAGTAACATGGTTTTTGTCAGATAATATCAGCCTCAACTTCATTGCTTATGGGACGAAAAGGACATCTTGGAGACATATAATCGTTCATTTAAGTTGTGTTTCTTTGCATATTTGCTTTTGGATAACATCTTTTATGCTTGAAAAGCTTATAGTTATAGTTATTCTGGAAATAGCTTAAGATATGACAGTAGTTAAATTCGCAATAAGTGAGAATGATTTAGAGGATACATTTCAGATGTCACTTCTGTCTGCATTTTGTTCTTCTGGATAGTACTTTATGTCATCTGAGATAAGAAGATTCATTTCAAGTTTGTTGATATTTAGCATTCATTTCTGTGGGGAATATGTTATTGTTCGGAGAACGTTGTGTTTGATAATAGTTTGATATGGACTCATTTGACACAAAGCTGAAAATGTAATGTTAAAATATTTTTATAAAAAGGTGTTACAAGATGGTATATATAATGAATCAAATCATAGAGCTGAGCATTCAAGATATTACAAAGATCTAGAGGCCAAGGACAGAGATCAAAACTTAATAACACCTGACCTTCCTTGCCCTTACACAAACCAAGAAGATAAGGCCTTTATTTTTGTAGTTTACAAAGTGTTACAACTACGAAATTGGAATGGGTTAAAAGGCTGTCATTTAGTCGAAACAAAATCTGATATACAAATTAAGTAACCTTATTATTGATCCAGATTTGTTTTATTTCTGCGTTATTAAAACTGATTGCCAAGTTCTTGTTGCATGTTCTCCAGATTCCATATGGCTATTTTGCCATCCAATCCTACAAATAATAAACCGATATGCGAGCAAATGAAACCGTCATTTCTTAGGGAATTGAATCGGACTGATTCCATGAAGGGTTATATGAATTTCAAATTAGTGACTGACCTGAAGTGCTGAATCGCATTACTTGAGGACTCCCTGCTTTGCTCAGAGGCACAATGGAACTGCAATTTTCAGGTAAACTTCCACGTCAGGCTCTTATAAGCCAATCGAGTAAAAGAGTTAATGAGATAGTTTTATGGAAGCAAAGTTAGTTTAGAAAATAATTACTTTATGCAATTATCATGAACGCCTCCACGTGATTCTGAAGCATCGTTGGCTGTCGCAGACTTTGATTGACTACCGTAGAATTTTCCAAACGCTTCAGAAAACTGAAAAGATAATATAATGAACAGATGGGTCAGACCCAACACAACAATATAATGCAAGTGGAAAGTAGTAATTCCAAGAAAAAAAGAGCAACTACACTAACCCCAAAGATTACGATCTTAGAGGAACAATTCAGGGATAAGCTATAGTTCACTCATAGTTTTTACTAAAGGCTAAAACCAGACATATTGCAACCAATACAAGAAAGAAAATTTGGTATGTACCTGCGAACTGTAACTGGAACCTGAAGATGCTGCTTTCTTCTCTCCAATGTATCTTATAAAGCTCCTACAGACCAAAAACAAAAACTTGTAAATGAGGCAATTATCGGTATGTGGATCATTTCAGTACTAACTATCCGGCCTGCGATCTAAGAAGAATAAAAGAACTGAAATTTTGATTGTATGCAAACGGCTAAGAAAGAGAAGCAGATATTTCTGAGAGTTACACACCATATTCCAGTATCATCTGCAGCAAATACCATCGGGTTGCAGTCATATCCAACGCCTATCACCATTTTCTCAGAAATAAACAGGACCTGAAATACCAAGTTTCCCATAATATATCGATTCAGGACATAACACACAGGAGAAACCAGGTTCTCAAAAGTAAAATAAGGGTGGATGCTGACCCACATCACGAAGAGGCAAATCTCGAAATGCAACACTTTGGGCCAGAGGAGAAGGGCCAACATCATCAACAAAGTAAATCATGGAGCTATGACCTATACATGATTACATAAAAAAGGGAAGTGAGACAGAGGGGAGTAAAAATTATGCAACCAAGTTGAAGTTCCATTGTAGTATTTCAGTAGAGCACGATGGACAAACATCTCAAGTCTGAAGGATATTCTGACCTACATATGCTAAGGTGTTTCCACTTGGAGACCATTTCACACCAAATGCCCAAGAATATGAGAGATCAAGCTGAAGAATTTGCTGTTTCGACAAAGACACAACAGAAGAAAAGCTCCCTAACATTAGATGAAAAGGGTAGAAGGAACAGATATATGGTACTTATTAAAAAGAAGGAAAGCCTGCCAAACAAATCAAACCTCCCCAAATTTTGTTTCTGCTGGTAACCCTGCTTTTGAATCCCTGTATTCAGTGAAGAAAAATAAGATACTGCCCCATGTTTACGAAAAAGTTTTAAAAGTAGATGTTGAAGTAATGAGCATACTTTGTGTCAACTCCTTTGATGAATGTTGAAAATACCCGACATTTTCCATCTGTAGATGTCGTTGCCAGAAGAATCTAATGCAAAACCGACAATTAGCGAGCACACCAACAGGAAAATTCATACTAGCAACCAAGATTTAGAATATTAACTAGTTTGTGCAGATTGATATTCTATTTTAGGGATCATGTACTCCACCCAGTGGCCAACTTATAGAATACTTTTGGTAGAGAAAGCATCTATAGAAAGCCTGATTAATATTTTGGCTACATGAAGTTCAAGAGTGTGTGTCAATTGCACGCACATTATTAGGATGCCAAGCAACAGATGTGACTGAAGATTCGTGCCTTTTCCGGATAAGTTTACTGACCCACCTGAGAACAGTAAAGCAAGCAATGTCAGCCTACCAAAACACCGAAACTTTACACGAAACTAATGATATACTTGCACATATTCCAGATCTTTCCAAAACCTCTACACAATACACAGTTAAGCATGCCACATAACACAAGATAATACCATTTCATAGACCAACAAAACCATACGTAGCAAAGAAGTCCGGCAACATGCCAAAGAAAAGTCCATGACTTATAATGAGAAACGGGAGCAGAAGAAGAAATTACCAGTTATTCTCTTGCTCATAATAGCATATACAAACAGTTTTGGCACCACTTCCAACAGCAAACTTGTTCTCTAAGGGTATTGAACAAAAAGATTGAAACATATATTAGAAGCTGTAGAAATTATAAGAGAAGTACATTGCATATTACGTAGAGAATAAAGCTAGATCACTCAGTACATTTTGGATCTGATACATTTACCTTTTGGACTCCATTGGACACAAAGTGCAGCACGATTTAGTCTAAGAATAACAAGAGTTGGTACCCATTCACCTCCTTCGAGGCTCCACACGTAGCTTCAAGAAGTAGTCTAACTCAGTTTAACGAACTAAAACAGCGAAGTACTAAGAATGACAAGTTTGCAGTTTCTCAAAGCATTAATCGAAGTGCAAGGTTACCCAAATGGACAATTTCCTCTTAAGTATATCAAAGGTTGCAACTTACGAGTTCCTGTCATGGGAAACCGTGACGATTTTGTTGAATTTTGAGCTCCAATCTATTCCAGAAACAATTTGGTCATGCTGCAACGATATAAACAATAATCATGAAGTTGCCTCAAGGGAAGGTCAAGCTGTCTATAGAATTTCTAGTGACAAGTGATCAGTAAAATGAGAATATATAAAAATCTTAAGTGTAAAATTCCAAGAAGAGAAAGGAAAAAGAGAGCAGGTTCATTGGTTTCAGATCGAGACAGAAAGCTTCACCTTTTGGAGGACATGTAACCTCTCCCAAGGGTCGTGCGATAATGATTTATAGACATGAACTTCATTATTGTTAGGACAGAGAGCAACCACTACAAGAAAAATGAAACAAATGTCATCGCAAATAAACGGTTACAGCTTAAAGAAAGAGGTTAAACCAAATGTAACAAGACATTGGGCTCATCCGTTTAGAAAAGCTCATGAACTAATGTACAATTATATATACCAACTGTTCCTATCCCTACATAGCATCTCTCTGGATTCTTCAAATGCTCTTGCGAAGTCGAACCTAAACTACTAAAGACTTTTATATGAAGGAATGTATTCATTATTTTCCTATAGTGAAAGCATAAACCAATTCAATTAAGCTCGTGATTCCTTCTTTAAGCAAGAGACACCGACAAACAAACAAACACAAAGGGCATATATAACATTGACCCCAGAATCCTCAATCCCAGGGAATTACAAGTAATTTGATTCCCAATAAGTGACCGGTTTAAAAGCTCAACTTTTCATATTCCTGTAAAGAAAGTATGATCTGAATCTCTAGTTTCTGCTACCCATCACTCCTTTCTCATCATCCCAAAAGGCCAAACAGTAAATAAAACAAAGCGAAGGAAGAGAAACAAGAGCAACCAAAAATCAGAGAGCTGGAAACATACTGGAGTGATCAGGACTCCAAGCATGGCAAGTGATTGACTCAGCGAACCGGTGAACATCCACCACAGCCATGATCCTTGTCTCTCTCCAATTTTTTGCTATCGGAGAATGCGTTGTAAATCTAACCTTGGAGACGGTCTTCTCTCTCAAATCGACATCTCCAGATTCCTAAGTCCGGCGGACGGTGAACAGATCGACGGAGAATAATGAGATCCGGAGGTTGACGACGACACAGTCGCAGACGTGAAGTGAAGGAGAGAATAGAGTTTTTGTCTTTTGCTACTTGAATAAATCGAGAAAACTCTACTTTGAAAAAATAAAAGCCGTAAATAACTCGTGATCCATGACCTTCAATATCATCCAGAGTCTTTCAAATTTATTCTCCTATCAACATTTCATTCAACAACAAGCGTCTCTCTTCCTCTCCTTTTGGAACAAAGATTTGCAGAAATATTACGATTCAATGGTTTGATTCGATTTTTCTTCTCTTATTAATCTTTTCTTCGATTTGATAGAGTTAGGGTTTGCTATTGTTTCCAGCGATCGAAATGGTACAGGAAGAGAAGGAAGGTTGAAGACGATACAGAGGATGGACGGCTCAGATTAAAAGATCAAATGAAGCGCTGAGATTAGAAGATGGTTTTAATAAAGATGGATGGCTGAGATTAGAAGATGGGTTATTAAATGGACGGTTCAGATAGAGTCATATTGTTTTTCATCTGTTACAGGCTTACAGCTATAAACTCCTTCAACAATTGTAAAAAGATATTCGAAAAATTAATAAAGATTTTGAGTTTTTCTTTAGTCTTCAATGGCGAACGTCAAATCCGTTTGAGAGCTTTTCGATTGAAGTTCTTCACGGTTTGATTTGATTTCCTTCTCTTTTAAGAGATCTGAATCTGTATTGTGTTCTTTGTGAACTGCAGATTCTGTTCCACGAAACCAGGTAGGAGATAACTATTTTTGATGTTCAATTTAATATTCAACGATGAGTGCGTTATAATTAGATATTTGTGTGTTGTTTATCCGGCGAAATCTCATAGAATTACAGGTAATTAGGTTTCAGATCTCGATTTGAGGGTTAGAAAAATTGCATCTGTTTTGTTTCCAGAAGAATGAACCCTAAAATTGGGTTCACGATTTTTGTTAAAGGTTAGGTTTTGTAATGGTACTTGTTTCACCAAAAATATGAAAGACAAGCTAACACTTGCGTTGTACCCACTTGATTTAGGATTGGATTTTTCTTGTGTCTCATCTTTTTGTGAAACTTTTGCTTCTTCTGAAGGCCTTGAGGAGCTTCCTCTGCTTTCTTTCTATTAGCTAGCTTGGAACTTCTCATATATCTCTCCACCAATCTTTTCAGAATCGTCTTAGTTTTCCGCGGTGAAGTGCAGTTTTGTATACATTAGCTCTTGTCATTCTTGTTTCTTCATGGGATGTTGGGTTTACTGAATTTTAGAGGAAAAAGAACAAGTCCTGAGCAGCCAAAGAATTGATCATTTTTGTCTCCCTATGCAGATAATCGAAGCGTATCTTGAGCTATGAGCACAGCGACAAGGCCTTCTTCTTCAGCAACAACTTCTGTTATATTAGAAAACCCTGTTTCTCAATCACAACCTACAGAAAGATTAGTGCTTCGGTTGAACCGGAAGAAGAAGAAAGTTTCATGGAAAGACGGGACCGTGGACAACGAGTTCATGCAGAAGAAGAGTTCAAAGAAATGTTGCATCTTTCACAAACAGAAGCCATTTGATGAGGATGACAGCGATGAAGACGATAACAACCATGATCATGATCATGATCATGATCATGATCATAACCATGAACACTCCGAATCTGGTGAGGCCTCTTCTTCTAATGATTCTAAAGCAGTTGACTAATCAATAAGGTTTTTTCACATCACTATATATTGTAGCTTTTTAATAGATCGTCGAAGAACACACATTTGTCTAAGGTTTTGGTCTCTTCCCCTATCTAACCCTGGTTGGGCTTTATGTATATGTACATCTAATTTGCAGATTCATTCCAATGTTGATTTTTAATTCCTTGATGCTCTATTTACAGTTATGTGAATCATTAAAGCTTGCTAGTTAGTTAAGGAATCATAAAGTTGTAATCTTTTCTTTTGACCTTTGAATATGCTTTTGCGGCTGCGTTTGAATTCAATTTCAGACGTGTTTGAGTTCTTCTCATCACCAATCATTATATGCTCTTTGAAGAGCGATTAAATTTGATTACGCACTTGTACGGTTTCATCTCAAATCCTGACAGCAGCAATACTCGTCATAAGTCTTCAATGATTAGACGCTGGAAAAGTTATTGACAAACGTTGACCTCTGCCATCTCTCAAATGCAATGTTTGGGTTTCATCAATTAACGACAAGCTCAACATTATTTTCCCAGTCGAATAGGATTTGCAAAGGGTAAATGCAAACACTAATGGAAGTTTCATAGATCAATAATATATTTCCGGTCATGAAGGGAGAAGGGATGGCCGATGCTGTGACCAATGCAACTTCCGAATCAGGTGGGCTGTGATTGGGATCGATCACTCATGTAATTGATTCGCTGCTGGTCGGATGCTTTGGTTGGGTAGATTGGTGGTCCTATGACCGAGATGGCTGTTCTATGTGGGTTATATAGTTGGCTCCAGGGACCTTGGATCGGTCTGCATTTGATCGATGTGCACTGCCGATATGGCTTGTGAGAGTTGTTTGACGAATCATGGATCAGTCGTGGTGACATGATTCAATGAACTCTAGACACAACTTAGAATATCTAAAGACACCTAAAGTCCTAAACACAAAGATAAAGCTAAAAAGAAACTCTAAAGACGGCATACATCAAATCATCAATCTTTAAACTCTATTTTTCTTACTATTTTTAATCTCCACTAAACTAACATTAAGTCATGAATCCACTATCAGTTGTCCATTATTTTCTAATAATTTAACTTTTGTACTTGATCGATTATTTTGGGAATATTTGTGTTGATAATCATGATTCATGATTATTATGTGGGCTGGATAATCATGGGTCTCTATTTTTCTAGTCTGTAAAGTTTGATGGAAACTGAGAGCATAGCAAATGTTTAAAATCTATTTAGAATAAGCTTACCTTGTCCCATTTTTGCAGGTTCGTCCAAATTTTCAAATAATGAAGAAAAGTATATATATTAATATATACCACTACCATATATATATATTATATATATATATATAATCACTGTCAAATCTCAAAATTATTTTCAAAATTCAGCAATAGTGACAACATCTTAACATAATTTCACATATACATATATATGTATTACATCAATTATTTTATTTTTGTATATAGTTATATATTCTTTTTTAGTATTACATAGTTCACTTTCATATTCATTAAGAAGGCAGAAACATTAACTTATATAATACACTTTTACCAATTACGCACAGAGTAAACTAAACAAACATTAAACGGAAACTTTATACTAATTTATCAAGAAAAGAATGAAGTAAATAATGAATCATGATTGCTATAACCACAACAAAAAGCAACTTGGGTTTGGTTCATGTTTACTCATTGTTTTGTCCTATACGTCATCAACCAACTCTCTCATACGATCGGATCCCCATATTGATAGGGTTCTCTCAACTATTTTCTAAGAATATTCTCCTCCTCAAACGTTTAAACACAATAATATATTATGACGAGTTATATATATATATATATATTATAAAAAAAAAAGATATTTACAATGTATATAAACTCGGGGAAAAGAAAAAGCTGCATTTTTTGTAATTGTACGCCATTAGAGAGACAAATATGTAAAATAACAAATAGGATTATCGTAAATCCCACCATAGTTCTTTAGTATACCTTTGCATAAACACGCATGCACTATATATAATCGTCATTAGTAGTATTAATCTTCCTCCAAGATAATATTTGGTTAATAACAGATTATTACATTTGAGTATGGGAGGTTTAGGTTCACCATGTGGAGGATGCAAGTTCTTGCGTAGGAAATGTGTAGAAGGTTGCGTATTTGCACCATATTTTTGCTACGAAGAAGGATCTTCTAATTTTGCAGCCATTCACAAAGTGTTTGGAGCCAGCAATTTCTCTAAGCTCATTTCTCATCTCCCTGATCATGACCGATGTGACGCCGTACGAACCATCTCTTACGAGGCTCACTCTCGTCTCCATGATCCTATTTACGGATGCGTCTCCCAAATCTTCTCCCTCCAGCAACAGGTATTTTTGCCTAGGAAATGTATATATAAATCGTCTTTGGTCTTGCTTCATCATCTCTAGTGTACTTACAAGTAACATCACTTATTTTTTCTCAAGGTTGTTAGTCTACAAGCACAAGTGGTCCTACTTAGAGAAGAAGCTTCTAGAAGATTCCCTCAAGAGGATCCTGGTTGCAATCTGAAGCAACAAGAAAAGGTTCTTGCTCAACAAATGCCACAAGATCTTCACAACTGGTTTCACCAAGGAATCTTGGACTCCGACCTGGACCCAATGAGTGCTACACACGACCATGAGCTCTCCATGGATCGGAATGAGTCTCTTTGTAGCTCAAATGAATCTCTTTACTACCAGGAGGTCAATTTTCCTTGGTCTGTTTGAACACAAGTGACTATTTTGTCAGAAATTGAACCATAAATTCTTCTAGAATCTTCTTTACTAGCCACTTTTCAACATTTTTCATAGCAGAGATCGAATCAGGCAACCATTTTCTCTTTGAGAATAACCATTTCTTCGATGATCTTTCATAGAAACAACATCAGATCTGAACAAGTATGTCTTAAGACCAAAAAGACTCATAACAGAGATAAAGCATAACAAAATGTAGTGCACACTGTTTTAAAACCAGCCACATCTACAAAGCCAGAGAGACAAAATCTGTGACTTCATGTTGGATTCGATCTCCTAAAAGACATTTAGTTACAACAGTTAAGTCTTCGTGTTGGATTAGATCTCCCAAAAGACATTTAGTTAACAAAAGTTATGTCTTCCTTTTTGGTTTCGAGCTCATCTCTTGTGCTTAAACCTTATTTTCAACAAGAACTGCAACTTCACCTGTCCAGAGACAAAGCAAACTTTGTCAGATATGTACACACCATATAATCATATAAGAATGAGTCACAGTATGTGTAGCAAAAATAATATCTGAAGCTGAGTTCTGAGGTATGAGCTTTCTGGATGATTTATTTCTCATTCCAATTACACAAAAAGACACGAAGAGGATAGTGTTTGTAACATATCCCACTGTAAATTGGTGAAAGGAACAAGGAAGGGAAACATAAGTTACCTGAGCTGTATTGTAGACAATATACTCGTTGTACATAAGCTCAGAAGCCTTGACCTTCGATGAAACAGGTTTTCCACAAGGAACAGTCACATCACCTCTCCACTTGGCAAAATCTGAATCTTGAGGCACTTTCTTGCCAAGCCCTTTGGTCGAGTGTTTCCCTTTCGGAGGTTTATCCATGTACTAAAGAATTGTGGACATAAGAGAAACAGTCATATACAAAAGTAAGAAATATTTTATGTTGTGCCTATAGTCTCAAGATAAGGACTAAATGTTTAGTATCCTAGAAAATTGCAATATGCTCACCTTAGCTTTTGTTAACTCATGTATTTCTCCCAATGCAACTTCACTCAGAAGCATTAGACCCACTGGGTTCTTCTTACACGTGTAGCAGTACTGAGCACTTTTACTGACAAGGTCAGCGAAGTATATCCCCTTTCCAAACTGAAACACAGGGTTTTCCAACAAGTTAACTAGATAGCAAACTCCCTCAATTGATGAGAACCACACAAGCATAGACACGGAGAGAGTACTAACCATGTAGCCAGTAGCAGGAGCTTCCGGAGGCGCAATTCTTAGTCCTTGGTTCAGAATTCCAACAAAGTTCGTTAATCGAGAACCTGAAAGCAGAGTTATTTTGGTTTAAACCAAGGGATCAGACATAAATATAGAAACAACCAAAATATTAACAATCAAAATTTCTTGTATCTGCTTCCAAATCATCCAAGTGTGGCTGGTTGCAGCTGGCTTACCATGCCATAGGAGCATCTTATTGCCAAGTTTTTCCCTGTAAGGAGCATATTTATCAAACTCTCCTTCTCTTTCAAGAGCAAAAACTTCTTCCAGTTCAAGACTCCACTCCTGACAAATCCAATAACCAGAAATTGAATTAGAAAAATTATGATAAGCAAACATAAAAAAAATGTAATGAGGAAGTGGAACTCACTGTATGTGTTGGGGCATGAGTTGTGTTAAGATACTTCTCGATTAATCGATAATCTTCGCTATCATGAGGAAGTAGTGAAATATCACAATGCAGCTTCTTATATTTATCGTCAAGAGATTCGGTGCTATCAACATCAAAGCCTACTAATCTTGAAGCTATTTCGATATCCTGCAGAGCCTCGAGCATTTTCACCTGCGACAAACAGGCAATACTTTTTGTAACGCAGAAAAAAGAGGCCAAGGTTAAAAACAACACCAAGGTGTATGTTCTACGGCAAGTACCTTTGACTTAAAGTCATCTTCATCACGGATAATATGAGGATGAATAGAAGGGATCATGGTAAAAAATCTATTACTAGCATCAACAAGCAAGCTTTCTTTGATAGAAGGATGGGGGTCGCCTTCAGTCAATAGCTTCTGTATCTCCGTCAATGCCTCAAAACCTGTAGAAAAAAAACAAGAAAAAAACAATATACAGAATGTGATGTAGAACCATGATTCATTATTTATTAGAAACAAAAAAAAAAAACTAAAACTGGACAAGTAAGAGTTACCCTTCTGTATATTATGTTTGCTGAGTTTCCCAAGTGGCATCTCTGACATATTTATCTCGAACTCCATCATAGCAGATCTGAGGAAGTATTATTAAGTTACTTCAGGCAGTTTCTAGGGAGAGGAGAGGAGAGGAGAGGAAGACAATGGCAAATAAGTTTCTAACCTGTAAGTTTCCACATCAAAAAGCATCTTCATCAATTCTATTAATGGAGGAGCAAGGTTGCTACTGGTCTGAATTGGCTCGTTTTTGGCTACTTGCTTGTTAACTCCATAATCCTGAAACAAAAGATACAAATTAGTTTATGAATGATTTAAGAAAATAAGAGAATCTGAAGATACAAAAGATACGATGCTTACAATGTCCAACGGGAGAAATTTTCCAGGTTGTTTCTGGAAATTTGTTTTTTGTTCCCAAGATTCCCATGAGTTTCCAGTCTTTTCAAGAAATAGACGTTTGAATTCATGAACCGCATCAGACTTTGACATTTCTTCCATTTTGTTACCACCAATCTTTTCATTTCCAACTCGGCCCCATTTACGAAATACGTAGCAATCTGAACCTTTATCTTCTTGGATTATCTGGAGTATGTAATAACTATTGATACCGGTAGAAAGATCAGACATGCTCAGAGTTGTGTTATAGATACTGTTCCCATCTTCAAGAATGTGACAGTGCTCTTGGAGGCCAGACGCTTCGTGCACAGCGCTTCGCCCTTTTACTTTAACAGTGACCAGGCTCTCACTAGTGTCTTCAATTTTGTACTTGTCCAATGGAAGTTTCCTCTGTTTTTTAAAACAGTCAACCAAATAATCCTCTCTCACGGTTGCCACTTTCATCCTCCTGCCACATATATCAATACCAACGTTAAAAGTGAGAGCAAAGAGTGTGATGAGTTAAAGAGTATCAGCACAATAAAGGCATTTTTCTACCTTGCCTTTCTCATTTCAGCATCTCGGATATCTGTCGGTCCACAGACAACCAAACAGCTTGTACCTGCAAATTTGTGAAGCAGATATATTCAAAAGCTAAAAATACATTCACAATAGGCTAAACTAAACCCTCAACTAATACATACCTTTTTTAACATTAGCATGAAACTCTGCACCAGCTTCCTCGATTTTCTTCTTCCATGCTTGCTGCAAAATGATCCCATCAAGCAATGAAGTGCAAAGATAATTTAAATTATAACTTTTGACAGAAGAACATACGCGTTCTTTAGTATCTCCAGCAATTGAAACTTTAAGATCTGACAGCTTTTCACTCCTTGAGGAGTCAGCTGCATCTTTAGAACCTTGACCCTGAGCCGTCTCACCAGACGATACAGGGCGTAGATTACGTTTTGGCTTCACACTCTTTTGAGACTTATTCCACTGCAAGGAATCAGAAGAAAAATATTAACTTCATGATTAATATACACCACATCTAACCTAACCCATACCAATATCAACTCTACAAAACGACTGATTCACCTTCAGAAGGAACTGATTTTCTGTTTCTTCTGGGATTTTCCACTTCCCTTTGATGCGGTCTGGATCCAAAGTGGAATGAGAACATTTGCTCCATTCCGAGATGTACCCATGGCATCGGTAAATTCCTCCAGAAAAAGAAAGATGACCAGAGCAAATTGGGCAGAGAGCGAGTGGACCAAACATCATACCATCAGCACTAAAAAGAAAAACAAGCAGAGAAGTCAGGAATATGATTACGCATCAGAGTCTCTAATCCAAATTACCTTAAAGAATATCCACACAAGAGTAACAGAATTAAAACAGAAAACATTTCAGAATGTATTTTCCAAGCAATTTACTTCCAGAGAGCTTCGCAATGTAATTTACCATTTATCACGCAGATCAAGTTCTGATCCTCTTGTACTTTGTTCATTTACTTCAAGCATTTCCCGCAACTCAGCTGTTGTTACATATTTTTTCAGATCATCCTTCAGGTCCCACAATTCCTTAGTTTGAGCCTCCATTTCCCTTTCTGTGCTACAAGGTTGTAAAGCACCGCTTGTAGACATGTCAAAACTAGTTTTTGCTAGTTTCGACTTCTCATTATCACCAGAATCGTTTCTTCGTTTTGTACCTAATTTTGAATTTGTTTGACGTGCTTCTGCTGTCTCTGTCCCAGTTGTGCCAAAAGAAATTAACAGAAAGACATCAGACTATAGTCCTGCAAATCAGGATTCTGTAACAAGGAACTCAATTCATTACCAAACACCTCAAGACTCTTACCAGTTTTGGCTGCCGGCAGAGCTTTCTTCACTAAGGGAAGAAGAGCATCTTGGTCTGAGTCTGGTATGTTTCTCCATCCAGACAAACTTTCCAGTTCAGTAGAGGAAGACATTTCAAGGAAACATTTTGCGTGATGCCACATCAAACCCTTGTTACCCGGGCCTTCAGGCTTAGAGAATATACGTACCTGGAAAAAAAAGGCACAGCAATAACCTAATGCATGACGGACCAGTTCATATAAAATGCTACAACCATGACAGATGAAGTAGAACAACACCTTACCTCTCCTTTTAAGATCTTTTCGCTACACTTTCTGCAACCAGCACGAGAAGTTTGTGACACTTCAATCCCATATTCTAGTTTGGCATTATTAGCGGTACTGCTCGTGCTTGTGCTTGTGCTATTCCCTGCTCCAGATTCTACATATTTTCTAATCTTTTGCTGATCTTCCCAACGAAGTGATTCTATGCCTTCAACATCATCAACTCTAGCAAAACCAAGAGACAAAATAGGGTTGATAGCTGAACGCTTTTAATATTTTCACTAAGCGATATTGGTTTTACATACGATTTTATCTGCTTCGTTTTCTTCAGTATACAACTAGCATGGTTCCACATCTGTGTGAGAAAAACAAAAGTACAGAGAGGATACTGTCAGTTATAAAAATCTTCATGTCCACTGGAGCTAAAGCAACATATAATTAAAATGGGAAAGTTAAGCAGAGCAGGAAGAAGGAAGTAAGATAAAATATTTTATGGTTCAAGTGAAAAGAACAAGAGAAGAATGATCTTTGACATTCCAGAAAATAACATGAATAAAAGCTCATGAATAACACAGCTGCATAAAGACAACAAACAACAACTGAAAGTAAATTTTATTAAACAAATGATCATCCAAACAGAATAACCCCAAGTTCCAAAGGGAAAAAATAGCAGTTCACATATGTCATTGCAAAAGCACGAACCTTTTTGCAATCATCAAGTAGTATATAAACTCAAAAGTGGCTAAAATTTTAGCTTCAATTGCTGATTTATCACATTCAATTAGGCATAAAGGAGGAAAGAACATCATGTGAGGAGAATGAAAAGCTTTTTCAGAAGTAACAAAAAAAGAAAGCAAGCTTGACACATAAAAGTAGTCCCAGAACTTAGCAGAAGCAGAATGAACACGATAAAATCCTCACAGTACGCCAATTTCAACCGGGAAAAAAAAACAACTTTACTTCTCAAAAACCCTAAAAGGAAGTAACTTTGTCATTTGAAAACCAGAAAGAAACATTAGAACTATAGAATCCACACTAACAAGCACAGTAGTATAGTACAGAGACTGGTCCAAATTCGAGGAGAGAGAGAGAGAGAATCGTACGGGCATGACGCCGTCAAATTGGGTGGCTTGAACTAACTTTCCAAGACGAAAGTTCTCCTTGGTAATGGGAGACTTGCAAGTCTTGCATGAAGACCTGGAAGACTTAGCATACTCCGCCCTCCACGGCTTCTGTGGACTCGCCATTTCTGCTATTCTCTTTCTCCGGTAAGAGAAGATTACACAGTGGGAAAGTGTGTGTGGAGAAGACTATTTATACATATGCCTTCTCTCCAATATGATGATGATGATGATGACGACGACGGTGTTGAATGTTTCAGGTGAGAGTGGCTTCTCGGAGACGGCTTTACAGATTGTGTTTCTACCGTTTAACCCTTTTCCCCCTTTTTCACCCTAAAAGCTGTTTTTTTAATCACCGTATCTCACTCGGTAATGCTTTCAATTATTATTATCACTAATCTTTAATATCATTATTAAAAATTCGATTAACTCAGAAATCAGATTAGGAATTTGTGCCACCCGTATGCAATAATCTCTCCTGAGTTTTCACACAAATTAAAAAACATTGATTACTAGTTATAAATACATTATTTTTTCAAATCAAAATATTATTATTTAATTATGAAACAATAACAATTCATAAATTCAAATATTTTCATTAATTATTTCTTGAAACTTACAAATTATTAATATTAATTAATTCAATGTGTATAGAAAATCATTTTTTGTGGAACAAAATTTTTTTTTAAAAAATCATTCTTTTAGGAACGGAAGTAGTATGAATTATGATTTTTTTTTAAATTATGATTTTATATGTTTAGTTATAGACTTATAGTACTCTAATTTTATATTTTTGAGACAATTATATATTTTAACAATAGAGATAGAATTATAAAATGACAATAGTAACTGAAATATATAAATATATTATATATAGTGTCCTTTTGTCATATATGTTTAAGATCATAAATTGACTAAAATAACTATGCAAACTATTTAAAATTCATACTTGAAATAAATTTTTGAAATTCCCTACTTTGAAATTGTTGCTGTATAAAATTTAGCGTTTTAATAAATCACTAATCACAAAAACAATATTCTAGATCCAAATTAACCCCACCACAATGCTAAATTGACTACAAGAGACAAAATTATCAAGTTGGGCTATCATAATTTTTTGGAAACCCAAACCGGAATTATACTAATCAACTTGAACCGGAATAACATCCCGAATGTCTTTCCCTTGAAATTTGCAATACGTGACCTTCGGTAAGAGCAAGAAGTCTTGCAGTCCAAGTCATAAACCGTGTTATGTGTTAAATTGATTGATCAAATATCTCAATATTTATTTTCTAGTTCAAATGTTGAAAACCAATTCTTTCCAAGTAAAAGTCAATCCACGAGAATATTGTTTAGTGTAAAACCAACAAACCAAAACCCCTTTATATATAGGACTCATACTCATATCTTCAATGCGACACAAGAGAGTAAACAGACGACCTTACAACAAATTTTCTGGTTCAAAGAAACACATTTGTTTTTGTTTTTTTTAAGTTCGAGAGAGACAACAAAGTTGAGTGATGATGAAGAAACAAGTGATCTTTGCAGTGATTTTGCTTGCCTTTTTAGTGGTTTTTTTGGACTCCACACAAGTAAGAGCCACGAGGCTGTTACGAACCACCTTTGATAGTGATATCCGGTTCGTGTTCGAGTCGTTGCAGAAGGGTCCGGTCCCTGTGTCTGATCCTAACCATTGCTCTCACATCCCCAAAGGCTCAGGCTCAGGCTCGTGCCACGGATGAGCCCTCACGTGAAGCTTGACCCCAATACCCAAATTTGGTCTATGGGTGGACTCTATTAATTAATTTATTTATTTTTGTTGTATACGAGAAATAATGCTTTTAACTGTTATTATAACCATAGCTATGAAAGCAAATACATGTTTCATTGGCTTATAGAATTTACGAAAGTTAATAAAATAAACTCTTAACTAGGATATATCACGTGCTATAACACGGACAAATTGCAATTATAAAAAAAATCCAAAAATTATAAAATCAGGATATTATAAAATTGTAATTCTTACAAAACTTTATAAAAATTATAATATCAATTTTACAATATCGAATCTTTGTTAGCACCTAAAAACAGAAATAAATCGGTTTAAATTCTTTAAAAAAATCGTAATCTACATCAAATCTCTTATTTTTAGAAAATTAAATAAACATTTAATTTAATTTAATTAGTGTATTTAATTAAATCAATAAAATCTTCACAAAATCTATTTTAAATTTTTTTCGAAAAAATTAAAATAAATAAATCACTTAAAACGAAAATTATAAATAATTAATTTAATATTTAATTAAATGATCACATAATAATTAATTGACTAAAATACCTTTAATGAGAGATTTTAATTTGTTTTTAGATATAATGGCAATGTGATGTAATTATTAATATTTTGTAAGGTTTATTTTATAAATGTACTCCCCAAATAATATATAGGAGATTATTTTTTCAAATTTGTGTAATTGTATTTAGATTAACCGGAGTCTACCATAAACTCAATAAAGTCTTTGATTTCACTTTTTACTTGTTGATAGTTATGGTCAATTTCTCAAGTAAATAAAACGAAAAAAAGTAACCAGTTCCGGTTATGTTAATTTGGTTTTCTCAATATTATTCGTATCCGATAAACCGAATAGAAAAACAAACCCGGTTCAGATTGGTTCGATTTGAATTTAGTTCTTCCTTATCGAGAGATCCTTAAACGCTTAAACCCTTTCGATTGAACATTTTCCCGAGATTTGGGAGTGTCCCTAAACCCATACACTTGCTCTCTCTCTCTCGCTGATCGAGCTCAAGGCAAGACGAAGAAAGAAGGAGGGAGGAATAGAGAAATGGTGAATAAACCTTGGAAGATAATTCCAAGGCCACTTCTAGAGACCGTTCTCAACAACCATGTCCAACGCCACCGTGTTCCTCAGCCGCTCATCCTCCATGGTCCTCGTGGTGTTGGCAAAACCACCTTAATTCTTAATCGTAAATCTACCATTGCAAAATCCCTAAATTTCCCAATTTTTCAGTTTTTCAAAAGATCGTAGCTTTGATTCGTTCCGATCTCATTCTTTTTAGGTCTTCTCGGAGACTGGAACAAAGGGCCTCATATCGCTGGCTATGTAGATTTTGCGCAATCTATAACGGAACACCATCCAGATCACCACCAATCATATCCATGGACGTCTTGGACCAGTGTTGACCCACCATTGTTGTCGAATTGCAAAACACAGCTCGAGAACTGTCTTGAATCTATGAGCCACAAAGCTATCAAACTTGGGAGTATAAGCTCGCAGCAGATTTTCACTACTATGAACAAATGGTATGGTCTTAATACCGCACTTCGCCGTATACTTCAGGGTTATAACATTGCCGTTCCAGAGAAAGTCTCGATTTCGTTTCTCTGGGAACGGGCAGTGTATGCGCTATCTGTTCGACAAAATGCCGATGAGATTGACGGGTTGCTCGAATTGGAAGCGAAAGGTAATAGCTTGTCTGTAGAAGAGGCCTCGTATTATAGAGAGACCGCTTTTGCGTTAAGATTGGCCAAAGAGGTAATAAGGGTGCATCAGGGTTGGAAAGCCAATGCCATTGCGCATCTTAATCGAACTAATGGGTTTTCAAGAACTTTAGCGAATTCATGTACTGACTGGCCGTTGCTACTGCTCGAGTTGTTGTCACAAGCTGCAGAGATTGGTTTCTTCCAGGTAATGAAATTGATAAGTACCTATTTTTGTTGTAGGTCATTGAAGCTTTGATCGTATGAGTAGTTAAACAGTAGCTGTATCATCTAGAAATTTTTTTGCCAACTATCGATGTTGCTTTCTGCTTTAAGTGATGTGGGCTTAGTTTTGTTTGTCTTTGTTTCTTGTTTCACTTGGCAGCCTAAGCTGGTCTTAAACAACATTGAAATCTTGAAGAATGCTATTCAGACTGATGATACAACAGTCTCAGCGTCAATGTACCATGACAATCTTGTATGGAGAATAATAGCGTTAGGTGCAAATGATCGCTGTCTACCTGTCCTGTTTGTGACTTCGGATAGGTTGGTCCTATTTTTTCTTTGCCTTTTTGGGTTTTATAAGTACAAGCTGTTACTATCTGATGATTGCTTGGTCTCCTAGCTCCATTTAAGTTTCATGTTCTAAACGCTAGACTAGAAACTGGTCTCGGACTTGTATTACTTTGTCGCATGTCATTTAGTTACAGAAATTCTGAATAGTCATTTTCCGCTCTGAACTTGACTCCTACCTATGTCTTTTATTTTGAAACTATTTTTATCATTTTCTCTGATGTATAATAATTTGTATCCTGACAGCTACTACTCATATCAAGCCTTTGTTGACTTCGGGTTTCCAGACATTTTCATCTCTCGTGAGGTATAGAAGCTACACATATATCTCTATCTAACTGTGGATTCTGTATGCATTTTGTGAACATGTATTGGTAATTTGGTATATATGTAGAATTTGCTAGTCTCACCCTTCATTAATTCCGATTCGAGAGGTCATGTTAACATAAGAATTGAAGTTTCTTATTGTTCTGCATTCTACATTTTTTATGTGCATTTTGGCTTTGTTTCATTTGTAGACATTTGGATGGACTCCCCAAGAAGCCAAATTACACATGGTTCCTGATTACTTCAGTGCTTCGGAGGTGAGAAATTTTTTGTAGGTAATGGCACTGCTTGTTTAATGAAACCAAAATATTGAAAACTAGTGTGACAGCTCTAAACCCTAACAATGTCAAACCAGAAAGGTTGATTTCTGCTAAAAGCTAACTGTTTACTTTTTATTTAAGTGATTGCTGTCTATAATACTGGAGTTGTAACATAATGTTGGAATTGTAGTGGACTATCATTGCCGATGTTCTTGGTGCCAATTCTCGGCATCTATTTGAGCTTTATGCGCTTAAGCAGAGTAATCATTACCAAAGGTAATGGTTCCTGTTCTTTTGTATTCTCTCTTCATTGTAGCTTTCTTTTGATGTTTGTCCTTTATGTGTTTCTTCTTCCTCAAAATATGCCAAACCCCCATTTTCGTTTTACAAAAGTGACCCAAAGCTGTTGTGTTTTATCAGTTTGATGGGGAGTAAAGCAGGTACAATTGAAGATATTGTGGATGCATACTTGGCATATTTACAAGTAAGCAGCTCATTTAAACTGATTTCTTGCAATTGCTTTAATTACACATGAAAGTCACTGTTAATTTGTTGTAATATGTTTTCTTGTATAGGTTGCTGTGGTTAATCCTGCAATGGAAAAAGCTTTGTTGCGGCTTCAACGGTATGCCAGTGATGCGCGAAAAGGAAGCATTCCGAACGAAAAATTACGTTTTGGTGCTCCATGGAGGCATCCTCCGCGAACCGAGGATCCTACTCCGAACTCTGAGTGGGCTAAGATTCAGCTGATGGATTTTGTCCAAGCTCTTGTCAATACAGAATTGGCGGTACCTACTCTTTTAGACTCTTAGTGGAAATAAAGCCAAACTTTGTTCAGTTTTACATTATCATACATGAAACCAATGATCATAGCATCACTGATAATGTATAAGCATCAATGGTTATATAGGTAAATTATTTGGGTGACTATAGCCTTGAGATCTTTGAAGACCCTTCTGCTATGGCATTGGTTGAGGTAATAAATTCTGTCGTTTCTTGATCTGTAGACACTCGAGACCCATTTTACTAAAAGGGTTGATTCTCTTCTAGGTTGGAATACTGTATACTCAGCGAGATCCATCATTTTTTCGTCCTATATCTCAAGGCATTAAAAGATGCCTTGTTAGATGGTGAGCAAACTTTTTCCCTTCTCGCATGGATCTGCTCTTTTAAATCTCTGCTTTTTTTCGATCCTCACACACCCGAGTGATTTGCATTACAGGCTCATCCAAGAGCGAATGCAGATGAGTTTCTGGAGCTCAACCAAATACTGGTGGCAAAGGATCATCCGGGGTCGTTATTACAAGCATTTGATGCTTGGCTACAGAACATAGGCAGTTTCACACAGGTACACACGCCTTACATGCTCTGTTTCTATCTCTCTTACATCGCACAAGAATACGATTTTCTTGCCTTACATTGCAGGATAGGATCATGAATTTAGGACTATTAGTAAACTTCTGATTCAAAAACTTATCTGATTCAAGTTCATTGCGTTAGCATCTATGCATCCTCAACAAACGTACAATGTTGCTGTTACTGCTACTGATAAAGCTAATTATCCCAAGTTTCACACACCAATACAGGTTTTGTTTTCACAGGAACGTTGATGAAATTCGCGGTATCTTGTGCGCTTAAATCCCCGACCAAACATATCGGATTCATATTTTACCGTAAAGTAGGAAACATAAAGGGGCGTTGTTTTTATTGCCGTCAAGGTCTGACTTTAGTAAAGTCGCATTAAGAAGAGACGTAGGAAGGAAAAACCTCCGGCTACAGAACGGTGTAACCGTGTAAGTGGGAATACATTGCCATGAGAACGGCTTTCTCTTCAAACGCTGTATATAAAGCGCATGTTGCTGTGTTTATGTGATTTTTTAGGTAAAATTATAAGTCAAATACTTGAATTATTTATTCACTGTATTGTCTACCTTTCTAAGCCTAAAAGTCCAATAAAGTTTTATTTTTCAAAACGAAAAATCTTTTAATTCTTACATTTGTTTCTAAAAAATGCCATTTTCTTGACCAACTTGTTAATAGCGGAAAGAAAAAAACCATGTTCGTATTTAGGTCTGGGCATTCAGAAAAACCGTGTTGGTCCGGAAACTTAGGTGTTTCGGTATATTGGTTTGCAAAAAAAATCAGCAAAGTAGACTGAAATAAAATTTGGTTCGGTTTGGTTTGTAATGGCCAAATTTTGGTTCGGTTTAGATGAAAAAATTGGTGCCAAATTGGATCAAAAAAAAACAAATCTGGTTCATTCCAGTATTAGCGTAAAATTTTGGTTTAATTTAGTTTAATTTAGGTAATTTCGGTTAAATTAAGCATAGAATTTGGGTTTGATGGTTCCTACTTCCATACCAAACCGATTATCGAATTTACATGTACCTCTTGCCGATCGGCTTTCAGCTCAAAACCAAACTGAATCGGCCAAACTTCGGTTCGGTCAGCCAATGGTTCGTGACGAATGCCCATGCATATTTGTATCGAGTACACACACTAATAAAATAATTAAATTTTCGTTGATTACAATTCAGATACATGAGACGAAAGTCTAAACTCTAAAGCTATCTTGTAATTACGTATATGTAATTATGTACGTAGCACACAAATGTGGGAAAAAATGGAATCAAAGAATGATGAAGATGAAAAAGATTCGTGTGACAGCTCAGTTATGGCATCTGCCTGAACCGCGAGGTATATGGGTGCAACCGTTCCGACCAGAGCCACGGACCGGACCTCTTTGCAGCGCCTGAAACAGAAGCTGGATCTCATCGACTGTCTCCGGGAAAGGCCTCATGGCTTCAACTTGCGTAGCGTCCAAGAAAACAACGAACATAACAGCTAAAACAACTACGACCACCAATTGTTTCTTCATCATACTTGGAATTTTTTTTTTTTTTTTTGAACGACAAACATAAACAAAAATGAGCTTTCTATTGGTGAGTGTAGGGCCTTTTTGTTTTGTATGTGTAATTAATTCGATAATGACTCGTATATATAGGGTTTTTGAGATGTCATTGTTTGATTTGTGCAAGTTTAGTCTCACTATCTTATGTTTATGTATACACACACATATATGAACTTTGACTTTGACTTTACTACAAAAGAATTCGTTTTTCAACATTTTGAACGAAATTAAATTAGAAAATTCACTAAGACACGGTTTGTCCAAGTCCACATGAGCTTTTGCTAAATATATGCAAGACCTGGCCCTAGCTGCCTCACTCTAAACCAAATTCTGATTTTGTTTTAAATTGTGTTGATTTTAGTTCCGTAGTGGGATGCAAATTTCTCTCTTCTTGACAGAGTGAAAATCGATTCTCTTTTGAGAGAGATTTTTAATCGCTCAACTAAACAATATTTCATCTTTTACAAGAGTAAATGTTTCTTTTTTTAAAGGATAGCTTCTGGTGAAACTTTATTCTGAAAGAGACCATTGTTAATAATATGGTAGTACTTACTATACTAGAGTTCTTATCTTTAAATGATGCGGAAAATAAAGATTAAAAAATATATGCGTAAAAAATTATCTTGAAATGTACTCTAATTTTTTTTTTTTTGGTCGGCTAAATGTACTCTAATTTTTATATCTAAAATTTCATGCACTATATTGTCAAGGTATTATTTTTTCGGGTTATTAAATTCCCGTAATATGCTTATATTTTGTACGTAGGATTAATATTTGGTGTAATTATAAATTTGTCTTTAACCCTTGTTCGTCTAAATGTACGTAATGATCTATTGACGATAATTTCTGGTTTGGTTTATCGTTAAATATACGAGTGCAGTTTGTAAGACAAGGCATAATTTTAACATGAAAACGAGAAGAGATGAGCTCACAGTTAGAGGTGATAAATATACCATCACTTCTGGTTTGAGTTTCTCTTGTGCTACAACTTTACAACTGTGCCGCCACTTTTTTTATTGCTCATACCATTTGTATTGTAATGCAAATTTGGTATCATTTTGTTGTATCGTTGGTTGGTGACATAGTTGGTAACACATATTCTTTATTTCATTAGGACTTGATGATCTTTTAGCGATACCTTCTCAGGGCTAGCTTGTCCAAGATGCTGAACAATAAAGTTGGATTTATTTATTAAATTTGTATTATTAAAATAAAAAAGAATGCACAGATATATCACATCGGTAAAAAATACTAATAAAAAAGTCTATATGTTGCAAATCCATCAAAACTTTCAAAGGATTGATTTATCAAAGTTTATAAAACATGTGGACTATCAAATCAAAGTTCCAAATAGGTAGCCACATTCAAACTTGGTAAGTTATAATGAAATTATTAAATACCTAATTAAATATGATTATTTGTTTACGTTTGCATCAAACATATAAGAATACCGTTCAAATATTTTAAGATGGTAAACCAAACGTGTATAACTTAAACGAAACTTCGAAGTAGCCTTATTTTATGCTACAGCTGAGTTATAACATAGATATACTAACGCTCATATATAATTAAATATATCATGTGTACACTGGTTTCATTTTCACTAGGAGCAGTAAAGTAAAGAACTAAAAGAATATGTGTGTGGAGGTAGAGATTATGCAAATGACCGAGTAGAAAACGAACCGGTTACTCCATCATTACGTTGATTTTTCTTGTCTTTTATATTTAATCTGGTTATAACTTGAATGTGTGTGTTTATAGATAGATCAGGATTTGTTTGTTTATTTGACTCGGGAATTTTTGGTCTCTTAGGATTTTCTTGAGATTTGACTTTTATTTGTGAAGAAACTCGGCTTGAACAACGCATATTGGAATTAATCAAACAAGTTATACACGACTCGGTTCCCCTTACACCATGCACGAGTTCTTATTCACACGAGAACCGGACAATTTCTGAAATTTGGCCGATTCTATTCCTAGGTAGGTACGATAGCATATTTACATGTTAATAATGAGTATCGTTTTACAACATCGATATATAATAGAACAAAACCATTAATTACTAGGGCCGCAAATGGTTGCCTATTTAAAGGAAAAGAAGAATTAATTCTTTTCAAAATTTACCATTTGAGATGAAAAGCTAAAATGTAATATTCATCTCAATCATTGTTAGTTGGAGGAATAAAGAAGAGAAAAATGAAAAACTTTTCATTCACTAAAAAGGGATGAACAAAATGAATACTATTCATCTTTAATTATTTCCCAATTGTTATTCATCTTATTATTTTGAAAGACAACCATTTGCACCCTAGATTTATGTTAAACAAGACGCATTAAACTCAGCCCTTTAGCTGACAACAAATTAATAATTCAGCATTTAAGATATTTTATACGAAGTTAATTGTATAAATATAGCCTAAGTAAATGCATATGCGTATAATCGAGAGAGAATAAATTATGGTTATGCTGTTGGTCACATAACTTATATTTGTTTGGTATGTTACTATGCAAATTCAATTTTTCCTGCAGGTATTGATACATTAGTTTAGTTTACATGTATGACCATGTGTTAGATTATACTTCATGTAACTAACAATCATTCTTTCTTTGAATATAAGATCATGTGTTTAAAAATAAGTTTATATATCTTGAATAGAATAATAATATGTTGTCTATTCTTTTTGTTTAAATTATTTGATTACTTTTACATTAAACATTAGGTTAACTACTATATTTCTTCATGTATTTATGGCTTTTTCACTTTATCTACACAAAAATTTTGCCTCTTTTAAAATCATCATTAAAAAAAAATTTACAAAACTACACAAATTTTTTTTTAATCTAAAATCTTACGCCTCCGATTAAACCGATCAATAAACCGGTAGCCACTTAGCATATTTTAACTATACCCAAATTTAACCAGATTTTGAAAGCTTTTTACCAAGTTGGGATCCATTAAAAAACATATTGATTTTTTAATATAATACTCGCGTGGAAAAGAAGAAGACTCGAGCCAAAATCGGGTAAAAAAAAGAAGATTCATATCAAAATCGGATTACAATTGGCTAAATTCGGGTAAAGTTAAAATGGGTTAAGTGGTTACTAGTTTATTGATCAGTGCAATTAGAGGCATATGATTTTAGATAAAAAAAAAAATTGTGTAGTTTTGTAAAAAGTAAACTTTTGTATGATGATATTTGAAGAGTCCAAAAATTGTGTAAAGAAAAAATTAAAAACCTGTAAATACATGAGGAAATATAGCGACAATCCAAATATTTATGAATAACGCTTATATTTTAATTTTTTGATATTTAATAACGTTATAATAGTTTAATGGTAGTGTTATGTGTACATATAACGCAAAACGAATCTTCAAAGCCGCATTATTTTATGCTACAATTGGGTTATAACTTATAACACATATATACTTACGTTCATAAATATATCATGTGTACTGAGGTTTCATTTTCATTAGAAGTACTCAAGTAAAGAACTACAGAAAATTTGTGGGGGTAGCAAATTATGCAAATGATCGACTATAAAACGAACCGGATCCCATTTATTACGCCATCATCTAGTTTTCGAAGTGAAATTTAGGTTTAATTTTCTGTTATTTTTAAATTTATTTTGGTTACAATTAAAATGTGTGTGTTAATATAGGTAGATCAGGGTTTGTTTGTGTATTTGACTCGGAAAATTTTGGTCTCTTATATGGGAAACTTGAAACATTTGAACAACAAATATCGGAATTAATATATTTTTTAATTTCCGACTTAAGTTTGCCGATCATAATCGGTAATTTTGCTTCGGAAGTTTGGATCAAGCGAAGCATTGGAATAAAGTCTTAAGTTTTTCTAGTTCTCATTTACTAGTTTTAGGCATTCGGTTTGCTAAACTCTTCAATTATCGGTAATTGGTCTTTTATTTTTTATTTTTTTTTGTTCAACGGATCTTTCAAATTTAATCATCAAGTTTCCGGAGATTTTAAGTTCTTCCGACGGCTTATGTTTCCAGGAAAATTTTGTTTTTCGCTGGCTTTGTTGTATTTAGCCTTTTTGTTGTTCTGGATTAGTTGTTCTTCTTGGTGTAGAGAAGCTAATTTAGGAAAGTTTCAATGTTTGAAGCTTGTAAGTTCTTTATGTTTCTGTGTTATTCTGTTTTTTTGTAAAATGTAACCATCGTTGTTGAAATATATTCTACTAGTTGACAAAAAAAAAAAGTTTGGCCGATCATATTCCTTGTCCTAGGTGGCTAGGTACGAGATATCACCTTATCCTATGGATCCACAACATCGACCTATAGAACAAAACCATTAATTACTAGATTTATGTTTAAACAAGACGCATTAAATTCACGCCTTCAGTTCAGCTAATGACAAATTAATAACTAAGTACAGATGCATATACATACCCTAGTACAGTAGTATCCAATACTCTCTCTCTTTGAATATAAAGAAGGAAGCTTTGCCTAAAATGCCAAAAAAAAATTAAAACTTTCTCAGAATGCCAAAAGACGGTAAAAACTCGGAAAATGTCAAAAACAACTGTACATGCCAAATTTAAATGACTATTATACCCCTAGGTAAAAAAAAACCCTTCGCCTGTGTCGGGAAGCGTCGACTGAACCAACCCCAGTGGATACTGTATCAAATTAAGAAATGGGAAAGCAAATAGGTGGATTCTTATAGATCTGGTTCGAGAGAGTTGCAACTCTGGGGAGCGTACATGGAAAAGAACATGGAACTGAGAAAAATCTTTCAAAACAGTTTGAGGTTTTGTAAGACAAGCTTTGCTGAGAGAAAACAACTAGATGAATGAGTGAGATGGATGAAACGAATGCTTATACATGAAAGGATGATGGGGGAAACGAGACGAGCATAGCTATGGCGAAAGAGCTTGTTGATGAACATAGTCGGGCCGGGTAAGTGCTTCTATTTTAGATTTTTGGCAAATTAATTATTTAAAACTCCTTATTTTGATTTTTCGGAAACATTGGAAAGGCAGGGTGAAATTGGGAATAGAATCGGGAGGGAAAAGAGGAGAAGTAGGTACCACATCTGCCGGTGGCCCCTAAGAAGTGAAGACAAAGGCGATGAAGCAAGGGAGGTAAAAAATAACAGTAATCAACATAATTGTGTTTGGTAAAAAACTTGGGGTAATGTAATGAAAAGGATCGATTAAAAAAGGGCTAAAAGTTTGGTAATGGGATCCAAGTAAATACGGGCTAGAGAACGAAGGGGAATGCTGTAGACATAGAGATTGTATGCGCCAAGATAAATAGGCCGTCTGAAAACTGATGCCCACTCGTAGACGAAACAACAAAAATCGGTAGAGTCGTCCATTAAGACAAATGACACAAAATAGTTGTTACGTTCGTATCATAAAAAAGGGAGAGTCAGAGAGAACAATAGTGTATTTAGGCTGCATATAAATATAGCTAACCATATTTTTGATGGTTAAAATTCAGGATAACTGAACCAGACCGAAACACAGATGGGGATGATGGGCGTAATAGAAGCGACACAAAATATCCCACAAAAGGAAGCAATGAGAATATAATAGAGCGGAAACTACCACCTCGGCTATTTGCAACAGACCGGTACCCAATTAAGGGACGAATGAATTCATACTCAAAAGCTGACTACATTTTAGATATAGTGCAAGTCCTTGATGGTTCAGAAGAGTACGAGTGGTTAAAAGCAAGTAGTTTTGGTAGGCTTTTTGAGATTTCAATGCGGAATAGCAACCTTTCTGGCAAACTAGTACACCAGTTGTTGTGTAGAGCTTTGGTTACAAGAAAGAAGCACGAGCTTTGGTTCGTCTTCGGAAATTATCCTTTTAGGTTTTCACTACAGGAATTTGGCCTTCTAACAGGTGTAAATTGTGAACCATATCCGAGCAAAACAGAAAAAAATGGCATTGCAGCAGCCTGAAGAAGGTGAGGAAGATTATTGGTATACAGTGGTCGGAGCCAAAGAAAGCTACACAATACTAGAAATTGTGCATATGTTGAAAAGGGATAAGCTACTGCCTCCAGAACAACAAATGAGTGGAGGGAGAAGACTTCAACTAGCACTTACAGTTCTGGTGGAAGGAGTTCTAACATGCAACTCATCTACAGTTAAGGCAACAAGGATGGTGGCAGAGATGGTGAAAGACATCGAAAAATTTGACAAATATCCATGGGGGATGGAATCATTTAAATTGACTCTTGAGATGGTACAGATTGGAACAAAAAACCATTCTCCAGCAGCTTTGACAAAGCAACTATCCAAGTCACATACAACATGCCACAGATTCACTCTCGCGGTGTAGCTATTTGTCCTAAACACCATACCCGAGCTGGCAAGAATTTTACCGGATCCACACAACGACGCCACTTTTGCAACTACAACTAACATTGAGTTGTGCAAGACTAGGCCTTTTTGCACCGAAAACATCATGGAAGCCGAGAATAGCTCAGATGTAAGTTAAATTCTTGTAGGTATGTCAAATAGAGTAGGAAATTTTGAATATTAACTTTTTGATTTCTATATTTTCACAGCTGGAAGTGCAGTCAATATTACAGGAGGGGTTCCCCCTGCAATACCATGATTTCAGTTGGGGTGACGAGGAGGAGGATGATCGTGTGGACTACATCTGCCATAGAATAGCAAACGGACCCGAATTCCATAAAGAGGAATGGAAAGGTGGGATAGCTGATAACCCACTAATAACAGAGATAATTGCGAAAGCTGACAATGCGGATAGGGCGCCATCAGTAAGTCCTATACCTGAAAAAAAAAAGATAACCCAAAGGAGGGTATAGTAAGGGGAAAGCGTACAGGATAAAAAAAGATAGGAAGTTGCAAAAAGAGGAAGATATACTCTTTGCGGTCGAGAGGATAAACAATGAACACACTACAAAAATAAAACAAATGTTTGAGATTGAGAAAGGGCTAATGAGGGCTGAATTGTATGATGATATTTTAAGGGCTGTGAGGACCAAAGTGGGGCAGGAAACTAAGGCACCGTATGAAGAAAGCTAGAGAAAAGTTTACTCAGGGACAAACCCACGTGTCCAAAATGGATTAGAGGTGTATATTAATGACGTTCTAGAAAGTGTAAAAACTGCTTGCAAGGATCCAACTATTGGCGCATATTTGGATATCGAGCCAAGTGGGGGATGTGAGGATGGCAGCAGCCCAGAGGAGAGGAGCAAAGCCGGGACCGAGCAGGCTAAGGCGGTCTATTCAGTAGAAGAGACTTCGAATGAAATGGTTTCATTCCTATATTTTTATATTTAATAGTTGATTTCCTTTATAAACAGAAAGAAAACAATGATACTTATGTTTGGGCCATGAACTTCGCAAGTAGCACAAGAGAGAGGGGAAATGGTCCCCATAGCAGATGTGCAAGAGGATGACACAATGAACCAGACGGGGGCGAAAACAATAGAGGGAGAATCAAGGACTCCTCAGAAATCATTCTCAGGTAACACTAACAGGCCTGATATTTTAACAGAGTTATCAGGCGTCGACGATATGGCGGAAGCTATTGGGAAAACTAGACTGGCAGATGGTTTCCTAGTCGATGATGGATATTGCTTCCCAAGTAAAGCCGAGAATGAACAGAAGGAGACTGATGTCGAAGAGGGAGTGGAAGGTGCATCAGATAAAGAGAATGAAAATATTGAAGGAGGAGAAGAAAGAAAAAATGAAACCCATGTAATTTTAAATTGGTAAACATTATATTGATGGACGTGAGTTAGTGAATTAATATTGTATCCACTGTTGCAGGAAAACAGAATCAAATACCACTAGACGGTGTTGTTGAAGTTAAGGGAGGACATCCAGAGGAAGATGCCGGAGAGGATGATGGAGATCAGCAAAGCAACAGTGAACATCAAGTAAGTTTAGGTGAAAAGACTCCCAATTGGCAGAAAACCGGTTGTCTGGTGGGTATGAACAAAGATTTCATTGCAGGATCAAGAATCACATAACGTGGAGGAGGATGACATGGAACATGAGGATGAGAAGGTTCCAGCAGAGAGAATTTCAGGAATGGAGGTTAGTGCCTAACTCTAGATTAGAAATAGAATGATAAAGAAAGGGGGAAGAGGATAAAAGTAAGTGAGGTTTGATATAAATTTGAAATTGCAGATGGAAGTTAAGGGCAAAACAAGGAAAAGGACACATGATAAAATTAAAATTATGCACTCACGGAAAAGGAGATGCAACCGTTTACGAAATAATCCAAAACGGTATGGTTTTGGAGAAACTCCGAAGCGAAAACAAAATTCCAAATCAGAAGAACCCAGGGAGAATATTCCTCTAGGATATGCAGAAATCGGCAAGAGAGAGAAATTTCTTTCAACTTTGGTAACCAACCGACAAAGATAATAATTGCTGAAAAAGCAAAAAACTCAATGGGAAACACAAAAATTTAAGGGATGAGGTGGTTATGATACTAAAAATTGAATTGTACAGAAAGTATGTTGTGAACGGACAGCCCGTGAAGAAGACATTCTTCAAAGAAATTTACACACCAAAAGGGCATGTGGACAGCCAGGTTTGTGGGTAATGGGGTGTATAATGAAATGCCTTAGAATCAGGAGAATAAATTGTTAATCTAACATCATGTAACTTTGTTTTGCAGCACATTAAAACTTTGTTAAACCTTGTCTGGAGGAAGGTAGGCCCAGCTTTAGTAGAATAACGCGTGGCTATATTAGACACATGGTTTACACATGTCTTGTGCACCGAGGAATTTCGCTTCAGAAGGTTAAACTTAAAGGGGAATTCGGTTGGAACAGCTTGCTAAAAAACTACATTAGGTGAAATGTTCCAAATCGACCAGGGAAGCTAGCTTGGATTAATGATGTGGACTTGGTGTATGCACCGATGCATTGGGGGAAAGGATATTGGGTTGTGGTAGCCATTAACTTGAAGGAAAAAAAAATCGATATCCTTGACCCATTGATTTCTCTAACTGACGACAGGAAAATCCCAAAGATAATGAAACCCCTGGTGGAGATGCTGCCAACCCTGATCAAGCAAGTTGTGACACCTGTGGAGGATGCATACGCCCCACCAGAGACATGTTCTTACGAGAGGCATAGAAATGTATATCAGAACGAGAGGACAGGTGACTGTGGACCAGTAAGTGTGAAATTTATTGAACTACACGCTAAAGGACTTGGGCTAGATCGCATTACAGATGAAATGGTGGACGAACTAAGGATGCAAAATGATATTGCTGTTTACGAAGAGTTTATTCTAGAACTATAACAAATCATGGTTGGTTCAAATGTTTGTTGTAAGACTTTATGGTATGTTCAGTTGCTTGTTAACATTATAAGTAAACTTTTTGTCAGACAAAAAAGAATGCCTTTGGATATGTAGTCTGTAAGATTGTATGGTCTGTTCACTTCTCTGTGGACATATTTTTCTGTGGACGTATTTCTCTGTGGACGTATTTCTCTGTTGACATATTTCTATGTGGAAATATTTCTATGAGGACATATTTCTATGTGGACATATTTCTTAGTGGACATATTTTTATGTGGCTACAACAAAGTATGTCCACGATAAAGAATTTCCACAACGAAATAACTACTCATGTAAATATATCACTGAATTCTTAAGGGACAACATAATATGTAGACATATCATTTTGTAGATAGAAATATGAACAAAAATATATATGACGCCAAGGAAATATACACTGGAAAAAATAAGTCTACAAGGAAAATTTTGACTGACAATAGGTACAGAAGAAAAAACGGTAATTATCAACAAAGACAAAACTATGTCCACAAGTAAGTATGTCCACAAATAAATTTTGACTGACAATACAGGAGCTACGGAAATAGGTACAGAAGGAAAAACAGTAATTATCAACAACAAAAAAACTAAGTCCACAAGTAAGTATGTCCATAAATAAATTTGGCCCCCAACAAGTATGTCATCAACAAAGTATGTCCACAACGAAGTATCTCCACAACGAAGTAGGTCCATAACAAAGTATGTCCATGGAAGCCATCTCTCGTGGACATATTCTAATATGGACATGAGTTAATCGATGAATGGGCATCAACCCCAGTGTACATATAAATATGATGTGGACATAATATGTTGTGGATAGTTTCAATCTCTCGTGACCACATGCTGTGGACAAAGCTATTCGAAGACATATAAATATGTCTACGAAATATTATGGCCATATATCTAAAAGTAGACATATGATGTTTGGTGTATATACATCAATCCCAGTGTACATATGTTCGTCCCGTGGATGTCAATACTCGTGGACATATTATAATGTGGACATGAGTTCATCGATGTTCACATTATGTCCATGAGTATTTATGTCCATCATTGTACTTATGTCCATAAACCGACGATTCATGTCCATCATTCCATATGTCTTCGGGACTCTTTTATATTTTCATCATTCTTTCTGGATTTGTGACTCTGCCACTGTTACTATTTCCCTGTTAGTCTCTGCCCATCAAATTATCATCCTCTATTGTCTCTATGGGATCCGATGGACATAATATGATGTGGACATATTCATACGGTTTCGTGTATAGTTTCAATCTCTCGTGTCCATATGCTAATATGGACATCAGTTCCTGGTTGAATGGACATCCCTCCCTGTGGACATATGGTATTATTTCTCGTGGACATATGCTATCTAAAAGTATACATAAGCTGCTAGGTGAATAATAGCCATCTCTGCTGGACATATTCTAATATGGACATCAGTTAATCAATGTATGGACATATCCGATGGAATACATCTCCTCGTAATGTTCCTTAAGTTAGTGAACTCACGGAAAAATATTGTTTCAAGGTTGCCTGGACATTTGTTAACTTTTAATATGTTTTGTTGGCCCCAAATTAATAAATTAGTTCTCGACCGCTGTTTACTGTAACCATAGGGAAATGATGAAAAAACGTTGTAATTAACATCTAAAGCTTTTACATGAAAAACATTGACACAATGTCATGAAACCCTAATTGGTACACATCCGGTCGACATAGTGTTTACAGACGTTAGAGAAACGATAGACATTCGATAGACAAACGGAAGACATAATTCTAATTGTACAAAACATTATAGCAAAGTCGGGGACATAACTGATTTAAACAGTTAAGACTACAAGATTTTTTTTCAAACCTTTCACTTTGAGGCAACAAGACTAAGGCAACCGCGCTTATGAGTAGAGACATCAGAACATGGAAGTTAGTTGCTTCTTGGAGAAGGGGGGAGGATAGAGCTCGTTTAACAGCAGCTCTAACCCACTCCGCAAGAGTGCTATGTTTCCTCTCGGTTTCCTTCAATTTTTGGCTGATTCGTTTCAGTTCTTCTGTGTGTTCCACAAGCTGGGTCCACATTATTAGAATGTCATGGTCTACTCCATTGGGCACCCTTCTTAAGTCCTCTATCCGCTCCTCGTGTTCTCCCAATGCGTGATGCAACCCTAAAATCTCCTCCTCACCGCTTTGTCCCACCACTTTTGAACGTGTCGTCCTAGATCATGTCCCGAACGTTCACCAAACTTAGTTGGCCCCAGTTACCGGGTAAAAGAGAAAGCCATGGGAGGAGTTAATAAAGATAGGGAGCTTACCTTTACGTTCTCGCATCTGTAAAAAAGCCTACCTACGTTAACACCGGATGTCATAGGGGTTAGTGTCACTGGGCTTCCACAAAAACAACGTTGAATGAACTCAAACTCTTCATCAACTATTTTACGCAGTTTATCCGAATCGTTTGAGGAAGACGATGGTTCGCTGTAGCTAATGTGGCTCATCTTTCTTTTGCTTTCTATGATATGTGGTTTGCGGTCGCTAATACCCCAATTGTTTTTTAAATGAACCCACTGTGTTAACTTGCCCCATTCCCACTTGCTCTGCTATAAAGCTGGCGAGAAATTATAGATGGGAAATTTACATGCTTTTTTAATATTTTTATTTTTCATGTTTTCATATTTCAACTTATATTTACTTACAATTAAAATATTTTTTTTTGTTTTTTCCGCCCTTCCCAGATGCCAACACGTAGCCCTAATTAAACGGAGTGAGTTGTTTCTTGTTTTAAATATCGGACACCTGTTATCTTTTCTGCTATATGTATACAAATCTTAATGCAATTTTTTTTTGGACGGATTATGGCTTGGCAATATATTCGAATCTATATGTCTTTTTGGATGACACGTTTACTCCTCGACTTTTCCACACACGCATCATTATATTTGGCAGCCTATGTTAAAAAGTCTCTCCCTACGCCTTGACTTTATTCTAACTCTTCTCACCCTGCTTTATCTGCAGCGTCAGAGAAGATTTGATATTTTTTAAAAAAATTTTACTCAACCCTTATCCTGGTTTTGAGTTTTTTTGGGTGACACCGTGAACCTCTTTTGCCGAAACTAATTAGTTCGCATCTAATTTTTGCCCCACCGACCTATTAATCGTTGTCATAATCTTACTTGGTGTTAACCTGCTGAATGGGCCTTTTCATTATCGTGGGCTTTAGTTGATATCATCGGATGATATATATAGACGACAATAACATGCGTAAAGATGATTATAGGTCTAGAAAAATTTATGTCCATAACAAAATATGTCCACACATATATATGTAGACGACAATATATGTCCACGACAATATTTTTCACAGTCACTGACGAAAATTTAGGTATATGTCGACGACAATAAATGTCCACGAGAATGTATGTCCACTATACTATATGTCGTGCATAATATAAGCCAACGATAGCATATAAACAGGCCAATATATGTCCCGAACAAAAGATGTCATCGACAATATATGTCCACGGTAATATATGTCTCAAATAATATATGTCCACGACCATATATGTAGACGTCAATATATGTCCACGCCACTATATATATACACGCCAATAAATATCAAATTTGAAACGTATAGTTGACGCGATAAAATTGCTGCCTGCAATAAAATATAATATATGTTGACAATATTCGCCTACAATAGACTTTGAGTGAACCGTCCGGCAGTTATCGGGGAGGTGCCCATTGTTGCATAAATGGAACAAAACATTACATAGTGTTAAAATCTATGAACAACTTTTAATATATATATGTTGTCAAAACAGAGTATCGAATCGCCTTGCCACTTAGACTAATAATAGCCTTCCGACCATCAAACCTAATAACATCTACGACTGTCAAAACAAAAACAGACGCAACAGCACAACCACCACAATAGCACATGTGGGCGTTGGGGACAAAAAAATACACCAACAGCCAGCCACCATTCTTAAATACAAAAATTAACAAAAAGAGGCATACTACACACAACCTACTATGGTATCTAGTTATACAAAAAATTCATGTGGGTAGTTAGATGGGGACCTTGCAGGTCTGCCTATTATGACCTACACCAAAACATCTTCCACATTTACGCACCGTTCTCTTCCCAGCTTGACAAAAATAATAATAAAAATGCATCACAATGTTTCCAAAAAAAGAAATGGAAATGAATTAATCAATGGAACTTACGTAGGGGAATTCTCCGCCGGAAGATATCCTTTTTTTCCTAGGCCTAGAACTCCTTCTCGTTTTCGGGGGAAGCAACTCAACAGATGGCACTGCTTCAGGAACATCAATATCATCGACCTTCGGACCTGGGAGTATTAGCTGCTGGTAAAGTTTAGACCATTGCTCGACTCCATAACATTCACCGACTAAGATATGGATGTCTAACTTCCTGGGACCTCGGGCAGCCAAAGCATGAGAGCAGGGGACCTTGAACAAATCAAAAACGCGACAAGTGCAGGTTTTGTTTTCTAATCCACAGTGAAGACGCACCCCATGCCATCGTTGACTTGATAGATCCACTCACTAGCTGTTAACACTATACAATCAGTGGCTTCTTTTAGATGCTCAATCAATATTTTCTCAATTTCTGGGGTGCATCTTTTCTTGGTACAGCGAGCTGTCTCACGCCTACAACAAAACTATCTCATCAGCATGGCACATAGAAATTCAACCATAGAAACAGCTGAATATTCAACGGCTCTGAGCATTACTAAATTCAATGATTCAGAAATATTAATGTTCATAACGTTATAACGCATTCCAAGGAAGTGCGACAAAGTCTAATGCGGCAACCCTATTTTGAGCAAATAATTAGCGCAAACAGGACTTCGTTTTTCAATCTCCCCCCCCCCCCCACAAGTATCTAAAATTACCAACTATAAAAGACCTTGCAGCCTTGTAAACCACATCAACAAGCCCTTCACTCTTGAAACGATGATTAACATTTCTGCAAAGATGGACAGTGTAACCTTCATGGTGAGCTAATGAATACACTTTCTGTAACACATCATAAATGGTCGGATGTCTATCAGAAACAAAGACAAGATCTTCATCATCATGAGCAAATTTGCTGAGATTTTTAAAAAACCATTCCCAACCAGCTTAATTCTCTCCATCAACAACTCCAAAAGCCAAAGTGAATATTTGCATATTCTCATCCTACCCACTAGCAGCGACCAAACACCCTTTATATTAGCCCTTCATCTACGTTGCATCTACGACAATAATCTGCCTTAAGCATTTATGGCCTGCTATGGACGCACCGAATGCAAAGAACAGATATTTAAACTAGGTATTGCCCATTTTATCCACAGTAGTAAGCACATCTGTTAATGTCCTCGGGTTAGTTGTCTGCAGCAGATGTAAATAAGTACACAGAAATCTGAATCTTTCTTCATCATTTCCCCTAACTCTAGCAATAGCAACCTCCTTTGCGTGCCAAGCTTTCATATAAGATACGGAAACTCGATGCTCCGCCAAAACCATTTCAGGCAACTCACACGCACGTAGACCTTTTTCCCATTAGCATATTTGTTGTAGTAGGTCCGCAAGAATCTTAGAAGTTGTCTTCTCCCCATACCTCGACCTTGAAGACACATCACAACTATGTTTCAACTACACAGTTTTTATTTCAAAATTCTTAGACGGTGGATGGCCAATAGCATATATACGCCAACTAAAGTTACGGTCAACACAATCTGCAATCAGCCTTTTAGTGTCTGACTTGGTTAACCTAAAAGAAAACAACCTCTTCACAACATACAACGACAACACCTTATTCAAGTCCTTCTTTGTTGGGAAGATTCTCCCAACATAAACAGCATCATCTGCCATCTTGAGATCCATATTTCTCTCTTCCTGTGGAGGACCTCTCATATTGTCAAGTTGGGTGGAGCATCATTAAGCAACTCATCATCTTCATTTATCAAAGTAGCAACATAATTCATAAACTCATCATCACCAAAGCTATTTACAACGTGGGCATCGTCCCCAACTCTAACATAATCAGTGCCCTAACTATCCTCATCTAATCCAAGATTAAAACCAATAGGTTCAGCATCCAGAAGGGGGACGCTGCTTGGACCCTTACCTGACACCTCCCCAACCTCAAACGCGGATTCTCCACCATGCGTAGAAGATACCTTCTTGCCAGCCACTTCAACGCATGGATGACAAATTCCACCCTGGGGTTGATCACAATACAGAGGGTATTCCTTATTTACTAGCGTCATGAGCGCCTGGAAACCAGTGTCAGAATCACTCTCAAGACTGATGGCTACATCGGCTAGATCTTCAGGAACATGCCCACTTATATCCACAGGAGCAGATAGAAAGTTGTCCATATAACGGATAAGTTTATTTTTACGCTGATTCTTGTCCACATTACCGGTCTCTGCAAAAATCTTCGAATTGGTTTCTAAATTTGCAGATGTCAATCGAATAGCACGGTTTTAGGAGACAATAGAAGCCACTATTCCAGCAGAGGGGTACATATTTTTGTCATTCTCCGAAACTTTGCAATTTACTCCCAAATTTCTTATTCTTCTTTTCAGGTCACCTGACACAACTTCTGGCGATTCAATTATACAATTCAGACCCACCTCTTGAGACGCCATACACATACCATTGGAGGGAACGACAATACGTATATCTTCTTTCAAAGGATCATGTAGACACGAACCCCCAACAGTAGCCATCTGATTCGACCTATTCACATTCTTGTCAGCTGCCGGACTATCCTCAGGAAAGTTTATGTTCTTCTTGTACCATAACTCAACACCCTCAACAAATGCTAACAGAACATCATCATCAAGGGCTAAGTCCTCCTCACCACATGCATTGCTGCCTACGCCAAAACAATTGACGTTCCCCGAATCTTCTTGTCTTCTAGTAAAGTTAATGACTTTCTCCTTTAAAGAAACATAGATACTGAGGCCAACAATTTCTAACTGTTTCTTTCTAAATAGGTTAAGATCATTATCGGACTCAATCGAGACAAGAGGCATTTTGTTTTGAGTTAACGCGATTGTTTCTTCCGAAAACCAAAAGGTAAAAGCTAGAGAATATTTCTTCATATCCACTCCAAAAACATTCGCAATTTCCAGCAAAAGATCAGAAAATCCCATATCATTCCTTAATGTCATGCACCGAGCCATCTGGCCTCTAATAGCAACAAACTTCCAGGAGATGTCATCCTTACAAGACCACTCACCAACTATGATCAGCACAATGTCAGAGCTTTGCTGCCCTCCTTGGGCCTGCAATGTGTCGGGTTTGGAGAAGAAGTCAGACAAAAGCTGAAAATCAAAATAGGAAATTAAAAAAAAAAATGGTAAGGTTACCTACGTAAAAAACAGAGCGTGAAAGCAACATTCCTCCTGCGATAAAGCAAGATGGCTTGAAATTTCATAGTAGAACGAGGGAGAAAAACCCAAAAAAACAGAGAAATATTAGGATAGACAACGAAACGATCTCTATCGTTGATTAACACTGTTCTTCTTCCTAGCCCTGCCATTACACCGGTTACCGAAAAATTGAATAATATGATTTAGAAAATTTATCACTGAAATATCTATCTAAGCCTAAGGAAAACAACGAAGATAGAAGACATACCCCTGATAAGTTGTCCTCGATTAAGGTTTTCAAGTAATTTTTTTAGTTGTTAGCGAAGTCCATTGAAGGGTAAAAGTGGAAAATCAGATTTCGTCTACTGCACAGGTTTTTTATGTCTTTTAGTTTGACTAATAATGAAGATGTCCAACAACCACAAATACCCAAATCAATATAACAAATCAAAATTTAAAATTCGTCCACAAATAATCCCACCTATTACTTCACCATGACATCATTTTGTTGACTTCTACATATCACAAACTAGAAAGCTTCGCCGGAAAGCTTTGATTTTAGATAAAATATCATTACAAGGGTAAAATGGTCATCTTTAACAATGCGTACAATGTTTTTTTGGCATTTTCCGAGGTCAATTATCGTTTTGGCATTTTCTGAAAGATTCTTCAAATGTTTTGGCATTTTGGGTAAAATTCTCTATAAAGAATTTTAGAAAAAAAAACATCCATCTTAAAAAAATTATATTTATAATTATTTTTTTAGATATAACATGATTTAATAGAAAAATATTAATAGTCATTTCAATTTTTAGTCCAAATTATCTATCTTTTTATTAATATACATTTAGTAATATGATATGTATTTAACTATATATTTAAAGAGTAATTAATAAAATTGTATAGAAAATTGAAAAAAATTTATATATATTTTGAAACAAAAATAAATTTTTAAAATTTTTTATATTTTGAAATAGAGAGAGTATAAAACATAAAATGTAACGGAGTAAGATATTTTTGTATTTCCTAATTGTTACATAATTGCATGCGTGTATAGGTCCACCAATGGAAAGACGTTTAAAGACAATTAAGAAAACCAGTTAAAAACATATCTACACGCGTCATGTTTAAGCATTTTTTTTTTTTGTTTAAGCATGATACACGCGTCATGTTCTAAGCGTTATTATCCATTTTTTTTGTTTAAGCATGATTCATGTTGTCATTTACTTCAAAACGTTGATTATAAAATCTTTACCATAAGGTTTAAGGGATACATGTTTTCTTCCCCCGACAATGCTTAATATATAGTAAAAGATCAGGTAAATGTGAAAATTTGAACATCAATCATCAAGTCAATTAGAATTTTAAAATTACATAAAAAGTGCCTTTTTGTCGGCAAAACGCAAAGATGCTTTGGAGAGTAAATGCAAAGTTTAATAATATGATCAAAGCTTGTGGTATTTTTTAAGCACAGCCTTGTCGTGAAGACACGTCTTACTAAAAAAACCAGAGATGCCTCGCTGTTTAAAGTTATGGTATAGCATTCGGTACGGTACGGTTCGTTCCGGTCCGGTTTGGTTGTTGTATGACAAATTTGTGTGATGAGGCGACACAATGCTCTCTCTGTCTCAGACGACGACTCTGTACGGCTTCTTCGTCTTCTCTCTGACGCTCTTTCTCCGTCAATTCTCTTCGAAGATCGTTTTGATCCAAAGAGAGAACTTTCTAGGAGATTGAGTCGAAAGAGTAACTCTTTGATCTAAGAGATAATTCTCTTTGAAGATCGATAGAGAGATGCAAGCCATCGCGAAAGCTTCTTCTGCTATCTCCTTCTTTCGATGTTCTAGGGTTTGTTTTATTTCTTTATCGATTCTTTTTTTGTGCTTGTGATGGTTTTTTTTCCTGAAATTTTTGAATTTGATTCATGAGTAGGGAAATATCTGACTTTTTTCAGTACATCTTATGATCTATATGCTTAATTCTTGGTGCGTTTTGAGAATTTCATTCTCATGCCTTGGTTTTTTCTCCAACATATTTATAGAGGATTCTAGTTTTAAACAGAAATTGTAGATTGAGAAAGCTTGTCTACGCTGCGTTTTAAGTATAAGAAAAAATAGTGATTACTTAATAAAATCTAAGCCTTATCAAATCCTTTCGTTGAATTTTTGAATGCAGTGAATGTTGTGAAGCTGGATAGACAAGTTTCATTCATTTATACACATAAGCTTGTTACCTCTTGCTTGAATATTTTTTTTTAAGCAGAATGTAACATTTCTCTGTTAATTTTATTGCTTTCAGAAGCTATCAAGCCAGCCATGTGTAAGACAGCTTAACCTCAGAAAGGGTCTTGTATGCAGAGTGATGAAGCTGGTCTCTGCACCTCTTAGGACTTTGCGTGGTGCTGGTAAATCTATCCGAGTCTCAAAGTTCTGCAGTGTCTCTAACGTCTCCTCATTGCAAATTGAACTGGTGTGTGCTGTGGGAATCTCTAAACCATAAGTTGGACCATATATTTGTTTGTTTGTTGAATTTCCATGCCATGTTTAGTAGGTCATCATGTTTGATTCTCAAGTGTTTTTCCTCCAGGTGCCTTGTCTTAAGGACAACTATGCTTATATTTTGCATGACGAGGATACGGGTACAGTTGGGGTAGTTGACCCTTCTGAAGCTGAACCTATTATCGATTCGTTGAAGAGGAGTGGTCGAAATCTAACATACATATTAAATACACATCATCATTATGATCACACTGGTGGGAATTTGGAATTAAAAGACAGGTACGGTGCAAAGGTAGGAAGATTTAACTTCTCTTTCTGTACTCCTTGTACAATGATAACATTTATCAAATATTTGTTCGGTTAGTCAAAGGTTACATCTTTGGAATGCAGGTAATTGGCTCAGCTGTGGATAGAGATCGAATTCCTGGAATTGATATAGCCTTGAAGGATGGTGACAAATGGATGTTCGCTGGCCATGAAGTCCATGTTATGGATACTCCTGGCCACACAAAAGGTTTTTTAGAATTCTCATATTCACTTTGGAAGCGTTGAACGTTATTCGCTGCATGTTCTTGCATTCCAATAAGCCTTTACTTTACTCAATTATTCCCACTTTAGAGTAGTTCAAGATTCGATTATTTCAGTCTGTGTTCAATGTCTTCTTTATATCTAAATAACGTGCGTGATTTAGCTGAGACTGGAGATTTGGTTTTAGGATGGGTGGATTTCTTTACAGATACTCTGTTCTCCTTGTGTGGTCTTAACTTGGCACAGAAGATAGAGTTGTCTCTCTTGTTCAAAGAAGTTAATTGGACATCTAAACGTACAGAAGTTCTAATACTTTTCAACTGACTTGTGGATTATTGGGAAATTTGTTGAGTTAAAGGGGTCGTAGAAAAGTGGGGTATTATCTCAAATAATCCCTGGGATTTAAGGTTGTACCTTGTTTGTTTTAAAGAAACATGAGGGTTCTATCATTAACCTTGTAACCGGAACAGTCTTGTTCTTCTCTTCTTCAAATTAGATATGCATATAGCCAACAATCGAGGTTTTGATGGTTTATGTTGTGCAAATGAAAAACTATTGATGATATATACCTCTTAAGCCTTGTTGTCCCGCATTTTATTCTCTGTGTCTAATTATCTTAATTCTACTTGCAGGCCATATCAGCTTATACTTTCCAGGATCACGAGCTATCTTCACCGGGGACACCTTGTTTAGCTTATCATGTGGTAAACTCTTTGAAGGTACTCCTAAGCAGGTAAACACTACATATCTTTCTCTATCTTCCTGCTTAATTACATTTCTTTTGGAACGAAAGTTACGAAACTCTCGAAATCAGTTAATGAAAATTTTCCTATCCTCTGCACTTGCTCTGCAGATGCTTGCTTCTCTCCAAAAAATAATATCTTTACCAGATGACACAAGCATATACTGTGGTCATGAATATACACTGGTCCGTTATATTTTGGTATTCTAGTGTTAATTGAAAAGCTTTTACTAAACGGGGTTGCCTCAAATGATTTTTAAATTTGGTTTGGGTGCAGAGTAATTCCAAGTTTGCGTTGTCTCTAGAGCCAAACAACGAAGTACTCCAGTCTTATGCAGCTCATGTTGCAGAGCTCCGTAGCAAGAAATTACCTACGGTGAAAAAAAGATTCATCTCCCATGATCCTTATGAATTTCTTAATTTTCTTGGTTAACTTAGTGTTGATTCTTGTAATTCTCGTTTTCGCCAAACCTCAGATTCCGACAACACTGAAGATGGAGAAAGCTTGTAACCCGTTCCTCCGCAGTTCGAATACAGATATTCGACGGGCTTTACGCATTCCGGAGACCGCAGATGAAGCAGAAGCTTTAGGGATCATCCGACAAGCAAAGGATGATTTCTAAGCTTAGGCTTTTTCTGAGGTAAACCTGTGGTTTGCATCTGTAGTCCACAAATAAGATGTGTGCACCCGTTGACCTGGACTTTATTTTATAAAAACAAAACAAAAGAAAAGAGTTTTTTTTTGTTTAACTTTATTATAAAACTTTTAATTTTCCTACTCACAAATTATGTTCAACACCGCTGATAGATTTTGGTTGAATTGAAGTAATTACCGAACTCATACTTCGATCGTGGCTGTTTTACGAAATTAAGTTCAAATAATTTTTTGATAATACCATTGTAATCGTCGTAACTACATCTGCAGTAAACCACACACAAAAAAAGTGACAAAAATAAAAAAAATTAACAGCTAAGATTTATTTGGCTAGCCAAAACAAGAGGTCACTTTTTCACCTGTTGATAGAGTTGACGATGTTTGATGATTAGGTAGTACCGTAGTAGGACTTGATCGTTGAGGAGAGAATCAAGTTAGTCGTTGTCACTAATAACTACAATAGCTTTAAAAAAATAATAACCTAACCTACTTTTCGAATTCGAATTTTCGATTCAATTAAAGAATAGAATACAATTTTATTTACTTCTAGGACCACCCATTTCAAAATAATTATATTCGCCAAGAATAAAATCCAAAGGTAAATCATATTTTCCTTTTTTTTATAATGAAAACCCAACATTTAACAAAGAGTACCGACTTCAATCCACAAAAAAAAAAAGGATAAAATAATGCCGACTTCAATGTAAAAGCAAAGGTGATAATATTGATATACGTACAACACCATCAAACTTTGGATATATATAACAAAAAGCCAATGAACTCCATAAACCAATATATTCCCATTGAAAAAGTCTCTGTCTTTTTGCACATACTGAAATAGTCGCATGGATTATTATTAAAAAGAAAGAAACAATTTATATGGCTAAAAACTTCAACAACTTGTGAACAAGTCTTGTGTCATCTTTTCGTAAACCAATTTGTATTGCTTTTCTTCTTTTCGTAAACGACGATTAGATATTTTTTTGAGAAGTATATTATATATTAAAATAGTCTCACATAGATAAAGAGACCGTCATTAACGTATTAATTTCCCCCACTAAAGATTTATAAGTACCAATAACGACAAAATATCTTAATCAACTTGGTCCAACACCAACACATCGTAAACGTCCTTTGCTTTAACCCAAAACTTTAAAAGAAAAAAACAATAATGTAAGATCCCTTTTTTTTTTTTTTTCTGCTCCCTCAATTCATCAACGAACAGTAGCCACACGGCTTCGTTGAGCCTCCGTAGGCACTTTCACATCGGTGGCTAAACCGATAATCTCAAGAAACCGAACAATGTACCAAGAAATGTCGATTTGCCACCATTCAAGTCCTTGTCTAGCCGACGACTGGAAGGCGTGATGATTGTTGTGCCAGCTCTCTCCGAATGAAAATACCGATAGCCACCTTTATATTAAAAAAAAAAACCAAAAAACATAAGATAAAAATAAATTGGTAACCACATTATTGCGTTTTTGGAACATGAGCTGTCTCCGATCATGTGTACTTTTGCATTTTGGGGAAGTGTCATATTGAAGAAATTCTACTATTTCAAGTACACACCAAAAATGTTAGGATTAATATTTACATACCAAACATTACGAGAAGTGTCATTGGTCTTCCAAGTTCGAGTGCCCCAAATATGGCAGAGTGAATTTATGAGGCAAGTCACGTGCACTTCCAATGCTGCTCCAACCCCCTGAGAATCACACCAACCAATTATTAATTACAATTTATAACCAATATACGTTTTAAAAAAATATAGAGATTCAATTACCATTCCCCAAGTAACGAAGGACATGCCACCAAGATAGAAGAGAATGAAACCCAATCCTAAAATGTGAAAAAGCACTGTTTTTTGAAGAAACCTATAAAACCATTGCCTCTTCAAATCCTCCACATTTGCTCTTCTTCCACACTGTTTTAATTCATCGTTTGGTTATAGAGAAAACAATTTATAACAAAACAGACTATTTACAACAAAAAAAATAAAAATTAAAAAAAATCACCTTCTGAACAAGGTAGGCAGAGTCATAGATCCATAGAAGATGACTAAACCAAAAACCTTCCTTAGGACTATGTGGATCACGTTCTGAATCCGTAAACTGGTGATGGTATCGATGAGTACTCACCCAATCAATCGGATCTCCCTATTAAAGAATATTTTAAATAAAAGTTTTAGATCTATAAATAAAATACAATTAGTAGTTAAGATCTAAAGATCTATATAGGTTAAAAAAAAAACAATTAAGATTATTATAGGTTATGAACCTGAATAGCGAGAAGGGCACAATAGGCTAAGAGATACTCAAGCCATTTAGGGACTTTGAAACTCCGGTGAGCCAAGTTCCGGTGATACGACACCGTAATACCAAGACCACCGATGGTGTAAAACAAAAACGTAACCCACAGAGCCGACCATGTGAAATAAAACGGAGCCAAGAGAGCAAGAGAATGAACAGTGAAAGAAGCTGAGAATTTGACATAATCTAATCTCCTCCACCTTCTATCCCAAAACACCCATCTCCTCTTCTTCTTCTCCGGCGAGGATGGATTTTTCCGGTGGTTCTCCTCCACCGTAGACGTCACCGACATTTCGGATCTCCTCTTCTTTTTTTAGGTTCTCTTTGTTTGGAAAACTTAATGGAGAGGAGAATAAAAGAGTGATGGTTCTCTTCTAATTTATACTATTTATGAAATAAATTTATTTACTGCAACAAAATATCATAGGATCGGTAAATAATAAATATCATGATATTTGTTGCAATGGCACGTAAGGGGTTGAGGTGTATATTTGACATGCAATAGTGTGATACATGTAAGTTTCTAATCAGTAAATATTCTCTTTTAATAAAAAAAAAAAATTAAAAAGTTATTTTTAGATGCCAACATAAAAGAGAAAAGGGTGACACAGGGCTCAATATTATTTGACTTATTCTACTGTTGATATACATTGCTTTATGGATGTACGTGATTACAGGCAAAAATCACGTTCGGTAGCTGGAGAAACTGTTATCAAATTCCAGAGTTTTTTTTTTTCTTTTAAATAAAAATTGGAATAACCCACCGGCTGTACTGATGAGAGCATATACTGTTTTTAGTCTTGTTTTATAATTAATCTACATAAATCTATGGGAAATCAAAATATACATAACTAGGTTCCCAAGTGTCAATATACACCAACTCTAATATTAATACATACATTTATTTATTTTACATTATTATACAAGAAACTTTATTCAATAATTAATTTTCTTCCATTTAATACAACTAAGTCAAATAGTAAATAAAATTTTGACCAAAATACTGAAATAGTACATAAACTATTGACCAAAAAAATAAATGTTAAATAAATATGACTATACAGATATATTTAATACCGTTTAATTCACAAAATTCATATATAAATTATCTAGGGAAAAAACACGACCTCTTAGAAAAGCATATATTTTTATTCTTGTTTTAAAAAATTCAACAGTTTGACCAAAAAATAAATTTAAAAGATCTACATCAATTTATTTTCTAACTAGTTTGGGTTTTAGATCTTCGTGATTCCGTTCCGGTGTAGTACGGATTTTCAAATTATGTTTTAAATGGAAAGAAATCAAAGTCACTGATCATCGTTGCATACACGTTTTCATACACAAAGTACATTACTCGCTTTAAATTTGACTATGAAATAATATATTTAAATTTTTAGTGTATGATATGATGATATCTTCTTTTGTACCCTTTAATGATATCGTTCTCAATACGCACACTTCCAAGTATCTTTATTTTTAAAATTATGATAAAAGATATTTTTATCAACCTTGGGGCCGTATACCATATTGCCCACACCTTTTAGGTTTCCAGTAACGAAAACTGAAACTGAAACCATACCTCAAGTGATATAAAGTATATGATGAATCAAAAGACAATACAAGATCGTAAACTTACACATGTTAAGATCTATTATGTAGACATAAGCATGTGCTCGAACTTGTAAGCTCGTATAAAATAAAAACTATTTTGTTGCTACTGTAAGTATTAGCACAATATACTGTATCCAGCATTAGAATATATATATATATATATAACAAATCGTTTTATATAAAATTAAAAACAAAATAAATAAATCATCACGTTTGAAATGCCCCAGAAATTCCTATATCATCGGTTCTAGATCTTGAAAAATAAAACTCTAGTGAATCAAAACACTCTAGTGGTAGTGGAGACGAGAGCCTCGCGAACTCCGGAAACGTAAGACGACAAATATAAAATACTTTAATACAAAGAATTGATAGTGTCCTACAAGAATAGTAGACAAGAGTGAAGTTACTTTCATTATAGCATCTACATGTATCGTTGATTTAAAGATTTTTGAATCTGTAATGTACCTACCTTAGTAGCTTCTACATCAAGATTCAAATCATAGCAGTAAAGTTATTTATTGCGTCAGTTAAAAAATTTCATTAGGTTGTGGGTAAGTGAGAAAGGTAGTTGCGCTTTGGTATACTTAATAACCGATTAACAAGCATTAATTAAACCCAATGACCGATTACTTCGTAATGCACTAATAAATTAATGATGTTAACATTCAAACAGAATATTTATTAAGGAGATCTGAACTGTAAACCATATTAGTTATTTGGATACTAGGATTCTGAAGCAGGTAAATATATGTCTGTAGTGTTGGGAGGGTAATCATCATTATATTGCTACATATCTAAAGATTTTACGACGTTTAAATTAGAAAAAAAAACTATAAAATATTCGTTGAAATATGCAATTTCTTTCGTAGACTAGTAATTATTCCCGACTTTGGTTCTGTTGTTTCAATGAGAAAATAAGTTTGTGTTTGGTCTTTTGAGTCAAACCAAAATTGGAAATAAATCATACTGTTGTCACGTAGTTTTTGTTTTTCTGAAAACGGTCTAAGTACACAGTTTTGAGTTAGTATTCTAAAAACTATTCGTGATATAATTTAAAGATAGTACATATCTGAACTTCTACTATTATTATAATATCAGGATCCTTATTTTAACACATATTCTAACAACAAAAATGATCGTAACATGTGTGCAGGGATAGAAAAATAGTATCTGATGCTAATGGTCCCTGATCACCACTCATTTTGAGTAGTAGCTCGTCAGAAGTCACTGACCACTAGTCAATATACTTTCTCGATTTAACATGTTCCTCCCTCACTTTCAAACTTTCACAGTCATTACAAAGATGCTAATTAATTACGTTAGGTGGTTACAACTTCTACTTAATCTCATCGGACGCTTCGGGACTCATCAATAGTCTCAAGAAGATGGAAGAAATCAAGAAATACATGGAGACTCAGAAGATTCTCTTATACAACCGCCAGTTAGTCAAGAGCTTGAAGCCTTGAACTCCAATTTTTTTATGATATACTATATAGTTCTCTTTTAATTGTTTTACATCTTTGTCAAACCCATATATATACCTTTAAAAAAAACCGAAAAATATAAGATTATTTCATAAGTTTTATCTAACAATTAATTGTTACAAATGTTATAATTCTCTCTTACAAATAAGCGGTTAATGCTAATCTTACTTGTAACAAATACTTGTTAAAGCTGCGAAGATGTAAATTTTTTTTTTTTTTGTCTTTTTTATGATATAATTCTCTTTTAGTCTCTATATAATTTTTTGTCAAACCCATATGAATACTCAGAAGAAAAAGAAATAAATAAACTAAAGATGTAAGATTGTTTCATAAGTTTTATCTAAAAATAATTGTTACAATGTTATAGTTCTTTTTTACAAGTAAGCTGTTATGTCCTTACTTGTAACAAATACTTGTTAAAGATGTTAAAATGTAATATTGTTCATAAGTTTTATCTAACAAATACTTGTTACAATGTTATAGTTCTATTTTTGACAATGTTACCGCTTACTTGTAACAAATACTTGCTAAAGATATTAAGATGTAAGATTGTTCCATTTTGTATAATATAGTTCTCTTTCAATCTCTTTACATCTTTGTCAAACCCATATAGATACCTAAAAGAAAAGAAAATAAATAAATAAAGATGTAAGATTGTTCTATTCTTTTGTGATAATACTCTTTTAATTATCTTTACATTTTTGTCAAACCCATAAATTTTATCTAACAAATACTTGGTTACAATATTTAGATCACATATCGATAATGGCAAAAAAATCACATATTGAAAACATAATTTTCTCCATAATTTATAGTTTTGTTAATCCATGATTAAAAGATTCTTTAATAAGTAAGCGACAAGCAGTTTGAACTTGGTAGTTTGGAGTTTGGAAGATGCATGGTACTTACTGGTCGGTCTAACAATTAAGGTAGTCAAAAAATCAAAGAGTAAATATAATCTCCAAAACAATATTTCAAAAAACACAGATCTAAAACAAATTCTGGATTTGTGAGCTTAAACGATAACTTAGCTGAATTACCTTAGTAGCTTGTAAAAGGCAACTTGACAGACTCAATCAATACATCCCACATGAGAATACAAATAACCACCTCTATTAAAGACCAGTAATATCAAAGTACGAGGAAATGTGTGAAATCAGACCCTTGAAGGCTTAAAGGAAGTGACTTTAATGCTATCGCTGATGGAATTGATTGCAAATGATATGATAGGAATATATATACTACAGTACATGATTTTTGTGTTTGTAAATTGACCATAATATCGATTTTGTAGGTACATTAAAGTTAATATATAAACCATTTCAAAACGCTTTTTCAGATTATTAAATGTGAAATGTGAAATCGACAACAGTAACATTCCATTCCAACTAGGAAAAGGACAATGCTTCACAGATAGATGTGGTACCACTATCAAGTATTGTCTTATAGGGAAAATGACTTCATATTTTTTTAAATAATAACTTTCTTTCTTTTTTATTCTCAAATAATCTTATCTTATTTTTTAATATTAATTAATTTCGAGGCTATATGAAAAACTGATTTGAAAAAAAAATTATGTTTTAAATTTATCTTTATCTTGCTTTTCCGTTATCCCGTCCGTTATTTCGATCATAACAAATCACAATTTTTGTTAACTTTTATTTCGTTTTTTTTTTGTTTGCTATCCTAAATAATCGAATAAAATAATTTAGAAATATTAACTCTTAGATAAATATTCAAAGAATATCCAATTTTTTAAAAACTTTTAAGAAATGTGTAAATGAAAGATAAAAAGAATATGTCGATCGACAATAATGTTTAATTTACAAATTGATAAAAAAAATTAAAACGAAAAAATTTCCAACTGACTATCATTTAAAAAAAAAAAAAATTTAAAGGTTCATACAATCTTCGTGATAGGAAAGTAGAGACATATATTAGTATATTACATTACTTACCAAAAAAAAAAAAAAAAAAGAGTATGTAGCTCCTAAGGCTTGTGATTGATGGGCTTTAGGCCCATAAAATATTATAAAAAGAAGGCCTAGGCCTGGTGGTGACATTATGCTTTATTAATTAATCCTTCGTTTTTTATAAATCTCATACGCATCTCATCGTCACACTTAACGGAAATGGCGGAACACGCAAAACGACGCGTTTTTGAGAGCATATTACCTACTCATGATGATGATGATCTGTTGTAAGAATCGAATTCGTCTTCCCTCATAGATCTCTCTCTTCTCTTCCTCTCATTTTCTTCTCCCTATACTCAATTCCACTCTTTACCTTGTCCAAAACCCTAAACTTTTTCCTGGAAAAGCTTACAATTTTTCTCCTCGATCTCACTCTCTCTCTCTATTTACAGGGTCACACTACAGCTGATTAGATCTATTTTGTAAGTGGGTCTTACAAAGTCGTCTCCTTTGATCTACTTTCATTAGGGTCTTTCCTCTTTTTCCATTTTGATTCAGGGTTAAGAATAAAAACGTGAGCTTTCATAGGGTTGCTTCTCTGTTTCTCTTTCATTGAGAAATTTGCTAGCTTGAGTTTGATCGAGGAGCTTACCAGTCTTATGTGTAATAATCGTTTGCAGGACTGTTGATTTGGTGTGAAAGTCAGTAGAAATGGATAAGGAGAAGTCTCCGGCACCTTGTGGAGGTCTTCCTCCTCCATCTCCATCAGGTCGATGCTCTGCATTCTCAGATTCTGGTCCCAGTGGTCATTTATCAGATGCTAACCGAATGAGCCATGATATTAGCCGTATGCTCGATAATCCACCTAAGAAGATTGGACACCGTCGAGCTCATTCGGAAATCCTTACTCTCCCTGATGATTTGAGCTTTGATAGTGATCTTGGTGTTGTTGGTAATGCTGCTGATGGAGCTTCTTTCTCCGATGAGACTGAAGAAGACTTTCTCTCTATGTATCTTGATATGGATAAGTTCAATTCTTCTGCGACGTCTTCGGCCCAAGTGGGTGAGCCATCAGGAACTGCTTGGAAAAACGAGTCAATGATGCATACAGGCTCAACTTCCAATCCTCAGAATACACTCAATAGTTTTGGCGAAAGACCAAGAATCAGGCACCAACACAGTCAGTCTATGGATAGTTCAATGAATATCAATGAGATGCTAAGGTCGGGGAATGAAGATGATTCTGCCATTGATGCTAAGAAGTCCATGTCTGCTACTAAACTTGCTGAGCTTGCTCTCATCGATCCAAAACGTGCAAAGAGGTAATTAGTTTTTCGTCTTTTTCTTCTGTTCTTCTCTGGTTTTTATATCCAGTTTTAATGTTTGGATGGACATAATGAATATTTTGTGCTTTTGGTTTTGAACTTTAATGCCACCAGTCATTTAGTTGCTTCATCTGTTTTCACATAACTCTCAGAATGGCCTAACCTCACAAAATATTAAAGAAATTGCTACTTGATCTCTTTCTCTTTTGCATGTTTTCGAGTTCACTTTTGAAAACATAAGCGTTTGTAGTTGTACAAAATCAAACATGTGGAGCAAGTGTGTGATTTCTTTTTGTGTCATACAACAGGATATGGGCAAACAGGCAGTCCGCGGCAAGATCAAAAGAAAGGAAGACGAGATACATATTTGAGCTTGAGAGAAAAGTACAGACTTTGCAAACAGAGGCTACAACTCTCTCAGCCCAGTTGACTCTCTTACAGGTTGGTTTTGAGTCATTGTATGGTTGCTCTTTCTTCATGCTAAATGAAACTATGTCTAGCGTTGCAATGTCTGTTCGTGTATTGGGGTTTCTTTATGGGTTTTGAAACTTGTGCTCTTTTATTCCTGTTTGTCCAGAGAGACACAAATGGCTTAACTGTAGAAAACAATGAGCTAAAGCTGCGGTTACAAACAATGGAGCAGCAGGTTCACTTGCAGGATGGTGAGTCTCTTTTATCACAAACATTTGCTTTAAGTGTGAAAACTGCTATTTGGTTCGTATGATCATTTTGAACCTTCTCTATGAACAGAACTAAACGAAGCACTTAAGGAGGAAATCCAGCATCTGAAGGTGTTGACTGGCCAAGTTGCCCCATCAGCTTTGAACTATGGGTCGTTTGGATCAAACCAACAATTCTATTCCAACAATCAGTCAATGCAAACAATCTTAGCCGCAAAACAGTTCCAGCAACTTCAGATTCATTCACAGAAGCAGCAGCAGCAGCAGCAACAGCAGCAGCAGCAACAACAACAGCAGTACCAGTTTCAACAGCAACAGATGCAACAGCTTATGCAGCAGAGGATTCAACAGCAGGAACAACAAAATGGAGTAAGACTCAAGCCTTCTCAAACCCAGAAAGAGAGCTGAGGAGTATGAATATGTCCACTTAAGTGAGATTCCTTTCTCATCCATATTGCAGTACCTTGGATTTTAGGGTTTAGCTAACACAGCTTAACGGGTGCCTTGGCCTACAGGGTATTGGCGTTTGGGTAAGGTCATTAAAGACAACACTTGGATAGCCCAAAGAAACAGAGTCTTGCCATGCAATGCACTGCAATTATTAGTTGTTTGGATTTGGTTATTTGGTGTAGAGACTGGGTCTCGAAAATCATAGTATGTAAAAATTTTAATCACATTCGAAAATTGTTAATTTGTTATAATCTATAACAATTGTGTTTAAGATACAAAACTACTTTGTGTTAATGATATTTGTTCACTATTGTTTTGGTTTTATCAAAATCATTTTCAGAGAATTAAATGCGTGTTTATCCGGTAAAAAGAAACAAGGAAAGCCACAAGATTAGTCAACACCAATTCCAAAAAAAACTTGTATTGATCTTAAAGAACATTAATGTCTTCTCCAATATGCAATACAGACCACAAAAACATTCAGCCGACTCTTTGTTGTGAAACATTGTCCACAAGATTTTACGGCCAAACTGTATACAGAGAAAAACATTAACTGTCTTTTCGGTCCTCTTAAGATATTAGATCACTTTTGGATATTATAATATAAGAAAAATGATTGTAATCAAGCCCCCCTTAAGAAATTATATCACTTTTGGATGTTATAATATAGGAAAAATGATTGTAATCTATACGAAGTATAGGTCATGGTCACACATTTACACTAAATTAATGTATTAATGTTTAGCCGAATAATTGAATTGTAACATACACGAACTAACATAAGTTACGTGGCCAACATCATATCATATGTATTATTTCTCAGTTTGACTCGATATTTCTTGTGGACGTTATGTCATTCATCAGTGATGTGTTTTTCTACCTAATCATTGCTTCTTTCTTGTTCCTATGTCTATTTGAGTGGCGAAAATTCATGTGGCAACTAATTGGATTTGTTAGATTTTATATTCCTTCAGTAGTTTCGTTTTATGTACTTATTTTGGCATTAATATTGGGAAAAAAAGAAGAAGAAAAAATAGGGACAAATGGAGAGAATAAATGATGGTTATGGTGTTGGTCACATAACTAATGTTAGTTCCTATATGTCACTATACAAATTCAATACTTCATAGTATTGATAAATTAATTAGTCTACATATGTGGTTAGGTGTTGGACTATATTTCGTATAGTTGACAATCAATTTTTCTATAATGTATTGAAAGACAATTTCAAATGGTCCGAAAACAAGAACATTGTTATATAAAATAAAAATTGATAATAACAAATTATATACTATCCCAAAAATGAACCGAAAATAATATCAAAATACAAGTGAGAGAGAGACAGAGAAGGAGAGAAACAACGAGAACCGCAAAAGAAGAAGAGTGGGCTCTACAAGGCATTGATATAAGAAGCAAGGATGTGGTTCCTTTTGATACGCAGAATCATCTAAAAATCTGATAAAACCTCCTGTTATCTTCTTCTCTTCACCAATCACTCACTTCTCAACTTGAACACAAAAACAAAACTGTTATTGTTTGTTTCTCTCTCAAAGTTTCGTCTCCATTTGTCTAATAAAAGGGGTTTGATCTTGAACAAGGGAAGAAAACAAAAGGCTGACTTTTCCTTCTTTTGTAGATTCCTCTGATATTCAGATTCTGTTTTAGAAAAAAAAGATGAAGATACAATGTGATGTGTGTGAGAAAGCTCCGGCGACACTTATATGTTGTGCCGATGAAGCTGCTTTGTGTGCTAAATGCGACGTTGAGGTTCATGCTGCTAATAAGCTCGCTAGCAAACACCAACGCCTTTTTCTTGACTCTCTCTCAACTAAATTCCCTCCCTGCGACATCTGCCTTGTAAGAAAACCTCCTCTTCTGTCTTTGTTTACTTGTAAGAAGATCTTTGTGTGTTTCTCTGTTGTGATTGAGCTGTTTTGGCAGATTCTTTAGGAGTAATGATCGAGAATTTTCTTAGCTTTGTATCTCTATTCGTTAACAAAGATTAGGTTTTTAGCTCTAACTTTGGTTAAGGTTTTTAGTGAGATCTCAGGAAATTTGTTAGTTTTTGGATGTTTTAGTTTCGCAAAGGTTGATTATTTAGATCCAATTTTGGTAGATATTCTAAAATGGGATCTTAAGAAACACCTTGTCAAGGTTACTTATGTAGTAAATCTCTTTCTTGTGTTCATCATTGTTGACTTGCAGGAGAAGGCAGCTTTTATATTCTGTGTAGAGGATAGAGCTCTTCTCTGCAGAGACTGCGACGAGGCGACCCATGCGCCAAATACTCGCTCTGCTAATCACCAGAGGTTCTTAGCCACTGGAATCCGTGTTGCTCTGAGTTCCACTAGTTGCAGTCAAGAAGTGGAGAAGAATCACTTTGACCCATCTAACCAGCAGAATGCAAAGCAGGTTCTCTCTAAACCGCCAACTCAGCAATCCGCTGCTCCATCATCTTTGTGGGCTACCGATGAATTCTTCCGCTACTCTGATCTTGACTGCAGTAACAAGGTGAGAAGTGGTTAAACAAATCAACAAATGCTATAGCCTATATGTCTTTAATCAAATCGTGATCTTAGTTCTTGGTTTGTAGCTTGTTTTGACATGTATATAATTTTGTTGTAAATTAGCAGAAAGAGCAGCTTGATCTCGGAGAGCTGGATTGGCTTGCAGAGATGGGTCTCTTTGGTGACCAGCCTGATCAAGAGGCTCTACCGGCAGCTGAAGTTCCCGAGCTTTCGTTTTCACATTTGGCTCATGTTCATTCCTACAACAGATCCATGAAGTCCAATGTTTCGAATAAGAAGCCAAGGCTTGAGATCCGTTACGATGATGATGAAGAGCACTTCCTTGTCCCCGACCTAGGCTAAACTATGGATGAAGCTAGTGAGCTTTATATAGAACCTGATTCGTATATGTAACTACACGCACTCATCTATTGTCTATGCCTTGCTTTCTCCATGATCTGAATCAAACCAGTAATAGGTATTTGTATGAGTCAGTATATTTGCTACGGGAAGGTGTTAGGCTCAAACTTGGAAAAAAACTACATCATTTTATTAGCATGTGATGCCTTGAATTGCAACATAAGTCTTTTTTAATCATTACATTTGAAGAAGAGAAACAAAAACAGAGCGGAATGCCCAGTTTGTTTCTCTCCTGGATTTCAACCATCCGAGAACAAGAATACAGAAAGAGAAGAAAGCCGCGCAAAACAGAGTACGTGGTAAAAGCTCGAGTTGCTTTTGTTTCTATTTCCCTTCGAGAAAGCTGCGAACTTCAGCATCTGAGGGAAGAGCTGGAATGGCTCCTTTTTTGGTCGTGGTGATTGCTCCACAAGCGTTAGCGAATCTCAACACATTTCTCAATCTCTCTTCGTTCTGTTAATTAACAAGAGAAGTCATTGGATAATGAAGTTAGAACCTATATATCATCTCGAAGCTAATGAAGGATTCATCCAATGGATGCACATTGATTAACTAGATGCTTCTTTTGAATGTTATACCTCGAGAACGGATTGATCATCGACAATCTGGTTTAGAAGAGCACCGACAAAGGAGTCTCCAGCTCCGGTTGTATCCACAGCGTTCACATGGAAAGGGTCAACGGATCCTTTGAAATTCTACACAGTTCGGGAAGTGTATAAGAAGAGAAACCCATTTTAGTGAAGGTCACAAAGTTATTGACGTAAATAACTAAAAACAAATGTTTCATGTTCATGTGATTCGGCAACTAAGAAAAGCAAAAGTAATTTCCTTTCTTGACAAGAACATTTGTCATGTTTGCAAAACAAAGAACCTTAGAGATCACGACTTTTGCGACCCTCTCAATTGATTAAAGTAATATTAATCTTTTGGAGGGTCCACGAAAGAATTCAATTTTTTTATGCAGCAGTTGGTGAGATCTACCAAACCTACTAAACACCCACTAATATTTAATCAAGTAGCAGAATTGATTCCTGTAGAAGTGTTGAAATCCCTGTTCTGATAATTTTTTTTAATAAGTTTCTCGAATCCTATTAAAAAAATGAGGGATCCTGAAATTATATTTATATAGCAGACTAGTTTTGCCTTCTGGTATCACCTAATGGACACAACACAGAAGACACAAGGCATAACCAAGAGACATTTATGTTGATGATAGTGATAATAATGATGAAAATGATGATGATCATGGTAAATGCACATAAATATGTTTTAGTGTGTTGTTACCTTAGTGTAATACCGACATCCCTTTTCACCGAGAGTGACAAGCAAGAGCTTCAAGTTGGGATGCCACAAGGACAATGCGGTCTCATCATCGATCTTGTTGCTTCCAGTTAGAAACTCAAGTTCAACGTCGCTCACCTTGATGATCTCAGCTTTGTCCCAGATGCTCATGATCTGTGTCTTGGCTTCTTCCTTTGATGGCCACAGAGGTTCCCTAAGGTTTGGGTCGTAGGAGAGAAGAGCTCCTGCTTCTTTGGCTACTTCCATGGCCTTCAAATGAGCCGACCTACATGGCTCCACTATTAAACTTATTGATCCATAGTGAAACACTTTCGCCTGCGCAAAAATACATCACATTGGTCACAAAAATGTCAAACTTAACAGAATCAAACAAAAATAACACAATTTGGATCATAAGGAATAATTATCAAGGGACCCATTTTTGTTCTGATTCTTTATGTTCTGAATATGAACTACGACAGGGGTCAATCATTATCAAACTGTTGAAGACAAGCAAAATGTCCTCGCCATTGAGATTAGCTGTAAAGGTAAATTTATAACAATTTTACACTAAAATATTCAACCTGACATCATTTCACACCATTGCTATAAAAAAAACCGACTTTACACGTATATGTGCACATTTACTTTTAAATCATATCAATGAACCCAAAAATACTCAAGACTTTCAAAATTTCAATATAGAGATAAAAAAGAACACAGATTCAGCTCACTTACAAATCTACTTCAGGGAAACATTTCATTAGAATTGACCTAGATGGTGATGGTTAACAACTATGCTTATTCACGGCCAAAAGGTTATAGCTTTTATTTTTTAGTTGTCTTTGGGGAAAACAAAAAATGAAGAATTGGGAAAATCACGTGGTATCACGTGGATCTAAATAAGACCCGCGAAAAAAAATCCGTAAGAAAAGTCACCGCCTCATGAGATCATCATCATCATCTCTACGTTTCTACTAAATTCAATAACGCGATTCCCAATACTACAACGCTTCGACACTCCTCTAATCAAATTTTGTTTCCCAGAAAAATTCAAATTATAAAAACCGTATAATCCTCTAGATCTCATTAAGATCTGGATTTAAACAATCCCAAAATCGTAAAAAATATTAAATCAGAGAGATTGAAAGCGAATTAACGTACGGATCTGATGAGGTCTAGGTTGAGTTCATCAGGACGGAGAAGCATATCGGCGCTAGGATTCCGGTAAAACATAAACTCACGATCTCCATCAGCACGTAACGTAACGAAAGCGAGAGCAGTTCTAGCTCCTGTATCGAAGTTAATCCCCTGATCAGCGACACCGTTCTTCCTCAAAATCCCAGCCAACATATGACCGAACTCGTCGTCACCAAGTTTACCGACGAAAGCGGATCGTCCACCCAGACGAGAAACTGCGATCGCGACGTTTGCAGGAGCACCTCCGGGAGCTTTGAGGAATCCAGGAGCTTCGGCGAGTGAGACGCCTGATTCGGTGGGGACGAAATCGATTAGCATCTCGCCGAAGCTTACGATCAGTCCTTTCTCACCGTTGGATGCCATGAAATCAGAGATCTGTAAACCGTTGGATCAAATCGGAGAATTGAAGATAAAATAAGAGTAAGGAGAGAATATAAATTGAAGGAAGCGAGAGAGAATGGTTTATATAGAGAACGACGGGACTGGTGAAGAAGGCTCTACTACTACTGATATTAGCCTATTTCATTAAATTAATATATATTAAAAAAAAAAAAAACAAATCCAATATATCAAAATATATCCTGAAAAAGAAAAAAAAAAGAAAAAAAAACATGAGTTTCTGTTGCTAAGAAAATAAAATAAAAATATATACATAAATGGGTTTCTAATAAAAAATGCAAAAAATCTTGTAACCTTTTCAACCTTTGCCCGAGTATTTGATACTTCTGTTTAGTTTTCTCCGTGATCGTCTGTTCTTTTTTTTTTTTTTACGATGAAATGAAAAGTTTCGAATAATCGTATATCATAAGTTAATAATGTTGCGTAAGAAAATAAAACTTACAACATATTTATTGGTGTCAGGCTAAATAGGATAATGACAAAACACCTACAAGATACTCTCACGTGTTAGGGAAAATATTTATTCTCGGGGTTTTTTTTTAATATTCTTCAAGTGTTATTAGTATATCAAGACGTGTTTATGAGAAACGTTGTAGATGGTCAGAGAAACTTTAACTCGTTACACTATCTATCATTTTAAGTCAAAAAGTGATCCAAAGCCTAATCTAGTATTTGATGATGGGGTTAGAAGAGGTTTAAAGAAGATAAATATTTCGGAATGGAGTGGAAATTCTGTGTAAACGGCTATGGTTGAACCAACTTATTCAAACCAAAAGTTTTTGTAAGAAAATAATGAAAGAGATATGTTTCCTCTTTAACATTAAAAAAAAATTAATAACAGTTGAAAAATTAATAATTAATAAGCATAATATACGTTAAATAAGTAATTGAATTGAAGCGTCAATGGGGTTTGTCGATGTTGACAAGTTGAGCTATTTAATTATAATCGAACTGGTTTACATTAGAAACCTGTGGGTTCCCCTGTTCAGTTTTCCATAAAACCAGCACTGTAATATATCTACTGCACTCTCTTCAGTTTTCACTTTTTCAATTATAATATCAACTGCTCTATTAAAAATGTGATTTTAGAACCAACAATTCTTCGATTAAAATAAGGAAGAAAAGCCATTTGCAATCAACAATAAAGTTTATCGAATGTTGGTCATCCAATAACAATCAAAAGGAACCTTTTTTGTTTCTAAATCTCGAGATTAGCTTAAAAATGACTCATGATTTGTTTGGTTATATATATATATATGTTAAGAAAAAACCATTTTCACATAATTAATTGAGTTGCTTGTTACAAAAATATTAGCACAAAGCCAAACATTGTTAGGACCACTGGTCCTATACACTTAATGATCATAAATTGTTTTACATCACACCAAAGCTACAAAAGAAGAGGCTGCAAAGTAAGCGAGGTCTGTTCACGTTTTTGGTCTGTTGATTTCATTGTTGTAGTAGCTCTGGTGGTTATGTTGTCATGGAGGATTAAGAGTTTCAGTGTGGCTGATTCACGCAGCCAAGTTGCTACCACCGAACCGCTTGATATGAACCGTCCCATGTTGCCTTTTGACAGGTGGAACGGTGCGTCCATTCCCCTCAAAAGGACTTCAACCGCTCGTCTTAGTGCTCCGTCTCCAACCACTTTGCTGTGTTTCCCCCAACCAGTCAATATACTGCCACAATAAAATAAAACAAAAGTTAATAAAACATATCACAAGTTTTGAACTAACCCGGATAGTGATTAAGAGAGTTAAGGATCACGAGAGATATGCAAAACAAGACCACACCACATAAATGAGTATCTTTAAAGACACTAATCGTAATGCACGACCAAAACTTAATAAACCTATCACAAGAAAACATAGCATCCAGGACATGCTGCTGTATATCAGATTTCAAAAAAGTTTCAACAAAGAGGAGATTGGACAAAACTCTAGGGCTCTGATGGAGTTTTAGGAAGCAACCATAAAATGAAAAGTGTCAGTGTTATAGGCCGGTTTAAGTTCATAGTTTAACCGAAGAGCTCTTTGTAGCTTACCTCAAGACTTTAGGTAACTCATGACCTTCATAGACAATGGAGCGTATGTTTAGTAGCCACGCATGGACCATTGCGCGTGCAGCCCCAGAAGACATGAGGTGTAAGTCCAAGCAAGAATCAGACCACACGTTCTCCCAAACTTGCCTAGATCTTCCCTCAAGTGCAACCAGTTCTGCACCTCGTTTCTATAGCAAAAGGTTCCCAAAAGTAAGCCTTTGTACTAATAGTAACGCATAAAAAACCGGTTACAAAACTTGGCTTCTACAATATCAGTGTGATTTTACCTGACCAAAGTGCCAAAGCATGTCGGTTAGAGCATTGTAGAAGGCAGAAGCAGTCGAACCATCCATTTCATTTACTTTGTCAAATAAGCTCTGAGCTTGGAGCCATACATTATCTCTCTCGCCCATGAGAAGTCCATGAACAACACCATATACCTTATTATCAAAAAGCCTGAGCTCCTCTAGCAGCATTGATGCATCTTCAAATGAGTTACAGCGACTACATTGATACAAACATGACAACAAAATAAGAATCCTCACCACAATGCAGCCAAACAGCAAAACCACATAGAGCTAATCTAGGATAACCCTAACAATTGGGTCATATCTTTCACTCGCTAACTTCAAAAAGAGGATCCAAAAGAGAAACAAACCTGCAAGCATTCAGAATCGCTGAAAAGGTTACAACATTTGGTTTAATTTCCAGCTGATGCATTTTTCGGAAAACTTCCAATATACAGGAGAGCTCCTGCATACCCTCCTTACAATCTTTCGTCATTCGGTTATGACTCTCAATTGTTAACTGCCCAAATAACTGTATTACCCGATTACCCTCTGTTTCAGTCAATTCACTTAGAGCAGAAGAAGAGAAAGACAAAGATCCAACTTCTATGTTATTGGCTCCACCATTGCTGTAATCAGCTGATCTCTCCACAGTTGCAGAACGACCAAAGGCATCGATTATGGAATTGTAAGTTACAACGTTAGGACTAATTCCTTCCTTTGTCATCTCATCGATCAAAGAAACAGCAGAACCCACCAACCCATTCTTGCACAATGCATCAATCAATGCACTGTACAAAACAACATCAGCTCTTAATCCGGCGCTCTTAAACTCCCTAAATATCTCCATTGCCTCTTTATACAAACCCCCTTTCGAGTACCCATCGATCAACGTTGAATAAGTCAGTAAATTAGGCAACACATGTTCTCGCTTCATCTCAGTGAAAACTTTTTTCACTTCATCATATTTTCCTTGTTTCCCATATCCTCCAAGAAGAGCATTATAAGTCACAACATCCTTCTTAATCCCAACCGACGCCATTTCTCTCAGAATATCCAAAGCTCCTTCAGATCTACCAACTTTAGTATAGATCGAAAGCAATGTATTGTAAGAAACTCTATCCAATGCAATACCGAGATATCTCATCTCACCAAACAAGTTAAGAGCTTCATCAAATCTTCCGGCTTTTGCAAACCCATCAATAACGGTGCTATAACTTACAACATTAGGCATGATTCTCTTTGCTGGCATCTGAGCGAGAATTTCGAAAGCAAGGTCCATCTGCCCACCTTTGCAAATTGCATCCAAAAGCGTATTATAAGAAAAGACATCTTGCTCAATCCTTCTATTCGACATCTCATCAAACAGATTCCTTGCTGCTTCCCACAACCCTCCTCTACTACAAACAGCAAGCAAAGAGTTGAAAGTTATTCTATCTGGCTGCACACCGTTCTTCTGCATCTCATCGAAAAACTTGGCTACTTGCTTAAATTGCATCCCGCCTTTACCGCAAGCGTCAATCACAGCATTGTAGGTAACCAAATTCGGCCTCAAGCCATAGTCTTTCATGGAGTTGAAGACACTAATGGCTTCCTCATGGAGCCCACTTCTCCCATAAGCGCTTATTAGAGCCGAGAAGGCGTAAACCGTGTTTCCATATCCACCAGCAAAAGCAGTTTCGAAAATCCTCTTAGCAATGGTTACTTTGCCATATCTACCGAGAGTACTTATCATAGCACTAGCTAATTTCCCTTGCTCGTTCTTTCTCCTCTCTCGTTTAACTGCAAACTCATAAAAGCCAACAGCTTTATCGCACTCACCACGATTCCCTAACTCACGGATTATATAGGTACAATCGTCAGAGCCACACAGCTTTGACTCAAAGCTCAACATTAGATTATGAAACATCTCATCGTCTCCTGAGAAATCAATAGCGTTCTGAAGTGCATCTTCCGCAGCAGAGCTATGTCGTGTGGCCATTGTAGTCTTAGGTCGTCCAAAATGTATCTTGGAAACGAATCTAGTGGATCGACGACCCGAGAAATCGGACGAAAGATCCGATTTTTGGGTTTGGAGAGGCGAAAAGTTAGGAGTCTGTGATAGTTGAGCTGGAGCTACAGTGGCTACCGATGAAGGCGGAGGAGCTGAGCCACGAGGAGACGAAGAGACACCATGTGGAAGCAACGGACGGTGGTTGTAGTTTGGGTTTTGCCGGGTCTGACGATGGTTATTGGTGGTGGTTGAGACGAATCGGGTTGATTGACGACTCGAGAAATCTGATTTGGGGGTTTGCAAAGGAGAGAAATTTGGAGTAGTTTGTGGTAGATGAGCTGAAGCTACAGAGGCGACGGCGGAAACAGATGCTGAAGAAGAGGGAGGAGCTGAGGTAACGGTGCGACCGGGACGAGGTCGCTGGGGAAGCCATGGACGGTGGTTGTTGGTGGTGGTGACCCAGTGAGACGGCGTTGACGCCATTGAAACTAAGAGTTTTGGTGATTACGGAATCGAAAGAGCTACATAACGATAGGGTTTTTCATGGTTCTTTGAAATTCGTAATGTCTCAAACTTTGGATAGGTCTTTGAGAGAAACAAGAGCCCAGACAGAGAGAGAGAGAGAGAGATATAGATATATGAGAATTGGACTCTCTGCTTCCAAAAATATATATATTTTAAAAAATATTTGCTTCCGAAATTGAATAATTAACCAAAGTCATGGTTACTTACGTTTGTTTCTTTCTTTCTTCTTTTTATTTTGCAATTATTGTCTCATATTTGTTTTCCAATTGTGTATCTGTTCTGTTAATATTTTGTGTAGATTTTCCTTTTTCTAAATATTCCATTCCTATAAAGCATTTATCAAATTTGCTCTTGGTTAAGCTTTATGCGAACAACTCTCACCAAATTATACAATAACCTACCTACCTATAGACGAGTAGATTACAGTTGGATGTTGCACGAGTCATTGTCCCACCTAATATAGCAAAAAAGTATTGTTGAAACAAAATCTAAAAACTATGATTATCTTTGTCTAGTTTTTTTGTTTTTTTAAATTTTGTAACCAAAATTTACAACTTTTCAAATTCTAAAGGAATCCTAAAGTTTCTGATGTCAAACTCACTGATTTTAGACAATGATTTTGCTGTCTGCATACCCCTTCAGTATAAGTTACTTATAACGCTTGCGTCACAAATTGATGTTACGTAGATGGTCACACAAATTTCATCTTTTGACATTCTGGTCAAACATTAGCTTACACGTTCTGTAAGATCATCAACAGTCAAGTAACTACCTTACCATAGAGATGTATCTTATTCGTCCCTCATCCCATGAAACCATTATAAAGCTCTTTCACAATCACAGGACAGGACTACAATAGAAACACTCGTAAGAACAGCAAAAATCAGCTGAACAAGAGGAAACGAGAACACAATCAGAACATACAAACTCATGGGATCATTCAACCATTATATTTCAGAAAAAAAACTAAAACCAGACAAAAGCTATCGAAATGAAACCATATATAGAAGTCAATGCATAGGTCAGACTTCAATCATACCAATGGCAAAAGGCAGCATTAGAAACACCAAGATCCTTATCAATAAGCAAAGCCAGATATGGCAATTAACTACATATCTAAGGCGCAATAAATCAAGTTAATTAGACAATCATAATCAAAAATCCGATTAGCTGGAATTATACTTTAGTTTATCCCTTAGCTCTGTTAGACTCATCACATCTCAAAGTTCATTCTTTCTTTCATGTGATGATCTAATTTCTCAAATGAGTGAAAATTACTGCAGATTGAAGCAAAAGACTCTTTCTCACTATTAAAATTCTACAACAGTTGGTTCTTAGCTGCAGATTGTTAACGAACAACATTGAATAAAACCTCAGGAGAAAATAGAAAAACTGAAACTTGCCTTTAAAGAGAAGAAGAAAATCCACTAATTTGTGATACTCTTCTTGTTACCACCACTCAACATCTCATCAGGAATATTCTTAAGATGCTTCCTCTGCTTAGACTTAGCAATCTTCTTCAACGTCTTAGGGTTTGTAATCTTCTGCAATTTAGTACCAGTTCTCAGAACATTCTCCTTCTTCCTCTTCTCCCTCTCTTCCTTCTTCTTCCTCTTCTCAACCTTATTACTCCTAATCTCTTCCTTAAGCTCATTCATCCTCTCCTTATACGCTCTCTTAATCTCCTTCTGCCTCTTCATCTCCTCTAGATCTGGTTTTTTGTTCTTCACAAACCTCCCCGAAGATCTGTGAGTTCGCGGCTGTTTCCAATTCCGGCCGGAGACTTTCCCGGCGATTACACCGTCGTATGTCGGTCTCCCAACCGCCACAGCCATAGGTTTGTTTGGATCTTCTGAAGATGCGACGGCGCTGCGTTTCGCTGAAGGAGGACCAACCAGATCGATGTCCATCGACGATTCATCGGCGATTGCTTCGGCGGCGGCTTGTTCCTGAGATTCGCGCTTACGTTTGTAGGTTTTGCCGCCGAATCCTTCGTCAAGGCACCGGAAATCTACGGTGCACGCCATTCTTCTTATTCTTTGAGTGTGGCTGTGAGGTTTTGGAGAAATTTAGGGTTTTGAGAGTATTTATAGGAGTAGATGGAGACAGGGTAGCAATTCCGGTTTTTAGCCACCCCACACCCACTCAAATCCAATAACTGAACCGAACCGGAATTGGTGTGATTCAATTACTCTGGTTTAGTTGATGCAATCCCAAACACAAACACTGAAACTTATCTTCAAAATCGTAGAAAACCATATCTAAATCATTTATCTAATGATAAACCAATTAATAATCATTGTACAGTTCAACTAGCAAAAATAAAGTAAATCCCACCTTTTCGCAGCTACATAAAAAAAGTCAAATAAATTTTAATTTGTTTTTAACTAAATTCTATATGGCAGATTTAATTTTATGTCCTAACGGTTTTTTCATTCTTTTTGGTTAATAAATCGACATTACAACCAATCAAACTAATTAAAAAAAAAAAAAGGGTTACTGGACAAACATCCAGTTTTTAACTCAACAACAGAAAAGGTAAAAAACAACAAATCCAAAATTGCTTGAAACCTAAAACCCTTGTTACTTGTGGTTAAGCAATATTATGACGACTTGAGGAAGGACTAGAGTTGTTCTGACCGGAGCGGGTCGGAGGAGAGAGAGCCAAACAGAGTTTTCCTCGTTCAGATCGGAAGGACCAGACTTGAATGATGTCATGGATCATTTAAATTATGTTTTTAGTGGAAATTTTGTGTGTATGTGAGAGTAGCCTGAGTTACATTTTTGAATCTCCTATGCTGCATGTATATATTATAGAGTGGGCAATGGAGAAATTGTTGAATTATTGATGGGCAAGGTAAAATTAGAAATCGAAGAGAACATCGGACAACATCGCTTCATCGAAGAATCAGACATTGCAAACCTGCCTTACCTCCAAAACATAGTGTCCGAATTAAAATTCCGTCTATACCCCGCTGCGCTGCTTCTTGTGCGAAGATTAACAGCAGAGCCGCAGAGGACATCAAAATCGGAGGATACGACGTGCCACGTGACACGATGGTAATTAATGGTGAATGCGATGCACAGGGATCCAGATCATTGGAGCGAACCGGTCATGAGGTTTAACCCAGAGAGGTTTAACGGTGGATGAGGAGAAAAAGACAACGTTCGTATGCTGATGGCGCTTGGAAGTGGACGGATCCGTCCACTCCGGAGAATGTGTCCCGGTGTTGGCTTAGCGCACAAGATTGTGACATTGACGTGAGGATCGTTAATTCAATGCTTTGATTGGGGAAAAGTCAATGGCGAAGAGATTGATATGATTGAGGGTCTGGGGATGGTAATGCGTACGATGGTGCCGTTACGAGCCTTGTGTCAGCTTCGACCCATTATGAATAAGCTTCTGCCACACTCAAAGGTTTAGTTATACTTACGTATTTTCTATGAAACATTGTTACATTTTGCATGCGTTTGTGAAACCAAGACTACGTGTGTAATGCGCTAAACAATTGAAAAGCCATGTTGAACTTGAAGCTAAAAGTAAATAAAATGAACTTATGTTTGGCAAAAGAGACCAAACAAAGCCCTTCTTTTTGTTTGTAATCCCACAAAAGCCTTTTTTTACTTCTCTAATTTGTTTCTCCTCCTCTATAAGATAGCTTCAAGTTGAAGAAGTAGAGTAAAATCTAATGAAACCTAATTATGATAATCTAGTCTAAGACATAAGCTAGTGTTTATTTTTTTTGTGAAAAAGACTTCTTTTTGTGAAAGTATGCCAGAGTCAATCATGTTCTTTCCTAAAGTTTTACTGTCGAAGTTTGTTCAATTCTTCTTCGAAACCTGTCAAAGTCTTGGAGAACAAAAGATTGGGACATTGACGTTAAGATCGTTGATTTCGGTAGGAGTTGTGACATTGTAAATCCAAACATTAAACTGCCATTAATATTTTTTATTGTTACTAATGCCATTACTGTTACTATTTTAATGTGCTACCATTCAAAGTCGTAGATTTTCCCAATATTTAAAGGAATCTCATCCATAAATTATTATTACCATTTTTAGCTTTCAATTTAGCTATTAAAAAAAAAAAAAAAAAAAGATACACCTTTGTTTCTCAATATGGCCACGATGCTAAAAAAACACATTCATTGTTGTTAATAGTAGCGCTCTTTGCATTCCCAAAATCAAATGCAATGCCAATCAAAGACGTATACAGTTTATGCAAGGAGACGCCTTATGTAGATCTCTGCCTGAAATACATGTAGATCAAATACCTCGGACCAACGTATAGTAGCCGCACACGACTTCAGTGACGTGTTTTTAATTGCGGTAACGTTAGATAATTACTAATGTAACAATTTTAATTATTTTATGTTAATTATTTATTCTTAATTATGCAAAAATTCATGTGGTAGAAACTAGGATTGAGAAGAAGATTTCGTAATATCAATGATCTAATTACATTTACTATAAGAAAAACTGAATAACTGTAACCACGAAGAAAAGTAATTAATTGTTAAAAATTAATAATATCTGTCAAAAATGGAGCAAATCACAAATATTAAATTTGAAGATGCAAATATTTATTCTGCTTCGGACCATGCATATCTAACATATAAATATGTAGATATCTAGACATAGATTAATTATATATATATATATTTATTTATTTAGAAAATTGTTTGCATTATTAAATTAAGGGTTTTCTGTTAAAAAAAACTTTTCATCTCGCCGATTTTTGCAATTTTACCTTTCACCTCCAAAAAATGCAGGTTAATCCATGAACTCAAAAATAATACTCAATATAACTTTTATACGTTACCGTAAAGTTTGTAAAATGTTGATAAATAATATATCAAATCGAAATCCTCACAACGATGAGTCCAAATCTACTTTTAAATTTTGAAAAATCTAATGTATATAACCGTGAAAACGTTTAGAAGATACGTATAAGGATAATATTGCGTATTATCTTTGAGTTCGCAGATTAACCTGTATTTTTTGGAGGTGAAGGGTAAAATTGCAAAAGTCGGTGAGGTAGATAGTTTTTTTTGCAGAAAACCTTAAATTAATTATACAACTATTAAAATTTTATAAATAAAAAAAAAGACTCTACAAATAAATTTTGATACGAAGCTGCGTTTTATTTTAATTTAATTTTTATAATTTCTATTTTTCTCTTTTTTTTTTTTTTTTGGCGGTGGATCGGATATGTCGTCAAATATCTAGACTTTAAAGTTTGACTAGCTTGGAAGCTGGTCACATATATTACCAAAAAAAAAGCAAGATATTTATTCAATGTAGGTAAACTTAGGGATAGTAATGGATTAGTAGAAAATTGTAACCTCAAACCTAGGGAGAGCATCCTCAATGCTAGAACCCCTAATGGGGTTCTTAACCATTTATTTAATATTAAAATAGATTAAGAAACTTATATAAGAGACTCTTATGTTTTGGTATGTCCAATGGTAGAACCCCTATGGGGTTCTTAAATTTAAAAAAAAATAATTTAATAATTTTATTTTATTTTAAATAGAGTTTATTATTTTTATTTAAACATAATTGACATAAAAACATCATTGTTGATATAATAAACAAGTGATAATATAAGAATCACAAGAGATAATTTCTAGCAGAATCTTGAACCAATCAAATCCTCTTAACAGATACTACATTATCTTCCACACATCACCAAACTCTAAATTCAACTACACAATAAGCTTCATCAACAAATGTAGAACCACAAACGAAAAATTCCAAAAGCTTTCATTTGAGTCATAATCAAAACACAAAAATGATGCAGCTGGAAGTTCAAAAAGACAAACCATTTTGGTCCTTTGCAACATCCTTCGCTGCTTCTCGTACTCAAGGTCTCCAATTATGTGGCGGATTTTGTCACCCTTGTCTGGCAACTTGTCACTGAAATCAGCAAGAAGTTCGATTCTTTGTGTTAATATTCACTTCAAATACCACAAAGACTCCATCTTTTTGCCTACTGCAATCCAACTAAACACACATATATGAGCATAATTACAAACAAACGATGGTTTTACCCTGCAAACTACTAAGTTTTTGAAATTATCTCCACATATACACTCAAAACATACCAATCATTTAAAGCAGGCCTCGTGATAAGAGATTGTGGGAAAACGATGTGAATATCAAATTTATACAATTCCAGCTCCACAGACATTGTGGTGCTTGTCACCGTGTCAACTAATAGAAACAACCACAGAGCTGGATACAATTTTACATCAAATGAACTTAAGAATAGCAAAGAAGAGTACACAAAAATGAAACGGAAGTTACGTTATCTACCAATGAGAGAGGGCTGGGTAATGTTGGAGAAACATCGGACAGCCACGGCATGGTCACGCCTCAGTAATGTGGAAACATGTTTCAACTGTCAAATTACACAACCATCAAAGTGGCGTTATAGAGAATAGAGATACTTGAACAAGAGACAATTACTCTGCTTGCAAAACTAGAATCTTCTAGTACTAATAAAATGAACATAAAGTGTAATACCACAATTGCAAATCATAACGCGAACCCCTACTAACATAAATCACAATCCAGGTCACTAAAGCTCTGAATAGCAAAAATGCAGAATTGCCCATGACTAAATAAATAATACCAAAATTTTGAATGCGTAAACTCAGTTTCCTGAGATCACGAAACATGATCATCGAAGAACTAAAACGATCAAATAGGTGCACTAAAACGAAAAAAGAGAGAAAGAGAAACCTTTTTGGAATGATTGATGATACAAGTTGCGTAAGCCATTGTTGTGCAATCGGAAATGCGTCAGCCGATCCGAATTCGCAACTGTGAATATCTCGATTAGAAGGAAGATGGAAAACAAATAAAATGGTGGGAGTGTTTAGGGTTTTTTTTTCCTCACCACCGGTCAACCGAAATGAATTCATTCAGCTCTTAAATCCCTAACCGTTACCCTATATAATCGAATAGTAGTAGCTTCAGGAACAATAAAGATGAACCAAGCGAACACCATCGGTAGACAGAAGAGAGAGAAGAAGAAGTCGGCGAAAGAAGAAGGGAGAAGAGAAGAAAGAGAGAAGCAAAGAATATTACTTTTTCAGACCATTGAATGAATGCATCTGTACCTTAAGGATCGTTTCTTACGAATCCTAAATAAGAAACGGTTCTTAACAAAATCATCTTCTCATCTTTAATTTAATAATAAAAATAATTAAGAACCCCATTAAGAAACCCCCGTTAATGGATTAGTAGAGAAGTGTAACCTCAATATTTCTTGTATTATTAAATGGCGTCCAAAGCACTAACAGAGGATATTATAGGAAAACTGAGGTTTATTAATATTCTACAAAAATATAATCTTCGATTTCTGATTGAGACCTTCTTATCAGATATCTGCGACCCAAATTCAAGTGACCAATGCACTCAAGCATATCAACAATGTCCGCCAAAAATTTAATGGTCTGCTTGGGAAGAATCGGATCGCTGTATGCGAGGAAAAATACGAGATTGCGGCCAATAATCTTCAGAAGGCTTGGGAAGTTGGACAGACAAAGTCAAAGTCATTAGCGGACCTTAGGGAAATATCCAAACTTAGGTGCGAAGACGAATGGTCAAGGCATGGTCCGAGACAAAAGTCTCCTCTAACTTTCTCTAACCTTAATGTTATAAAACTGTGTCAAATTACTCGTGTTATTACCGGCAAGTTTTACGCCTAGTTGTATCGGAATTTAAATTACTTGGGATATTATTGGTTTAGCTTTGTCACTCACACGTTTAACAAACTGGATTTTTCTCTGCTTCTAGTTATAATCTGGATTTTTTTTTAAATGTTTTTGATAATTTATCATCATAAATGCGTTTTTACGTTTTCAACTTTCGACGCAATTAGGGGATACACCTGAATGAGATTTGCAAGCAAAAACCAAGTCGGGAGATCTAAAGAGGCTAAACTTGTATGTTTGAATTTATCTAAAACCGTGTTTTTAACTTTTCTTTTGTATGTTTGAATTTATCAAATACATCGGGAAGGATCCACGAATACCAGCCGCACGTGACCTCAGCGACGTGCTTTTAATTGCTGTAATGTTATGAATTCAATACATCGTCATTTTAGTGATTATGTATTAGTTATTTATCTAATTAAGCAGTAGTATATGGGGTAGATATGGTAAACTATAAGTGATATATCGGTTATACACTTTAAATTGATACAAAAAAATCTGAATAACCATAACATATAGAATAACCCACTAAAGTCTAAACATCGAGACTAATTTGACTTAGTCAACAAAATTTAGTGATTAAAATACAAAATTAATAAAAAGTGGGGATTTAATGCATATGTTGTAAAGTCGAGGTTTTTCAACTATTTTTGAAAGTATGGGGATTTTGAAAAAAATAACCTATGGACTAAATTCATCTGAACAGTAATCCAAAGAAAATAAAAAATCATTGAGAAATTGTGGCTTATTGGAAACTTTATCAGATAACAGTCTAAAATGCAAGTGGACGACGCAACCACCATATTGACAGGGTCCGTCGAAAGTTCAATGGTCCGAATGGGAAGAGACGGATCGAGGTTTGCAAGAAGAATTAAGGAATCGCTTCGGCTAGGTTTCACACTGCTTGGGAACTTGGACTTCAAAAATCGTTTTGGGCCGAGGAAAAACTGGCAAGGATTGGCACCAACGCTGTGATCGACTGCGAAAACGTATGGAGAAGGGATGGTTCGATACCAAACCACAAAATCAAAATGACCAACGCAACGACCTCTTATGATCAACAGAGTTTGTCACGCAGAACTGGGATTTTCTGTGATATTTATTGGTTCAGTGAATAAAACTTTCTCGGCATTTTTGATAATTTAGGATCATAAGTGCGTGAAAAAAATGACGTTAAAGTTTCGAAGCAATCAGGGGAGAAAGACGAATGACATTTGCAAGCAAAAAAAACAAGTCAGGAGATAAAATCATGTAAACAACCGTTCTAGTGTTATTTTAGATGAGACCTGAGACTGAGGCCAGATTACCGTAAGGCGCTGCTTTGGTTCCGGCTTTCTAACAACCTTTGCCAAACCATTTTTCCACAATGCACAAGAGTCAAGGATGCCACAAGGTAAAGAAGAGGAACACCGATTACACAACCTTCCGATGCAAAATTCACCAATGTCTGGTAAGAACCAAGAAAACAAAAACAAATGATCACCTTTAAAATAACAATATTAGGTGATAATCAGCAAAGGATGTAGACAATACTTGTGAGATTGAAAATCTAAGATCTTACCAACATTCCAGCAGCAAGGTGTATGACTGCAACTATTACTTGATCTACTTTGTTCCCTTTTGCATACCCTTCGAAAGCAATGATCATCGAGAATGTGTGGATCGTAACAAATGCAAGAGCAATGATTGCTGTAAGACATGTTTGTAAAATTACAACATGAGTACTAGTGCAAAAATCAAACCACTAGCAACTCAATGAAGAAGTCACAAAGCTTAATAATCTATGTTGTAAGAACAAAATTTGGGTTCAGTTGACTCACCAGAGATGAGAAAAAATGGCACCTTCGAACATCTTTCGACATAGAATGTGGCCGGACCAAACGCTGGAGTTAAGAGGCTCAAACAAAAGAAGACGGCATGCGCCACACCATGACCTAAGCCACCAGCTGCATGCAATTGACTGGAATAGTCTTAGATCATAGCAAAGAGTAAGAAATGGGATGCATAACAGGTGCTGGATGGGTTCTAGGTTCCATGTTAGTTTCAGCTATATCATTATCTAACCTATTCTACAGCATTCTCCTTCGTCCACAACCAGAAACGAATGCCTAAATATGGTTCGCTTGAGCTTCTGACAAGCTTTAAGGTCAAGGCAGAAATATCTAAATCCTATTCAAGATCAAGATACTTGCAACCCATTTACTTCATGTTTCTTTATCAGACAGCAAGCGTCCAAAAGTGTGTTTTCCTACCTGATAATATAGACTAACATAAAAGCCGCATCTATGAAATGAACTTAAGATCTTCGAAAAATAAACCGGAATGCGTACCTAGAGCAATCTGCAGCTTATCAGTGAGAAACAGACGGGGTCTTGAGATTCGATCCGCAAAGGAATCCAAGACATTCTCAAGCCTCCTTCAGTATAACAACACAATAACATGTTTCAAAACAAGCTATACAGCCAATTTGACTATCATACAATGTATTGGCCCGTAAATCACAGTATCAGATTAAAAAAGGGTAACAACTGAGAGAGATTCCAGTTATGATGTACCATGAACAAAGGTGGGAAGAAGAAGAAACTTACTTGTAAACTTTCCAGAAAAGAAAACGAAGACCTTCCTGGAAACAAACAGAGGTGATAACAAGTAAAGCATAAGGCCACCACACATTGGCTTTGAGAGGAAGAAAAGGTCTCCACAGTCCCGACAAGATGATCAGACTCACAAGCCACAGCAACGTACTGCATTACATTTACCAAGCAAATGAATCAATCTCCCTTTAAAAAAAGAGCTATCAGAGCATATTCAAGTCTGATTCCAAACCCTAACTTTTCCCAGGAAAGTCTTCGCGAAGCACTCAAACGCTATACAAAAGCAGACCCACAGAAACCCCCAACAATTCGAGTGAATTTCAATCGAATCGAATCACATCGATAGCTTCTGGGGAAACAACAGAAACCTAATCCGGAATAAACAGAGAAATTGTCAAAAAGAAAGAACCTGGAGAGAACGGTGAGGATGAGAAAGGGCTTTCTGGAGATGACGGAGACGAAAAGTGAAAGAGATGGTCCCAGAGCCACCAGCGCGTAGCCAATCCCCGCCGCGACCGTCATGCCGCACCGGCGTTGTCACTACTAGTCGCTCAGACTTCCAGATGATCAACTCAACTCTACTCCAAACGACCTCTTGAATCAATCAATTGACAAAAATGATTCTTTTTGTGGTTGTGGAAAAAAAAAATCTGATTTTTTCTTGTTTTGCATCTTTTATTGAAAATCTTGGAAGGGCTTTTCAAATTCAACCATCGATTAAATTTAGAGGAAAAAACTTAAATAACACACATTTCTTGTAATATTATTAGAATAACACATATTTTTTCAATATTACTAGTATAATACTTAACTCTCATAAAATGTCCTTTATGTCCTTAAATTAGGATTTTTTTTTAATTTTTTTCTGAACAGTTAATTTCTCATGTTCTTGTAAAAGCAAAAAAAAACAGAAACTCTCTTAAAATCTATCAATTTCGTATCGTAGCCGCCCTACTCGCCGTCACCTTCCGCCTCGCCATCAGTCTTCTGTGTTCCGGCTCGCCTTCGTCTCGTTTTCGTTAAAGACTTAAGATATTTAATCTTTTTACGGTAAGTTCTCCACCTTTCTACAGTATTCGAAACAAATAGGGTGGATTGTGGGCGGGGAAGTTCGATCATGAGTTATGAAATTATGATGGCTGAGTTATGAAATTATGATGGCTGAGTTATGAAATAAATGATGGCTGAGTTATGAAATAAATGATGGCTGACTTATGGAATTTTGATGGCTGAGTTATGTTGTTTCGATGGTCGACTTATAGTTGGCTGTGCTTGAGTTATCTAGCGTATTACGGCTGAGTTATCTAGCGTATTACGGCTAAGTTACTAACTGTTACGGCTGATTTATTAATCTGTTACGACCGAGTTATTAATCTGTTACGGCTGAGTTATTAATTAATCTGTTCGTATGAAAACAAAGGAAATCGAAGGAACAGATCAATGAAAACAAAGTAAACCGACTTATTAATCTCGGCTGACTTAATAACACACATCATTTCAATATTACTAGAATAATACTTAACCGTAGTGAAATGTCCATAATATCCCTAATTGTGTTTCTTTTAATTTTTTCCCGAACAGTTAATTTCTCTTCCAAGGGTATAAAAAGAGAAAAAAGGGAAACCGAATGTACTTTTCTCATATTCTAGTAAAAACGCAAAACCGCAAAAACGCAAAATCTCTCTCTAGCAAAATCTCTAGCAGCCCTACTCGCCGTCGCCTTCCGCCTCGTCAGTCTGCCTTGTTCCGGTTAGCCGTAGTCTGACGCTTCGTATTCCGCCTCGCATTCGTCTCGCGTTCGTTGAAGACTTAGGGTTCAACTTCCGAAGATATTTACTCTTTCTAGGTAAAGTTCGCCACGTTTAACGGCTGAGTTATGAGTTATAAGTTTCTTTATGGCTCACTTACATATGAGTTTTAATGGCTGAGTTATGTGTTTTTGATGGCTGATTTATTAGATGGAAGGTTCAAAGAAATACCCGTCCCTGCTTTACGAAGATGGGAAATCTCCGTTGATGCCGAAAAGCTTGAACCATAATTGCCAGATGGGCAATTTCGCACGCGTCAGAGAAGCAATAGGGATTGATGCGTGGGAAGCAATAAAGAAAACAAAAGTTGGAATCATTCCCAAGCTGGTCGATTCCGACTATATATGGTCAGCAAAGACCGTACATTATTTTCTTATGCGACAGCTACGGATATCAAGCCAACATGAGATTTGGGCATTCGTCGGGGGGCAACCAATAAGATTCAGCCTTCACGAGTTTACAGAAATTACGGGTTTAGAGTCAGGTGCATACCCTGAGGAAAACTGTGCAGCTGACTACCGTCCGATGTGGGAATTGTTGGGTGTTCCCAAAGGCGCTGTTGGTGGTCCAAAATTTGATGAACTTGCTGGTGTATTCCGAAAGTGTCGGGGTTGGGAATTTCAGCAAAGGATGCAGGTTGGGTTGTTGTGTACTCTTCACATGGGTATACACGGCTTACATCATAATTCTCGACTGCCTATGGAAAGTGCCAAAAGAATCTTCAGAATTGAAGACGTTGATAGTTACCCGTGGGGTAGAGTGGCGTTTAAGGATCTAATGGAAGGAATTAAGAAGGTCGGGGGTCAAGGAAATTCATACACGGTGCCTGAATGCGTCCACGCGTTACAATTTTGGGCGTATGAATCAGTAACTGTTTTAGGGGAGGCTCTTGGGAGATTAACAAATCCTACTGAAATTCCATTCCTTCGTTGGGGTGGATCATGTCCTCGTAAAACAATCGAAAGTTTTATTGCTGATGAGATTGCCAAGCATGGTCAAGTACTGTTTTCTTAATTCGCTGACTTATATATTTATGGCTGACTTATCTTATTTGACGATTGACTTAAATTATATAATTCATGGCTTACTTATCTTACTTGACGGCTGACTTTTCTGTTGTTTTTATGGTTCATTTGTGATTATAGGTGCGTGTCAGGAAGATGGTTATCAAGCCTGTTGCTGAAATTTATCCTGATTGGGGTTCTGAAGATAACGACCAAGCTAACGACCCTGAACTTCATAAGTTAATATGCGATATTTTGGATGGTAATTTTGATGAACGCTTTTGGGATGTTAGAAAAGGTAATGTAGCCGTCCAAACTAAGAAGAAGCATAAAGCTAAGAGAGTCGCTGATGATGTCGAACCCCCGAAGAAGAAGCAGAAGGGAAAGAAAGGCAGTTGCGATGGTGATTTTGGGTTTAATGTTGATGACAGTGGGGATAAAGCAGTAGTAAAGCTTACTTCTGAGAATTTTATAGTTTACAGCAAATTCTATTGTGGTTTAAGTGTTAAGTGTTTACATGAATTTTTATTGTAGGGTTTGAGAGAAGACTCAAGCGGTTGATTTGATCGTGCGATCGACGATAAATTTGATGCAATGGAAACCAGCATTAACGAACTGGTTCATGGCATAGGCGATAGGGTGGTGTCAAAAGTCCGGGAGGAATTTGTCCAGTTCAAATCTGATATAGAGAAAAGAGTTTCTCTAGAAATAGGGATGAAGGAGTTGAGAACACGCAAACCTTATCAGCCACCGAAGATAATCAAGAGTTTACGAGTCCGGTATGTTATCTAATCTATCGCCAGGAAAATGTTATTACGGATGAGTTATCTAGCAGCATATTAGGGCTGAGTTTTATAGATTAGGGCTGAGTTATCTAGCTTATTACGGCTGAGTTATCTAGCTGAGAGTTATCTAGCTTATTAGCTTATTACGGCTGAGTTATCTAGCTTATTAGCTTATTACGGCTGAGTTATCTAGCATATTAGGGCTGAGTTTTATAGATTACGACTGAGTTATCTAGCGTATTACGGCTGAGTTTTATAGATTATTACGGCTGAGTTATCTAGCTTATTACGGCTTAGTTATTTCTATCCTTTTTTTTCCTTACAGATCCATATGCAGAACCAGCCTCCATCCCCTGCGAAGGCGGTTGACGATGTTGACAGCGATTTTGTTGTTCAAGAGGTGGTGGCAGATAAATTTAAATTTAAAACCAAAAAGAAACGGCAAGAGAGGAAGAAAACAGAGGTCAAGAAAGAGGTCAAGAGGATTGTCATTAAGGCCAGAGATGATTGCAACAAAGGTTTTGTGATTCCGCACTTGGTAGATACAAGTGAGGGTGATGACCAACAACCGCAAGAGCAACCGCAACCGCAGCCGCAACCGCGAGATAGTGATGAATTAGCTGATATAACCGAGAAAGTACGGGATGAAGATAACAAGTTGTTGTCCCAGTCGGAGGAGACTGAGGAGGAAAGAATACGGTGCACACAACTGTCTGCTGCTTTAGACGGCATAACTTCTGCTATTCAATCATTAGATGCAGTTGACCCTCCGTTGAAGAAATCGTATCCACCACCACCGTATCCGGCTATTGGGCACAGTGGATTGACTTATATGAGGAAAGATCTCGTCCCTTCGAAAGCAATATACGATCCACTAAAATTGAAAGATCCATTGAGAAAGGAGGCGCTTACTAACTACCTACGTCCGTACGAGTACGTTGCAAATTTCATATGGTGGGTGACATTGATATATATTTCATATGATTTAGTACTAAATATTGCCTTTAATTTCAGGAGATTTCCACTTAATACACAGCCACCAGAGGTGCCATCAGAGGTTTATTTCTACAGGGTTCTCATTACCCCGAGAGCTGCTTGGCCTGAACCTACGTATGGTTGGTTAGGTGACGATGTAAGTTATGCTTAACGGCTGATTTATAATAGTTGAAGGCTAAGTTATCTAGCATATTACGGCTGAGTTATCTAGCATATTACGGCTGAGTTATCTAGCATATTACGGCTGAGTTATCTAGCATATTACGGCTGAGTTATCTAGCATATTACGGCTGAGTTATCTAGCATATTACGGCTGAGTTATCTAGCATATTACGGCTGAGTTATCTAGCATATTACGGCTGAGTTATCTAGCATATTACGGCTGAGTTATCTAGCATATTACGGCTGAGTTATAATTGTTGTTATACAATTTTCGTACTTTACGGCTGACTTATTTTGACTTTACTTTTTTATTATAGCAGATAACTGCTTTCATGAGACTCCTGAGGATACGTTCGAATCTCCAGCCAACCCCATTCCACACTGATCGTATTGCTTTTATCGACAACTGGTCCGTCTCGATTTGGGTAAAAGATTATGAGCAGTTCAAAATAAATCCAAAGAAATTTAAATTCTCTCCGGGGTGGATTAAGCTGGCGAGTGGATTGGCTCCTGAAGATACCCCGACATTCAGGAAGTGGTATGAAGATGTGGATAACCTCTATCTCGTACACAACGTCGGTGGCAACCACTGGATAACCCTAGACATCGATTTGAAAAAAGAGAAAATCAATATTTACGATAGTATAATGGGAGCCGCCACCCCAGACCAAGACAAGAAGTTGCTCGATCAATGCAGGCCATTTACGCGCATGACACCCTGTCTGCTAAACGAAATCGTGCCAACCCATATGCGTAAGACCACCCTGAAGCAGTTCAACTGTAGAAGGGTCAAAAAGAACGTCCCCCAAAACCAAAACCCAGGCGATTGTGGTGTCTATTCGTTGAAATTCGTTGAATGTCTAGCGCTTGGCGTTAATTTCGAAGGCCTAAGTGACGAAAATATTCAACATCTACGAGAACAGATGGCAGCGGATATCTTTGAGGAGGCACCAGAATATTTAAATCATTTTATCGATTAAATTTATAAAATTTTGTTATGTTGATGGCTGATTTATGTAATTATGTGTTATTTAGGTTAGGTTAATGACTGATGACTGAATGTAACATGTAATTATGAAACTGTTAGTACAACGGCTGACTTAAAACATACTGTCATTTCGTTTTACAACTTTACGGCAGATTTATGAACTTATTACAGACGATTTTTGACCTAATTACGGCTGACTTTCGTTCGGCTACTTAAAACATACTGTCATTTTGCTTTATGAACTTATTATGGCTGACTTATTCACTTGTTACGGCTGACTTTCGTTCGGCTACTTAAAACATACTGTCATTTCGCTTTATGAACTTATTATGGCTGACTTATTCACTTGTTACGGCTGACTTATTGTTTTCGGGCGGGAAGCGAAACGTCCCTTGACGTCGATGCGAAGCTTTACGTCCCTCGGGAAGCGAAACATCACTTGGCGCCCCTTCGGGTTCCTCTTCCATTATATATATATAGACTCGCACCCCATAGTCTACAATATCCTTCTAATACAGCACATAATGGCACGCCGTCCATCTCGCCGCGTTAACCGTCCATCTCGCCGCGTTAACCGTCCATCTCGTACCAACCGTGGTCGCTGGACACCGGCGCGTCGGACTGAAGTGCCCCCCGACGTACCGGCGCCTCAGACTGAAATGCCCCCCGACGTTGAACGCAACCTGCAGTTAGCACGTTTGGAGGGTATGATCCAAGCAACTCGCGAATGCACTGAAATAATTGATGCCTAGATCGCAGAGACGACCGCTCACAACGACCGCCTCAGGGCTGAACTTGAAGTGCTTCGTAGGCTGAACGCAGAAGCGGAGAGACGGGGAGGCCTATAGTTGTTGTTTTCATGTTTAGTTTTTACTAGTTTTTTTGTGTTTTCATTGTTTGTAATTTGAAGACTTTTTCGTTTACTAATTTCATTGTTTCGTTTACTAATCAGTTGAACCATTTCCCTTCTATATAATTTGCATGAACATAACCGCATGAACAACATGACAACATAATTATGTCTGACTTATATGACCTTAATACGGCAAAAATAATAAGTTCTTTACGGCTGTAATAGCGACTTATGAACTTACGGCTGACTTATGAAGTTACGGCTGAGTTAATAGGTACTTTACAGTTGACTTGCCCTTTGTTACGGCTGAGTTACGGCTGACTTAATCTGTTACGGCTGAGTTAATAGATACTTTACAGCTGACTTGCCCTTTGTTACGGCTGAGTTACGGCTGAGTTAATAGGTTTTGTACGGCTGATTTTCAAACGTTACAGCCGAGTTAATAGGTACTTTACAGCTGACTTGCCCTTTGTTACGGCTGAGTTACGGCTGAGTTAATAGGTTTTGTATGGCTGATTTTCGAACGTTACAGCCGAGTTATAGTACATGAGACTCTTATTATGACAATGAATTTGACAACAATGAATTTATGGTTTACAAGTTTTTGCATTGTGTCCAACCCGATTACATAGAGAACATGTGTGTTGCTTTCGAGGACGTTTATTCGACAACGCCATTTCTAAAGAAGATTTAAATCGTGACATCTTAGGTCTTCCTGGTTGACTCTGTGGAATTGGTGGCAAGCACACTTGTTTAGCTACACGTTCAGGTACGGGTAGTGCCGTATCAATAGGCATAACTGTACCAGCATACGCATTCGTTAAATAATCCCTCCGCCAGTACGGGTCACACAGTGATATACGAGAAACGTTCCTATGCTCGGCCGATGCGATTGCATGTACGCAGGGCACCTTCTCGACGTTAAACCGACGGCATGTGCATCTCCTGACATTCAAATTAACAATATGCAAAGATGTCCCGCAAGTAACTTTTGTATGCACATGATCTATATTTTGTAACTGCGCAAGTCTAGCACCACTGACACGGGCCTGAAAATAATATAAAATTAATGACGGCTGACTTAAGACATCGACCTTGCATATAAAATTAATGACGGCTGACTTATACTATTGTTATGGCTGACTTACTTCCAATAATTTCTCAACCCCGCGTGTAAGCGTCGTTTTCATCGACCTTGCATCTTCTCTTCGCTGGGCAAACCACCTCGTCATCAATGACCTTATCGTTTCTAAGAGACGAACAATTGGCAAACTTCTAGCTTTTGAAAGCACCTTGTTCATCGACTCCGCTATATTTGTTGTCGTTATGTTATATCTATCACCCGGAAAATGAACACGTGCCCACATTCGTACATCGGCTCTCTGGAGGTAGCCATGAAGATCGGGATTTAGTGTTCTTATCTCATAGAAAACGGCATTGAATTCATCCATCCTGTAACAATTTGCAGCTTTCTTCACCAAACGAAACAAGTTTCCACCTTTAAACCGTACCAATATGTTCTTGTATAAATGGTACGTGCAGATTCCACGAGCCGCTAACGGATAAACAGTCCCAATTTCTTTCCCAATTGAGTTATGTCTATCGGAGATAATCGCGAGCCCGTTCTCGTCCGGAACCACAAGTTTCAGTTGTGAAAAAAACCATTTCCAAGAATCATCATTCTCGGTGTCGACCAAACCAAAACCAATTGGAAATATCTGAAAATTACCATCTTCAGCTAGTGCTGTAAGAAGTGTGCCCTTATATTTTCCATGAAGAAATGTACCATCGACAACCACAAAAGATAACCCATTGACGCTCGCACCGAATGCAATGAACAAATACTTGAATCTTCCTTCCACATCAAGTTGAAGACGCGTAATTGTACCCGGATTTGCCCTTTTTATCATATATAGATAAGACAGCAAGTCTTCATACCCCTTCTCAAGACTTTCGGTATCGATCCGTCTTGCAAAGCGTAACGCCCTATGCGCCTTCCAATAATCCATCTGTCGACAATACTTAATAACTTAGCCACACGTAAAATAAGTCAGCCGGGTCATACTTACTAAGTCAGCCATGAGGTATAATAAGTCAGCCGGGTCATACTTACTAAGTCAGCCATGAGGTATAATAAGTCAGCCGGGTCATACTTACTAATGAGATATAATAACTCAGCCACACTTAATATAAGTCAGCCGGGTCATACTACTACTAAGTCAGCCATGAGTTATAAAATAAGTCAGCCGGGTCAAAAATTTACCTTGATTCCAAATTGCTTGGTAATGGCTACTGCGACATGTCTGGGTTTGACTGATGGATCAATGTCGCCAAGGAAATCTCTATACAATGCTCCTAAAATATCCGGTGTTGCTTGACGGGATCGATTAGAACGCTTCTATAACAACATGTGTGTTCTTCATCATATCCAGGAATATAGAATTCTCGAGATTTTCCTTGGGTAGCCCGAACTCTCCAGCTACATCCGTTTACCCAACACCCGACAATAAGCATTTTTTTGTGGATACCGACACATCAAAATCGAATCGATCCCTCACCGTAAGAAGTTTCGAGACGAAGTTCCAGATCTTTTTTCCGGGCATATCTCTGTCCGACGTAAATATTTAGCGAAGACATCTCCAACTTGAAAACTCATCGATCCCATCAAATGGTGCCCCGCAATATTCTGGGATCTCTTCTTATGCGGCAAATTAGGTGAATTTTCATCTTCTTCAACAAGCTTTCCTAATATTGAAAAATTATCATCATCGATGACGCACCATCGTGGTCATCAATGATGTCAAATCTGGTGTCAAATTCGTCATCTTCTTCATCTTCAGATTCGCCTCCTCCTTCGTGGCTTACAGCTTTACCCTCCATATATTTGTATTCGCTACATTCTGCTGAGGACTCGATCCGTACTTAGTATGCCCAATATCCTCATCTAAATCACTACTATTACGTACTTCGTTACCTTCATCTTTTGAGACATGATGAACGTCCGTTTTGACTTACCCTTCGCATAACATCATCATCGTTGATCTCTGTGACCTCCATACAAAGACGTAGCTGGTCGATTTTGATTAAGCTCAAAAAGCTTTGCAATTGTCGCGTATTGCAGACATAAACCGGAGGCGTATCCCGAGATAATTTTTTCAAAATTTTATAAGATAGCATGTAGCTCACCTGAATTTTATACCTTCGCGACTCTAGCCCGTAGTCCTCCATTATCATCTCGCTCAAGATTGTCGTATGATGTTTGTTCATGTACTTGAAAAACTCGCAACCTCTCTTGTCAGGGATTAAACGTAAATCGATCTTTTTAACCCACTTGCCGGAAATAATTATTACGGGATCCATTCAATCGAAAGAAAGAGATGAATGACGATGACGAAGAACAAGTTTGAATTGTTGGCGACTCAACCTACTTCGACTAACCCTACTTATGCGATGCATTCAGATCTGATGTGGTTTTTGTTTTTACGACATGGAACTATGCCACCAAATAAAATCATAAATCAGCCACAGGAAATCAGCCACCAAACGAATTGCTAACTTAGTCGTAACAGGCAATCTATTTAAGTAATTATAAAAGTTTACAAAATCGGCCATCAATACAATTAGATCAGGTGATAAAACTTAAGTAAGCTGCTACATTGCATAAACCAGCCGTCAAAGAATACTATTACAGTAATTACTACCTAATTACTTAGTCAGCCGTTACTAATCAGACTTATCAGTAAATCAGCCTCATTACGCCTAACTTATGACAAGTCAGCCACCATAAGCGGGCATAAGTGAGTCGCTACACAATTAAATCAGCCACATAACTCAGTTGGGTTTCGATAAGTCAGCCACATCTATGCAATAAGTCAGCCCAAAGTATTCATAAATCAGCCGTCGGAGTTAAAGTCAGCCATAACTTACGGCTGATTTACCTAACAAGTCAGCCGTTATCATAAATCGGCCATTACTCTTACAACTCAGCCGTACTTTAAAAAATAAATTCCGCGGCCGAGTTTCATAATACACGTAGGCAGTAATGATGCCACGTAGGATTTTTTGCTGATGTGGAAGAAAAATGTAGTGGCAGTTTTGTTATTACGTTTTTGTTAGCAAATGATTATCAGGATATTTTGGTAATTCGGAAAAATGAATAACATTAAAATAATTAAAAAAAAATCTGTACTATCTGGGTCATTAAGTTCTCTTTGTGTACTATTTAAATAAACGACCCTTAAATTTAACACCAGAGATAATTAATTACTTGGTTTCTGAGAAATCCACAATAATTATCTGCAATCTTCCTAACTGTTTACCAACTTGCTCTAATCCTATTTACATGGACAAGTTTCATCCTCAACATACAAACAAAGAGGCTTGGGTGGGTTTTGTTGCAATCCTCTCTAACAGTTTTCTTGGATGCAATTCATCTTTCCAGATAAACTAATCACAAAAAATGGGATTTTTCAAAATAAAAAAGTCTTGGACGTTGGATCATAGTTCTTTGCTTTGATTAGATTTCTTCAACTTGGATGAAGGACTTGATGTCTCTTTGAATGCAGCAGGACAAAGCTTAGTGATACTGCAGGCTTCGCAACGAGGTCTCAGCGGTGTGCAAATCGTTTGTCCAAAACCCACCTATTAAAAATTTCAGACAAGACAAGAGTCCACAAGAGGTAGGCCGGTTAAGTTACGATTCAATGTTTTCATTTGATTTGTATAGTCTCAAGTGTATCTTTATGGTAGAAGAAATGGTGAGGGATGACGCACCAAGAGCGGGTTAATGGCGACCCATTCTTCCTTTGGAAGCCATTGTTGCAAAGCTACTCTTGTTTCCTCCGGAGATGTAGTTTTCTAGCAAAATCACGGATTACGTATGTGTGACAAAGAACAGGCAAACAGAAGACGATCTGCTCAGTTTGTCACAAAGCAAATTCTGATTTAAGCCAATTCCGAAGTACCTGTTTGGTTCCTGGTCGAGACACCCAACCAAGTCGATTGCAAATGCGATGCACATGTGTATCTACACATATACCTTGGACATCATTCCATGCTATATGCAGAATCTGACATGTGATAACAGAAGAAAACTTTGAGAAGCTTTTTGAAAACATTTCATCTAACTCACGAGATATAAGTAATAATATGGTCGATTTTTACCAGATGGGCCATCTTGGGACCAATCCCTGGAAGAGACAGTAGGTCGTCCAAAGAGCTTGGAATGTCTCCTTTATATTTCACTAGACAAATTTTAGCTATTTTCTTCATATATGTAGCCTTCCTTGTATAAAATCCAACCTGAAAGTAAAGGCAAACTGTTAATTTCGTAACCAAGATTTTACTAAGAATAAGGCCCTTTTCTTTTTATATAGAGTCTCTCATTCCTTTCCTTATTTCCAACATTTTTTTGGAGAAATTAGCATAAAAATTAGCACACCAAGGGGCACATGCCAGAGGCAATGATGTGAAGAAGTAAGACGACAATTGAATAACATACCGGATAGATCAATTCTCTTATGGTTGATTCATCAGCTTTGTCAATGGCTTCGGGCGTGAGAAGGTCGTTTTGATGAAGACGATGTATTGCTGCTGCATGTTGAAAGCGTCTGAATAGTAAGTATGCATGTATAATCATGAAACTTGTAAATGCAGATGATTTGAGTGTAAACTAGAAAAGTGAAATAACTGTTTCTTTAACAGCACAAAACTCACCGTTATTAACTTGATCTTTTGTCTGACTTGAAAGAAGTGCTCCTAGCAAGACAGCAAATCTTCTTTCCTAGGTATAGCAAAAAACTGATCAGTGTTGAAACAAGAACAATCCATCCCTCTGCTTTCCAAGCATAGCTTGATATTATGAAATATGAAAACAACAAGGAGAAAAAGGTTCTTTCTTGAGCAAACAATAAGAATCCTTTCCTTAGCTATTCACTAGCGATAAGTACATCAAAATTTATAAGAGACTTGAGGACAAATGTGCTTTATAGGGTAAACAGAAAACCTCAAGCTCAAAGAGCTAGAAACTCAGTGTATCTCATAGCATACTTCCACACAAAAACTAAACACTAAATCGAGGAAAATAATTATACCGTAGGAGGTAGAAAGCTTCCGGCCTTATCACATCCCATAGAATCAACTGGTGCATCTTCAGAAGATCTCATTTGACGAATACCCTCGAGCACTTTTACCCAGTTTTCAGGCGGATTTCCTGGATTATAACCAACCATTTACTGTGTGTGAAGAAATCTGTAAAGTAAAAACCGCACCAACCCTATCATTAAGGGACTCGCTGCATGGTAACATACCTACTGTTTTGACTGAAGTCACAGTGATGCTAGTTTCCGTTGACCTCCCTGCAAAAACTAGAATAATGAATTTCTCTTGACCGTTTAAAGAATCTTCTTGATGATAGAATATCTCCTACCAACTTCTATTCAGATTAAATCTGTAAAGACATTTAATGGCAAGTGCATGTCATGCAACTAGTTTAGAAAGTAGTCAGGTTCTTTGGCTATTTCTTTCTACCTGGTGATTGATATTAAGTTTAATGAATGGTTGGGAATGTGAAATTTCCGAGTTTATATAATGAGACTTACTAGATGAAGGAGATCCAATATTCTTTTTGTAAGCGAAATCTTCTATATCGGGTAAACCACATAGCTGCTGCATCATAAAAAATGAAAAGACCGAAGACATTACATTAAGCAACACATAAGACTCTAAATAGTAAATACTAACACAAGGTCATATATGTTCATGGAACAAATGGAAAAACTAATCAAGGTTTTCTCTCATTTGCTGAAGGCAACAAAATCACAAACACTCCGATCACTAACAAGCTCATAGGGTTGGGTCAGATTAACTTCAAACCCAAGACATTTGGATTAATGGGACAAAATCTGAACCAAGTAAAACTCACTCCCAAGAAATTATCACACTTGAGATCAAGGAGGTGCAATCTCCAGAACCCAATCCTACAAAATGCAAAACCCTTAATTTCGTTTTCAAAATAGGGAAAAAGGAGGAAACTTACTTTGTGGGTATTGACTCCTTTGCCGGAATTTTTCTCCAGAGGCTCCAAAGGTTCCTGCTTTAGCCTTTTCTTCCGGGTATACACTCGAGTCTCCGACCCACAAGCTCCATTGGCTGTTTCTAGTACAACATACTAGTCACGCACGGCGCGATAATAACAACAACAGCAACATAAATTTTCCACGGAATTTGAACAGAAAGAGCGAGAGAGAAAAGAACCTGAGTTGGAATCCGAGAGAGGATGTTGGGCTTTTAAGGACATGGGTTTAGAAGAAGATACAGCTCCATGAATTTGGCGATTCATGGTTCGAATTCGATAAAACCGAGCGGCGTTGTGAAGGGTTGAAGAAGCGGCTCCGTTAACGAGAATCATACAAGAGTCGTAAACTTAAGAATTGCAATATTAACGAGAATCATACAAGAATCGTTTTTTTTTTTTTTTTTTTTTAATTATATTTTGAGACACACTATATGCCAATACAAACCATAAAAGCCAATAAACCACTAGGACCAACAAATCCACAAAGGATCTACGGATTTTCTCACGGTTACAGAACCAGAGGAAGAAACCAAAAAAATAGTTGTAGCCAAAATAAAACACAACCAAATACAAGACCTAAGACTAGCCAAAATTACTAAAAAAAAATTCTAATAAGGAAAAGAAAAGGAAAAAACCAACCGACACATTGCTACATAATGCTTTTGATCTCATCTGTCGAATCCAATTTCGTCTCCCGTATCAGATTTTTAGTGTCAAAAAAGCGTCATTGACTAGCCAACATTTTGAGCTTCAAAAGAAGATACATCATTGAAGAACAAGGCTCCATCACAGGACAATTGCTCAAAAGCATCCAAGCACGGACAACAATCTTCAGTAAAAAGGCTACCACCAAGATAAACACCAAAGATTTGAGTGGTCTTATGAGAAGTGATTGAGCGATGATATTCCGCAATAACCCAATGCTAATCAGCTTATCCAAGCATGATAATAGTCTCTTATATTGTTCACCATCCCATGAGAGATGGAGGTTAACTTGAGGAGCCAGCTATTATCCATGGAGAAGACAAACGTGATCGTCGACCATCACTACTTAGCCACTACGACATCCCTTCCACCATAAATAAACCACCACGACAAAGAGAGGGGCATGAGGATTAATCTCAGGCAAGTTAAGTTGCCACAAGAGACAAACTTAAGCACCTAAACTTTTTATTTATTATGTCAGTTAAGAATTATTAATTTTAGGAATAAGAAATAACATTATTTAGCCGAGAAAGAAGCAAATATTAAATCGATTTTTTTTTCGTACTCAATAGACTATTCGGATAAGTAGCTATTTTGGGTTATGACTCAATCGAGAAACAATTCAAGGTATTGTCAGTGACCTGGTCAGATTATGGTATCTCTAAGGAACATCAAGTTCTAACATTAGGAACTGAGACACCGTCATGGAGAATGATTGAATGTGGCATACCTCATTATCTTTTATGTGATGTGGTATGCATCAATGGTGTTTTGTATTATCTGGCTTCGGACAAAATGTGGATTTTTATGATAGTTTGCTTTGATGTTAGATATGAGAAGTTCAGCTTTATTAAATTCATGGAACCTTTCAAAAGCGGCGCTGTTCTGATTAACTACAACGGTAAATTGGGTTCACTTATATTAGAAGGGTGCTGTTCTTTTATTAGCAGATTTGAGATATGGGTTCTAGAAGATCCCGAAAAACATGAATGGTCGAAGCATATTTACGAATTGCCTCCTATGTGGCAATATGTACTTGCACGGGATTTGTTAATATTTGTTGGAGTGACTGCTACATATGAAATTGTGTTGTCATCGCGCTCTCCAACTCACCCTTTCTATGTTTTCTACTACAATTTCTAGAGGGAAACTATCAAAAGAGTTGAAATTGAAGGAGCGTTTAAGGAGTAGACATTCTCCCCTGTTTGTCACGTTTACATCTTTCTAGACCATGTAGAGGACGTGAAGCTTATGCATGCGTTTTAAGGTTTTATAAGTTGAGATTTTGTAACATAGCTAGATTGGCTCTCAAGTTCTAATCATAAGGATCATTTGATCTCAATTAAGCCCTTATCTTTCCACTCGTTTTGTGAATTTTTTTTGCTTATTGGATGACTATTTATGTTGTCTATGATTGTACTTCTTGATACCATGTTCATTGTCTTGTCAGTGGTTCATACACTCTGGAGCAATGGTTGTTCTAATCTAAGCTAAAATTTCAATTTTCTTAAACTCTTCTCTATCTATCACTATGATGCTCTAATTTAACTTCCGACTATATATTACCAAGCTAAAATTGCATGGATCAAATTCTAATATGCCCCAAATGGGAGAGAGCTCAAATCACGTTTGCCTCCTCCTTATTCACTATGCCCCTCTCTTTAATGAAAAAATCCGAAAATACCATCTAATTAAAGCATAGAACTCAATGAGAACATATATTTCAGCTCTTTGATTGATCCAAAACATGTACATATATGCATATATATAAATGCTACCTGTATTTACTATCCAACAGATGTACAATCCATGAACAAAATTGTCGCCAATGCAGATGTTGGCTTGGCAAGTATACACTATTTAAACCGTACGATGCCTATATCCTCGGGTTATCAAATCCGTAAAGCCTTTTCTTTTCATAGAGAATCGTCGAACAAGAAACCATCAGTGTTGAAGTCTGAATCTATGCCTTCTCTTCCCTTGAACTCGCAAAGCCCAACCGCCTTTTCTATAGAGAAATCATTCATCAAAGCAAAGTCATCTTCTAAGAATGTCCTGGACTTGCGGGTCATGATGAGCTTCTTAGGTGTTTTTCGTTCTTTAAGTATCTCTCCAGTATCTTCTGTAGCTTCAATAGGTACCACCTTTGAAGATATTTTACTCGATTTCCTCAACCTCGATGGCAAACTCTTGTTCCTCTTCACACTGTTCCTAATAGGTGGTTGGTTCTTGCTGATCTCGGTTTTCTTGGTGCTACTGTTGTTGCTGATTGTTCGTTTCAGTTCTGGAATCCTTGTTGGTTTTGAATTTGTTCCAGGACCGTTGAACATGAGCTTCCTCTTACACCCTTCTTTAAGATCTAGCTTTCTTGTTTGGAGTTGTGCCCTCATTGATCTTGGAGAGGTACCTGCAATCTTGGATCCTACTGACTTCTTTCTCCGCGGAGACATGGAGAAATGCTTTAAGATATCCTCTGGTGTCCAATCAAACTTCTGCTCAAATGGCCAGAAGAGTGGCTCCACAACAATCTTGCTCTTTGAGTCTCCAATCTCTGCACTCTTCTTTAAAGATGATGTCGCAGTGGTATTAGTAACACTAGATGGCATGGCAGTTGAGTAAACCGGTGAAGGAGACTTCTCTGTTTCTACAGAGAAGCTAACTTTCTTTTCTTCAGAACTCTGTGAAGTCAAGTCAGGACTCACTAATCTGTTGGAATTAGATGACTCTTCATTTAATTTCCGAGGACAAGACTTGTTGTTGCCTTCTGGTAAACGCGAAGACGGCTTTGCAGAACCATTTCCACGAGATTTCCCACCTGAGTTACAAACTTTTCCATCTTTTCGAATGTTCTCTAAAGAACATTTCACGTTCTTTGAACTTGTCTGATGATGATTCTTTTTGGTTGAGCTGGTGGATTCTTGATTTAAAGACAGAGAAGAGTTAGCTACATTGGACAACCACGAGATGATCTTTTCGTCAACTGAGAAATGGAACGAGACAGACAATCGACGTTCCTCTAAGAGAGAGGTAGGAGACGCACAATCTGAAGACAACCAAATGGAGTCACCGTCGTCAAAACATCTCATCTTCATAAACTGTTTACCGGATTCATCTATCTTTTCACGCCTTGGTTGAGGCGAAACACCTGCAGATTTTGTCCTCTTAGTGTTTGTTGTTGTAACATCTGGAAGAGCCTTTTTCCCCTGAGGTAGCCTCATGGATTCATAGTTAGCACCGGTCGATTTCGATCGAGGAAGAAGTAATTTCGGATCATTCGTTGTGTTCTTCTTTTTCCTAATGGAGAAAGTTGATGTAACCCTCTTCACAAAACCTTTTGATCCATCTTTCCCACCACCTGTAGAAGCCATATATATTGCAGTTTCAGTTTAGCTCCCTTCAATCTTAAGAACCAAAATACAAAATTTTGTTTGCTTTAAAAGCAGAACAATTCACAACATAATAAAAAAAACATTTGCGTGTGATTAGAGATTAAACGGAAACGGTAAATACAGGACACATTCTTGTCATTCTCTGAATAAGAAAGCTAGAAAGTAGAAAATGTCAACGACTTGATGATGATTGATATATGACAATTAAAAACTCTTCTAACATTCTTGATTTGTTGATGTAATACAAATGATGTATCCATTAAAAAATCAATAAATAAAATTCTGACACACCAAGCACTAAGTGTTTTTTTTTTTTTTTTTTTTTTTTTAATTCTGAGGATTAGGAGGAGTCAACAAATAAGCTTCTCGGCTTCTCCAACTCAAATTAAAATACCGATCGGGCTCTAGAATAATCAATAAATTAAACTGCTTTTACCTTAGAACCAAGACTAGCTTTCAAGAATAACTCTCAAAATATGAAATAATTGATAAGAAGTGGAAACTTCGATGATGAGCGAAACGGTGAAATGACAACGAAAGCAGAAAATAAGAACCTTTGGCGTATTTACTAGTATTTATTATATAAAAAAAAAAAACAATATTAATATTATTTTTTCGAGTCAAATATTTACTAGTATTTATTATAATAAAGTAAAAAAATATTAATATTTTAAATATAAATAATAATAAAAAATCTTGCCATCTTTAATTATTGACAAAGAATGCATTTTATATGAGAATCCTACCATAATTTTAAAAAATTCACACTTAAGGCAATATGATAATTCAAGATCAACCTTGAATTTATAAACATACAGAAAATAAATCTCCATCACTGTAAAAACTATCAATTAATATTACTGATAGCTATTTGATTTAAGGAAATTAAAATATATATATTTTTCTGTGTGTTAAAATACTCGTAAACGAGCTTTCAGGGCCTTTTTGTCTATGGGGCCTTGGGCTAAAATAACTTTCAAATCTCAAAACATTACTGTATTTGGTTTATTACACTAAAAATGATAAAATCAAATAATGTACCTACTTAACCCGTAGCGATCTGGGCTGTACAAGCACAGTCGCGACAGAGTTAAAACCATTTGAAGAAGAAGAAGAAGAAGACGACGATTCGGAGAAGAGAGAGAGAAAGCGAAGATGGGTGGAGGAATGGAAACGAACAAGAACAAGTTCATCGAGGATTGGGGATCCGCTAGAGAGAATCTCGAGCACAATTTCCGCTGGACCCGTCGCAACTTCGCTCTCATCGGAATCTTCGGCATCGCTCTCCCTATCATTGTCTATAAGGGAATCGTCAAAGATTTTGTGAGTTCAATCTCTCTCCCTATCTCATCATCGATTTTTCATTTCGATTCGATTCTTCCCCATGTTAGATATCTGTTTCGTGCCCTAATTTTTCATGTATTGTATGGATTTGGATCGTATGACACACATTTGAATTGTGTTCTTTTCCCGTTTGATTTAGCTGTTTCCTTTGTTGTAGATGCATCTTAGATGATGGTTCCATTTCCGGAGATTGATTATAGCTCTTATTCAAACTGGTTAATTTTTGTACCGAGGAAAGCCTCTGATTTGGAGTTAGGGTGAAAGAATTTTTTTTTTTTTTTTTTCATCCTTGTTTTTACTTCTTATTAAGCGTCTTAGTTTCTCCACTTATTAGGTCTTCTTCTGTTTGGATTACTATTGCTAAAGTAGTTGAGGGATAAAGTTGGTTTCCCTGCTATGAAAATTGTGTTTAAATGCTTATCTTCAAGTCTTGATATGTTTTAGCTTGTAAAGATTGGTTCTTTGGCTGTAAAAAATGGTTTATCTGCTTCTCTTTCTATTATTTCTGAGCGAGTCTGAGCTTATTTGGTTATGAACAACTACTCTATGGTGGACTTTCAACATTCTTAATCTCCCAGTGGTTCATTGCTACAATCCTTGAGGATTCTCCCTCCATATTAGTATATGAACTCTGAGTCCTTGTATATAGATTCGTGCAAGGTTTATGTGATTGATGCATTACGGCATTCCTTGTTAGTGGAATTTTTCTATAAGATCAAGATGGGAAAGAATTTATGAGTTACTTTCCACTGTATTGAATGATATACTTTGTAGTTCTTGTGCTTCACAACACTAAGGTCAAGCTAACTTACTCAAATCTCGAACTTTACAGCATATGCAAGATGAAGATGCAGGCAGACCCCACAGAAAGTTCCTCTGAGGTTGTTTGCAAGAACAAACTCTGAAATAAGTCTCAGCAATGCGAAAGTCCAAGACAAGAATGCTTAAGCCCGCTTTTGTTTTGCATTTTAATCAACATCTGAAGGATATAATCTCTTTTCTGGAAAAGATTTTTGTAATGACTATACTTGTTTGCAAATAAAATAAAACTCGAGTTTTCCCTTGAGTTTGCATGCTTATTGTGTGTTGTTGATTAAGCATGTACATGATTTTAGCATTTGTTCTGGAGGCACAAAATAAAATGCAGTGAACCAAAACAATGAAAAATCAAGACCCGAAACAAAATAAATGGTTATTCTGAAAGCAAAGCTTCGAACTTGGATATGAGTCAAATGGCATATGTGGGTAGGCGTATAGTCTCATTGTGAAGTTGTGAGATCACATTGTGACATTGAAGGTAAAATACTCCCTCACTATGATCCAAACTAAAATTGATCAATTGGCTACGCACCCTTAGTTATTTGTTTTCAACAAAAAAATATATACATATTTATAATCCGTAGTGTAATACTCGTCTTGCTCCACAAGTTGAAATGTCTGTCGCCCAAAAGTTATGAATTATGCCACGATAGAAAATTGTCACAGTCCTTATCCCCCCCCCCATGTCTTCCGCCTTTTCATATTGCGATAATCGAAAAAGAAACTCAAAATCATTTGCATCGTTCTTGAGTCCATGCTTGGTCAATGTGGAAGATTCATGTAAGACCCGTGCTTCGGACAATCCATTCTTCGGTACGGACAGAAATTCAGACAGGCTAGAAATGCCGATGTTTGGGCTAGACAGATAGTCGGAAAATTCGGAAAAATCCAATGTTTGGAATCGTACGGATGGGTCTGCGGATATACGGATAGTATGTATGGATGATGGTTTGCGGACAGACGGACATGACGTCCGGACGCGATACGGTCGTCGGATACGATCGGATGCTGCTAACGGACGGTACGATCGGATCGTACGTCCGGATGAGTGTTGCAGACGCGGAAGGACCGTCCGGATGGATTGTCTGGATGCTATCCGGACGTTCGCATCGTCCGTCCGGATGGACTTGCGGACGTATGGACTGCGTCCGTACGGACGGTATGTCCGGATTGGGAAATTTCGGACAAGACCTTGTCATTTTGGGATTTTTCGGACAAGAGTGGATCTTTGGACAAGGTTGGTCCATTTGCAGACATGATTGGTTGTTAGGACAAGTTTTGTCCGAATGAGAGATTTTTGGTCCGAGAGGACAAGGGACCCTCGATGATCGTACGGACATTGATCCTAAAATTTCGGACATGATAAGGTTTGGACAAGATAAGGTTCGGACAGGATAAAATTCGGACATGATAAGATTCGGACACACGGACCATCCGAGGGACCGTGAAGGGACCGTAAGGACAACATCCCTAATATTTCAGACATGGATAGATTTTTGGACAAAAACTGTCCTAAAACCTTATTTGGTCGGTTTTTAGACAAGTTGGACCGACAAGATATAATTTGGCCGAGAGTTTCTCATATGGACCGATGGACGGTCCGATACGAGTCAATTGGGGTTTGATGGGACAAAATTGATTTGACCTGGGCCAAATTGATTGTTATTGTGGGGATCGACTTTTTGAAGCTAAAACTCGAGTTTCCTAACGCTGGAAAGAAGTTCTGGGCTGTTATGCAAAATTGGTCCAATAGGACCTAAAATTTGACAAAAATTTCTAAGTGTTGGCCCGTATGGGGACTTAACCTAAAACTCGATTTTATAAGGACCTATTGTCGAGTTGGGCCGCCCAACACTTAGAGAAATCAGAGAAAAATTCGAGCTGCCTTGAGAGAGAATCCGTGAGCCCTTTGCCGTGAAAGAAGAGATCCTTGGTCCTGAGAGAGTTTTAACGTTTGCGTAAGCGTTTCTCTCTTGTGTGCGTTTGTTTTGGGTGCAGTCCTGAGTTTTTTTTGATGGGTATGGTCTGGTTTCATGGCAGTGAAGCAAAGAGCCATCGGGTTTAGATATCCATCGTTTGGATTTGTCAGAAAACGTAAAAAGGTAAACGTTTTGTTGATGGATCTGTTTGTGGTATTGAGATCGGTTCATGATGCTTGTTGTTTATGGGCAGTGAGTCTCGGCGTGAGTAGAAAAAGACTAGATCGAGTGTTTTTAAAGGAAGACACACTCGATCCTTGAAAGAAAAGCCGATTTGGTAAGGTTTTATCCTTTAGATCCGTTTGATATTGTAGATCGGATTTGTTGCTGAACCTTGTGATGTGTTTTTGATGTTAGTGTGTGCTGTTTAGGTTGAGAAGAGACCGATCTGGTTGGTGGGCCCTTTGATAGTTCCATCGTTTGGTAAGAAAAACCATTTGAGACCGTTTTGGGACTGTTTTGTGTAGAACGTATTACTGGATTTATTTTGATACTTGTTTTTGTTTCTGGACAGAAACGTTGAATGCTTGAGAAGTTGTTGTGGTGGTTTGTGCAAGCTTGACTTGTGTTGTTTTGATCATCGTTTGGTAAGGATCCTTTACAAAGATAGTTTGTGAGGTTAATTTGTGATCAAGTTCTAAATTCGGACTTGTTTTGTGTATAGGCTTGTGGGCGTTTGTTGATAACCTCATTTGGTGTGTTTTTAAGTTATCTTCAGTAACTCTAAGGTGAGTGCGTGACCGTGGTGCAATTGTAAAAGTAGTTTGATGTGTGGCATGATTGTCTTGTGTTGCTACGTGTATGCGTTTGATTGTCTTGACAGGTTGGGTCCGTTTGTTGTTTGTCATGTGTCTTGAGTGCTGTCTCTTGACTTATGCATGTTAGGAACCATTGTATACAGTAACCTCATTTTGATATATCTTGCTTATTTGTATTAGGTTGTTTCTGTGATTGTGCCTAGTGAGACGGGACGACCGTCTCACTAAGCAATTCTTTTGCTTACGTATCCACCGCATGGATGCAGGTGAGAAAGATGATTGAGGAGCTCGCGAGACATGAAGGCGTTTGGGCGGATGGAATGGTTTAGTTTGTTTGCGTTTTGGACTTGGTTAATTTTGAAGTATTTTGTTAATCATGCTTAGACAAGTATTGGTGTTAGTTTAAGAATTCTTGTGGTGAATCTCTTTTGTGAATATTTTGGAATAAGAACTCGCTTGCATTTATTAAATTGGTTAAGTATTCCGCTGTGCATGAAATTGAAGTAAAAATTCGAGAAGTAACACTTAGTAGAATTTTTTTAAAAATTTACGTGAATAGGGTTACAATTCACCTCTTCAAGTATACGAGTTCATTAAAAACATAATAGCTATCATATAATTAAGGATAATGACACATATTTTTTTTTTGGAAAAAGACATATAACTCTGATTAAACTTAACTATTTAAATTCTACTTGCAAAGGTAAACTTGCAAAAAATTGTTATTTGGAGAGTTCTTTCGCAAGAAACCCTAAAAAATATGCGACCATCACATCAAATTTGTTTAAAAATATGTATGCTAGCTATTCAAGTAATTAAGCTGTTTTTTCTTGTGTGTGTTAGTTTAGTAATCATCCCTACTTTTTTCTTTAACAAAAAAAAAAAATGATATATGGATCGTCGAATATTTAATCTTTTGCTTACATATATAGTTAATATTTTTAAAAAAAATCAACAGTAATAAAACAATTATGAACAAATAGATGAAAAAAATGGCGGGAGGAGGAAACAGAAAGAAGGGCAACAACAAAGTTAACTGATAATTGAAAAACAGCAACGACCAGACCTGTCTTAACCAAATATAGAAAGATTTCTCCAATCCATCCAATCTTTCTTTGTTTCCTTCTCTCAATCTCCTCTCCTCTCTTTTAGGACTTTCCTTCTTTCTTCAAACTTACAACAAATAATCAAATAGAAACACAAAGAGATTAGAAGAAGAGAGAAGCCCCCCCCCAAAGAAACAAAAACCAAAAAAAAACAAAAACAATAGAGAAAGAACTCTGAGCACAAAAGCTTCTCTCTTCTTTCCCATGGGGTGCATTTGAATAAATTTCCTCCTTGAAATCGCTTTGATTGATTTGTATTAATCAATCGATCGATCAAAACCTTTGGATATTATTCCAAAATAAACCCAAAAAGAAAATCCCATGGGAAGCTGCGTTTCGTCGCCATTGAAAGGCTCTCCTTTTGGAAAGAGACCGGTAAGAAGGCGACACAGTAGTAATAGCAGAACATCATCCTCTGTTCCTCGTTTCGATTCTTCAACTAATCTTTCCCGGAGATTGATTTTCCAGCCACCAAGCCGCGTTCTTCCCGACCCTATTGGAGATGGAATCCACCTCAAGTATGAACTGGGCAAAGAATTAGGCCGTGGTGAATTCGGAGTCACTCATGAATGTATCGAGATCAGTACCCGAGAGAGGTCATTTCTCTTTTTGATCTTACATGTTTTCATTCTTTTCCTTTTATTTTTTTCTCGGTTTGATCTTTGTGTAACTTGGCATGCAGGTTTGCGTGTAAGAGGATATCCAAGGAGAAGCTAAGGACGGAGATAGATGTGGAGGATGTGAGAAGAGAGGTTGAGATCATGAGTTGTTTACCAAAACATCCAAATATTGTTAGCTTTAAGGAAGCTTTTGAGGACAAAGACGCCGTTTATCTTGTCATGGAGATTTGTGAAGGAGGAGAACTTTTTGACCGCATTGTCTCTAGAGGGCATTACACCGAACGCGCCGCTGCATCTGTCGCTAAAACCATTCTTGAAGTTGTCAAGGTGAAAAACAAAATTTGCAATCTCCTTTTTTTTTTTTTCTTTTTGTCGGTTTTTCGCTTTCTTGTTTGGTTCTTTATGTTTGTTGTTTGTGAAGGTGTGTCATGAACATGGAGTGATTCATCGAGATCTTAAACCCGAGAATTTCCTCTTTTCGAATGGAACTGAGTCTGCACAACTCAAAGCAATTGATTTTGGTCTCTCCATTTTCTTCAAGCCTGGTACTAATCACATCCCTATAATAACTTGAATCTTTTATGTCATTTTCTTGAAAAATTCGATTTGAGTCAAATGGATATTGCAGCCCAGCGGTTCAATGAGATTGTGGGGAGTCCTTACTACATGGCTCCAGAGGTTTTGAGACGAAATTACGGTCCTGAGATCGATGTTTGGAGTGCGGGTGTTATACTCTATATCTTGCTTTGTGGTGTTCCTCCCTTTTGGGCAGAAACCGAGGAAGGAATCGCGCACGCTATTGTGAGAGGGAACATCGATTTCGAGAGAGACCCGTGGCCAAAAGTCTCACATGAGGCCAAGGAACTCGTTAAGAACATGCTTGATGCAAATCCTTACAGCCGACTCACAGTCCAAGAAGTGCTTGGTATAATAATAACGTTTCATTATATACAAATAAACGACATCAATTGACAGAAAATCTATGTTTTTATAGAACATCCATGGATCCGGAACGCAGAGAGAGCACCAAATGTGAATCTTGGAGATAACGTCAGGACCAAGATTCAACAGTTCTTGTTGATGAATAGGTTCAAGAAGAAAGTCCTCAGGGTATATAAGTTTCATGATTTCCCAAATTTTATGAGTTTACTTTCCCCTCTATAAGACTTGTTACTGATACCCAAATCGGGTTATAAAATTGTAACAAAATATTTCAGATTGTAGCGGACAATCTACCAAACGAGGAGATAGCAGCGATAGTACAGATGTTTCAAACAATGGACACTGATAAGAACGGTCACTTGACTTTTGAGGAGCTAAGAGATGGGCTGAAGAAGATTGGACAAGTTGTTCCCGATGGCGATGTGAAGATGCTAATGGATGCAGCGGACACAGATGGAAACGGGATGTTGAGCTGTGAGGAGTTTGTGACACTGTCAATACATTTGAAGAGAATGGAATGTGATGAGCATTTGCAGGAAGCATTCAAGTATTTTGACAAGAATGGGAACGAATTTATCGAGCTAGATGAGCTCAAGGAAGCTCTTTGCGATGATAAGCTAGGCCACAGTAGCGACCAGTGGATCAAAGATATCTTCTTTGACGTCGACCTCAACAAGGTAAATAAAAAAAAATGAGAGCCAAAAAAAGTTGAGATTTTGAGACCGGTTCATGGGTTTTCATCTCAAAACGGATTCTACATTTGGTATTTCATACTTTTTCGATGTGAGATTCTTAACATATTTTTGTGGTGACAGGATGGACGGATAAGCTTTGATGAGTTTAAGGCGATGATGAAATCAGGGACGGACTGGAAAATGGCGTCGAGGCAGTACTCGAGGGCGTTGTTGAATGCCCTTAGCATCAAAATGTTCAAAGAAGATTTTGGTGACAATGGTCCTAAATCACATTCCATGGAGTTCCCTATAGCAAGGAAGAAGGCTAAGCTACTTGATGCTCCCAAGAACAAATCAATGGAGCTTCAGGTCTCCAAAACCTATAAACCCTCAGGTCTAAGAAACTAAAGAAGATAAAAAATGAACAAGAAAAAAAATCTCTTTGATTCTCTGAATGTGTTTGTTTTGGTGCTACAAGTGATAAACAAGTGTGATTTAATGGGTTTAAAGTTGTGTTGTTCATCTTTTTTCTTAAAAGTCATTGAACACAACGGAAGATAAGAAAAAAAAGGAGCATAGAAATATTCATTTAATTTATCAAGTTGTAGCATTAACATTTATATCACACGTAGTGTAAAAATTTTCCATGCTGTCCACAGGTAGAAACTCTTGTATCAAATTTTCAACACCAAAAGGTTTCAATATTAAACACTTTCTTGAGATGTAACTTGAATTTATTATTACAAACATAAAATGGTCATGTAAAGCCAAACACAAAGCAAATACCAATTGCTCTTTTTTTCTTTCAAACCCAGACACATGAGGTCGCTGGATTTTGGTTTCACAGAAATTGCCATAGCAGAGCAGGCAACAGAAGTCTTGTTACAATGTGTAGAGATAATCACATGCATATTCTTTTACACTATACATAAGTAGGAAACTTATCACAAACCCTACAATCCAAACCCTCACACACGCATAATAGAAGAATTAGAGTTCCACTATGTGCGTGCAGTTTGGGCTTTTCTTTGATCGTGTGCATTCTCCAATTGCATACGACCAATTTGGGTTTTGTACCTTGGCGAGGACATGAGAAACATAATTATAAATTGTCATCTGGGTTTCTGCTGGATCCACCAGTTCTGGAACTTCCTTTGCCTTTACCTCTTGTTTTGCTACTGCAACCTGTTGACTTAGAGCTTGTTGATTTGCTGCTGCAAGCCGCATGTGAGTCTACATCAGCAAGACCGTTCTCCAGCGCTTTCACCAAATTCTCAAAGTAGTTTTTCGTCACGCTGTACGAATACAAAAATATAGAAGCACGGTTTAGCTTTCCGGAAAATGTGAATGGCATTTATAAGAAGAATCACGTGTTGAAAGTCTCGACTAGGTCAGGGAGCTACTTCAGAAAACTACCACAGGACCTAACAGGCTAACATGATGTATGGCTTGAATCCTTGATTGGTTTAAATTTACATCACTTAGCTAGGGTTTCGCCACAAATTGTATTACTAGATCTGTCTGAAAGCCTGAAGCACTTTCTTCTTCTCTGTCAAACAACAAGATAGATGTATGAAGACAAAAACGCTTACCTGGTCAAACCAGCGAGTTTTGTCCGGAAATCATTGAAATCTTTTGATGGGCCTCCTGCATTAAGAAACTGACCCAAGTCCTTCTCTACACATTGATGGAGCCTCTCCAAACCTGACTCAGCTTCCCCTGAACAATAGGAAAAAGTTAAGCTGCTTCTGAAGAAGAAAAAGATACACAATTAAACGGAGGAGGGATCTGACCTTGCAAATACTCGAAAAACTGTCGTTTGGCATGTTCATGATCAGGTAGGTAGTATCCATATGCATATGTCCATTTCAAGACTCGCCTACATTCGATGATCTGCGGCGGTAAAATCACATGAGAAACTGTTAAGAAAAATGCTATGGTAAAGTCTCACTTAGTATTTAAACACTTTTATCTGCTAACCTGAAGCCAAGCTTCTAAAATGAATTTGAGCTGAGATTCTGGTGTGCACTGTTTATCACTAAGCTTCTCAAGCTGGCAGATATTGAGATGAGTCAAATATAGATAACAGAGTATGTGAAACAGCCAAAACGTTTTACTTCTCATAATAGTTTCTACGAACAGAATCTCCCTCCCATGTATAAACACAATAGTTTCAAATGCATGCCAATGCTTTATAAACAGACACAGGAAATACTTAAAAAGGAGAACAATGTAGTACCGGGTTTTAAGACCAGGAACATTTGTGAACGTTGCAAACAATACAAAAGCAAGGGGATTACTCAGTTTAGCGAAAAGAACACGACTGCCGTCCATTTATATCTATATTCATTTCAAAGATGAAGACTATATCTCATTGAGATAAAGAGATTCAGAGAGAAGCAAAATTTTAAAGAACATAACAAGTCTTACATTCTGCGTCTGCGCTTTCTGCAGATCCGTCATAGCCTTTTGCCTCGACTGCCAAATCACCCAAAACAAAGAAAGCAATAATGAAGACCTAGAAACCTCCTTAGGCATAAGAAGTGTAGAATTCTGCATACCGTTTGATTGCTTGCCCAGCGTTCATAATAATGTGTGTATCTCTCTAGCGAATTTTTGGCCATCTCTCTCCTCCTTTCAGTCTCATCATACTAAGAGGCAACGATGAACCCATATCAATATTCAGTAACATTAGCGGAAATGACTAACAAGAAATACCACCAAAGATCAAATAAGTACCCGAGGTCTTACCTGTCCTTCTTGCTTGGCCACCTCATACCGGTTACAAGCATAAAAACCACCAGTTCTTTCCCCATGATCCATCCATGCACCAAGACAAAGCCTATAGGTGTAAATACATGAACACCATTATTAGCACTGAACAGACCACACTTCTAGTACAACATTGCAGAGATACAGTTTCAACCAAAATAAGACGTTAGAGATGGAATTGCAGCATTACCAACAAAATTCATATTTACAAGGCGGTGTACATGTCATGTGCATACAGCCCTGATTTTTTTCAATTGGCCGCTTACATCTCGGACAAGGCTTTGAATTGGCAAGTATCCTGAGCATAAGGAGGCAGAGTTTGATTACCAAGAAATATAAGTTAACTCAAGATGCTCAGAGGTGGTAAGATATATGTCTCTATATAAAAGCCAAAGATCAGGGATCAGGAACACGAATAAAAGAAAAGAGATAGATAGAGTGGATACCAATTCATATTTTCAGATTCAGCGCTATTCTTTAATATCCATTTTGAAACTGTGCTACAATCCACAGGTCGGTGAGCCTCCTCAGTGCACTACATTCACATTTACCACAGCGCAATTGATCAACCAAAAACATTGAAATGATTAGAAGAAATTAAATAAGTGGATTTTGACTCGTGAACTTACATTCCAGCAAAAGCTAAACGAGCACAAGCAGGAAACATCATAATTTCCAGACCCTGCAGCAAAATCAATCGCATAATCACATCCCGGGGCAGGACACCACTTCATCTGAACCAAATAACCAAAGCAGTAGCAACGTAAGGATTAGAAGCATCGCATCATAAGAATAAATATGGAGAGAGACTAATATAGTTTGCTAGTTTGCTCCACGCAAAGATATTGAAGGTAAATCGAGGAGACGAAAAAGATTATATAATCATGGAAAGAACAGAATCTTCTAACAACACTAGTAGCATGCTACAAATATAGAGATAACAAAAACTTCAGGATGCTCAACAGACAGAACCCAATATTCCTCAACCGGAAAATAGTGTCAATCATAGAACAAATAGGACGGAGAGTAAAAAGTTTCATTTCAAGTATGAATGTTATGATATCTTAATTAAAGAGCCTGCAACATTAATACCAGTCTCTGGGATATAAATTTTCGAGGGAACGTTTACCTTTCTGTTGTCTTCAATATAAGACCTAAGAAAATATCTGTTGTACTTCTCCTTGTCTTCTTCAGACGCAAATTTGTCAACCATATCATGACCAACAGCAGCAAGACAAGATGGGTCAGGACATCTTAGCATCAAACATCCTGGGCCGTCATTAATGGTTGTGCTGATATAACCTGCAAAAGTGTACATCGTAAAGCGTAAGTTATCACTCAACAAATATTGTAGTAGAAAAATGAGGCACAAAAGTTGGTTTCAGAAAACTCAAAGATGGGAGCTTTTGTAATTAACAATTAGATTGGAAGGAAATTACCTTTATAACTACATCCAATTAACTAACCCTAACCTTAGATAAATACAAGGAAAACGAAGCGATTCCCATTCTTTGATAGAACTAAAGATGTAAGAGTCTTGAGGATGCTAATGAAAAAAAAAAACACAACTGACCTGTCCAGCATGTAGTGCAGAAAGGATGGCCACAAGAAACTGAAGCGATTTTCTCGGGAGGGTATGAATCGAAACAGATTCCACATGTAAGCTAAACACAAGATCATAAGTTAGTGAGACATCAATTGTCAGACGAGAAACATGTAAAACCACTTCAGATTATACAATTCAAAGAACATACTTCACTGTCATCAGATGGTGGAACAACAGGACTCTCCAATATGCCAACAGTCTTCCGAACCCTCTCTTCATCCGCAAACCATTCATCATGAACTCTACTGACACTCCTGAAATGAGATGTTTCTCATTGCATCAGGAAGCTAGACTAATTACACAAGTATGACCATGGATATACATTCTAGAAAAGCTACAGAGACCATTTGATATTATCACCCCAAAACAAAATGAGATAAACAAGGAATCAGATATATACAAATGAAAAAATGAGAAACACAGTGTGTTTTATATCAAAGAGTAAATGTAAAAGGCGTTTACCAGTGAAAGTGACGAAGCAGAATACTCGCTTCGACCTCAGTTATCGAGAGGACAACGGAAACTCGTTCAATATCATCCATCTGGTGCCTGCGAATATCTTCTTCCCTCAGAACACAATAGTTTTTCTGGAAAGAAGTAACATTACAGTTATAATGGGTCAATGTTCACAGAAAAACAAAAGTAGACATGGAACTAAAACAGCAGAGAGAAATTCCATGGTACACATAAGAGTGCCAGCCAAAAATGTAGTTAGCAGAACAGGTTTGGAAAGGCAAAAATGCTATATCCAAGGAGTGCACTAAACAATTTACCGAAGCAACTATGAACACAACATTAAGCGTGTGTTATTAGCAACAAACTATAATAACAGGTTCCTCTTTCAACTACTATAAAATAAAGTGGACCGACACCACCAATAAAACTAGCGAACCAAAGAACATCGTACATATAAGAGAAGATCTTAACAAACAAATATAACGATTGCAGTTATGCTTTTACCAAGTACAGTGGAAGTAATGGGAACAGAAACACAAAGGGTTTACCAAGAAGCTTGGAAGCAGGGTAAATAAATAACACACACTCTTAAGAAACCAACTAAATTGCAGCATTTCCTGTAAATTTCAATATTTTTACACATAATTCCGAACTAATTCACCAAAAAAACCATCAATATCGATGCGATTCCATCAACAAAACTAAGTTTCCTTCCTCAGCCCTTCCATCACTTAGAAGACTATGCATGGCATGAAAAATGCAAAGGTCTAACAGTAGAAACTATCCTTCGATTAGCTAAACACTCCCCATTAACAAATAAACAAATGACAAACACAAACAATCTCAAACCGACAACAAATCCCATACTTTAACAGCCATAGAGTCCTCCAGCTATCTCGAGTAAAAAGTAATCAACGAAAGATAACCTCAATTAGACTCTTAACTCCCAAATAAAAACTGACAATTTTAACATAAAAAGCTCCGAAATTTCAACAATTGCCAACAGACAAGTCATAAAACATGCACAAGTTCTAAAATCAATAGCTTCAACAACCAACCAAGTAGAACCAAAATAAAAACAAACCCACCTGAGAGCGATGCGAGGCGATCATGGCAGAATCATCAGCGTCTTCCTCAACAAAACCATAATCGGGTTCACCATCATCACTATCGTTATAATCATCAGTTCCACCGCTGTAAAAATGATCCTCCCCAGACTCCATATCGTGCGCATCGAGCATATCGTCTTCAGAATCCATGATCAGCAAAAAACGAAAGGCCAAAAAAGAACCGAGATTTAAAGGAAATAGAAGAAACCCCTCTTCCTACAAATTTAGGGTTTGTCGGAAACACAAATGGCAGGTGGAAGTAGTGAACAGCTCTAAGAGGGGGAAGCAAATTGAGGTTTGATGAGAATAAATTAGGACGAAAGTATCCAAATTGTTTGCGGTCTGATGGAGAAAGAGGAATCTAAAGAGACTGGATCGGTTGGGTTTGCGATTACTGGAATAGAGTGTATACTTATATCACTACATTTATATTTTCATAAAGGTAACCAAAATGTAACATGTCTCTTAACAAATGGAAATGATTGTGGATCAAATTCATGGATAACCTCAATGTTTAAAAACAATCTCAAATAACTTTGTTACAAAAATTATTTTTATTTTATTTTTCTTTTAATGACAAAATTATTATTTTACCTTTTGAATTTCGATCAAATGAGATTATATAGTTTTATCTGAGAATAATACCAACAAAACACAGTAATTCAGATAGTTCAGATCTGGTATTATAATGACGTACACCCGGAGTTTAAATTTGAAATCCGTAATACAACTGATATAACAATCCATTAAAAAATGTAAATTATTCATTAAAAAAAATTCACCATTAAGACTAATGGTGCAAATGATTGATTTAAATTAAAAAGTTGAAAAAGTAGAATGAGCATTCATCTAACATAAACAAAAATTGTTTAACTCAGTCATCTACAAGTTTATAGAAGAATGAGTTAAAAGTTATTTAATTATTTTTTTTTGTTTCAACTCAATTTTTACCAATAATATATAACCATTTAGTTTTCTTTTGCAAATCATTCTAGAAATCAAGTGCCTACTTTGACGGGAAAAAAGAAAACTACTAGTGCCTAATTCTAAAATTAAAAAAGATTTTAAAGAGGTTGACAAAAAAAAAAAGAAAAAAAAAAAAAGATTTTAAAGAGTTATAACAGTAACACTATTGAAAGCCGATGTTGTTCTTCCTTGGCTCTGCGCCGCGTTTTCTCTCATCCTCTCCATGAATTCCTCTCAAGCTTGCTTCTTCCATTTTCCTCTTAGACCAATCTCGCTTTCGCATCCTTCCTATGCTTTCCTCTCCAAACGTAAGTTCTTCTTCCTCAAATTCAGTACTTCTGAATCAAAAGTTAAGAGATTGTCACCTAGACTAGTCGGGATACAAATCGTTAAAGTTTCGTTGCTTCAAGTTGATAAAACCCTAATTTCAAGGCCACCGACCTGGGTTTTTCCACTGTTGCTATAAAGTTGATAACTTTTTAACTGATACTATCTCTTGGATTACTTCTTTTTTTTTTTTGGTCATCAGATTACTTCTCTTAACCCTGCAATTTGCTCAATTAGTCGAAATTTCTCAAAATAAACAGGAATATGTTTTTACAGGAGACCCATTTCTGTGTTATCAACCTTTTCAATCCAGGAAATGTCTTACTATGAATTTGAATTTGCCAAGACCGAGAGAGACCCATATTATGCAGATAAACAGAAGACATCTCCTTATAAAAGAAAGGAAGAGTTTTTCAGTAAATTATTCTGATAAGCTCAGAAATGAATCCATGAGCAGCGAGGAAATGCATAGAGATGCTTTGGATGTGGAGATTTTTCCTCAAGATTCACAGGACAGTGTCTCCAAAACACTACAGGATAATAGGCCAAAGTCTTTTAGAAATAGGTTCCTTGATTTTGTTCGCATAAGCTCAGTTCTCAATAGCGCAGCAGAAAGGTTCTTTAAGAGCGAGATAAGGAGGAGGTTGTTCGTAACCGCAGTATTGCTTGTACTTAGCCGTGTTGGATATTTTATCCCTTTACCTGGATTCGACAGAAGATTAATACCCCAAGATTACCTTAGCTTTGTCTCGGGTTCTGTTGGTGAGTGTTCTCATGCCACTTGAGTCCTATAATCCCTTGTTTGGATGACACATCTAAGTTTGTAGTTAACATTTTATGTTTTTGATAGAGGAACTGGGTGAGTTTGGAGCAGAGATCAAGCTTTCACTCTTCCAGCTTGGGCTCAGTCCACAAATAATAGCATCCATAATTATGCAGGTTAAGATCTCCCTTTGATCTGATGTGTTTGCCTGAATCTGTGGGTTCTTTGTATATTAAGATTATGATTGATGATAAAGTGATCATGAAACACCAGGTGCTTTGTCACATTCTTCCATCCTTGGTGAAGCTGCGAAAGGAAGGCTTAGATGGTCACGAGAAGATCAAGAGTTATATGTGTGTTTAGTTTCTTACCTCTCAAGCCGTGAGATGAATTCTTAACATGCAATTACTTTGTTTTAGCTCGTCTGACTTTTTTGCTTCATTAAACAAAGTTACTAAATTGTTTTTTTTTCGTCTATTTTTTAGATGGTGGCTATCCTTTCTCTTCGCTATAGTGGAAGCGTTAGTGGTGGCTTACACTTCTCTTCAATATTCAGTTTTTGCAGCCACTTCCCAGTAAGTTAATTAGGATTATTCACGTTCGGAATAGCAAAAATTGTTGCTTTGAAATTCTATCATCCATTTTGTCACAACTAATGCTAAAGTAAGAATGCATGCTTATTCAGGGTCAAGCATGTAATGATGACAGCATCTCTGCTAGTCTGTGGTGCAATGACAATGACGTGGCTGTGTGATACAATATCAGAATCTGGATTTGGTATGTGATTCTCTCTATCTCTATTTCTAAAACCATTGGTAGCTTATAGGGATGCTGAAATGGAGTAATTGGTTGAACTTGCTCATAACCTGTTTCTATGCATTTTACAGGTCATGGGTCATCTCTAATTATTTGTGTGGGAATATTGACGGGCTACACAGAAACCTTACACAAGATGCTCACTCAAATCTCAGGTACCTTTTGTTTTTCTTACTCCACATTTCTCAAACTTATGGTTAAGTCTTTACCTTAGACCTGCATATCTTCCACATTTCCTGGAAGCATCTATCATTCGCCTCTCTTTTCAATTAATTTATAACAAGAGTCGTTCTTTTATGTTTTTGCAGGAAGTTTCTCGAATTGGTTGCCTTACTTGTTAGGCTTGCTGGGCATTTTTACGGTAGTAACTATGTTCGCTGTTGTTGTTACTGAGGGCTGCAGGAAAATAAAACTACAATATTATGGTTTTAAACTTGCTTCTGCTTCGAGGTAATATATAACTCGTCATCAGTATCTTGTCGTAAAGATTCTTGTATATTGCAATTTTAGCCAATACAGCTAGGAGTAGACTAGGGTTATGCATTTGGATGCAACGTGTGGTTTACTCATATTTGATTTTATGCTATGTTTTGCCATTTGGGCAGAGAAGGTTCTCCAATAACCGAGGTGGAGCCGTACATACCTTTTAACATTAACCCAGCAGGAATGCAGCCTGTCCTCACAACCACATATCTCTTAGCATTCCCCAGCATTCTTGCAAGGTAAATCCCTTAAAGAATCCCTTGTTTCTTGTATATTTATGTTATTGTTACCATCTAAGGCTGTCTAATAAGGTAATTTATGTTTTTAGTATTCTGGGTTCACCTTTCTTAGTAAACATGAAGGAGATATTAAACCCTGAAAGCACGGTTGGAGCACCGCCTTGGGTCTATTACTCAATATATGCGTTTTTCGTCTTTCTCTTCAACATCTTTGACATTGTGAGTAATTAATTACCCTTTTTTCAATATGAATTTTAATCTTCCAGTAAACATTAAACATTTCATATATCGGGTTTCTTATGTTGTTATATAGGCCAACTTGCCAAAGGAAATAGCCGATTATTTAAACAAAATGGGAGCGAGAATACCCAACATAAAGCCTGGGAAAGCCACAATTGAGTACCTAACGAAGATACAAGCATCAACTAGGTTTTGGGGTAAGTTAAGTTGTTCTGTTTTAGACTTATTGCGTGCATAATGTAAGTATAATCTCTTAGATCCAGTTGGGTTGGTTTGATTCAGGTGGTCTTCTGTTGAGCTTTTTGGCAACAGCTTCTAGTGTACTTGACCACTATCTACGCAGCATCAATCAAGGCTTTTCTATTGGATTTACATCGGTTTTGATCATTGTAAGTGTTCGATCCACGTTTCTATATCATTCAATTTAAAAAGACTGATTTCGTTGTGTTGATAATCTCTATTGTTTGTGCTCAGGTTGGTTCCATTATTGAACTTAGAAGATCTTACCATGCCTACAATGTAATGCCGAGTTTAAGCAAAGCGTTGAAGAGATATGGTGTATAATGAGATTCGAGAAACAGAAGAGATAATAGATATATTATTGTGGTTTAGAGTTTCTGTTGCCGTTTTGTTTAGATTAGGAATTAGATGATTTGTATTAAGAACCAAAACACATTACCATCATAATCTTAGAAGATTCAGAGACACAAGTGCCAAGTATCTATCTTTTAGAATCTACCAAGCATTTGCGGCAATATTATGCAGAAAAATAGTCAAAACTCCATTCAAACCTTTGTAAGATTAGACTCGCAAATTGTGACATAAATTGTTCAACTTGTGACATAAAGTGGACAAGATTAGACTCGCAAATTGTGACATAAATTCGTTCAACTTTCACTTATTTTTCCTTTGTTAATTTCTACTAATATGCAAAAACTACAAAATAAAACAAAATTGGTACTCAACCTGATCATGTTGGCAATGTTAAGACCATGGTCCACATGATTGTATGTATTTTTGGAAGTAGAAATCTCAACATGTGTCTTTTGCAAACATATTTCGAAGTAGAGATTTTGAAGAGTTCTTAACGAATGTTATTAATTTTGTACTTCCCTTTTTGTGGGATCTTTTAAAAAAATAGTGAAAGAAGCTAAAGTGTGACATAATGGTGGTATTTTGGTAGTAGTTTTGTTGGGAGATCGACCGAAACCTAGTTCGACTGATTTTTATATTTATTTCGTATCCTTCAATTAATAAGAAAATGAGTCAGATTCTATAAAATCTAACATATATAAAACTGTCGGTAAATACTCTGAGATTAAGGGAGTGATTAGTTGGAGGTTTAGATTTTTCTAAAGCCATATTTTGGTATAAAGCCCTAAACTGAAAGCAATCAAACTTTATAAATATTTGAATTGAAAGCAATCATGCTTTATAAATATTGTTCAAAGCGAAAGCCACTTTTATGATTTTTTTCTTTTTTTAGAATAAAAATTTAAAGTCTAAAGATAAACCTACAACTCGACCAGGTAAACCTAAAGGTACAGCCCAAAAATCTACAGCCAAAAGTCTACAGTCATAATCCTAAAGCTACATAAAAAAAATTTACAGCCAAAATCATAAATCTACCGCCACAACCAATCAGGTCCTATCTTACACATTTTTGTCAGAATCTTATAATTTAACTCAACTGATTTTCTTTTCTTTTCTTTGTTTGTCAACAAGTGAAAGTCAACTAATTTAGTTGCGGCATATTTCGCTAAAATTTAAAGCACCAGTATAGGTGCCAAAGTTATATTTTTGATTAATAAACAAAGTCCACCAATTGTCGCATCAAGAAACATTTATGATGACTTAAGCCTGAAACCTCCCACGAATCTGAGGATCCAGAACATTGCCTATGATATTATATGTAGCTTCCGATGGATGAATCGAGTCAAAGAACAAAAACTCCGACCGATTCTGACACCTCGGAGAAAAATCATTACACATGAAGCTTGTCTCCAAGAACCCTGTTCCACAACATCCTCTCTTCGTCTCTTTAAACCCTGTTTTAATTTCACACACGAATGATATAACTAGTGCTCAATATTGCTATCTCATAAGATAACTTGCGGAACAATACAAATATTCATGTACATACCGTATTTGCTTGGGTTTAGGATCATCTCCATCATAGGATCATAGACATTTGCGTAAAGGAATTTGCTTCCTGTAAGAGATGCTTCTATCTGGGGCAAGAGCTTCTGAAGTTTCTGATTGTATAAAACAGAGTCTCTGTTCTCTTGTTCCAAACAGAATCTAAAAACGTTGCGGAATTTAGCAGTCATTTGAATCGGTAAACACCCCATTGGCGGTAAACCTCCAACCATAATATTCCGGGAACCTAGACTGTAAAGCTCCTGCTCACAAACCGGAAGAAAAGATTCGAAAGATTAACAAAACAAATTATCAAAAATGGTTTCAGTCGCTCAAGCTCGTTCCAAAACCCTAATTTATTGTAGTAGTAATATGAGGAAATATTTTAGACGTTACCCGCACGAAATTTTCAAGCCTCTTAAGCACAAAGTCTTGGTAGCCAGAAATGAGAGGATACTCGAGACGCCTTGAGGGAACATCGTAATAATTCAAGATGAAATCGTTAGGCCCTGCACTGACAACCACAAAAGCATTGTTTATAATCTCCATTGCTTTCTTGTCTCCCACGATACCTTTGAGACGAGCAATATAACTCTTGAACATCTTTGGTTGTTCCGAGACACGAATCGCTTGTGTCGAGAGACTGGTTCGGCCATCATAACCGGCACCGGCTGATGCGAAACAGACTCCGGTTACAATGTCTTCGTCAGAGAGATTTGGTTGTAAGAAAGGAGGAATAAACTGTTTGATATTGAGTTTGGCTGCGATTATGTCGGAGATAAGTTTTCCGTTTGAGAATCTGCCGTTAGGTGTGCGGTCTGGAAGATCAATGCCGTAAGGAACATGTTTAGCTCTGAAGATTGTTTGTAAAGGGTAATTGTTGTTGCCTGTGTCTACGGTTGAATCACCGAAGATTAGAATCGCTGGGAAGAGAGGTTGTGTTGTGGTGTTTGCGGCTGCGTTACAGAACGCGAGTAGTGTTGTTGCGATGAAAAGGGTGAATGTTATGGTTTTAGAAGACATTTTTTTAATTTTGGTTTTTGTTTTTAGTGGATTTGAAATGTGTTGTTTCGTGATGAGTTTATAAGGTGATTATTTGTTTGTTGGACCAAGTCCATGAAATTCAAAGGTGGTTTACATGGTTTCATCTGCTCAACCAACCAAGGAGTACATTGACTATGTAGACATGTTTTGCTTAGACATGTGAGATTCCTCTGCCTTCCTCATTTTTCTAGAGACTAACTAACCGACAATATAATGTTGTGTAACCCGAGATTGGTTAAACTGCATCTGTAGGGTGTGTTGGGTATCAAGGTGAAGGTCATGCTTGATTGGGGTTTGGGATCCTAAAGGGCAAAACAGGACCAATGACACCATTGTCTGATGTTGTGATAATTCATGCTCCTAAGGAAGAAGATGTCAACTTCATACCTGCTCTGGTTGCTCTCGTACCGGAAGCTCCACTGACAACCGTAGATAACCCTGAGATGATCCCAGTTGCGTGTAGAAGAACCCTTTTACTACTCGATGTGATTTTGATTCAGTTTTCTGCTTCTTTTGACAATTTATAGCTTCTCGTGTCTTCGAATCAGACACGTTTCCTCAAATCGTAAATGATCTCAAGTTTCCATATGTTGAAAACCCTTTTTTTTTTTTTTTTCACAAATCATATTTTATAAAACTTGGGTTTAAAGTTAGTTACTAACATCATCGTGACACGTTTCAACTCTATTGTTATTGACACATGTCAAAAAAAATTATTTTTTCATCCTTAAAACGATAGAGAAACTAATTATTTGATCAAACATATTTACATATACTAATTTTTATATATTACTTTACATGTCTATATCTAAAAACATTTAACTTTTATTTTCTTTAACCAAAAAGAAAAGTTAACAATTTTTTTTTTAACATATGCTAATGTTACTTGTGTTATTGGTCAATTAGATTTTGACATGTCATTTTTTAAATTCATTTACCATAGATATTAACCAATAAACAGTGAATGTTGAAGTTTAAAATAACAATCTAACTTATTTAATATTAATTTAATTCTATAAAATTGTATTTATCGTTGTAATATAGTATTTTTTATTCGTAATTGAAAACAAAAAACCTGAAAAAGTAATGAGCTTATTAGAATGAATTTTTGGTTATTTGATGAAAATTTTAGTGTAGTTTTATTTATGTTTTATTTTATAAATTTTAATGCATGTAGTTATAAGTGAAAACACCAAAAATTTGAAAAAAAGATTGAGCTAATAGTAATGACTTTTTTGATTACTTGATGAGAATGTTAATATATCTTTATTTATATTTTATTTAATAAACTTAAACTCATTAAAAATTAGTTTGACATAAGGTAGAATTATTATTTATGAGATTACGGTATATTAAAAATTATATTTAAAACAATATTGGTTCCAAAAATTTTTGTGATTTTTTAGTTTACTAATTATGTTTTGTTATTTTTATTATTTTTAATACTAACTAAGATATATATTTGATATATATATATATATATATATTATTTTTATGTAAAACTTTAGTTTTTATCCATTAAGATGGAGTGCATAGAATTAAATCCGGTTTATTATGATGAAATAGATAATTATATTGTATTGTAAAATTTAATGTGTAAGATTGAAATCTGGTTTAAAATAAAAATCACTATATTAAATATATATATAAAAATATGTGGACTACCATTTAAAATTCAATATCATCAATCAAAATTTACATTTACTTTTGCATCCGTGTATTTATGCTGATCTTTATCTAGTCTTATTATATAAAGCTGAACGTGTTTAACGTGAACGTGACACGTGTCAAAGTGATAAGTCATTAGATTTTGACACGTGTCATCGCTAATTTAAATTGTCACACGTGTCTCTTTCTCATAATGGTAATTTTCTATATAAAATCTTATTATATAAAGCTGAACGTGTTTAACGTGAGCGTGACATGTGTCAAAGTGATAACTCATTAGATTTTGACACGTGTCATCGCTAATTTAGATTGTCACACGTGTCTCTTTCTGGTAATGCTAATTTTCTATATAAAAATATATCTTATTATATAAAGTTGATCGTGTTTAACGTGAGCGTGACACGTGTTAAATTGATAACTCATTAGATTTTGACATGTGTCATCGCTAATTTAGATTGTTACACGTGTCTCTTTCTGGCAATGATAATTTTCCATATAAAATCTTATTATATAAAGCTGAACGTGTTTAACGTGAGCGTGACACGTGTCAAAGTGATAACTCATTAGATTTTGACATGTGTCATCGTTAATTTAGATTGTCACACGTGTCTCTTTTTGGTAATGATAATTTTCTATATAAAAATATATCTTATTATATAAAGATGATCGTGTTTAACGTGAGTATGACACGTGTCAAAGTGATAATTCATTAGATTTTGACATGTGTCATCGCTAATTTAGAGTGTCACACGTGTCTCTTTCTGGTAATGGTAATTTTCTATATAAAAATATATAATAAATAATTAATTAAGATTTTTGTCAAGCAAAAATGTCAATAGCAGAAATTTTAGTAATTTTGAACTTTTTGATAGATAATTTTCTATATAAAATGTAGAATAGATAATCAATTAAGATTTTTGTCAGTTTAACTAAAAATGTAAATAGCAAAAAATGAAAATAATAAAAAAGATAACTTAATGTTAATGTATCATAAAAAAAGACAATTGTCTATTTTAGCAAAATATTTAATATTTAATATTTACATCACAATTATGTTAATTTTTCAAATTAATATTGTATTAGTTTGGTTATAAATACCAAAGTATATATTCTTAACAAATCATCTTCTCATTTATCCTTTACCTTTTGTTATTCATCAAAAATGAATTCAAGAGTTTTTCTTACCCTAGACCAATTAGCCAAAAATCGTGTTTATCATCGTATTATAGTATGCTTGCTTCGAAAATAGAAAGCTAGAAATATCAAAGCAAATAATATACTCATGGAAATAAAGTTATTGTTGGCTGATGAAAATGTAATAATTTGTTTTAACAAATCTTATTATATTTTTAGAAGATGTTTTATATTAGTGTTTAATGTATTTTATCAAAATATTATTTTAATATGGTTTGTTAAGAGTCTTTATATTAGTGTTTAGTGTTTAATTTACTTGATTTTTGTGGAAAATATTAATTTAATTTTAAATTTATATGATTATTCATAGAAAATATAAATCAAGGTTTTGTGCATCATATTTTTCTTAAAAAATTTGGCAATAAATCTATTTATAAAATATATTTTCATATAATTATAGAAAAATATTAAATTTGACAATAAATCTATTTATAAAATATATTTTCATATAATTATAAAAAAATATATAATATAATATTATCTTCCGGTGCTATAACACCGGAATATAAAACTATTTATCAATAAATTGAGATATAATCATTCTATCAATTCTCGATTTTAAATAATATTTTCAACTTTTTTAAGTAGATGCCTAAACCATTATCGCAATATTTTAATGATACTTCTAAAATTTTAAGTAAGTGCAATGTTTCTCGAACACACATTTCATGGAATCATTGATTCGTTTGCATGGCCCCCACAAAGATGGCATTATAGCCATATACAATAATTGATGCTTCTACGTCGCCGCTTTTTCAAGAAACCATCTCTTTATAATCAAATCTCTCCTCACCACCATTCAATTACGATAACACAAAAAAAAAAAAGAATGGCTTGTACTCACTTCGAATCATCAGATCCATGGACGCACTCTCTCCAAGATAATAAACCAAATGCTGATGTTACATCGAACACAGTCTTACCAGAACACCACCACGACGACGACGGAGGAATCCAGGAAGCGTGGGCCGCGATTGGAAACTCTGGCGGCGGCGGAGGAGGAGGAGGCTATTTCGCCGGCGAGAGTAGGAAGAAGCTTGAGAAGAAGAAGAGCCAAGTGTTTCTTGAGGGATACGCGTTGGATGATCAAGATGATTTGACGAGAGCCAAGAGCTTGACGGATGATGATCTAGAGGAGCTTAAAGGTTGTTTAGATCTAGGGTTTGGTTTTAGCTACGATGAGATCCCTGAGCTTTGCAACACTTTGCCTGCGTTAGAGCTTTGTTACTCTATGAGCCAGAAGTTCTTAGATGATAAACAAAACCACCAGAAATCGCCGGAGGAAGAAGATTCGCCGCCGCCACCGACCACAACCACGACCACCCCGATTGCTAATTGGAAGATCTCTAGTCCTGGTAAATCTCTCAAATCTTACATATAGATTCTGTGTTGATTTAGATGATTCTTGTGATGATGAAGAATATTTTGAATGTCTGATTGTTTGCAATTTTGTTATCAGGTGATAATCCAGATGATGTAAAAGCTAGACTCAAATATTGGGCACAAACTGTAGCTTGCACCGTAAGATTGTGCAGCTGAACAAGAATCGATCATCATCTTGTCTGAACAAATTGGTTGAACCATAAAAAGGGACACTTTTTGGCTGGAATGAAGTCTCTGCCATTGTTAGCTGAGAATAGACCTGCAAACGGGTCCATGGATAAACTGGTTTGGCTTTTACATTAGTTCTATGTATGTGTATTAGTAGTGTTCTTGGTCTTAATAATTTTAACGATCTGGAAAGAAACGTTTCAGTGAATAAAAACTTCAAATTCTTTGTCTACAATTCCCCTGAACTGGTCTCTGCGTTTTGTTTGGGTGCAATGTGGTTGCTTTAACATCTGACATCTGAATTAGGGTTCTTGTGCTCATATATGCAGTGATGAGATTTAGAGACACAATCAAATCTCCAACTGTTTTTTAAAGACCTCTGCTTTTGGCTGAGGTAACTGATCTAACTGTTGAAAGTTAACTTTCTGTATGCTTTCATGATCTTGATCTGTCTTTGTTTTTGTGTCACTGATAATTAGGCTTATATGATGACATTGCTTCAATCACAAGATGTCAACAAACAAAGCACATGACCTTTGTATGATGTTTTCTTTTTTTCCCGTGGCTAGAAAAGAATCAGAAACTTTAGTGGTCATAAGTTGTAACACGCTTAACGTGTCGTGTACGATAGGGCAAAATCCTTCACGTGTTCTTTGGTACGTGTACAACTGTCTTATGGCCCAATAGGATTTATTACTCAACTTTTTAAGTTTGAGCTTTAAACGAGAGTCACATGATAATATGATATATCATCCCATGAAATGACATCGAAGACATCAATTATTTAAAACATAAATGACAGATTCAGAGAGAACAAGTTTGCAATATTGATGATTCTAAGATCACTTGGACGAAACGAAAGTTCTTGAAACTTCTTCTGATGATCAAGACGAAGCCTTTCCCAACAGAGTTTGAATGTCTTTCTGCATAAATCCAAAAAACAAAACCTCATAAGATGGTTGTGTATGGATGGATAGATTTCGGTTTAGGAGAGAACCAGGGTGGTACGTACCTCAAATTGAAGAGGAGAGGTTCTGGGAGAATATCTCTGTAAGACCTTGCCGTCAGGAGAAACCAAGAATTTTGTGAAGTTCCATTTGATGGCGTCAATCAGCAAACCTCCTTTTTCTGCTTTTAAGTATTTGTATAACGGCGCCGTGTTCTTCCCGTTCACATCCACCTACATTGCCGTCAACTATTTATATCAACTATATTTTTCTCACCATAAGACATTATCATTCCTCATTACATTAACTACACAAAGTCACAAACTCACATCTCTTAATGAGATAAAAAGTAAAACATTAATCTTCATTCTAACAATAAGTGAAGTGTGCAAATAAACTTACGAACACGAACTTATATTTTCCGAATACATTTAACACGTATTAATTTTTCAAAGATTAATTTTAAAACTTGGTAAATAATGGTTTTGGTTAAAACTTAAATAAGCAAAGATTCAGAGAGAAAAAAAATAACTTGTGAAATAATCTTAACACCATATTGTCAGATTGATTATAACAGAGACAATAGCTAGTTTAATGGTTTGTACTATTGCCGATACTGTGTCATAATTCCGGGTTCGAATTGGATGGTGTTTGTGTATTATAGATGACAAAAACAAAACGAAACAGAAGCCCTTGAGTCAAGGCCGTATATAATATTACCTTGTCAAAGATGGGGAATTCAGCTTTGAACCTGGTGCAAACAGTTTGTTGAATCTCTTCATTGTTCCCTGGTTCTTGTCCTAAGAACTGGTTACACGGGAATGCCAGTATCTCCAACCCTATCAATTTTTTTACATTTATTTAACAATATAGTCACAATTAAAATCCTAATTAAGACCGGATTTAATTTTGTGAGAGTATATATAAATGACAGACCTTGCTCCTTGTATTTCTCGTATAGAACATTCAGTTCCTTGTAGTTCGCATCCGTCAGACCACTGCAGTAAAAAAAAAAAAATTAAGTTTTGATTTCATCTTTAAAAAGAAAAACACCTATTATGATTGACTTTAAGCAAATGTTATATTACAAAATGAAGACGAATATTACTAGAATACTTCTTCGTTTTCATTTAACAAACTAAAATTGTGGTAAACATGATTGCAAGAAAAAGGACTGACACTAAAACAAACCAAACTGAACCGGATTGAAAAATCACTAATTAGTCTAATTTCACAAGATGTTGTATTGGGCGAAATACCCGATACCCGATACACAAACCGGAACCGACCCGAAAATATCCGAACCGAACCGAATCAAAATTTTTATAAATACCCGATCTATACATTTTTTTTTCTAAACCCGAAATACCCGAAACCTGAAATATCCGAACCGAACCCGAAAAAATCAAAAATATCCGAACAATTCTAAATCTTTAGTACCGAAATATCCGAACCCGATACCCGAACTGAACCGGATATCCGAACAAAATTACTCCTAATTAGCCTTTATTTTTATAGATTAAAAAAAAATTACCCGAACCGAAACTTATCTGATTTTTTTTCAGATACTTCCTAGATATCCGAACCCGAACCGAATTTTATAAATACAAGATTAGTATCTTTTCTCCTATATCCGAATTACCCAACCCTTGTAAAATTAGGCAAACCATAGTGACTTTTAACAAAAAGAAAAAAGAATAATAAATAGTGAAAAAAAGAAGAATTTACCATTTGGAGGCAACATTTACAATCAGAAGAGTTTTGCCTTTGTATTGGTTCAAACTCACATCATTACCTCCGATATCCTGCGATGTTCAAGAACATATATAAGAAACACATAAATCTTTTCATAACAAAAACCTTAGATTTCTTCTTCTATTTTATTTTGCTTGAGATCGAACATTGGAAAGTCCGCTACCGTATTTGGATCAAAATCAATTGTTTTTGTTTTGTTTACATGAACTAAGAATCTAAGATTAAACATAATTAATACCAATAATCAGAAAACATGAGGAGAAAAACCTTGACGGTGAAGTCGTAGATGGACTTTGGAGATTCATCCGCCATTTGCAGAGTCGTTGATCTCTCTTTTTCTGAGTTTTTTTAGTTTGAAGAAAGAAGAGAAGAAATATAAATTTTTTATTAACAAATATTTTGTATTTATATGGTTGATAAATGTATAGGATCAGAAGCTTTAAATGACAAATCTCTTGTGACGAACGGTGGGGTAAGCATCCACGACTTCATAGTGATTGCTTACCGATCTTATTTTTATTTTTTTCTCTCATTGGATTAAATCGGTACATGAACTAAAAATATATATTGTTTTCTTTTTTATGTCGGCCAAATATATAGTTTAAAATTAAGAAATGTATATAATTAAAATTTTCTCAAACTAAGGGATATTATAATTCTATTTTGGGTTCGGGTTTTGCGTATGATTATCATAATTTACACGAAATTTATTTCATTTTACCGAAGTTGGAAATAAATTTCATAAAAAATTATCAAATTGTCACCTTTCAAATTTTCCCAAAATGACCATTATAAGTTTTGACTTCCTTTATTATTAGCAATGGTTAATGGTAAAAAAAATCTGTAATTGGATTCAATCTTAATTATTGTATCCAAAATTTGATCTGATTTTCTCAATTATAACTTGTTCAAGAATTAAGAGACCTTGTAAATTAGGAATATATCTAGAATTTTGATTTTATGTAATTGCAGACTTCGCAGTTGTCACGGAAGTTTTTTTTCATATAATATTGAAATGATCATTGAATTTGTCTTTTCCATTTTCCCAAGATTTTTTATTTTATTTTAGACTTGAGACCAAATTAAGAAATTTATTTTATTTACTATAGATTCAATAACTTTTCTGTTAAATTGACATTTTTAATGAGATTAATTGATACCTTCGTAACAAAAATCAAATCAATTTGGCAAAAAATAAAAAAAATTACTCTATTATAGTTTTGTTCTGTTGTATGTCCTACTCTTCACTTACAATATTAACATTTCTTACAAGGTATATAAAGTCGGATTTAAATGTGGAATAAGAACAAAAACATTTTTCAAAATCTAACCACCAGCTTGAAAATTTCAGTCTCTAGGTCTCATCAAGTAGTTGGACCGACTTGATAGGCATTTGAATTACTAAAATAGAAACAACATGATATAAATTATTAATAATATTGTCTTATTGATTACATTAGGAAAAAAAAAAAAAAATTTTGAGAGGATAAAGTTACTTTTACGTAACGCAAGAGAAGTTAGCAGTTGTTCGGTGCACAGGTATGGTGTGAATTTAATGTTTTACATATCTCTCTCCCTTATCTCATCTTCCACAAATATAGATTAAATGTATTTATATCTTATATAAGCTATTTCCTACTATAACAATTCAAAACCGAAATAATTTTCTAAAATCTGATTCTCTGAACAATGGTTGACATTCATGTAAACTAAAGTTTAAACTAGTATAACACATGTTGTAGAAAAGTAAAAGTTGAACAATGGTTCACAAGTTGTAAGAATTGGAGATAAGTATTTGCAATAAATTAGTTTTACACGTGAAGTAAAATACTAAAATGCAGCTGTTTTATGAGGGTAGCTAAGAATGTGTGGGTGTTCTTCCCAGAAACAGCGTTCGATGATGTTGCAATGATCTACCACCACATCCCCTTCCAGTTTCTTCCCTGAAACTACTCCATTCTCAGCTTCCTGAAAAGAATATTCAGACAGCTATTTAACACGTAACCACCTCAAGCTCTGCAATGGAAGAAGATGTTCCACACTGTTCAAATGCTTGATGAGTTTGATAAATGAGTAACAAACCTTGGCTGGTAGTTACATTTCAGGTTTGGTATATGATTTAGCCATTTACAAGTTAATAGCCAAAGGTTTGAGTAACTTAATTGATTCACACGATGAGAACAGAACCAGTTTGGCACTTATGAAGTTTCTTCAGCCAGTCCACTGTATCCTAATCTTTCTATGCATAGATTTAAAGTTTGATAATTAAGGCACTACTAACCTTTAGGCGGAAAACCGAAGAACCCATTCGAAAGATTACAGGTAATGAGTTGTACTCAATTCCAAATTCACGGCTAAGCAGCTCATTTTTTTCTCGCGTTTGGGTACCCTGGAAAAGTCACTCACAGAGAGCAAGATAAGAACCATTTAAAGCATTGACTACTTGAGAATGAAATTTTTATCCATCATAACAAAGTACCTTTAAGTAATCTTGGGATTGAGTTTTGGTTTTTCCAGACTTAACAAGCATCCAGAAACATGTATTATACTGATTATTGATGTGGCCTGCCAAACGAAAACAGAAAGAAAACATGAGACTACTCGTATGTTGAGGTTTCATTTCGCAAAGATATAGATGATTCCAAGTAATTTCTCAGACAGTGTTGTACTCACAGTCAACTTGTCTCCACGCCAGATAATCCAAGAGAATATTGTATGTTGGATAGCATACAGCTCGTCCATCGAATGATGGAGGGTACTTCAATTCTTTGTGAGGGAAAAATTCTCCCCATTGTAACACATATGTGGATGTAAAGAAGGATGTGATTGCAGATATTATCTTACTGCAATGCAACACTAGAAATTAAGACACGAAATTTAAGGAGATAGGGACAAAACTGCAAGGGAAAAGAGAAATTCAGTTTAACCTGGATTGTCTTTTGTAGAGTTCAGATTCTTTCTTCAAAACAAAGCTGCAATCGATGATGAACTCAATTAATATCTAAGATATGTAAAAGCTGAGATAAAGAGGTTGAGAGATAGAGACCTGTACTCATCACTGACACCATAGGCAAAGTGAATATCCTCAAATTCCTCGAGAACAGCCACTGCACATGAATTCATAAGTTTCAGAGCTTGCTCATCATTTGGCTTCTCAAATTCATGAACGTCAGAAAATCTATCAAAATCCAAGCAAGCTGCATGAGTTTCATTTGCAACATAGAACACTAGTAATCGGTGATAATATGAATTCTTTCTGAAAATGCAAGATCAAATTCAAAAATCAGAATATGCCCTAGACAAAAGCAACCATACCACAACATAAAAAAAAACTGAACAGGCCAGCAAAGAAGTATACCATTTCATGATAAGCTGAATCCTATGGAGCACAAGGAGTTTACTAGTCTAAGGTTTCAATGCAATTAAAAATCTGACAAAGTTATAAGAAATTAAGACGAGAAGCTAAAGAAAATTACCTGTGAAAATGACAGCCATCAATCCTAACCACGACCCAAGTTAAAGGTAACAATTTGTTCTCAAACTGAAACAACCTAATAAAGTCTGGTTCAATTTTTCCAATGTCTTTCGTGAAGTGGCCAAGATCATTATATAGGGAGGGCTGCTCATTCCAAAAGTTTCTTCCGGCAATATTCTCTGAGTGTACAAAAACAGCCTTTCTTCTCAATCTTTTCACAGGATTGCCATTCTCATCATGCTTTACAGTTTCTTCCACCTGAATGAAGTTAAATGAAAGTATGTCATATTGAAATCTACAATAAGTCTTAGGTATATAGCATCAAGCAAATTTGTGATGAACATCAAACAAGATGCAATGACAAGAGAAGATCTGACTTTTTACCATACAAGAAGATCAGCTAGATACATCAGTTTTAAACCTGAACATCAACCAAGCTGAAGTAATAGTATTCTACACATGACCAGAGTTCAGATAACTGTAATTTACAAATTACAATGTGTAAGCCTAAACGTACATGTGCACCAACAATATTGTTCAACAAACTAAGATTACTAACCTTCATAGAGACTCGACTTATAATTGGAAGATCTAAATATCTAAATACATACATAGCACATATAAAAGCAAGTGCTGTATATATAATTTATAACAAAAGATATAAACTCTCACCTTTTTCTTGAAAAGACAAGATCCTTGGCGAAACAATTCAGGAAGCGTTTTGTAGTTGATACCAAAATTCTGAAAGAGAAGCTCATTTTTCTGCTGTTTTTGTGTATCCTGCAGGTACCCAATGGAAATAGACATAGTGTGATCAGAGAACGTCATGTAATTACTAGGCATGAAACTAGGCTTAAGAAGGTAAAGGGCCATTTTGACATCTGTATAAGAAAAAATAATTATAGTCGTAGTATTAAACACATTCCATGTCAAAAAAACATTGATCCCTGCCATAGAAAAGCACGAACAACACACCTTTAGAACCTCTTGTGTTTCACTTATGCTCTTTCCACTTTTAACTAACATCCAGAAACAAGTGTCATACTGATTATTGGCGTGGCCTGCAACCAAGAAACGGAAGTTGTTAGAAGTCCCGAAAAGTATTTCACGCCAATAAGTATAAATAATCAGGAACATAAATTATCATGAATGTGTGTTGAGTACAATATTTAAGATGTCAGAATGTCTTACAGTCCTGTTGTCTCCACGCAAGATAAGCTTGTAAAACCTCTGCTGATGCACAACTTACAACTTTTGAACTGAAGGAAGGAGCATATTCTAATTTCTTTTGGGGAAAGAACTCTCTCCACTTTGCTACATAAACTGCAGCAAAGAACGAAGCTACCAACGACAAAATCTTACTGCATATCAACCAAAAACAAGAAAGTAAAAACTATGATTCAAACAGATTCTTCAAGTAAACGCTTCTGAGAAAAGTATCGATAAAATTTAATGGAATCAATACCTGGCTCGTCTCTGGTAGAATCTTGATGTTTTCTTGAATACAAAGCTACAGAAGACATGGAAATCAGTTAGAAGCTTGTACATGATCTATACAGGTATGCTAAAATCTAAAAGATATTAAGTCAACGAAGTAAAATTTTGGGACCTGTATTCGTCACTGTATCCATATGCAAAGATGATGTCGGGAAACTCTTCCAAAACCGCAGCTGAACATGAATTCATCAGACTGAGGGCTATTTCATCATTAGGCTTCTCAAACTCATGAACTTGAGAAAATCTATAGTTATCAAAGAAGGTAAAAGGGTGTAAGAAGCCAAAAAAACATTCTCAACATATAAATATAAATACGCATAGGCGTACATCCTTGATCAATGTTTATGTTGCAGGTACAATGTGAAACACTGATAGCGATGAAACTAGGAAAAATGCAAGTAATGTTCATAATCGAATCCTGAAATTTGCACAATCAACACAGTACACAGTACACAGCATCACAATTGACATTCTTATAGAACACTGATTGATAAATTTCGTATATATCATCATAATATAAAAATGTGTAGACTATCTCCCTCAATTAACGAACGAATAAAAGCGAGAAAATTTACCTAGAAAAATCACGACCATCGATTCGAACAACCATCAAGTTAGGAAGCATGACTTCGTCCTCCAATTCGAATGACTTCACATACTCGTATTTGCTATTCGCCATATCTTCGGGGTTCAACGAAACTATCTCTGCTTCTTTCTTCTTTGATTCTACTCTCCTTTGAAGCTTTTCAGCAAACAGTGTATATTTTTTGTGTTACGCGAAACATAAAATCCCCAATGACTGCAATCGAACCGGATACTAACTAAACCGAAATTTGAGCCGGTTCTCTCCAGTTCGATTTTGTAACTGAAACGGTGAAACCCACCAAGACCAGACAGGTGTATTCAGTCTATTATTTTCGTTATTATGAACTTTTTGTTTTGAATTCCAAGGTCACGAAATCGTGGTTTCAATTCCATAGCTCCAAGATCCTCAAAATCAGATCAAAGTAAATAATAAATTTATCATGTGAAAAGATTCTAGCTAGGCATATAAATCTCCTATATATTATTTGGGGAGTACACTTATACAATTAACCTTACAAGATGTTAATATTTATATCACATTGCCATTACAAGAAAAAACAAATTACAACTTCTCTTTAAAGATAGTTTAGTCATTAATCATTTTTTTATCACCAATAAAAATTATATTAATTAGGAACGATTATAAAGTATTAAATACTTAAAATATCTAATTAAATATTTGTTAATATTCCAATCGATGCTATAGATTTGTTAATATTCCAATCGTGGAATATTCAAAACTGACCATAATCGGTGCTATAGATTTGTTAATATTTGTTAATATTCCAATCGGATATTGTGGTTAGTGATATTTGTTAATATTCCAAAAAAATCGGTATATGATTATTCCCTTACTCGACGATTTTTAAAAATTACATTATTTACACCAAAAATCAGTATAACACACTAAAGAAAATACTCGAGTTGCGACTGACGTATTAATCCCAAGTTAGTCGCACATTGCTTAGAATCGACGAATATGCAACTACAACAGTTAGTCGCAGATCGAGCGTCGCATATCGTCGGACATCGCTACGATTACAAATAAAGGTCGCCATATTGCGACTTCTTTGGGATTTTGTCGAGTGCAACTTTTTTGCGACCTATTGGCTACGTAAATTTGCGTCGCAAAGAAGTGGCTAAAGTCAGCGACTATTTCGAGACGAATTTTCCAAGTTGTTAATTTGTAGGAAATAAGTCACAATGTTAGGGACTATTTTGCGACTGCCTTGGGGGACCAATTGTCAAAATTGTGCGCCTAACTTGAGACTACATAGTAGGGGACTAACCGGAAGTTGCTGTTTTGTCGGGCAGAAGTCACTAATAGTAAGGACTAATTTGCGACTTTAGACACAAAATTGAAGGACTAATTTGCGACTTCCCTTAATAAAATTGGTTTTTTTTAATAAAAAAATTAAATGCTAATTTCATAAATTCATAATGAAAGTAGGTAGTAAACATAACATTAATAAAGTCCAATTCTTAATCAACCAAAAAAAAAAAAAAATCCAAATCAAAATATATCCCGCATTGACGGGAAATGTATTCGGAAGAGATCGAGTTGGTGCTTAGGCCTGAATACCTCCGGGTTGGTAAGGTTGTTCTTGGGGAGTATGAGATTGGTTCGCCACGGTTTGCTGAGAGTTAGGAACACGGATTTGGATCCAGGTGTTGAAATTAAGTAATTTTAATCAACTAAGATAGACGAAACGTATCATTTCTCGATGAATACGCACATAAGACTTGTGCCCCGCTAAATCTTGCTTCATGCGTTTACCTATTCGTTTGCATTGGCAAGAGAATTAATTAAGCAGACTAAGACACAAACAAGAGAGAGAGGTCGGAGAAGAATGTGAGAGAGAGATCAGAAAAGAGTGAGAGAGAGAGAGACCATTTTCAAACTGAAGATAGGTGGGTTGCCATAGCTCTGTTTTATATAATCCAGGACACTTTCCATAGCCAATGGAGCACCAGCATACTTGTACAAACAAAAACAAAACAACTGTATCCTGATTGTTTATACATGTGTCGCCACATGTACAAGTGTCGAAAGATGGATTGAGAACACTATATAAGGAATATTATAGTTGTTTGTACATGCATACTTGTACTTGTGTCGATAGATGGATTGAGAACACTTATGGGTTTGAAGACTTAACTGTATAAGGAATATTAAGAGTTTTGCATCTGAATTTGGTAGCCTTGAAACTCCTACATCGAAAGCTGCAAAAGCAAAAATATCAAAAAATAAAAAAAGAAGCAGAGACTTTGTTTTGTTATTCAAAAGATAAGAGTTTGATTCCTACATGTCATAGATACACCCATATCTGAATAGAAATCCGGTTTTACTAAAAGAGAAGGTTTGAGTTTGATGTATGTGACCGAAGCCTCAAGGTAGTGAATTATTCCTATGAAGTCAGATGAGCTTTAAACTTGTTCTGATTCTTCCTTTAAGAAACTGGCAGTCTTGTTATAGGGCCACTGTGACATTGCACATTCATCTAATATGCACATCATTAGTTGTATCTATTTTTTACCCGGGTTGGTTAAGGGAGGTGGGAAAACCTCTCTTTACAATCATTATAAACCGTCTCCGTATATACAGATATAATAGTTAAGATATTCATTTCTTAAAACACTAGATATGGAACATTAGTTAGATAAAGAAAGAGATTAATTCATAACAAACAGAGTTAGATAGGAATGCACATTGTTACCCGGTTTGGGAGAGAGAGTTTGCTGCAGTATTGCCTGTATCTACAAGATTGGAACACGTAACAGCGGTTATCCGATGTCAAAACAGAAACTGAATTGGAAGAACAGGTCCATCTAAGAAAAGGTTCATGGAAGAACTTGAATTGAAGGCAAGAAGTTTATATCCTACAAGCAATGGAACCGGAACAAGTGGGTATTATTCAAACATTTGTAAAGTATAAACATAATATCAGATTTAAGATGGGTGAAATTGTGGTGTATAAACAATAATCCATAGAGTGAAGGACAGAAAAAGCTTTAAACTCTTTTAAGCAAGCCGAGTTTGTCAGTAGAGAGACTAGTATTGAGAAGACAAACGCCTATGTGAAGAGCACACTCATGGCTAACAACAAACTTAGGATATGTCTGAAAATATGAAGCACTCTACAACTTTCGTAGCCAAAAATAAAGGACAGCGAACGATAGGGAAAAATAGGTTGAAATACCTTGCTGAAATTGCCGGAAATAACGCTCTTAATACAATCTGAAATTCTAAAACACGTTCATCTACTCTAACAATTTCTCTATCTGAAACATAAATTGGAGCATAAATTGAAGCAGACATTGAAGCAGAACTTTGACAGGAAAATCGGAGGGCTCGACAATATTTAGCAGGTTGAGGAGGCTTTGTTGCCTTCAAGAGTAAGAATCGGAGTAACAGACCGTAAAATCCGAGTGCGGGTTGATGAACCTCTGAAGTTGTGTAGCTTCGATTTCCCTGCAATTGCCGAAAACCCTTGTTACTCTACTCAGTGTTTCGGGCAAAACTATGGGAAAGAATTACAAACTCAGCAAGCAAGGGAATGAGGAACTAGTATAATTAAGTAAATAACAATGGGGGTAGAATGAGATCGGGAAGATAAAAATTATCTAGGTTAAATGGTTAATGCCTCGTCGAAGCGTTTATAGGTGTGCGACATATATGCGACTCCCACAAAAAAAAGTTGTGACATATATGCGACGACTTTATATATATATATATAATTATAGAAAATCACTCATGCATATCCATCTAAAAAAACTCTGGGTAAGCTAAAATCGTTTTATAGCTGAAAAGACCTACCCCAAAAGCGAAAGACTTTTTTGTGCGGATCGGTGGATTCCACCTCTGGATCGGTCGATCGACTAAAAAGGATCGATCGTTCCTAACATGGGATCAATCGATCACAACTCCTTCAAAACTTCCGGACCAAACATGACCCCTCCGGATCGATCGATCTCCTTAAGAACGATCGATCTTGAACTACGGATCGATCGATCCTTTGTGGAACGTTCGATCTTGATACCCGAAATGCTCGTGAGAGCTCACTTGATCAAAAACGACATTTCGGATTGATCGTTCTTACTCGAACGATCGATCTTGACCCTTAAACGACGGAGGCTTCAGCCTCGAAATGCACTTACAGGATCGATCGATCTCGGCCGGGATCGATCGATCCCTACCCCCAAAAATAGACCAGCGACTCTCTGCCCAAAATCGACTACCCAAGATCGATCAATCCTTCCTGGATCGGTCGATCCTCAATACTTGCCCTACAACCCGAAACCACAAACAACGACCACAGCAAGCCACGACACTTGTAAGCAATACTTAAGCATCCAAAACTATTTTAGCGTACCGTTATGCATCATATAGAGTTCAAAACATTAGCATCCTAAGAACACAAGTCTATAAACAACACACAAGATGCAAAAAAGGAAACCCGTTGTGCCTAGATCATCCATCTTCTACTTCGGCCTTGGTTCCACGAGCTCCGCTACTTAAGACTTCTCCTTACCTACACCAAAAGAGGCGCGTAAGCATTGATAATGCTTAGTGAGGCGGTCATCCCGTCCCCACGACTATACACACACATGATCAATGAATTTAACGCAATCAACATATGTTTAAAGAGCAAGTCAATACATACCGTGAAAGAGCTCAATCACACACAATCATCACACATTATGGCTAAGCCATAAGTCACACCCATATGGACTATTCCCTAAACACATATCAATCACGAAAACTCAAAGATCATACAGCTAAGCCGACGGTTACGCACTCACCTCGGTTGACGATTCGTCTTTGACGATTCCAAGCTTTAAGCTTGCTTCCCTTGAATCTCTTGGCTCCCACTTGCCAAAATCTTACTCTTGCCTAGCAAGAGGCCAACAAACACTTTAATTGAATGAACATAAGCTCAAAAACCCCATGACAACCCCTTTAAACTCGGATTACCCATACCCCAAATCGGATTCCCTTTGCTCAAAAACAGGGGCAAATTCGATTGCTCATAACTCTTACTATAGGTCAAATTTGACAAAACCCTTCGGTGATCATCAAGACAACACCATCGAGAACTCATCTACCAAATTTCATCCAAAACTAACAAGATTTGTGTGTCCAAATACTCACTCAAACTCATCCGTCGCTACAGCCCGAAAACAGAGTAGTCTAGGGAGAAAAATCATATCTCCTAAACCACTCAACATAATCTCACGAAATTTGGTATACAACTAGGAAAGAGATTGAATAACTTACCCTCCAAAATTCAGCTCAATACGCGCTCGGATGATACCCCGATCGAGCCTCACAAATTCACCCAAAAACTCTGTTTTCTCAAGCTTTTCTCTCTCCTCTTCTTCCCCTTCTTCCCTCTTCTTCTCTAGCTCTCTCTCTCTCTCTCTCTCTCTCTCTCTCTCTCTTTTTCTCCAAAATATCTTCCTCAAAACATGATAAGGGTGAAGATGGAGAAGATTATAGAAGTGTGTAGAAGTTTATGGAGAGGAGGAGAAGATAATTGGGCCTTAAGTGGTAATTAGCCCACTAACCTCTTTTCTTAGTCAAGCCCATTCTCAACAATCCATTAATCTCTCCTCTTGTTTCATAGATCCATTACTTCCTGAATTATTCGAGACATCACTCCGTCCCGACAATATTTCTTCCATTCTCGCCAAAAACCCCAGAATTACCACGTAATTCCGCTCAAACCGAACCGCTCGGGATTCCTCCACAACGACCACTCATTTGATCGTTTCACCTCGTTTTCCACCCCTAGGGCCACCAATCGAGCTCGGTACCGCTCCATACTCGGTTCAATAACACCCCGGGTCTAATATCGCAAGATCTTATGTGGTCACCCAACGGCTAACCTGTCGAAATCTAATCAACCCCGGATTCGAGCGAGTTAAGTCGTCAAACGACCTAGTACATTAGAATCCAATCACCCATATCACTGGTATCTCACCCCTGGTTTACCGTCTATTAGGATTAAATCACCCATAATCCTTATCGGTAAACCACCCGGTTAGGATTAAATCGCCCATAATCCTAACCCACATCATTAGAGCTAAATATCACATAACTCTAATGACCCGTCATTAGGATTAAATACCACATAATCCTAATGACCCCGTCGATAGAATTAAATATCACATAATTCTACCGACCCCGACCACATAGTAGGATCTATTGACGTAAACCCCAAAAATCCCCGAACCAAGACGGAACGAATACTTCGCTCAATCCCGCAACACATGAAATACCACATCATATGTCGCCCCATCGATACATGAAATCCCGCATCATGTACTCGACAACCCAATACATGAAATACCACATCATGTATTATAACTCACCATTAATCCATAAACGTCATCATATTTTTAATCAACGTCAAAAATACAATATCCCGAGGGTTCATCACAACAACAACATAATTAAATACAACTCAAGAGGACGACTTAGGGACACGGATGTTATAATTCTCCCCCACTAATTAGATTCGTCCTCGAATCTCAAGCCGCAGCGTGTTCCCTGAACCACTTGGAGAATTTAGCCCTTATCCGTCTCTCGGGTTCCCAAGTCTCCTCTTCAACCCCGTCACAATCCCAAAGAATTCTCACTTCGGGAGCTCTCCTCCTCCCGTCAACCCTGACTCTACGATCTAGAATCCTCACGGGTCTCGCCTCAACCCTCAAACTTGGCGACAGCTCAGGTGGAACCTCGGGTAACACCTGATCATCCCTATGCAAGCACTTTTTCAACTTAGACACATGGAACACATCATGAAATGCTTGTATAGACGCTGGCAACTCCAGCCTGTAAGCAACAGGTCCAACGCGTTCCACCACTCGGAACGGTCCCAAATATCTCGGGCTCAACTTGCCCTCAGAAAATGACCTGTTAGAACCCTTAAGCATCGCCATCTTGAGATAAACCATATCTCCTACGGCGAACTTTAACTCTTTCCTACGGTTATCCGCATAACTCTTCTGGCGATCCTGAGCCTCTTTCATGTTTAGCTTCAAGACTCGGATCTTCTCCGTAGTCTCCTGCACCAAACTCTTGCCAAACATGCTTCGCTCCCCCACTTGAGCCCAGCATAATGGCGTCCTGCAAGGCCTCCCATACAGAGCCTCATATGGTGCCATCCCGATACTCGCCTAATAGCTGTTATTATACGCAAACTCTACCAGGCTCAGATAATCAGCCCAATGGCCACCCTAGTCCAGCACACACATCCTCAAAAGATCCTCGAGAGTCTGAATAGTCCTCTCTGACTGTCCGTCCGTCTGAGGATGATATGTTGTACTCATGTGTACCTTAGTACCCATCTCTTCCTGGAATTCCCGCCAGAAAACCGATGTGAACTTACTGTCACGGTCCGATACAATGCTCGCAGGTACACCATGTAATCTCACAATCTCATTGATGTACCTCCTCGCAAAACTCGCGCCCCGTCCGTCTTCCTTATGGCCAGGAAGTGAGCAGACTTAGTCAAGTGATCAACAATAACCCATATAGCATCTCGGCCCCGCGAATTCGTAATCCAACCACGAAATCCATCGTAACCATGTCCCATTTCTATTCAGGAATGGGTAAGCTCTGCAATAATCCGCTGGGAACCTGATGCTCTGCCTTTACCAACTGACAAGTCTCACAGCTGGCCACCCACTTGGCTACATCTCTTTTCATTCCGACCCAATGATAATACCGTTTTAAGTCTCGGTACATCTTGGTCGCCCCTGAATGAATAGAAAACCAACTCTGATGTGCCTCTCGAAGGATGTCTCTTCTCAACTCTTCGTCGTTAGGCATACAAACTCGACCATGAACCAAAATGGTTCCATTACTCGAGACTTGATACTCAGACTTCTCATCCTTCGAAGCCTTAATCAAAATCTCATCTTTCTCTTGAGCCGCTCGTACTCTACTCAAAATATCGGCTTGGTTAGCCGCCTCTAACCCCAACGGCTCTAATTCATCAGAAATGACACATAGCTGAAAGGTACTAATCATACCCATCAACTCCTCGGCATCCTTCTCTGTACTTGCAGCTATCCGCTTCCTGCTCAAGGCATCTACAACGAGATTAGCTTTTCCCGGGTGATAAGCTATCTCAAGATCATAATCCGCCATAAGCTCTACCCATCTTCTTTGTCTCAAGTTCAGCTCGGGCTGAGTAAACACATACTTGAGACTTTTATGATCCGTAAACACCTGCACTTTACCCCCATACAAATATGATCGCCATATCTTCAACGCAAACACCACTACAGCCATCTCTAAGTTATGAGTCGGATAATTAGCTTCATGCTTCCTCAACTGTCGAGAAGCATAAGCAATCACCTTCCCATGCTGCATCAAAACACAACCCAATCCCAATCTCGATGCATCTGTATATATCACATACGGCTCCCCGGGATCAGGTAGCGATAACACTGGCGCAGTAGTTAACATCTCCTTAAGTCTCGAGAAGCTCTCTTCACACTTCTGAGACCAAACAAAGGGAACATCTTTCCCTGTCAACTTCGTCATAGGTTGAGCAATACTCGCAAAACCTTTGACGAATCTCCGGTAATAACCACCTAGACCGAGAAAACTTCTTATCTCGGTAGCATTCTCAGGTCTCGGCCAGTCTCTGATGGCCTTAATCTTTTCTGGGTCGACGGATACTCTGCTCTCCAAAATTACGTGACCCAAAAATCCAATCTCTTTTTGCCAAAAGCTACACTTACTTAGCTTGGCAAAAAACTTCTGCTCCCTTAACTTCTCCAACGCTTTCCTCAAGTGATCACCGTGTTCGTCGGAGCTCTTCGAATACACCAAGATATCATCTATGAAGATGATCACAAACTCATCTAAATACTTCCGAAACACATCGTTCATCAACTTCATGAACGCCGCTGGTGCATTCGTCAACCCAAAAGGCATCACTACGAACTCATAATGCCCATATCTCGTTCTAAAAGCCGTCTTCTGGATGTCCGACTCCTTGATAGGAATCTGATGATACCTAGAAGCCAAATCAATCTTCGAGAACCAAGTAGCACCTCTCAACTGATCCAACAACTCATCAATTCTCGGAAGAGGGTACTTGTTCTTTATTGTCACCCGGTTCAAACCTCGGTAATCGATGCATAACCGGAAGCTTCCGTCTTTCTTCTTCACAAACAAGACGGGTGCTCCCCATGGTGAGCTGCTCGGTCTTATGAAACCTTTATCCAATAGCTCTTCCAACTGCTTCTTAAGCTCCGCCATCTCCGCTGGTGCCATACGGTATGGAGCTTTAAAAACAAGAGTCGTCACCGGTTCCAACTCGATCGTGAAAGGATCCGACCTTGGTGGTGGTAATCCCGTCAACGGTTGGAATACATCTTCAAACTCCCTCACCACGGGAATATTCTGAAGCATCGAATCTCCAACCTCCTCGGGTATCGAGATAGTCGCGAGATATGCTTCACATCCCTTTGCTAACATCTTCTCGGCCTGGACCGCCGAGATCACCAAACTCCCCGGTGTAGGTTTTACACCTTGATATACCACTTTACCCGGCTCACTTTCGAACAGCACTCGACCTCTATGGCAATCCAGATGAGCCTTATACTTCCCAAGCCAATCCATCCCCAAAATCACATCATATAACTCCACTGGCCAGACAATCAAATCAGCTGGCTTCACTTCTCCAGCAATATGGACCTAAACGTCTCGCACCAGGCTATGCGTATCAAAGGTCTGACCCCCAGCCACTCTCACCCTTCTCAAACATTCACTAGGCTCTTCTCGGAGCCTTCCCTCTCTTACTAATTCCGGAGTAACAAAACAATGCGATGCTCCGGAATCAAACAACACGTGAGATGTAACCCCTCCCACGTTCAAGGTCCCTACACATAGTCTATGCATTGAGGCCACGCAACAATAACAATCCCAACACCCACACACAAATGACAACATACATAATCACATCGAAAAAAAATGAATACGGGGAGAATGCTAACCAGTGATCGGCTTGGTGTTGCTCCCTTCTCCTGACTCGATGGTCAGAGAGTAGGCTCGAGGAGTCACCATCGTCTTCTTAGCTGGTGGAGCTCCTGAACTTCCGCTACCTTGTTGGAGCTTAGGGCATGAAGTCCTGATATGTCCAACCTCCTTGCAATGAAAGCAAGTCCTGCTATCTTTATTAGGACAATTAGCAACCCTATGACCCTTGTCTCCACACTTGAAGCATCCAGATTGAGTGATAGAAGCACTCTGAGAGGAGCCCTCCCATTTCCTCTTATGTCCTCCCATGAATTTGCCACCTCTCCCTGAATCAGAAGTAAACGACTTCTTCGCTTGAGCTTGAGGCTTAAATGCTTTAGCCTCCTCTATCATACCCTCCTCAATCATGGCCGCTCTCTCCACTAACTCGGCCACCGACGCATAAGATCTTACGATGCATCTATTCCTCAATTCCAAACGCATTCCCCGGAGAAACCTCCTTACTTGAGCCTGTTCATCCTCAAGACCCCTTCCCGTGAACCTTCGAAGTCGGTTGAACTCCACTTCATATTCTCTCACCGACTTCGTCCCTTGCGATAATTCTAGGAACTTCGTCTCTAATCGATCCATGGCTTCTTGCGGGAAGTATTTGAGGTTGAACTCCTCACAGAATTCCCCCAAGTATTCACTCCATTGGCTCTTCTAGCCAACACGTTTCTCCATCACATATGCGCATCTTTTTCCAAGTAATGCACCGCAATATCTACCTTATACTCTTCGGGGCACCTTATAGAGTGGAAGTTTCTCTCCACCCTTGCCCTCCACTCATCAGCTTCAACAGGTTTGGCACCCCCAAGAAAGAACTTTGTGCCAAACCTCTGCATATGATCCATCACGGACAGGTAAGATGAAATCATTTGCCCTGCAACAGCCTCATGAGCCATAACTCTTGGTGGCTCTTCACCTCTTGGTGGCATCTCAGGGGCTGGAGCTGGTACCGGTCCTGGTAACCTCTCCAAAATCTGAGCCAACATACCCATCATTGCCCCCATTTGATGTTGACCAGCTTGCTGCTGAACCTCAACTTGTGGTTCAACGCCAACAGCAGCAGCTGCACCCCCAGCAACTCCGGCGTCTTCACCACCAGCAACGTGGTCAACTCTCTCTTGACCATCACCATTGGGGGCTCTATTCACCACACGCTCCGCTACCTCGCCCCTTGCCACCACTTCTCGCACTCTTCTAAATCTCACCATACTACAAAAGCAACAAAAGATTCAATACCAACAACTTAATCACACAATACCCCAGAAGACTTACCGTGGAACCATTTCCCTTGGCCGAAGAGGATGATCTTTAACCCAACCCGCAATCAACAATTAACAACAACAAACAACAATCACAAGCAAAACTCCCCATACTTCCTAGAACCGTCTCGCTCTGATACCAAATTGAAAAGACCTACCCCAAAAGCGAAAGACTTTTTTTTTTTTTTTGCGGATCGGTGGATCCCACCTCTGGATCGGTCGATCTGACTAAAAAGGATCGATCGTTCCCAACATGGGATCGATCGTTCCCAACATGGGATCGATCGTTCCCAACATGGGATCGATCGTTCCCAACATGGGATCGATCGATCACAACTCCTTCAAAACTTTCGGACCAAACATGACCCCTCTGGATCGATCGATCTCCCTTAAGAACGATCGATCTTGAACTACGGATCGATCGATCCTTTGTGGAACGTTCGATCTTGATACCCCGAAATGCTCCAGAGAGCTCACTTGATCAAAAACGACCTTTCAGGATCGATCGTTCTTACTCAGGAACGATCGATCTTGACCCCTTAAGAACAGCCAGAGGCTTCAGCCTCGAAATGCACTTACAGGATCGATCGATCTCGGCCGGGATCGATCGATCCCTACCCCAAAAATCGACCAGCGGCTCTCTGCCAAAATCGACTACCCAAGATCGATCGATCCTTCCTGGATCGGTCGATCCTCAATACTTGCCCTGCAACCCGAAACCACAAACAACGACCACAGCAAGCCACGACACTTGTAAGCAATACTTAAGCATCCAAAACTATTTTAGCGTACCGTTATGCATCATATAGAGTTCAAAACATTAGCATCCTAAGAACACAAGTCTATAAACAACACACAAGATGCAAAAAAAGGAAACCCGTTGTGCCTAAATCATCCATCTTCTACTTCGGCCTTGGTTCCACGAGTTCCGCTACTTAAGACTTCTCCTTACCTGCACCAAAAGAGGCGCGTAAGCATTGATAATGCTTAGTGAGGTGGTCATCCCGTCCCCACGGCTATACACACACATGATCAATGAATTTAACGCAATCAACACATGTTTAAAGAGCAAGTTAATACATACCGTGAAAGAGCTCAATCACACACAATCATCACACATTATGGCTAAGCCATAAGTCACACCCATATGGACTAGTCCCTAAACACATATCAATCACGAAAACTCAAAGATCATACAGCTAAGCCGACGGTTACGCACTCACCTCGGTTGACGATTCGTCTTTGACGATTCCAAGCTTTAAGCTTGCTTCCCTTGAATCTCTTGGCTCCCACTTGCCAAAATCTTACTCTTGCCTAGCAAGAGGCCAACAAACACTTTAATTGAATGAACATAAGCTCAAAAACCCCATGACAACCCCTTAAACTCGGATTACCTATACCCCAAATCGGATTCCCTTTGCTCAAAAACAGGGGCAACTTCGATTGCTCATAACTCTTACTATAGGTCAAATTTGACAAAACCCTTCGGTGATCATCAAGACAACACCATCGAGAACTCATCTACCAAATTTCATCCAAAACTAACAAGATTTGTGTGTCCAAATACTCACTCAAACTCATCCGTCGCTACAGCCCGAAAACAGAGTAGTCTAGGGAGAAAAATCATATCTCCTAAACCACTCAACATAATCTCACGAAATTTGGTATACAACTAGGAAAGAGATTGAATAACTTACCCTCCAAAATTCAGCTCAATACGCGCTCGGATGATACCCCGATCGAGCCTCACAAATTCACCCAAAAACTCTGTTTTCTCAAGCTTTTCTCTCTCCTCTTCTTCCCCTTCTTCCCTCTTCTTCTCTAGCTCTCTCTCTCTCTCTCTCTCTCTTTTTCTCCAAAATATCTTCCTCAAAACATGATAAGGGTGAAGATGGAGAAGATTATAGAAGTGTGTAGAAGTTTATGGAGAGGAGGAGAAGATAATTGGACCTTAAGTGGTAATTAGTCCACTAACCTCTTTTCTTAGTCAAGCCCATCCTCAACAATCCATTAATCTCTCCTCTTGTTTCATAAATCCATTACTTCCTGAATTATTCGAGACATCACTCCGTCCCGACAATATTTCTTCCATTCTCGCCAAAAACCCGGAATTACCATGTAATTCCGCTCAAACCGAACCGCTCGGGATCCCTCCACAACGACCACTCCTTTGATCGTTTCACCTCGTTTTCCACCCCTAGGGCCACCAATCGAGCTCGGTACCGCTCCATACTCGGTTCAATAACACCCCGAGTCTAATATCGCAAGATCCTATGTGGTCACCCAACGGCTAACCCGTCGAAATCCAATCAACCCCGGATTCGAGCGAGTTAAGTCGTCAAACGACCTAGTACATTAGAATCCAATCACCCAGGATCCTAATATACTAAGTCCCCGTGAGAACCAATATCACTGGTATCTCACCCCTGGTTTACCGTCTATTAGGATTAAATCACCCATAATCCTTATCGGTAAACCACCCGGTTAGGATTAAATCGCCCATAATCCTAATCCACATCATTAGAGCTAAATATCACATAACTCTAATGACCCGTCATTAGGATTAAATACCACATAATCCTAATGACCCCGTCGATAGAATTAAATATCACATAATTCTACCGACCCCGACCACATAGTAGGATCTATTGACGTAAACCCCAAAAATCCCCGAACCAAGACGGAACGAATACTTCGCTCAATCCCGCAACACATGAAATACCACATCATATGTCGCCCCGTCGATACATGAAATCCCGCATCATGTACTCGACAACCCAATACATGAAATACCACATCATGTATTATAACTCATCATTAATCTATAAACGTCATCATATTTTTAATCAACGTCAAAAATACAATATCTCGAGGGTTCATCACAACAACAACATAATTAAATACAACTCGAGAGGACGACTTAGGGACACGGATGTTACAATAGCCATCAAAATTTTTCTACAAAAAAAATCATATACATATAATGATATCCACACTATATTCCAAAATGTTGCCACCAATTATTTAAAAGATATATCAGTCTTGTTAAATCAAGATGACACACAGGATTTACTATGTCGTTGAAGAAAAGAAATTAGTGTTACAAGTACTTATGCGACATATATGTGACTTCCACAAAAAAGAAAATTGTGCTATGCTGATTTTGCTACTAATTTGCCACTTTTTATTTTCTTCTATGACAAATATGCGACTACTTTAAATGCATAGCAAATACGTTGCACTTTAGTGGCAATATAGTCGCAAAATTACTACTAATTTGCGACTTCTGCATTTGCAAACTAATCTGCTATTACTTTTTTGTTGTTATATTGGTGGCATATAAATCTTAACGTAGTGGCAAAATTTTGCTAATACAGGAGTAGTCGCTTATTGTAGTCCCTTTTTTGCTTTTTTTTCCTTGTAGTGACATTATCTTTTGTTGTAATCGGATATTGTGGTTAGTGAAATTCTAGATTATCATTCAATTCGATTTATTATTCTAGCCAATGATAATAAAATATAAAAGATATTACTTTCTCACAAAGATATTTTTTTCTCACATATTCAAAACTAACCATAATCGTTTTTAGATATTATTAAAATTAACCATAATCATTTTTAGTCACTTTGTATAGGTTTTCTAGAATATATCCCGAACAAGTAGTTAAAATATCATTTAAATATAACATATAACTTTTTGATAAAGAATATTCCCATAATATAAGTGGGTGATCGAAGATATTGGAAATTCATCAATATAACTTTTCAATAAAAGTATATTTGATCAAAGATGATCATGATTTCCTACTAAAAAAATTCATAATATTTTTTGTAAACAATATTGTTTTTTCAAAAACTTAACAATAAATCTGAAAAAATAAACACATATAAAATATAAAGAAAATCTCATAAACAATTTAAGGAATTAAATTTTTAGAATTCTTGACAATCTTTTAAAATAAAAACAAAATTTAATTCAAAACATTCCTCTACAATCTAACCAATATAAAAACTTTTGCAACAAGATAAACAAAATTTTCCTCTCTAAAACCCTTTAATCAAGAACTCCCTTTTCACTATATATAAAATCATCTCATTCCACTAAACAAAATATTCATTCCACTTAAATCCCTAATATTGTTTTATTTGTTCCATTCAAATATATATATATATATATATTTATGTTGTTAATAATTTATGAAACTTTAGTTTCATATCCTTTCTCACATATTTTTCTATATTCATGCATATAGTGGGAGATGGTAATAGAGACACAAAACTGATTTCGTTGAGGTATATCTTCTTTTATAATTATTTACTAATTTTTTTATACAAAGTAATACGTTAAGATTTTATTACGTTAAATTGTTTTTCTTGGTTAATTATACTATGAAATGAAAAAAAGCTTTGCTTATGAAATCAAAATAGTAAAAAAATTATTTTAACAAAAAAATACTTGAGAACATTATATAATTTATTATACTATTTTAATTATTTTGAAAATGGTACATGTGAAATATATATAGATTTCATGTTACATTTACAATCATATTTACATCTTAAAATCTATTAATATGGACTAAATCAAATTTACACTAATAATAATATTGTATCAACAAAATTATCGAATTCGCAATTACCAATATACTACAATACATCAAATAATCGCCGATGATTTCATATTTGTAAATAATCATATTTACACATTTTAATATCTTTTATTATATTACAACCGTAACTTTTTCAAAAAAACACTTAACAATTACATTAAAAAAAATATCATCCTGCGCTGTAGTGCGGGATAATATCTAGTTGTGATTTGTTTTAGAATTCACTCTTGCCCCTGAATTTTCTTTTTAACTTTCCATTTATTGGGACATAACCCGTAGTCCAACTTATTGCTTTACTTTTTTTAAAAAAAAATTCTAGTTAACTTCCATTAATTTTGTTCATATTAATTAATTATAAAGAATGATAAAAAAAATTAAATGAGTTTAAGAACTTATATCGGAAATAGTTTTTAAAGCATGTGTGTTATAATTGACAAATAATTACAAAAGATTATGTTTTAATAATTTCTGATTTTAATTTGATTAATTTTTTAGTTATATCTTTATCTAACACAACCTACTAAACATGAACAATAATCTTAACTTGGAACGCAAAAATATCAGAGATGTAGAAGAATTCTACTAGTTCTTTTAGTTATACAATGACCTTGTTCCGCACTGATGACATAACACCATGTTTATCTACTTTTCTATCCACGGTTACAAAATGCTTATCTTTGTCTAACACAACCTACTAAACAACATGAACAATAATCCTAACTTGGAACGCAAAAAATCAGAGATGTAGAAGAATTCTACAACTTAATGTATTATCGGAAAGCCTTGAGAGAAAAAAATTTGTTACATTGGAGGCAAATATTGCATGTGGTTGTGGCCAATTGCAACTATTTCTCATGTTTGGTGGCAGTAATCATCTATTCGCTACACATTAAAAGCCAATGAACATTACATGAAACCAAGAACACAGAAACTTGATTTCAACATCATGAAAATAGCATATAGCAAATATGATATAGAAAATAATTTTTCATGTTGGGAATAAATAACAAAATAACAAAAACTTGATTTCAACATCATGAAAATAACAAAAGTAATGGAAGTTAACTAGAAACTTCTTAAAATATGATACAGAAAATAATTTAATTTGCTATATGTTACTTTCATGATGGTGGTACCTGCGGCTGAAGGCTCGTCAAGGCAATGGAGGAGGGTGGTTTTGCTGCCGCTGAGAGTCTTTGACGATAATACACTGGGATTACCTGATGATTTATTGCAGCCGCTGAAGTAAATGGATTCTCGCCTAATCCCAATGGTATGTTATCGTGAAAACTTATCAGTGACTCCAAGAAAAGCCTCCTCCGTCGTCTTTCCGAAACGTACAACCGTTGTGGCGGCGGTGAGCAAACCTGTCATAACGCCGGTATAGCGGCAGGGCTCTGACATAACGGCGGTTGCGGCTGAAAGAGGATCACGCTACCTGATCGGAGCCGCTGAATTTGCTTAAGCCGTTAATCGCGCTGAAAAGAAGCAAAGTCATACATCAGCGGCTGCAAGTCTTCCCCTCGAAGCAAATTCTTTTTTTTAATTCGATACAAATTCTTTTTTATATTTTATTCAATACAATTTTTTTTTTTTTTTGAAGATCCTTGCTAAGATATAAACTTAGTCTTGATGTGACTAAGAAGTGCCTTGTGGGTGAAGGCTGGAGTCCTGTCTTTGCAGCAGCAGTTAAAATTGTTGCATATATACTAGTGCCATAGTGTGACTATAAAGGTTACAATGACCATATTTAATTATTTTAGTTATAAAATGACCTTGTTCCGCACTGATGGCATAACTCCCAATAACATTGTATCCATTTACTTCAGCGGCTGCAATGATTCGATGGGATCTTATCTTGGAAACTCTTAGGGCCATGGCACTTCCGGAGTTATTCATCTCTTGGATTCAGGGGTGTATAACTACAGCGGCATTTTCAATCTCTATTAACAGTGGAATTGATGGGTTTTTCACAAGTTCTCGAGGGATTAGGCAGGGCTGCACTTTATCTCCTTACCTCTTTGATATCGTGAATAATGTGCTTTCACTAATGATTAACAAGGCCGCTGTTGAGGGACACATTGACTACCACCCCAAATATCTTAAGGAAGGCCTAAAACATCTCATTTTTGCGTATGAAATAATGGTGTTCAGTGATGGAAGCAAGAAATCACTTCAAGGAATTATGATGGTTCTAAGCTTGTTTGCGGATATTTCAGGGCTGAAAGTTAACATGTCAAAATTGGCAATATACTTTGCTGGAAGGACTGGACAAGCGTCTCTTGCACAGGCGGACCTCATGGGTATCCCGCGGGAAAGTCTCCCTGTTCGCTATTTGGGACTTCCTTTGACAACAAAGAGTATGACGAAAGCTGATTATGAGCCACTTGTGGATAGGATTCGGAAGCGTTTTCTCTCTTGGACGAACCGTTTCTTATCTTATGCTGGCCGCTTAATGTTAATTAAATTGGTTATTGCCAGTATCACAAATTTCTGGTGCTCAGTTTTCAGGTTACCGCAGCGATGCCTAGATCAAATAGAGGGAATGTGTGCAGCGTTTCTCTAGTATGGGTCCCCACACACTACGAACAAGGCAAAGGTCAAATGGGAGGATGTATGTACGGCTAAATCTGAAGGAGGTCTTGGGATTCGGAAACTACGTGATACGTCTCTCGTCTTCTCACTTTCCCTTATCTAGCGTCTGTTGAGCTCCTCAGGATCGTTACGGGTTTCCTGGACACATCGGTATTTGCTCCGGTACTCTTCATTTTGGGATGTGAAAATCGGAACTACTGGATCATGGATATGGGGGAAATTACTAAAACTAAGACCCATTGCTGCAAACCTTTTCAGAATGGAGATACGTGATGGTAAATCAACTTTTTCTGGCATGATCGATGGTTGGGTGATGTTTCTTTGCTGAACAGACTGGGTGAAAACGGAATTCGCGTTATCAACCTACAGCGCCAGGCCCGTGTCTCCGACGCAGCAAACGAACAAGGATGGAAATTCAGATGTTGCCGTGGGACTCATGTATGTGCTGTGCTGGCAGCCATCGCCGAAGTCCAGCCACCACAACTGCAGGCGGGACGTGATGTTGTACTCTGGAAACATGGTGATAATGAGTTCAAAGACAGTTTCTCCGCTTTGGCAACATGGAATCAGGTCCTGCAACGCAAACCTACATTACCATGGCATCGAATTGTATGGTTTTCCAATGCCATTCCTCGCTATGGATTTGTTACTTGGCTAGCTATTTTGGACTGTCTCTATACAGGTGATCGTACTCGCCTTTGGGGTTGTGGAGAACCAAACGAGAGTAGAGACCATCTATTTTTTGCCTGTCCGTTCTCATTCACATTATGGCATACAGTGGGAAGCGGCATCATTGGATGCACCATCATACCAGACTGGCACTATACTCTTCCATCGCTCATGAGTAATCGCCGTAAAAAGGATGATAAGGTGATTCTCTGTATCTTGTTCCATACTACTGTCTACTTCATATGGAGGGAGCGGAATAATCGTCGTCATGGAATCGCACCACAACGACCTTCTCTGCTTGCCCAACAAGTCGCCAAATTCACTTGGCTCCGGCTCCTCTCTCGACAGCTGGTCAATCAGGATGGTACTGCTGCGCTGCTCCAACGCTGGAACGAAGTCAAGCCGCGAGGAATAAGGGACAACACTTGATTTAAAAGTTCGCTCAGCCTCTGTTTTTATATTCACTTTCTGTAAAAGTTCAGTACTGGCATAACACCATTGTAAAATTTCCACTATTTTAATAATACCACTTTCATCAAAAAAAGAATGTGAATGCATGATTATGTTTTATTATTCCGATTTTAATTTCAATGTTTTTTTTTAGAAATAAAACCCCTCTGTTCCCGTGGATTGCTTGGTCTATTTGGTCTACTCGAAATCTGTTAGTCTTCGAAAACAGATCCTTCTCTCCTATCGATGTGATATCCAAGGCGATAAAGGCTGCCTTTGAGTGGCAAGAAGCCCAAACCATGCAACCCCCACTACAGTCGCAGCGACTATCTCTTCCCTAGCGCCCAGTTACCACGGTCATTCAAGTAGATGCTGTTTGGGATTCAGTTTCACGAAAAGCAGCTGGGGGCTGGCATTGGACAGATCGCTCTTCCGGAACTCTCATCACCGGAACAAAGTCTTTCGAGTTCATTGGAACTCCTTTGTTAGCGGAGGCATCAGCGGCACTGGCCGCCATTTCAAACACTCTTGAGACCGGACTTAGCTCCTTCGAGATCCAGTCTGACTCTCAACTTCTTGTCAACGCCATCAACTCGGGCTAAAAACAAAAAGAACTCTATGGAATCTTGTTCGACATTGATTCCCTTTTGGCTTTAGCCTCTTTTGTTAGTTTCTCTTTCATTCATCGGAAAACTCTCTTGCGGATTCACTTGCGAAAAACGTGTTGAGAACCTTTGTCATTTCGCCTTAAGTTTTAATGAAAATGGTAGTTCAAAAATAATAAAATAAAATAAAATAAGGTTACGCGGATTAGTAAGATGGACCTCTTGTTTTTGCTTTGTTGAAAATGCGTATTGACTCTTGAAATGTATGAAGTCTTTCGCTAAATTGGTCCAACATATATAATTTTAATTATTTTAAATTCTCTGGAGAACAACGTAGTTGACTACTTCCCAACCGCTATCATTAGTGGAAGAAACCGTGATAAGGTGTTTTAACTTATTGTTTTTTCTTCATCTAGAACGTTTCTCGTCTGGCCAAATGTAATAACAATCCATTTTTTCATTCAGGTATATGAGTTTGTTGATTGAGTGAACTTTATTACGCTGAAAATATTCCTCATTTGCTTCTGTTATGAATCTTGGTTTGGTTTGGCCAATTGACTCTGACACATTTTTTTTAGGCCTAAACATTTGTGAGGATGTACTTCCAATCTATGTCGCGGATGATGGAACAGACGAAGATGCATTTGAGGTTTATTCTGATAACCCATTTAGCTAAAACACTTCATTAAGAAGTAGTATTGACTAATAGTAATTAATGTCAGGTTTACGAGATGGACCTAATCATGGTTAATAGTTATGGTATATCACTACAAGAAAACAATGCAATAACCGACGGAATTTCTGACGGTCTTTCTACCGTCGGACATTTCCGACAGAATTCCGATGAAAAAGCTTCCGTTTTTCGGTTGTCGGAAAGTCGACGGAAAAACAAAAAGCGATAACATTCCGACGGTATTTGTCCGTCGGAAAAGCGGACTAAATTGTGATGGACAACCGACGGATAACCGATAGATTTTCGATAATAGTTACGATGATTTTCCGACGGATAGGAATACCGTAGGTAATCCGTAGGAAAATATTTTTTTGGTTTTTTTTAATTAAAAAACTTATAGTATTTTATATAAAATAAAAAAAAAATTAAATACAAAATTGCAACTGAAATTACTAAAAATATATTAGGGGAAAAATATTACATATAAAAAAAAAAATAGGAAAAATCAAAACGACAAAAAATTTTTTTACAAGAGTCAAATGAAATAAATTTGAACTAATTATCATCCGAGGTACTATCTGAATACTCTAATGGTGATGAATCGGATTGTGAATCAAATTCTCCATGTTCCTCCTCGAAATAATCAAAAATCTCGTTATCACCTTCCTCGGTAAAATCGACAATAAGATCAACTTGTTGCGGTTCTGCGATCGGACCTAGAAAACCTGCAGTGACGCTTTGTTGCATAGCCTCGTTATCTGCAATACCATCCACCACACCTCTTGGTGTAATCAATGAAACAGTGATCCAAAGATCATGCTTGTTCGTGACACGAGGATATGGAATGTAACAAACTTGGTTTGCTTGTTGTGATGCAAGGATAAAAGGATCGTACTTTTGCAGCCGTTTTTTGGAATGTATCGATATAACCCCAAATTCATCTTGGCGAACACCAACTCCTAGGAATGGATCATACCAATCGCAATAAAAAACAACGCATCGCAAGTCGAGGAAACCAGGGTAATGGACTTCGAGAATTTCCCTTAGAATACCATAGTAGACAATGTACCCGTTTGCAAAGCAAGTTCCTGATTTGTTGCAAAATTCATGAACTGTCGTACACCTTCGACAAAGTCTTCTGTAAGTTGCTCTGTCTCGGGATCGCGCATTAGTCTGTCCATCCAGAATCGAAAATAATTATATGGAGTTTACGATGACATATTTGTAATAGACAATTTAAAGATAATATGACAAGAATATAGGTAGAGAGAAATTGTATGAGAGAGTGTAATATTCAAGTGAGGAATGGTGGGTTAAATAGACGACCTAACCGACGGAAAACCGAAGGCAACGGTCACTGACCCCGCAACGTTAATATTTAAATGGCTAAGTTCTGAACGGTCATATATTGATTTTACCGACGGACCGATGATATTATATATATTTATACTGCCGTCGGTAAGCCATCGGTAAAACCGATGGAAAACCGACGGCATTATATATATTTTTTTACATATTGATTTACATATTTATTAAAGCATAATAACATATATATACACTTCATTTATTTATTATTAATTCGTTTATTGTTATTATGTATATATTATTGTATTTGAGATAAAGCTGATTTTTTTTAATAAATATATAAATCAATATGTAAAAAAATATATATTATGCCGTAGGTTTTCCATCGGTTTTACCGATGGCTTACCGACGGAATTATATATTTTTTTTACATATTGATTTATATATTTATTAAAGCATAATTACATAAAATCTTATTTATTTGATATCATTGTTAATTTAACTTCTTACATAAAAATAGTAAATAAAGAAATTAGTATTAAGATTTTATAAATCTGATTTTCTGTAATTCTAATTACCGTCAGTATCCCATCGATAATACCGATGGATTACCGACGGTCATTTAATTTCCGTCGGTATTAGCGATTGAATACCGACGGTTATTTAATAACCATCGATAATTCATCGGTAAAACCGATGATTAACCGACCGTATTAACTTTTTAAATCAAAAATCATAATTTTTAAATCTAATTTAATACAAATCATTTGTGATTACTAAATTAGAATGAATGTTTCATAAGTATGATGTTATATTTGTGATTACTAAATTATAACTCAAATTTAGTAAATATGAGACACAAGATTAAGTTTAAATTTTACTATAAAATTTGTCAAACTCAAAAATGTTTGGGACTCTTAATCAAATAAGTTCAATTTAATAGTAAAATTAGAAACTTAATCTATATTTTTAAATTAGAAAATTAATCTATAAAATTTAAATTATTTTACTAAGAGTACCAAACATTTTTGAGTTGACAAATTATAACCGATCGAGATCAAGGTATTGAAAAGTTGAATAAATTTTTCCATCAAAACTCTGTTATGGGCTTTGATTTCTTCATGTAGACGGAGAGATTCTATATTCATCTCTGCTTAGGCGACAAGATTAACATCTACGGAAAATGGCAGATCTTCCTGAAGATTCCCATCATAAGGAGACTAAAATAGCATGCACACAGATACACCATTTGTACCAGAAGATCAAAAAATTATGGACTCCCTCTATCCATTATCCAACTTGACCTTAGATCTTGAAAAGCTACATTGTGTTAATCTATTATATTGTGTGTCTTTTAAAACGTTATTCATTTTTCATAAATATGATGTTATATGTGTTTAACAGTAATTTTCGTCGGTAATTCATCGGTAATACCGATCGGTTATCGATATAATTTAGATTTAAATATATATTTAATAGCCAATAGAATCGCATGCAAGAATTCACAATACCGTCGGTTTTCCGTCGGCCATAACCGAGGGTAAACCGATGGAAACCTTCCCAAATTTATTGTTCTGCCAAAACATCGAAACGCGGGAACTAAAAATTATAAACCGATGGAAAACCGACGGTTTTTGTCCGTCGGTAACTGAAAATAAAACCGAGAACCTTCTCTCTTCTTCTCAATTCCTTCTTATTCTCCGAATCGTCCCTCTCTCCGGCGATTTCTTCCCTTCCCAGCGAGCTCTTCCTCCTTCCTCCGGCGATTGCTTCCTCCTTCCTCCGCCGTTCTCTTCCTCAATCGAGAACCCTCGATCTCATCACCCTCCGTCGCTTCTCCTTCCATCACTTCTCTCCTCCGCCGCTTCTCCTCCGCCGCTTCTCCTCCGCCACTTCTCCTCCGGCGTTAACCTTTGCCACTTCTCCTCCGGCGTTAACCTTTGCCGCTTCTCCTCCGGTGAACCTCCTCGCCGGCGACATGTAAGTTAATTTTGATTTTGTAAATTATTGGATTTTGGGTTTATGATTTTGGAATAGGGATTTTGTTATATAGAATTTAGATTTTGGAATTAGGATATAGAAATTAGAGATATTGTGATTTGGAAATTATGATTTTTAAATTAGGATTTAGAAATTGTTATATTGAATTTGGGATTTTGTTATCTAAGTTAGAAATTATATTTAGGAGAAAATATTTTTTGAATAATTTGGTAATTATGAATTAGAAAAACAAAAACTAATTTACTAATTTTGTAAACATATGTGAATTTGTGAATAATTTAGTGAAATTTAAGTAATTATCAATTAGAAATTAGGATTTAGAAATTACGATTTCCATTTTTGGATTTTGTGATTTAGTTTGGAAATAAGAATTATAAATTAGCATTTTTGATTTTTGATTTTGGATTTAGGATTTTTGATTTTCAATTTTGGAATTAGGATTTAGAAATTATGTTTTTGTGAAAAGGTTTGAAATTAGTTTTATAAATTGACGATAAAATAGTTTCAATTTTGTGAATAACTTATTAATTTTCAATTACTAAAAATTTAATAATGAGTGATTTAGGTTTATATATTTTAGAATTTTTTTTTATGAATTTAGGATTTAGATTTATTAATTTTAAAATATATTTTTAATGATTTACAAATTTTGAATTAATTATTTATATTTTTTTAAAAAAATCTTAGAAATTATTAGTATGAAGTTAGCCTAAGATTTAGATTTACTAATTTTTAATTTATGTTTAATGATTTAGAAATTTTGAATTATTTATAAACATTGTTTTTTAAAATTTTTAGAAATTAGTCTTATAAATTTAGGATTTTGATTTACTAATTTTGTGATTTATGTTATATGATTTAGAAGTTAGAAATAAAGATTAGTGATTTAGTTTATATCATTATACTTTTTAATTTTTTAATTTAGGTTATTGATATTAATTATGTAATTAGAATTTAGGATTTCAATTAACTTATAATTTATGAGAAATATTTTTTATGTCAGATAATTATGACATTTCTTACTAATCATTTACTTGTTTTAGGAGTTACGAGGATTTCCTCCGTTCCTCTCATGGACCTCCGAGTGCTCTTTCGAACCATAGGAGTAGTTCCGCCACTCCATCTATTGTTCCACCTTCGGAAAATTCCGAAGCCCGCACCAGAATCACAGTTGAGGAGGTTCTTGCTCTTCTGGGCCGAGAGCGTTTACCGGTGCTTCACCCACAGATAATTCCTGGAACCACTTGGTATGTAATTTTAATATTTTTTAATGTTTTCACATATTATTTAATTGTGTGTTTTTTTTATTGAAGGTTTCGCCGTAAAAACGGAATAACCAAATCGATTATGACTATGCTCCATCGCCAACTCCCTGAGATGTATCCCACCTATGGAGAAATGCCAAAAGAGCGGCGAGAGCTATGGTTATGTACTTTCGCGGTATGATATTTTATTATTTCATTATGGTTTTTTATTAACATATAATATTGATGTAACTAATTCGTTATTTTTTTTCTTTTTTAGCAAGATTTCAATTGGCACCCTGATCATACGTGCGGGGTTCGTAAGACGTTCGATGCGCAAGCTAGCGCGCAATTCAGCGAACAAGTCTACAAATAGAAGCAGAGGTGGAAGAACGGTAAATAGAAGCACAGGGATCTAGACGAAGAAGTTTGGGAGGCGTACATTCGTTACTGGAGTACGGAAGAGGCCAACGCGATCTCTGCAAGAAACAGGGTGAACCGCATGAGCGACACATAATGCGGGAGCAATGACGTTTGAGAGTCGTGCTGACGAGCTGGTATTAATACAATCTTTTATTAATAATTAATTTCCTTAAATTTTTATTATTTAGTAACACTTTTATTGTTTTACCAGGCTGCCAAGTCTGGTGGTGTACGACCAGATCTATATAAGCTTTTGATCGACACGCACACCAATAAAAAAACCGGCCAGGTTCAAGACAAGTTGGCGTCCAAAGTGATGACCAACGTCGAGAAGAAGAAGCAGACGAAGCTTACTGAGCTATCTCAAGAAGGAGGATCTGCTTCGAGTTCTAATTCTTTGCCGCGGGAAGTCATGAACCAACTAGTTCTCGAGGTAAATAAATTTATATAACTTGTACTATTTTAAAAAAATTTCAGTATTTTAATATTTGTTTCTAATTTATCAGGAAGCTCCTAGAAGCCGAGGACGTGTTTTTGGATTAGGCCTCCTTTCCGAAGCTGACACTGTATCGTCGTCCTTTACACAACAAATGAATCCTACGGTCACAGAAGAGCTTGAGAGACTGAGGACTGAATCGGCGGAAAAGAATGCAGAAATTACCAGGTTGACTGCCTCTCATAATTACTTCACTACGTTTATGAGTCAAAAAATTTCTGATTTCCGTCCTCCACAGCTCGATTAGTACTTTTATGTTTTCATAATTTGTATTCGAACAATGTTTTTTAAGTTTTTATAATTTAGTATTCGGACAATGTTTAACTTTAATTTAATGTATAATTGAAATTTCCCATTTTTATATTTATCATTTTTATTAAATATTTATTTTTAATTAAAATATTGAAATTATAAATATGAAATTTTATTAATTTGTTTTTTTATTAACTCCGTCGGTTAACCATCGGAATTTCTTGCCGTCGGTTAACCATCGGAATATTTTCCGTCGGTTTTTCGTCAATACCTTTTTCCGTCGGTTGTCCCACGGTTTTGTCATCGGACAACTTTCCTCGGAATACCGTCGGAAGGATTTAACCGACGGAAATGTCGTCGGTTATCTGTCGAAAATCCGTTGCTTTTTGCTACAGAAAACCGACGGCAAATGATTTCCGACGACTTGGAACCGACGGCTTTGCAGTGGTCGATAAAACATCGGAAAGTATGGTTTCCGACGGCGTATCGACGGTATTTTCCGTCGGTATATACCCTGCTTTCTTGTAGTGTATAGTAGTCTCTGCTGTGCCCAAAGAAAGCAATGCCTTTTACTCGCTTCGTGAGCCATCTGAGGTAAACGTTTATTTGTGGTTACACTAATTAGTGTATTTTAACCAAAAAAACAATATTAGTGTATCATAACATCACCTTCACAACAAGTAGTAATTACATTGAGAATTCAAATCTATATTTTAAATACCCACAACTAGCTGACCAAAAAAAATACCCACAACTAAACATAAAAAGGTGCATCTTATTTTTGCGGGTTCAAGTCTAGTTGTATATATGTTTCATAGATTCGAAGTATTTGGAATGTAGTGGTGTTTCAACGAGAGATTCGAATCTTATTTTCTGGATACACATAATTCTCATATGTTATGCTCTTTGTATTTGGTTTCTGACAAACTCATAGAATTCCCCATGCGCATCAACAAAGGCCTTTGACTTATCAATCTTAATTATGTCTCCAGTCTCACCACAATCTCAGTGTGACTTGGAAAGTTGCCACCATGCCCTTCTTTTGCTCTTCAGTCTTCATTCCACAAATGTCTCTTAATATTCCCCATAAATAACAATCTTAATCAAACCACAAAGAGTTGTGTCATTGTGATGCTAAAAAAACCTTCGTAGGTGTTGAGAATGCTAAACCCTAAATCCTAAAGCCTCAACCAAAGAAAACACATAGGTGATGAGTATAAATATAACATCCGTATCCCGAGTCATTTTCTTGTAAAATAAGTTGCTACATTTCTTACGATACAAGTTGTTATTTTGATGTGTAAAATGCCTTGTACTTTGTTGTATTGTTCCGGAAGAAATAGGAACAATGTTAAGAACGACTAATAAATTCCGAAGTTGAGATTGATTTGGTTGAATAGTAATTTGACGGAAATGAAATGAATATGATGTGAATAATATCGAGCTCGAATAATAGTTAAATGGGCTGTGAGCGGGTTGATTCGATCAAAGGATTGATCGTTGAGAAGTAATCCCGAATGGTTCGGTTTAGCGGAATTAAACAGTAATTCCGGGGTTTGGCGGGAGTGAAAGAAATATTTTGAGACATGGAGATGTCTCACATATTTTGGAGAATTTGACGGAGTTACTAAACCGGACGGAAGAGATTAATTGGAAGAATTAATCGTTGCGGTTTAGTGAAATCGGGTCGGGTTGGTTTAAGTGGATTAAACCAACAATTGTATACATATATATATATATATGTATTCTCTTCTCCTCTTTTCTCCAACTTTCTACACTCTTCTTCTTGTTTCATTCGGGAGAGAAATATCTAGAGAGAGAGAGAGAAGAAGAGAGAAAAAGGTGAGACAAAGAAGGAGAAGAAGAAGAAGAAGAGAAAGGAAGAAGAAGAAGAGAGAAAAGAGATTGAAAACAGAGTTTTGGAGCTGTGTTGAGAGGTCCGATCGGGATATCAAGAGAGCTTGGTTTGAGCTGAAACTTGGGAGTAGTTAAAACCTTGGTGGTTGGTTGAGTAGAAGCCAAAGAGAATCAAGCTTAAGGCTTGAAGCTATCAAAAAGGAGAAGAGTATTCTTCATTACGTCAAGGCAAAAGTGAGTGCGTGACCGTGGTTAGACTATGTGATCATTGCTTTTTCGTGATTGTTGTGTACTTAGGAACTAGACCAGTTGGGTGTGATTCATGGCTTGTCCATGTTGTGTGTTGTGTTTGTAATGGAGCTCTATTACGGTATGTGTTTGGTTGTTCGTTAAGTTACATTCGATTGCGTTAAATCTTTGATCATATGTGTGTATGGCCGTGAGACGGGATGACCGCCTCACTAAGCATTACCAATGCTTATGCACCTCCTTTGGTGCAGGTAAAGAGAAGTCGTAGGATGCGGAGCTCGTGGAACCCAGGGCCGGAGAGAAGAGATGATCTCGGAGTACTTTTGGTTTCTTTGTATTTTGGATGCTATGCTACTAATGCCTTGGTGGTGGGTGTTTTGGATCCGTAAGAATGTTGTTTGTGATGTTTAATAAGAATTTATATATGAGTTAAGGATCGTTTGTTGTTTGATGTGTGTTGGCATTGTTGTGGCTTGTTTTGTGTTGTTCTCGGGTAGCAGGGCAAGAGGGAGGATCGACCGATCCAGATAGGATCGATCGATCCTGAGGTATCATTTTGGCTCAGAAGCTTCGGGGGGTAAATCGATGGGGCGGGGATCGACCGATCCAAGTAGGATCGATCGATCCTGTAAATTGTTTTCGAAGCAGAAAGTTTCTGGTCAGGTTTTAGGGGTTAGGATCGATCGATCCTGGGGTAAGATCGATTGATCCTGTCGGGTTATTTTGGGCCAGAACGATCGGGTTGTTTTTGGTGGAGGTCAGGATCGATCGGCATCACTCTGTTTCGTGGAGTTTTAACTTGAGTAACAAGTAAGTTTTAACTATTCACCGATTAGAAAAGTTTTAAGGAAAAGTTTTAAAAATTTTGTATTTTTATGATTTCCGCGCGTTTTCCGTTTTCATACTCGGGATGGGGCGTGTCAATTTTGGTATCAGAACGGTAGCGGTTCTAGGATGCTGTGAGTGTTGCTTGCTCTGTGTGGTTTGATTGATTGATTGTATATGTGATTGTTGATTTGTGGTTATGTGATTGCTTTGGGGTTGGGTTAGAGATCATCCTCTTCGGCCACGTAAAAGGTTCCACGGTAAGACTTCTTTTTGTGCAGTTTGTTAAGTTTTGGGTTATTGAATGCTTGTTTGGTTGTGAAGATGACAAGAAATGGTAGTGGTAAAGAAGGAGTGGCGCGGGAGCCGGTTGAGCCAATAGAACAAGCGGACCCCCGGAGTGAAGACCAAGTGTTGGTCGAGGATGTTGCTGAGGCAGGAGATGGGAGAGCTGCAAAGGATGCGGCTCAAGCGGCTGAAGGAGAGCCGCAAATACAAGGTCAGCAACAAGAGGGTCCGAATCAAATGGAGCAAATATTGGGTTTGTTGGCTCAGATTCTCGATACACTACCAAGGCCGGTAGCCACACCAGCTCCCGAAGCGCCATCCGAAGTGAGTGAGCCGCCGAGAGCGGTAAACCCCGAGGCTAGGGTGGCTAACTCAGAGACTCAAGCCAAGAAGTCTTTTAGCATTAGTTCGGAGAAGAGTGGCGAATGTCGAAAGGGTCAGAAAAGGAAGTAGGAGAGCACTTCTAAGAACGTTTCGAGTGTGCAATCCAGATGTTTTAAGTGTAGAAGCATGGATCATCGGATTGCTAATTGTCCTAACAAAGAGATAGGACTTGCTATCACTGTAAGGAAGTGGGACACATTAAGCCTTCGTGTCCTAAGTTGCAGCAAGGTGGAAGAGGGTCAAAAGCACCACCACTTAAGCGGGCTGCGGTGACTCCCCCAGCTTACTCTTCGAATATCGAGTCGGGAGAGCCGAGTAACTCCAAACCGACCTCTGGTTAGAATTCCATCTGGTTAAATTATATTGCCGTGTTTTTAATAATTATTGAGTGTGTTAAGTGAAGTAAGCTATTGCATGCGCATGGGGTTGTACGGGTTAAATGATTTTTGGAAGTATCGTGAATGAGAAGGTCGGTTATGTTGTTGAGTAATTTGGGGTTAGGAATTACTCAAGTTCCGGGGAACGCTGTTTTCGGATCAGAGTAGGATCGATCGATCCACGGGATAGACCGATCGATCCATTATCTCAGATGTGTGATCAGAGGCGTTTTGAGAAGGGGATCGACCGATCTCGAGAAGAGATCGATCGATTGGGTATATCGGAGAGTCTATAATCGGTGTAGATGAGAAAGATCGATCAAATCGGTGAAGATCGATCGATCCATGGAAAGATCGATCGATCCGGAAAAGTGTGGTGTGATGGTTTATTTTCAGTAATCGAGATCGATCGATCATGGGACAGGATCGATCGATCCGATCTCTGAAAGTGGATTTTTGAGTAGTATGCAGGCGAAGGTCAAGGTAATTGCCAGTGGAACTTTGTATAGATGGGTTTGGATTGCTAGATCGTCTGATCTAGGTTGAGTATGGTGGATATTGCCATAGAGAGTGAGGGGGTACGATAGTTGAGTATCGATGTGGTCTCAGGGGATAACAATGAGTCGGTGAATCTCATTCTGTGGTTGACAGAATTTATGGGATAAGCGTGTTGTTAAAACGGAGAGCTGGGTTGTGGGTGATACATGTTGTAGCATTGCATGTATCAGGGATATCGAGTACATGGTATAATGTTTCATGTATCGACGGGTTGGATACATGATGTGGTATGTCATGTGTTGCGAGCTAGGAGCGGTGTTTGTTCCATCTTGGTTCGGGATTTTTGGGTTATGTCGTCAGATCCTACTACGTGGTTGGGGTCGATAGGATTGTATGATAATCGATCCTATTGACGGGTCATTGGGGCTGTGTAATACTCAACCCCAATGAGGGGTCATTAGAGTTATATGACATGTGGCTCTAATGATGCTGGTTAGGATTATCTTATAATCCTAACAGGGTGAGATCTTATGATCTCAGGGTGGGTTTTACTGATTAGGGTATGCAGTACCCTAGATCGGTAGCCCAGAGTGAGGTCCTACGATATTGGATCTCAGGGGGGCTTTACTGATTAGGATATTATGCGGTATCCTAGATCGGTAACCCAGGGTGAGATCTCATGATCTCAGGATGGGTTTACTGATTAGGATATGCGGCATCCTAGATCGGTAGCCCAGGGTGGGGTCCTATGATATTGGACCTCACGGGGACTTAGTATATTAGAGTCCGATGTTATTGGATTCTAATGTACTAGGTCATTTGGCGGACTTAACTTGTTTGAATCCGAGGATCTTGGATTTCGACTCGTTCGAATCCGGGGATATTGGATTTCGACGAGTTAGCCACTGGGTGACCACGTAGGATCTTGTGATGACAGACCGGGGGTGTTATGAAACCGAGTATGGAACAATGCCGAGTGTGATTAATGGCTTTAAGGGCATTGATGAGAGTAGAGCACTGCTCTGTGTTGAAAAAGGGAAGCCCCGTACGGGTAGTTGAGCTATCATATGGGTGTGACTGCAGTCACTGCTGCGTTATTGTGTAAGTACGGTTATGGCTAGAGTGAGTCATAACGGGAGTACTGATATACTTAGTGATGAGTTATGGCTGTTGAGTTGTGATCGATATGGTATTATAAATTGTGGTACCACGACTGTCGTTAGGAGTAGCTGTTGTGCTACAGTTGCCGTCAAGGGTAGTAAGTGCACTTGGGAACGGATCTAAGTGGACGATCCGAACCTTGAGTTTTGCTGAGGTTGTATGTGCTGTTGAGGGCAGCAGGTGCACTCAGGATCAGATTTTTGGGGCACGTGGTCTCAGAAGCGTGACGGGAGCTTCTTGAGACTTGAGGGAATGTTGACTGGCTCCGGTGTTGGCTTAACCGGATTTTAAGGAGCCATATGTGAATGATGCAGATGCCTCGAGGCTAGGATTGGGTTGTGTTACGATGTAGCATGGGAAGGTTATTGCTTATGCTTCGAGACAGTTGAGGAAGCATGAAGCTAATTACCCTACTCATGATTTAGAGATGGCTGCAGTGGTGTTTACTCTGAAGATATGGAGATCATATCTTCATATTGGTAAGGTACGAATGTTTACGGGTCATAAGAATCCCAAGTATGTGTTCACTCAGCTTGAGTCAAACTTGAGACAGAGGGGATGGATGGAGGTCATAGCAGACTATGATCTTGAGACAGCTTATCACCCGGGGAAAGCTAATCTCGTTGTTGATGTTCTAAGCCGAAAGCGAGTAGCTGCAAGTATGGAGAGAGATGTTGAGGAGTTGATGAGTACGATTAGTGCCTTGCAGCTACGTGTTACTTTTGATGAGTCAGAGCCGTTGGGGTTAGAGGCGGCTAATCGAGCCGATATCTTGAGTAGAGTACGAGCGGCTCAAGGGAAGAAAGTGAGATCGATCGTTCCTAGCAAGATCGATCGATCTTGGGGAGACCATTTTAGTCAGAAGTTTTTAGCCTGTTTTTAGGGGTCAGGATCGACCGTTCCTCGTAGGAACGACCGTTCCTGTGGGTCAGGATCGATCGAACCTTAGTGAGATCGATCGATCCCATTTATCCAAGGGCGAGAAGCCTGAGTATTGGGTTTTGAATAATGAAACCATTCTTGGGAAATGGTCGGGTTGTGTGTCTAATGATGACGAGTTGAGGAGAGATATTCTTCGAGAGACACATCCGAGTCGATTCTTTATTCATCCCGGGCCGACTAGGATGTACTGAGACTTGGAACGGTATTTTCTTTGGGTTGGGATGAAGAGAGGTGTAGCCAAGTGGGTGGCTAGTTGTGAAACTGCTCAGTTAGTAAAAGTCGAGCATCAAGTCCCGAGAGAGTCATTACAGAGTTTACCCATTCCTGAGTATAAGTGGGACATGGTTACGATGGATTTCGTAGTGGGGTTACCGAATTCTCGGGGCAGAGATGCTATATGAGTAATTGTCGATCGTCTAACTGGGTCTGCTCACTTCCTAACCATAAAGAAGACAGATGGGGCTCGAGTTTTGGCTAGAACGTACATCAGTGAGATTGTGAGATTACATGGTGTACCTGCGAGCACTGCATCAGATCGTGATAGCAAGTTTACATCGATACTCTGGCGAAGTTCCAGAAGGAGATGGGTACTAAGGTACACATGAGTACAGCATATCATCCTCAGACGGACGGCAATCAGAGAGAACCTTTCAGACTCTCGAGTATCTATGGAGGACGTGTGTGTTAGATTAAGATTGGGGTGGCCATTGGGCCGATTACCTGAGCGTGGTGGAGCTCGCGTATGATAACAGTTACCAAGTGAGTATACGGGATGGCACCATACGAGGCTTTATATGGCAGGCCTTGCAGGACGCCATTATGCTGGACTCAAGTGGGGGAGCGAAGCATGTTCGACGAGAGCTTAGTTCAGGAGACTACGGATAAGATCCGAGTCTTAAAGCTGAACATGAAAGAAGTTCCGGACCGTCAGAAGAGTTATGCGGATAACCGTAGAAAAGAGTTGGAGTTCGCCGTAGGAGATACGGTTTATCTCAAGATGGCGATGTTTAAGGGTTCTAACAGGTCTTTTTCAGAGAGTAAGTTGAGTCCGAGATATTTGGGACCGTTCCGGGTAGTGGAACAAGTTGGACATGTTGCTTGTAAGCTGGGGTTGCCAGCAGCTATGCGAGCATCGCATAAGGATGATCAGATGTTACCGGAGATCCCACCTGAGTTATCACCGAATTTGAGGGTCAAGGCGAGACCCGTGAGGATTCTAAATCATAGAATCAGGGTTGACGGGAGGACGAAGACTTCTGAGATTGAGTGTGTGGGATTGGGACAGAATTGAGGTGGAACTTGGGAACCTAGGGTGAGGATGGAAGTGCAATTCTTCCAAGTGAGTGGTAAGGCGGATGATGTCTTAAGATTCGAGGACGAATCTAATTAGTGGGGGAGAATTGTAACATCCGTATCCCGAGTCATTTTCTTGTAAAATAAGTTGCTACATTTCTTACGATACAAGTTGTTATTTTGATGTGTAAAATGCCTTGTACTTTGTTGTATTGTTCCGGAAGAAATAGGAACAATGTTAAGAACGACTAATAAATTCCGAAGTTGAGATTGATTTGTTTGAATAGTAATTTGACGGAAATGAAATGAATATGATGTGAATAATATCGAGCTCGAATAATAGTTAAATGGGCTGTGAGCGGGTTGATTCGATCAAAGGATTGATCGTTGAGAAGTAATCCCGAATGGTTCGGTTTAGCGGAATTAAACAGTAATTCCGGAGTTTGGCGGGAGTGAAAGAAATATTTTAAGACATGGAGATGTCTCACATATTTTGGAGAATTTGACGGAGTTACTAAACCGGACGGAAGAGATTAATTGGAAGAATTAATCGTTGCGGTTTAGTGAAATCGGGTCGGGTTGGTTTAAGTGGATTAAACCAACAATTGTATACATATATATATATGTATTCTCTTCTCCTCTTTTCTCCAACTTTCTACACTCTTCTTCTTGTTTCATTCGGGAGAGAAATATCTAGAGAGAGAGAGAGAAGAAGAGAGAAAAAGGTGAGACAAAGAAGGAGAAGAAGAAGAAGAAGAGAAAGAAAGAAGAAGAAGAGAGAAAAGAGATTGAAAACAGAGTTTTGGAGCTGTGTTGAGAGGTCCGATCGGGATATCAAGAGAGCTTGGTTTGAGCTGAAACTTGGGAGTAGTTAAAACCTTGGTGGTTGGTTGAGTAGAAGCCAAAGAGAATCAAGCTTAAGGCTTGAAGCTATCAAAAAGGAGAAGAGTATTCTTCATTACGTCAAGGCAAAAGTGAGTGCGTGACCGTGGTTAGACTATGTGATCATTGCTTTTTCGTGATTGTTGTGTACTTAGGAACTAGACCAGTTGGGTGTGATTCATGGCTTGTCCATGTTGTGTGTTGTGTTTGTAATGGAGCTCTATTACGGTATGTGTTTGGTTGTTCGTTAAGTTACATTCGATTGCGTTAAATCTTTGATCATATGTGTGTATGGCCGTGAGACGGGATGACCGCCTCACTAAGCATTACCAATGCTTATGCACCTCCTTTGGTGCAGGTAAAGAGAAGTCGTAGGATGCGGAGCTCGTGGAACCCAGGGCCGGAGAGAAGAGATGATCTCGGAGTACTTTTGGTTTCTTTGTATTTTGGATGCTATGCTACTAATGCCTTGGTGGTGGGTGTTTTGGATCCGTAAGAATGTTGTTTGTGATGTTTAATAAGAATTTATATATGAGTTAAGGATCGTTTGTTGTTTGATGTGTGTTGGCATTGTTGTGGCTTGTTTTGTGTTGTTCTCGGGTAGCAGGGCAAGAGGGAGGATCGACCGATCCAGATAGGATCGACCGATCCAGATAGGATCGATCGATCCTGAGGTATCATTTTGGCTCAGAAGCTTCGGGGGGTAAATCGATGGGGCGGGGATCGATCGATCCTGTAGATTGTTTTCGAAGCAAAAGGTTTCTGGTCAGATTTTAGGGGTTAGGATCGATCGATCCTGGGGTAAGATCGATCGATCCTGTCGGGTTATTTTGGGCCAGAACGATCGGGTTATTTTTGGTGGAGGTCAGGATCGACCGATCCTAAGGAGGATCGATCGATTGGCATCACTCTGTTTCGTGGAGTTTTTAACTTGAGTAACAAGTAAGTTTTAACTATTCACCGATTAGAAAAGTTTTAAGGAAAAGTTTTAAAAATTTCGTATTTTTATGATTTCCGCGCGTTTTCCGTTTTCATACTCGGGATGGGGCGTGTCAATAAATTTCAGAATAGGGATGCATGTCTAGTTCTTATAATCAACTAATTGCATGGGATCATATCATATTTGACCTCAAAAGTGCAAAAAAAAAAACTAGATTTATGTCTCTGACTCTCGTAAAACATCATATGAGTTCTTTAAAATGTCTGATTTATCATTAAAACGCTTTGACAAAATTTTTTATTCAAATTAAACTCTAAACCCTAAACCCTAAACCCTAAACCCTAAACTGTAAATCTAAACTCTAAACCCTAAACCCTAAACCAAAAAAAAACAACACGTAGGTGTTAAGTATGGGTTCGGGCAAACTTTTAGTATCGTTATTTGAATCTAAAGAAACTCGCACGACTTTAGATTTTTAGAATAGGGATACACGTCTGGTTATTATAATCAAACTAATTGCATGGGATCATATCATATTAGACTCCAAAAGCAAAAAAAAACTAGATTTATGTCTCTGACTCTCGTAAAACATGATATGAGTGCTTAAAAAACTTATTTATCATTAAGGATGCATTTACAAAAAATTTATTCATACTAAACCCTAAACCGTAAATGCATAAACCATAACGCTAAAATTATTGACCAATCTTACAAATCTTACAAAGTTTGTTGACCAATTTTACAATTATTTATCATTAAGGATGCATTTACAAATTCTCTAGAAAATAGCCATCTCCATTCCTATATAAATCACACAATTCTCTATAAAAAATCAATCAAACCACAAGCCATGATAGAATGCAGATTTGGACAAGATCTCTGCTGTTTGTCATGATGGTGTGTTGAAGGTGACTGTTTAGAAACTTCCTCCTCCAGAGCCTAAGAAACCAAAGACTATTCAAGTTCGAGTTTCTTAAGTTTCTTCAAGATTGCGTTTGGTTTTATCTCTGTTTTAATTTTGTGGGTTTGGATGTAATGAATGAAACAATCTTTGTGTGTTCTAAGATGAAATAAAGTTGTGTATCCTGTTCTAAGAATCTCTTATATCAAAAAATGGTTTTGCGAATGCATGCAGGGCATTAACAGTGAAACAGAGAGGCGCAATTCCGGCCCTTCCCACCAAAGAAGCTGTACATGAGGCTCTACTCAAAATCGTCGTTTAACATTCAATAACACCATCAATATGAGAAACATTCTGTACGCAGCAGATTTTGCCGCATTTTGTTGTAAAATTGTTGTATAATGTACTCGCCATTGTTTGTATTCTAGTAGTTGTAGAGCTTTAAGCCTTTGAAAATATTGTTGAGCTAAGGACTTGAATCCATCTTTTGATCTTTGTAACTATTGGTTTAAATCAAAGAGAGATCTTGATAATGAAGAACTATAGCCAAAGTGAATTGGTAGGATAATCAAACTCTAGTCAAAGAGAAGATGCAAACTGTAAGCCAAGTTCCATTGTTTCAGATAGGATTGAAAAAGGGTTCAAAACGCGCAAACGATTCCAACAAGAAGAAACTTTCTTATTTTAGCTCAAGAAGAACATTTGGTGTTTGACAACCAGACTATGTACTTGATTCGTAAAGTTTTTTGTAGAGCTTAATGCTCATTAAAACCCAATCACAATTTTCTATTAGAGCATTAAGTAGAGCATATTGAGCTCTTTAATGCTCTACACCTTAATGCTTTTTAATTGAGCTTTTAAAAGAGGCTTTAAAAATATTAAAAGACATATATAAAGTCATTATTGAAAACCTAAATACAAACACACAAGCTTGTTTTCACGTAAGTTTGGATTAGAGAATTGGGAATATTATTTATATATGCTTGTAGTTATCTTTCCTTCGCTAGTTAGGACTCCTTTCTATATCTAACCGAGCGAAGACTTTGGCAGCTCCCAAGTTCGTCTCTTCTTTTCTGTCACACAAGTTTTGTGGGGTAGATTCTTCTTCTCTCTACTCGCTTCGTTCATGTATACTTTTGTTTTTTTTTGTATAATCATGTATACTTTTGTTTATAATTGTGTAATCAGGTTCAAACATAAATAACCAAAAAGAAAATATGCAACCAACTACTAAGGTATATATATATTTCTATGTTAAATATATATATGTGAATTATATATTTTGATTTTTTTTATTATTGTATGGTTTGAAATTTTTTATATATTAATTATTATATTGCGATACTTTTAGCCAAAATTTATATGGACTCATGAAATGAGTCACGAGATGTTGTTGTTAGCTAATATTGAAGAAGTACATGTTTTACTGAAATGAGAAGACAAAACATACGAGCAAGAATTCTGAAACGGTTTGCTATTGATATTTCTTGGAAAAAAATTAAAACTCAATTTGAGCATCTGAGAAGGCAATATGATATATATAAACGTGTCACAAAAAATGCCACGGGATTGGGATTCAATGAGTTTGGAGAGGTAGACATGAGCAATGACTAGTGGGATCAACTTATTAAGGTGAGTTATAATTTGTTATTGGGGTAAATATATTTTTTGGTAATGCAAATATATTTTCAACCATAATTGAACTTTACTTTAAAATTACAGGGTTGTCCTGAAGCCACAAAACTTAGTCAATATCCATTACTTGATATTCCACTTCTTGATCAGTTGTACAACAAAGTTACAATATCGGTAAGTGAAGGTTGGAAACACCAAGATGGTCCGAGTAATTTGCCTCAAGATGTAGAACCTGAACAAGAAGAAGACTTTGATGAGATGTTATCACAAATCCACAGGTCTGAAATTAGTCAGAAGACACAACAAACACATGGTTCAACCAGCTCTCATGTGAGACCAACCAAGCTAAAACCTTCGAAGAAAAGACCTAATCCAGATCATTGGGATCGTATCACAAATACTCTAAAAAATCAAGAGAGATTCTGGACAACGGGTCGTGATTTTTTTAACCCATTTAGTTGTGTCATATGCACTGAAGAGTTGTTAAAGATGTCTACACTAAATCATGATGGGGAGTTTTATTGGGCAGCTCTTGATTATCTAGCCAAACACGAAAATAGTCGTGAGATCTTTATGACTTTACCGAATGAGGCGCAAAAGATTAAATATTTAAAAAAGATCACAGGAGAAAAGAACTAGGCATTTTTAAGTTTTCATGATAGATTTGGTATTTTTTTTAATTGGTATTTCGTTGGTTTGAATAACTTTTTTGTTGTTGATGCTTTTTATTGACATTTTTTTATTATATTATGGGTTTACGTTACTGAATTTAGCATTTCATTCTTCTTTTAAATTAATGCTTATAGTGTACAATGTGTTTGTATTTTTTTTATCTAATACTTTTTAATTACTATTTACGAGATTGCAATGACTTTTAATCAAAACATGGTACATGTGATTCGTCTAATGGTCCAAGCTGAACGACAAGATCCATATTGTGATAGACAATTGATCAGAATTGATCGAGGTCGTGGTTTACGAACTACTATGCAGATGATTACTGAGTCTAGTAGAGAATGCTACGAAACCTTACGTATGAATCAAGAAATTTTTATAAGATTATGTCATACGTTAAGGAATGATTATAATCTCAAAGAATCACGTGAGTGCTTATTGGAAGAAGCAGTGGCAATGTTTTTAGAAACATTTGCGCATGATGAAGTACATCGACAAATTCCTAAGAACTTCCAGCGTAGTCAAGAGACGGTGAACAAGAAATTTATGGAAGTGTTAGACGCTGTCTTTCTTCTCTCTAAGGATATTCTAAAGCATCGTCCTGATGAATTTACGAAAACTAATAATCGTCTTTCTTCTTATAGAAGATATTGGTCTTTTTTCAAGGATTGCATCGGAGCTCTCGATGGTACCCATGTGTCAGTAAAAGTAAGAAATGATCAGAAAGAGAGATATTGGAATGTGAGAAAATAATTTGCCCCGATGAACGTACTTGCTATCTGCAATTTGGATATGAAATTCATATATGCATATGTAGGGACTCCAGAAAGGGCACATGATACAAAAGTTTTTACATAGTGTGCACAAAGTGAAAAATATTTTCCGACACCTCCTAAAGAAAAATATTTTGTAGTTGATTCTGGATATCGGAACAGAAAAGGTTATTTAGCTCCATGCCGTAAAACCAGATACCATCCGCATCAGTGGGGCGAAGGACCACCTAATAGTGCAAGTGAGTGTTTTAACAAACGACATTCGTCTTTACGTTCAGTTATTGAACGTACATTTGGTGTGTGGAAAAGCGAAATGGCGTATTTTAAAAAATGAGGCACGATATAGCCTACAAACACAATGCAAGATTGTCGTTGCAACGATGGCCCTTCACAATTTTATACGTTCATCGAACATAAATGATGCTAATTTTGATGAGTACGAAGGAATGAGAGAACAAGCATTGAATGTTTTAGATACAGAAGATGAGTCAGAAGTTGAAACCACACGTTATGAACCTACAGGAGATACATACATGTCAAGACTTCGTAACATTAATATTGCAGAAAATATTTGGACTAGTTAATATTAGTTATGGAGTCGTTACAAACATGTTAGTTTTTTTCTCAATCTCTCTCAGTTTTCCTTTTTTTACATTGATTTGATCAAACTTGAATACTTTTAGTTTATTTTTGGATTTTATGCTTTTTCTATTTTATAAAATATTGTTTTCTTCAAAAAAAGTTTAAAATAAAGAATCATGTCTATTTTAGTAATTTTGTATCTATATGCTCACTACTCTACCAATCAAGTTTTTAATTAAAGCGTACACCTTTTATAACATAATGCTTTTGGAATATAATGTAGTATACTGCTAATGTTTTATTAAAAGTCTTCCCAATCAAACCCTATATGTATTTTTTTTTTTAAAGTTTTTACGGGCTAAAAACCCTCAACTTTTCTTTGGTGTTCTGTGCACTTATTAATTATTATTTGAGACTTTACAAATATTAAACATCCGCTCGCTTAATTGGAGATTCATTCTATAGTGGAACTAAAATTAGAGTGTATCATTTGATGAAGAGTGAAAACCGGAGCTTGCAGCCCACGTTTCACCTAAGGCAGAGGGTAGTTTGGTCTTTGCCCTGGGAACCTAAGTCATGACCCACACTATTTAAAAGGAGAGTGAAAAGACTTTAGGGAGAGTTATTGGATGAAAAACTTAAAAAGAATTCAACTGAATAAAGAAATAATAGATTTCTAAGCATTTTAAAGAATTTTAATGAATTCAGTTGATTCTTCACATTTTTTAGGAAACTTTCTATTAAATTCTTTTTAAATGATATTATCATCAAAAACACTAACATTTAATAGAATTTAAAAATCAATCAATTGAATAACACTAGAATTTTATAGAATCTATAAAATACAAAATTGAATAACACTAAAATTTAACATTCTATTATTTTCTTTCAGATTCTTTCATCCAATAACCCCTCCTTAGGATATAGAATTTAGAATTGTTTTTTTTTTTTTTTTGGTTTTTTGTTTAACGTCTCTTAGATTCATGATTCTTCGTTAGATTTGTAATCCTCTGTTCTCTGTCGATTGTTCTTTGATTTCTTCTAATTGCAGTAATCTTGTCATGAGTTTCGTTGATTTGCTCTTTCTTCTTCTAATTGCAGTTATTTTATTTTTTCAAATTTGAATCGCTGATTGTGATTGTAGGGTTTCCGTGGATTTGGTTTCTAGGGTTTTTTTCTCTTCAGTTTATAGTTCTGCGATTCCATTTATATTAATCTTTGTGGAACTTTTCCTTTTAAGTATGCGTACTTAGCTTTGGTTTGGATGTCTCGTATGGAGATTAGTTGATTGTGATTTTGTTAGCCATTAAAAAATTCTGTGAATTCTCGGTGATTAATTGTGACATTTTTTTATTCATAAGTTTGGTTTCTGTGAATTCTCTGTGATTAATTGTGACTTTTTTTTTACATAAGTTCGGTTTCTAGGTTGTCTTGCAAGATGATTGTTTTGGTTGGGATGTTTTTTAAGTTTCGTATTAATTTTGAAACGTTGATTGTGATTGAGTTTTGCCATAACGAAATGGTGTAAAAATTGTAGTTTTTTATGTTGATTCTCTTCTCTGTAGGTTGTGAGTTTTTCCTGTTTTTTCATGAATTTGGTTTCTTGGTTTTGTCAGTTTTGCAGTTCTGTGATTTTTTTTTTCCGGTTAATTTGGTCTACTATTCTATTTCTTTGGATCTGTTAATTTGGTATACTTTTTGACTGTATGTGCTTTTGATCGTTTCAGTATATCTATGTTCCAAGTTTTGTGTATATCACATTGACATGATGTTCCATTTTTTTTCCATTCTTGGTTCAGTTCTTACCATAAGTATTCTTGGATTCTCTAATAAGAAATTCACTGGAATCACATATTTTGGTGTAAATAATTGAGTTTAACAATTGTTATCTGGAATTTTGTTGTTGTAGTCATTTCCCTTTATATACCTAACTTGATTTGTGGTGCGAGTTTTTCTATATGAGCCCTAAGCCTTTTGAACCCATCAAATATTGTAAAACAAGGTTAAGCTCGTTATAACCCATTTAAGCCCTAAACCTTTGTAATTTTTTTAAATTTACAAGTTTTTAATAACAATAGATATAAAAATAACTAATTATAATTATTATCATCATATGTTATCATTTGACATCATTATCAATGATATGAAATATGAATTCACATTTTTCAACGGAAAAATAATGAATCATGTTTTTGGCGGGAAAATTATGGAATCATGTTTTTGGCAAAAGAAGTGGAATCGAGTTTTTGGCAAAAATTTGTGAAACATATTTTTTTGGCGGGAAAAATACGGACTGGTGTTTTTGGCGAAAAATTACGGACTCGTGTTTTTGGCGGGAAAATACGGACTCGTCTTTTAGGCGGAAAAATACGGACTCGTGTTTTTTGTCGGGAAAATACGGTCTTGTTTTTTTGGCGGAAAAATAAGGCCTCGTGTTTTTGGCGGAGAAATACGGACTTGTGTTTCTGCGGAAAAATACAGACTTGTGTTTTTGGCGGGAAAATACAGATTCATTTTTTTGTGGAAAAATATGAACTCGTATTTTTGGCCGAAAAAAATACGAATTCGTGTTTTTGTCCAAAACTCAGCCAAAATAAACAGAAAGCAAGAGAAAACTATAAAAACTAATAAAAGTCAGGGCCAAATTATAAACCCATTTGAGCCCTAAACATTTTAGGGTTTAAACCTAATAAACCCATATAAAAGATTCAGAGTTAGGGTTTATATTTTTAAGGGTCGGGCCGGGCCGGACCTAATTTTTTAAACCCTTAATAACATTCCTAGTTGCAACTAACGATGACAAAGAAGCCCTACAGGATATATTGTTAACAACACTAAGTTGAGTGAAGAATATCCGACACTTGCTGGGGATATGATACGAGCTTGTGATTTTGAACGGGTTACCGGTGCCGTGATGATTTCGTTTGAGTGATAATGAACAAAGCTTGAAGAAAACACTCTCCCTTAACAACCCTAGCTTTCTTAACTAAGGTTATTGATTGGAAGATATCTTTTATTGATGACATATGATCTCTTAAATAGACCTTAAGAGAAAACCCTAGATTACAAAGGATAGACTCAAATCTTAGCTAATAAAACCAATGACTAAAAAATATAAATTCCTAACCATAATTGATAAAAACAAAACGTATAATTATATAATTATGATTTACTTGGTAGGGTCCATCTATGTGATACTGAATCGTGTATCAGGATACTGAGGTCATGAAGGCCAAGACGCCTGAATCTACAAGGTATATATATCAGTTTAATTGAATATTATGCCTGTTACTGGTTTATTTGCTGACATGACATGTTCATGTCAGTGCCTCTTACCTCACCTGTTCACTAAAATTTTGCAGGCTCATTTGCTTGATGGCAGGGCTAGCTCTGGTGCTGGTGTGGATTCTCAGCTAGACACAAAATCTGGCTGAGACTTTTGTGAATGCATTTGTAAATGGGTTTCGGCCAGGTATGATTACAGAATCTTATGATGTGCAAAAGAAGAAATTTGGAAGCTTCCTTTTGATATCTTTCCTTATTGCAGGACAAATTAATGACAGTACCATCAGACTCAACCAGTGGATCGGCTGGAAACTGGTTCTTCAAAAATAAAGAACATGGCACAAGACCAGTGCAGCTGCTAGTTTGGTATGCATATCTTACTTGATAATTTGACTAGCTATGTTCATATATTGAAAGTAAATTGTAACACGAACTTGTTGTTTCTCAATTCTAGGGTATGATTCAATTGTGGGATGTGGACTCCGGAGTATCTCAATTCGACAAATATTTCCATGTTAATGATAATCCCGTCATTGTTGGAGCTCTGCTGGGAGTTGGGATTGTTAATTGTGGCATTAAGAATGATCATTGTGAACATGTGAGTTGATTTTCTTCTTTATTTTATGGGAACGTGTGTGTTCATTACTTTTTGCCATTCATTCTCTCACTCAGCTCACTTTCTTAGGCATTGGCCCTTCTTGGAGAAATTTTCAAAGAGGATTCATCTGTCCGAATTGGTGCTATTATGGGTCTTGGGATTTTGCATATGCGGGTTCCCAAAATGATCAGGTGAATACATGTTATCTTCTTACCTATAGTGCTAAGTTGAATGTTCTGTTGACAAGACAATAACATGCTCACTGTTTGGATAGATAAGAAGCAGTTTGTCTCAATACTAAATGATGCAAAAGCACCTCTCTATGTGATTGCATTTGCTGCACTTAGTTTGGGGATGATTTACTTTGGTTCGTGTAACAAAGAGGTTGCACGCAGCCATGTGGTGAGCACATAGCGAACTATTCTTTCGCCTTTTACTAAAAAAAAAAAAAAAAAAAAAAAAAAAAACAAAGAGGTTGCACAATCTATTATATTTGCTTTGATGGATCAGAGCGAGGCAGAACCGGGTGAAGCCCTCGCCCTCCCTCGTTTCTTGCCTCTTGGACTTGGACTTGGACTTTTTACCTTGGCAAACAGGTAGGCAGAGACTTGATAATTTTCTTGTTTGTGTACCTGATTGTTATTTTCCCCGCTTATCATTCAGTTAGAAGTTTTAGAAGTTTACTAGATTGAAAATTTCTGACATTCAAAAAACTATCAATCCTCTATCACATTCAGTAAAAAATTATGCTTGCTGCGAAAGCAAAGGTTCTAACATTTGTTGTTTCACATGTTTGTGCAGAGGAAGTTAAAGTTAATCCTGGTTCACTAGAGCAATTGACCATGTTTAGTGGTGATGATGAAACCGATTATTTGGCTTTTTTTAAAAAAGTTTTCGGTTTATTTTCGGTTAATCTCAGTTCATTTCAAAATTAATTTATAGTAAAATAACCGAACAACCTGAAATGATTAATTGTTCTGTTTGATTCGGCTAAAATTCTCAAATCGAGAAACCGATAAACCCGATCTAATTAAAACCCTAAACCGAAAACCCAGGGCAAAACATTAAAGAAGTCTTTATGGGGCAATTGTGAAAAATTTCTAGGGCAACTTTGTACAAATAGAAAAGAGGTGAGAAAAATTCGTGAAAACCAAAAAATAATGGGGTAATTGTGTGAAAAAATAAAAGTTGCAAGGAAATTTTGTGTGTAAAAAGAAAAGTTGTGGGTTATATGTGAAAACCGAACTGTTCTGGGTATGAAAACCGAAATGTTGGAAGGCAATTTTGTGAAAACCAAAACGCTGTGGGGCGATTTTGTAAAAATCGGAAAGTTATGGGCAATTTTGTGAAAAAGAAAAGATATGGGGAAATTTGTAAAAATAAAAAAGTGTGGGGCAATTTTGTAAAAATTGAAAAGTAGTTGGGCAATTTTATGAAGAAAGAAAAGTTGTGAGACAAATTCGTAAACACTAATAAGTTGCGGAAAATTTTGTAAAAATCCAAACGTTCTAGGTCAAGTTTGTGAAAACCAAAAATCCGTGGGGCAATTTTGTAAAAAAAACTCCAAGGCCAATTTTGTGAAAACTGAAAAGTTTTGGGGCAATTTTGTAAAAATCCAAACGTTTTTTTGCGGAAATTGGAAATTTGTGGAGCAGTTTTGTTAAAACACAAAGTTGTTGCGCATTTTGTTAAAATCGGAAAATTATGAGCTAGTTTTGTAAAAACACAAGTTTTGGGCAATTTTTGGAATAACGAAAAGTTATTGGATAATTTCGGAGAAATGAATAGTTGTGGGGAAATTTTGTAAATAACCCAAGGTTTTGGGGCAATTCGAGAAAATGGAATAGTTGTGAGGCAATTATGTAAATATCAAAAGGTGTGGTGGCTATTTGTGTAATCGAATAGTTTTGGGGCAAATTTCATGAAAACAGAAAAGTTGTGGGATAATTTTTTAAAAATCAAATAGTTGTGGGACATTGTTAATATAGGAAATTTGGTAATTTTGTGAAAATTGAAAGTTTTGTGAAAATTGAAAAGTTGTTGGGCAAATTTTTGAAAATGTAAAGTTGTGGGGCAATTTCATTAAAACCGAAAAGCTCTGGGGCAATCTTATGAAAGTCAAAAAGTTGTGGGGCAATTTTGGAGAAACAAATAATTGTGGGGCAATTTTTGGAGAAACAAATAGTTGTGGGTCGAGAAAACCTAATAGTTGTGAGGTAATTTTGAGATATTGAAAAGATTCATGGAAAATTTGTGAAAACTGAAAAGTTCTGAGACAAATTTGTGATAATCGAATAGTTGTGGGGCAATTTTGTGAAAATCAAAAAGATTCGGGGCAAATATGTGAAAACTAAAAAGTTCAAGGGCTATTTTGTGATAAACGAATAGTTGTGGGGCACTTTTTTAAATATCGTAAAGCTGTGGGGTAATTTGTGGGAAAACTGAAACTTGCGGGACAAATTTTTTGAAAATAACTAAGTTACGGGGCAAATTTTTGAAAATCGAAAAGTTGTGGGACAATTTTGGGAAAACTGAAAGTTGCGGGTCAAAGTTTTGAAAATAAATAAGTTGAAGGGAAAATTTGAGAATATTGAAAAGTTGTGGGACAATTTTGTGAAAAACTGAAAGTTGCGTGTCAAAATTTTGAAAATAAATAAGTTGCAGGGCAAATTTGTGAAAACTGAAAAGTTGTGGGACAATGTTGTGAAAATCGAAAAGATGTGGGGCAAACTTGTTAAAACTATAAAGTTCTGGGGCAAATTTGTGGAAATTGAAAAGTCTTGGATAATTTTGTGTAAACCAAAATTAGATCCAAAATGGTTTAATCTTTTGTTAATTACGAAATTACCCCATATCTTTTGTAAATTACGAAATTACCCAATATCGTTTGTCAATTATAAAATTGCTCCCACATCTTTTGTTAATTACGAAATTGCCCCAAAACTGTTGAATTACGATATTGCCCCACGTCTTTTTAATTTACGAATTGCCCCACATCTTTGTTGATTACGATATTGCCCCACATCTTTCGGATATTAAGCCGTCGGTTTTTCTTTCCAATTTCAGGACAATTGTTTCTTGGTTTCAGCTGTGGGACAATTCTAATTTCAGGCAGCACAACAGGGTTTCTCTGTTTAAGTCGTGGGTACTTATTTCCAATTTCTGGACAATCGTTTCTGATCGTTATTGACCATTAGACAGCATAATGTGGTGTTTTTAAGCCATGGTTTTTTGAACCAAGAAAACGGTTTAAGTCGTGGATACTTATTTCCAATTTCAGGTCAATCGTTTATAATCGTTTTTGATCATTATGCAACGTGGACAATGTGTTTAAGGAGTGGGTTTTTGAACCAAAAAACGGTTTAAGCCATGGGTACTTCTTTCCCATTTTGGGTCAATTGTTTCTGAACGTTATTGATCATTAGGCAGCATCACGTGACAGTGTGTTTAGTATTTAAGCTGTGGGTTTTTGAACAAAAAAAATGGTTTAAGCCGTGGGTATTGATCTGATCGTTATTGATCATTAGGCAGCACAACGTGACATTGAGTTTAAACCTAAAAAACAGTTTAAGTCATGGGTACTTCATTCTAATTTCAGGTCAATTGTTTCTGATCGTTATTGATCATTAGGCAGCATAACGTGCATAACGTGACAGTGTGTTTAGTGTTTAAGTTGTGGGTTTTTGAACCGAAAAAAACGATTTAAGCCGTGGGTACTTCTTCCTAATTTCAGGTCAATCGTTTTTGTCATTATGCAGCACAACGTGACGGTGTGTTTAAGCTGTGGGTTTTTGAACCGAAAAAACGGTTTAAGCCGTGGGTACTTCTTTCCAATTTCAGGTCAATCGTTTTTATCGTTATTTGATCATTAGGCAAAGCAGAACATGACAGTGTATTTAAGCCGTGGGTTTTTGAACCGAAAAACGGTTTAACCCGTGGGTACTTCTTTCCAATTTCATGTCACTCGTTTCTGATCGTTATTGATCATTAGGCAACAGCATAATGTGAATTCGTGTTTAAGTCGTGGGTTTTTGAACCGAAAAAACGGTTTGAGCCGTGAGTACTTCTTTCCAATTTCTGGTCAATCGTTTCTGAGATCATTAGGCAGCACAATGCGTCAGTATGTTTAAGCCATGGGTTTTTGAACCGAAAAATGGTTTAAGTCGTGGGTGCTATCTTTCCAATTTCGGACAATCGTTTCTGTTATTTTAGATCACCAAAGAGGGACAAATTTTCCCAACTTAGATTCAGACAAAAGGCAACAAATAATGCCGCATGTCTAATCTTTTGGGATTGAAACACATAACAAAAAGGATTGTGAAATTAGAAACCACAATTCAGAAATTTTACCTGAAGAGATTGTTGTTTAAGGATCCTCGAAAAACTCTATGTGAAGAAATATGCTTTCTCTGTCTTTGATTATCCAAATATACGACCTAGAAAAGAAAGAGAAAAAATCAACCAATCGAATACAAACATAGGAGAAGCACATGTCTTATCCTACACTAATTTCACATGCTTACATCAAACAGTTTCTAAAAATCACCAAGACAGTAAGAGAAGCAAAAACTTTTAATGATTTAATTTATTTCTAAACCGATTACATACCTGAGGGTTGTTATGCATAGTCTATTTTCAGCAAGGTTTTTTGTTAGCTAACTATGATAGACGATCTTGTTGTAGATGTTTTTTATATCTGCCAAAATCTTCTCTCTGCCATAAATTAAGTTTGTAACAATATAAACTAATTAAATACAAGTTTAGGAGAAACACATACCTATCTTGAAGTCTATAGATACTCTGAAATCTCTCCGGAGTAGGCAAAAATATCTGGAAAAATAAGAAAGATTGCTTTAGTTAACTTGTAAAAACATGGGTTTATGCCATTCATGCACAGCCCCAGTTAAAATTTCCAATTAAGGTGTGTTAGTAACCAATCGAATACAAACATAGGAGAAACACATGTCTTATCCTACACTTACATCAAACAGTTTCTAAATATCACCAAGACACTAAGAGAGAAGCAAAACTTTTAATGATTAAATTTATATCTAAAACCGTTTACGTACCTGAGGGCTGATATGAGTCTATTTTCAGCAAGGTTTTTTGTTACCTAACTATGATAAATGATCTTGTTGTAGATGCTTTTTATATCTGCCAAAATCTTCACTCTCTGCCATAAATTAAGTTTGTAACAATATAAACTAATTAAATACGTTTAGGAAAAACACATACCTATCTTGAAGTCTATAGACACTCTGAAATCTCTCTGGAGTCTCCAAAAATATCTGGAAATATAAGAATGATTGCTTTAGTTCACTTGTAAAACATGAGTTTATGCCATTCATGCACAGACCCGATTAAAATTTCCTACTCAGGCGTGTTCGTGTGTATGAGAACTCTTAAGCTTTTAGGTGCTTTTATAATTTCAATTCAGAACCTAGTTTTGCTATTCCCCATTTAGGGGTTTTGCTGTTCTCATTTCCTCTTCATGTTATTGTTAGGCAGCTTAATATAGGACTGTTTTGACTTTAGAAGCTCACACTGTTAAGCTTTAGGGGCTTTTGCAATTCCCATATCCCCTTTCTTTTTGAACCGAAAAATCGATTTTAAGCCGCAGGTTCAAGATAATCAATATAGGCAAGTCCCATCATACAATTCTAATTATAAAATATGTCTAAGCCGTGGGTTTATAAACCGAAAAAATGGTTTAAGCCATGGGTACTTCTTTACAATTTCAGGACAATCGTTTATGATCGTTTATGATCATTAGGCAGCACATGTCAATGTGTTTAAGCCGTGGGTTTTTGAACCAAAAAAACGGTTTAAGATGTGGGTACTTCTTTTCAATTTCAGGGCAATCGTTTCTGATTGTTTATGATCATTAGGCAGCACATGTCAATGTGTTTAAGCCGTGGTTTTTGAACCGAAAAACGGTTTAAGCCGTGGGTACTTCTTTACAATTTCAGGACAATCGTTTATGATCATTAGGCAGCACGTGTCAATGTGTTTAAGCCGTAGGTTTTTGAACCGAAAAAACGGTTTAAGCCGTGGGTACTTCTTTACAATTTCAGGACAATCGTTTCTGATCGTTTATGATCATTAGGCAGCATGTGTCAATGTGTTTAAGCTGTGAGTTTTTGAACCAAAAAAACGGTTTAAGCCGTGGGTGCTATCTTTCCAATTTCGTACAATCGTTTCTGATCTTTTAGATCACCAAAGAGGGACAAATTTTAGCAACTTAGATTCAGACAAAAGGCAACAAATAATGCCGTATGTATAATCCTTTAGGATGGAAACACACCACAATTTAGAGATTTTACCTGAAGAGACTGTTGTTTAAAGATCCTTGAGAAACTCTCTGTGAAGACGAATGCTGCTTTCTCTGTCTTTGATTATTCAAATACGGCCTAGAAAAAAAGAAAAAGAAACAGAAATCTTTGATTAAGTAAATTAAAACAAAAAAAAACGAGAGAAAAAACTTGAAAAAAAACGGTTATAGAAATTTTGAAACCCTAAGAAGTTAATTCAAAGAAAAAATAACAAAAATCTTCGATCAATTTTTTACTGAAATCGAGTAAAACAAAACGATTATAGTGATTCAGAAACCCTAAGAAGTTAATCTGATGAATACTACCGAACAAGAAATCATAAAATCCTAACTTGGAACACAAAAAATCAGAGATGTATAAGACTTCTACTAATTCTTTTAGTTATAGAATGAACTTGTTCCACACGGATGACATAACACCATCCTTATCTACTTTTCTATCCACGGTTACAATATGCTTATCTTTGTCTAACACAACCTACTAAACAACATGAACAATAATCCTAACTTGGAACGCAAAAATTCAGAGATGTAGAGGAATTCTACAACTTAATGTATTATTTGAAAGCCTTGAGAGAGAAAAAAAATTATTACATTCGAGGCAAATATTGCATGTGGTTGTGGCCAATTGCAACTATTTCTCATGTTTGGTGGCAGTCATCATCTATTCCCTACACATTAAAAGGCAATGAACATTACATGAAACCAAGAACACAAAAACTTGATTTCAACATCATGAAAATAACATATAGCAAATTAAAGATTATTGAAATCATTTTAGATCCTAACTCCACAAGATTATATTGCTTTATGAAGAAAACTAAACGAAAGCTTTTCTCTCCTAGCTAGAATCTTTTCACATGTATCTAGTGTCAAGAACCCAAAAGCTTTTATTTGTTGAATCAGAGATGTAGCTTTACGGAAGCCTTGTCGTAAAATTTTTGTCTTCTTTCTTAGACTAAATGATGGAGGAGTTCCGTGACATGAAACAATAAATTTTGGAACTAGACAATCGGCTGAGATATTTAATCCAACGTCATCAAGACGTGATAACTCATCTCACAGAATTGTTCCAGACAGTTGATGAAAACTACAACTCACTTAAGACGCTTGTTGACACAAAACGTGAAGGAAATGACAATGAGATGAAGCATCTGTTCGGTCTTGGTATTGCTGTGATTGTTGTGGCAGTCTTTGTCTATTTGTTTGTTTAAGTAGATGTTGTTATGTTATGTTTGTTGTTTTTTGTTGTCGGTCGGTATTAGAAATCTATTTCTGTTCTATGTTATGTAAGGAACGATAATGACTTCTGACTGTTTGAATGAAAAAGTACAAGACTAAAGGTACAAAGTTCTAGTAAACACCCAATAAGTTCTCGCAATGAAGTCTTTCCATTGATTCCACTTCTTTCTCTTTCTGACTGACTTAGTGTAGCAACACCGTCCACCCACTTGTAGTCATCACTACCGCGGGTCTTCTCCTATGTCCTCTATTAAGTAAGAGACAATTAAGACTCATGCACAACTTCATAGTAAAACACACAAACAAGTTTGCTGAGGAGAGGTTTGAAAGATTCATGAGTTGTAATAAAAACAAATCTTAGATTTCAAAACTATAAGAGTACTAAAGATACAAAAAGTCTACCACCATGGAAGGTAACAAAGTGTACCACCATAGAGAGGTATACAAGTCTACCGTAATACAAATTAAAATCTAATCCATCGGAAATATAAAGTCTACCAAAATTCTAGAAATCTACAAAATTAAGTTTTCCACTATGTGAACAAAATCTAACACAATGGAGAGATATACAAGTCTATACAAATTAAAATCTATCCCATCGGGAATATAAAATCTACCAAAATTCTGGAAATCTACGAAATTAAGTCTTCCACTATGTGAACAAAGTCTACCAAAACAGAATAAATCTATCGGATGAGACTGAAGTCTACTATAACCAACTAACCAGAAAGTCTACCATAAATAACGAGATAAATCTATCACGGGTTGCAAAATCTACCATCGAAGTCACTTAAGTCTACCAGAAAACCTAAAGTCTACCAAAAAAAAGTCAACAAGTCAACGCTGGTTTAAAAATCTACCATTAAACAACACATAAGTCTACCATTACATAGAAAATAATATCTACCGTAACATGAAAACGTAAGTCTATTATGTCTTCTAATTAAACTCTAGACTTATCCGCGTAAATCTACCATAACTGACAAAGCCAAAGTCTACCGTTACATTTCAACTAAAATCTACCGTTTCGTTTAATATAAGTCTACCGTCAAAGCTGGTAGACTTTTCCAAGTAAGTCTACCACTTTATACAAAACAGAAGTTTACCCTCATTCTCTGGTAGAGTTTACCATCCGAGCTCTAAAGTTTACCGTCATAGCTCTGGTAGACTTAAGTTTTCATGCGCTTACGTGGCAGAAATTCATTAATGGCATTTTCGTTATTTGTTTTTTTGTCACCAAATGAATTGAGGGTAAAACGGCCATTTAAACTTAATTAGATTGTTTAAGTAATATTCAAATATTAAGGTTGTTTTAATAATAAAGTTTAAAAATATAGGTTGTTTTAGATAACCACCCTTAAATTTTTGTGATCTGGTTTCATGTAAATATGTAATGTTTATTGCCTTTTAATGTGTAGGGAATAGATGATGACTGCCACCAAACAGGAGAAATAGTTGCAATTGGCCACAACCACATGCAATCTTTGCCTCGAAGGTAACAAACTTTTTTTCTTGAAGGCTCTCAGATTATACATTGAGTTGTAGAATTCTTCTATATCTCTGATTTTTGTGTTCCAAGTTAGGATTATTTTTCATGTTGTTTAGTAGGTTGTGTTAGATAAAGATAAGCATATTGTAACTGTGGATAGAAAAGTGGATGAAGGTCTTGAGACACTTAGTGTTATGCCATTAGTGCGGACCCATAAATTTTTGTTTCCAGGGTCATAGTATAACTAAAAGACTTAATCAAATAAAAATTAGAAATTATTAAAACCTAATCTTTGGTAATTATTTGTCTACTATAACACACAGGTTTAAAAACTATTTCTGATTTAAGTTCTTAAACTCATTTTAAAACTTTGATCATTCTTTTAAATTAATTAAAATTTAATATATGAAGTTAACTAGAAGATAAAGAAAAAAAATGATAGAACAAGTAAATCAGTAAGTTGGACTATAGGTTGCGTCCTAACAAATGGAAAAAAAAAAATTAAAAGGAAAATTTGGGGGCAACAGTGAGTTCTAAAACAAATCTCAATTTATTTGCCAAGAACCTTTTCACAGCTATCTAGTGTCAAGAAACCAAAAGCTTTTATTTGTTGAATCAGAGATGGAGGTTTACGGAAGCCTTGCCGTAAAACTTTGGTCTTCTTTCTTAGACTAAATATTAGATTCATGATAAATTTATTTTTTACTTTGATCTGATTTTGTGGATCTTGGAGCTACGGAATTGAAACCACGATTTCGTGACCTTGGAATTCAAAACAAAAAGTTCATAAAAACAAAAATAACAGATTGACTAATGGCACATATGATCCATAATATAGATTAGTCTGCCATTTCATTTCCAATAATCCATATATCCTAATTGAGTGGAGAAGAGTAGTTGGGATGATGTGGAAACTCTAGACATAGACTCTAACTCTTTCATCATCTTCTTTTTATCTTTCAGCTAGCGGGTTGATTTCATGGCGATTCTAGCTCTCTTTAAACACTTAGAATTGGCAAAAATGAATCTTACCACTTCTTTCTCTTCGCTTCTTCCTCCATATTCTGTCCACTCAATATCTCAAGATGAGATGGCAAGTATCCGGTTACAGAACTCAGTTGGGTTCCATGGAAGCGGGAACCAATCTTTATCTACTACCTGAACGATATAATATTTAAGCACATCAACTCCTTTGATTAGTCCATCGAGACAGGCACGAACGAAAGTACAAACCTGGTGGATGAGGAGAACTTTTAGATTAGAAGAACTTTGAAGTAAAAGCATTAGTGGTTCCAACCAATCTAACTTATCTTCGAGAATTATCCTACAATCTATAAGCCGAGAGAAGTCAATGGAGTTACAACACGCAGCCTGCAAATGAACACAACAACACATAAGTAGAAACCTGATCATAATATTCATAACAGTAAGGAAAAAAAAAGCGCTACATACCATTGGAACGTCCAAAAATAATTCGAGAGACATAATTGAGGAAAGAGATCTCATAAACTTGTTATTAGGGTAACAAACCACATGGATTACTGCCTTATCAAAACAAGGCGTGTTCTCAATTGAGCAAGAGTCTCCCGAAAAGTCTCTGACGAAGATTCTCTTTATAGCCGGAGAATCTATAACCAAAGATCCATTAGGTACTCCTAATTCTGTATACTCATAAAGTAAGCGTTCCAAAGATGGCACTTTTATACTGAACTTTGTCACATTGTCTTGGTGATGTCGTTCCACGCTCAAACTTTTGAGATTAGGACAACTCGATAAAAATCTAACATGAGAATCTTCATCTTTATACACCACAGAGTAAAGGCTAAGAGGTTGGAGGGATGGCAGGCAAGCCTGAGAAGGAACATCCACGAAAATCTTGTCAGAAAGACATAGTTGGTAAAGCGTATCACATGTGTAAACGCTCTTCGGCAAGCTGGGAGGCTTTGAGGACCACATGAGCCCGAACGTTAGCACGCGCACCCTGCGCTCAATAGCATTTGCAATCCACTTTACCACATCAACATCAATCGGACATTGTGGACCGAGTTCTATATATAAGATTTCTAATACAGGTGCCTTGTGGACTTGTAACGACTCGTCAAGAAACCACCAAATAGACCGTCTTTGCTTGCCAAATAAACGGCCAAGTAAACCGCCAAGAAATCCTTTGTGAGTACGATCGTTGATATCTTGGTACACGAGTTGTGGCACCATCTTCCAAATAAACCGCCACCGTTTGGACAAAAACCATGGTAGCCACAACTTCTTTTGTTGGGACAAACATCAATATCCGCACGAGCAAATCGTCCGGCAACACACTGATCCTGTCTTCACCTCCAATTTTCCGACAACTTTTGGCTATTTTCTTCACAAACCGTCGGGATGTTTGCTCGAACAGTATCGATACCGCATACACAACATACACTGAGGTGGCTGTTAACAAAATTTGTCGCAACATCTTTTCTCCCTTTTTCTCCTTGAAACGACGAGCCTTTAAGCTTTAGGGTTTTCTCCTTTTTTTTCTCCTTGAAACGACGAGCCTTTAAGCTTTAGGGTCTTAATATAAGGGGTTGTTAATGATAGATTTTTGATTAGGATATATACATGCGTGGGGATGTTAATGATAGATTTTTTTTATTAGGATATATACATGCGTGGGGTTGTTAATGATAGATTTTTGATTAGGATATATGCATATCCTTAATGGTTTTGACTTGTAAATATATATAGGTAAAGACTACATCAAGTACTGTTTTAATTGGTTTATGTTTTTTTTCAGGTATAGCTGCTTTTTTCGGGGATTTATGTACTAGATCTCTGACGGTTGACGGTATTCGTAATTTAACCAATTATCCTATGTAATTTGGAGAAGATTTTTCCCCCTTCATTCTTTGATTTTATGGAGCATCTTCCAATTCATCTTCCTCGCGAAGTAGCATTAGGTGGCCCTGTTCAATATCGGTGGATGTACCCGTTCGAGAGGTATATGTATCATCTGAAGAAAAATGTTAAAAATTTGAGTAAAGTAGAGGAATCTATTGTCGCTCAATGCATTAATGAAGAGGCGGCACATTTCTCTGAATATTATTTTCCAAAACAAGTGCAAACAAAGAGTCGTAGACCCGCTCGGCACGATGACGGAAGTGAAAAAGCAAGTTATCTAATCTATGTTCCTAGTCTCTTCCGACAGGTAAGACGCATTTCACTTTTTATTATAAAAATTAAACATTCAATAATATTTTTAATTACAACTTAAATCTATTTACATAGGTTGGACGACTAATTGGAAAAAGAAAAAAACGGAGATTAACTAAGGTGGACGACTAATTGGAAAAAGCAAAAAACGGATTTAAACCCACCACCACCACTCACAACCGCATCTCTTATTTTCTTCATCTCATTTCTTAACTCCAGCCTTTGCAGCTGCTTCAGATTTAAACCAGTCCTCAATCGTATCAAAAGTCGAATTGGAAACCTGTCTCACCAAATCTCTCAACCACTGCGACGTCTCATAGACCTTTCAAGTGTTCTTTGTATCCATACTAACTTTCAAAAGAGCAGCAAGCTCAGGCTCTTCAGGGACTACCTCTGATTCAATCATATGGGCATCTACTTCATAAGCTTTGTCTGCATCACCCTTCCTACAGAAACCAAAAAGGGCTGGTCCATAGGATCTCAGCCGTGGTTGAATACCAAAGGCTTTCATCTGTTTCACCATATCGAAAGCCATATCCGGGTCATCCTTTGCAACGGCGAGTCTAGCACCGTTTGTGAATGTAGCTTCATTGGGAACAACTTTGTCGACAATCATCTGCTTAAATATATCAAAACCCCTACTAAGTCCTGGATTTGGAGAAGACTCTGTTGCTGCTTCAGCCAAAGAGCATACATAAAGCAACACATTATAATGGTACTGGCTGAGCTGCACGCCATTGCGTCTTGCCTCATCATACAAGCGAAGAGCTTCCAAGACATCACCTTTCCTAGAGCACATATCTAGCTTTTGTTTCAGCACTGTTTCAGGAGACTGTTGAATAGCTTTCTTCTTCGCTTTCCTCGATAAATTTTCAGAAGGCGAAGCTGCTGATTGTTTAGCAGCAGCGAGGGGTAATGTGCATAGATGTCTGCTACGCTCAAGAAGAACAAGTCGTCTATCTCTGGTGCCTTTGACAACGAGGGAAGTATGGTAGCAACGAAATGGAGAAAATCTAGGATGGTGGAGATGAACAGATGGGACTTTGAGCATCATCGCAAATAAAGGACAACACGCCCGAGAAAAGGAAGGAGAAAAACAAGTTACACGCAGCATAACTTTGCTCTCAAGCTGTTGAAGAATTAATTTTCAGTCCAATTCATCTGCAAGAGACAGTACAAAAATTATCAAGATTTTAAAACTGAGCTGTCTTCTTCACTTAGTCTAAGCATATAAAAGCTCTATACATTATCGAGAAAAAGCAAAAAATTCTTATAAAATCTTCAAAAACAATCAGTAACAGAAAATACAAAATTGAACACCTTTGATATATTTACAGTATATCCGAAACTTGGTCCAAGAACAGAACTTAGAGAAGGGTTATGTAAGAATGTGAATTTTCAGTCTACAAAGGAGTGGAAATGTGGATAAACATCGAAACTGTTCATTGGGTAATATCGTCGAACAGGTTGAAGGCAACACATAAGAATTTTGAGAAAAAGAACTTACTTCGTGCCAGAGAGAAACTTTCCTTCTGGTGGAAAAATTGGAAAAGATAAAAAAGACGACTTTGGTCGACACAGCTTCTCCTTCAGGATTCACTATGGATTATCTCCAAGTGGATTAACCCAAAATAAAATTAGAAAGTAAAAATCCACATGGGTGTATATATATTCTAAGTCAAACCATTAAGGATATGCATGTATCCTAATCAAAAATCTATCATTAACAACCCCACGCATGTATATATCCTAATAAAAAAATCTATCATTAACAACCCCACTCATGTATATATCCTAATCAAAAATCTATCATTAACAACCCCTTATATTAAGACCCTAAAGCTTAAAGGCTCGTCGTTTCAAGGAGAAAAAAGGAGAAAACCCTAAAGCTTAAAGGCTCGTCGTTTCAAGGAAAAAAAAGGAGAAAACCCTAAAGCTTAAAGGCTCGTCGTTTCAAGGAGAAAAAGGGAGAAAAGATGTTGCGACAACTTTTGTTAACAGCCACCTCAATGTATGTTGTGTATGCGGTATCGATACTGTTCGAGCAAACATCCCGACGGTTTATGAAGAAAATAGCCAAAAGTTGTCGGAAAATTGGAGGTGAAGACAGGATCAGTGCGTTGCCGGACGATTTGCTCGTGCGGATATTGATGTTTGTCCCAACAAAAGAAGTTGTGGCTACCATGATTTTGTCCAAACGGTGGCGGTTTATTTGGAAGATGGTGCCACAACTCGTGTACCAAGATATCAACGATCGTCCTCACAAAGGATTTCTTGGCGGTTTACTTGGCCGTTTATTTGGCAAGCAAAGACGGTCTATTTGGCAGTTTCTTGACGAGTCGTTACAAGTCCACAAGGCACCTGTATTAGAAATCTTATATATAGAACTCGGTCCACAATGTCCGATTGATGTTGATGTGGTAAAGTGGATTGCAAATGCTATTGAGCGCAGGGTGCACGTGTTAACGTTCGGGCTCATGTGGTCCGCAAAGCCTACCAGCTTGCCGAAGAGCCTTTACACTTGTGATACGCTTTACCAACTATGTCTTTCTGACAAGATTTTCGTGGATGTTCCTTCTCAGGCTTGCCTGCCATCCCTCCAACATCTTAGCCTTTACTCTGTGGTGTATAAAGATGAAGATTCTCATGTTAGATTTTTATCGAGTTGTCCTAATCTCAAAAGTTTGAGCGTGGAACGATATCACCAAGACAATGTGACAAAGTTCAGTATAAAAGTGCCATCTTTGGAACGCTTACTTTATGACTACACAGAATTAGGAGTACCTAATGGATCTTTGGTTATAGATTCTCCGGCTATAAAGAGATTCTACATCAGAGACTTTTCGGGAGATTCTTGCTCAATTGAGAACGAGCCTCGTTTTAATAAGGCAGCAATCCATGTGGTTTGTTACCCTGATAACAAGTTTATGAGATCTCTTTCCTCAATTACGTTTCTCGAATTAATTTTGGACGTTCCAACGGTATGTAGCGCTTTTGTTCCTTACTGTTTATGAATATTATGATCAGGTATGTGTTGTTGTGTTCATTTGCAGGCTGCGTGTTGTAACTCCATTGACTTCTCTCGGCTTATAGATTGTAGGATAATTCTCGAAGATAAGTTAGATTGGTTGGAACCACTAATGCTTTTACTTCAAAGTTCTTCTAATCTAAAAGTTCTCCTCATCCACCAGGTTTGTACTTTCGTTCGTGCCTGTCTCGATGGACTAATCAAAGGAAAAGTTGATGTGCTTAAATATTATATCCTTCAGGTAGTAGATGAAGATTGGTTCCCGCTTTCATGGAACCAACCGAGTTCTGTTCCCGGATGTTTGCCATCTCATCTTGAGATATTTGAGTGGAAAGAATATGGAGGAAGAAGCGAAGAGAAAGAAATGGTAAGATTCATTTTTGCCAATTCTAAGTGTTTAAAGAGAGCTGGAATCGCCATGAAATCAACCCGCAAGCTGAAAGATAAAAAGAAGATGATGAAAGAGTTAGAGTCTATGTCTAGAGTTTCGACATCATCCCAACTACTCTTCTCCACTCAATTAGGATATATGGATTATTTTTAATGAAATGGCCGACTAATCTATATCATGGATCATATGTGCCATTTACAGTTCATGTTTATTGCTATATACCCATTAAGGGTTCTTAATGATTATTTAATTAATAAACTTAAGTTAAGAAACTTAGTTAAGAAACTTGAGAAAAAACATGTTTATTGGAAGAACCTCATTAGAGGTTCTTAACAAAAAAAAAAAATTTATAAAATTAAAATTTGAAACATACATTTGATTTACTTGAGGTGGAAGAAACAATGAGGAGATACTTGGAAGGGAAACAACAGAGCCATCGAAAGCAGCCTGTAGAGTTCTACTCACTTCTTCTTTTTCCTCTAGTATTTCTCTTGCAGCAGCAGAGCCTTCACCTCCTCCCATTATAAACACAGTCTTGGGGCTATTTTTAAAGAGCAATGGTTAAGTAAATAACTTATTCAAATTCCATTTACAGTTCAAAAACTATGTTTCTATAAAATCTTCATGTATAACAATTAGAAACAAGCGTTAAAATTGCTTAGTACTCTTTAAACATTAGGATGAGGAGGTGCTGTATATACCTGAGTTTTAAGCTTTGATTTCCATGTGACTTCCACAAGGTTGGAAGAGGAACGTATCTATTGACCCACCAATAGAGGATGTGGATTTTTTGATGTGGATTTTCATTATATTCCTAAGTCCCCTGCAAATTCAGATGATACAGATAAGGTGTCAACAACACAACAAACAACTTAAGATTAGACTTTATACACAAGTTCAACTACACAAAAGAACACTGAAGAAGACAAAGGCAAACCACAAAACCAACATAACATAGCATCCTCGATCTTCTCTTTTCTCGCAATGGAATCCAAATCTGTTGGGATATTGACAACCGTGATTGTATCGTTGTAGGAGAGCAACTGAGCTGTAAATATAGAAGCAAATGTTAAAAGAAAAAGAAGAGAGCATACTTAAATAAAATAGAAAGAACCACAAGTGCCAAAGATGATTTAATCAAGTTAAGAAGATATGGAGATACTAAAAAAAACTTGAGAAACAGCTTACGTTCTGCAGAGAAAAAAACAAAGACTTTCTTCCCATAGAGCATTCCTCCTTCCTCTAATGCTTCCTTAATTACACAAAGACGAAGAAACATAAATACCAAAATACATAAATGTCACAGACAGAAAAACATCAAACCACTGTGATTCTAACAAAAGCCTGTTTAATCATTCAAAAAAACCCAAGAGATCCTTCCTAAAGATTAAGCCTTTGTTACTAATTCATCATAGATAAATAAATTATGGAGCTTCATGATCCAAATCTCAGAGTTGATTCTCCAAAGCATAGAGTATCATCCAAAATCCATAAAGAATTGAAAAGAATAATGAATCTCCCACCAATACCATGTAAAAAATATTCCTTTGATACCTAACAAATCTATGCAATTCTCAAGACCTTAACCAAGTAATGAATTTCTCATCCTCGTCGTCTCTGCCACCGGCTTCATTGGTGCCTACAAGAATCGAATTTCCAATTACAAATCACAAAGATCTAAACTATGAAGAAAACCCAATTTTTTAAAAAACCCAATTTTCCAATTACAAATCACAAAGATCTAAACTTTGAGCTCGAAAATTCAGGTACAAGAATCGAAGTGAAGAAGAAGAGAAGAAGAGAAGAAGAAGAAGAAGAATCGTCCTCCTTCTCTCTCGGCGTTCTCATCCCAATTTTTTTTTTTTTAGCATGAAGAAGAAACGGAAGACACGTGTATGTTAAGAACCGTTTCTTCGGTCTATAAAATAAGAAACGGTTCTTAAACATCCTTTGACGTGTCATCTTGTTTGTTTTGTTTTTTGGTTTGTAGAAGATATTCTTTATCTTGTTCCATTTTGTAAAGTAGAGATGATTTTTTAAGGAAAAAACGAGGATAGTTTGTTTAAAAGTTTTATAGAAAAAGATGAGAGGAGATGAGAGGTCTAAAACATTAAATATTATTGTTAGTTTTTTTTATTATATTAATAAAGAATAATTATTAAAGAGTAATTAATGATTATCGAAAGTGGAGAAATCCTTTATATTTTGAAACAAAAAAAATTCTCTAAAACCCCCTATATATTGAAACAGAGGAAGTATCATTTAATCATTAAATTAATATTAAAAAAAACCTAAGAAACCTATTAAGAACCTGCGATAAAAATGCCCTTAGGGTTCCATCGGGTCGAACCAGTCAATCGATTCGGTTTTTTTGCTATTAAATTTGGGAAACCGAATAACATCTAAACCGGCCGGATTTTGTTCTCTTTTACTTTCCGGTTACCCTTCAAATTATTTTCCTAATTGAACGTTTAAAAAAATCCTACACCTTTCGTTGACTTTTCGTTGACCAATTTTTGGATAGCCAAGATCGAAGTGTTCTAAGGTTTGGCGACCCCTAATTTCGAAAATACAGTTTGTCAATTGCAATGCCTCGTTGCCTGAGTCTCCCATTGGCCATTAGACCCATTACAATTTACATACTTTTTCACAAGTAAATTGTAAAAATGATCAGAATTGCAACAAAACAAAGACGGACATCTCCAAATATTAGAATGAGTTATAAAGTTTTTGTGCTTATGGATCTAATATCATCTTATTAAACCTATAAAAACGGTAGAATATTCATCTCGATAAACTACCACTATCTTAGCTACTATACCATACAGGCTACATAGCTCAGTGCAGATAAACCTCCTGTCTTAATAGAATCTTCATCTTAACAAAACCTGTCATAATAGCTCAGTGCAGATAAACATCCAATACCTACATTGTATCAAAATCTGTAGAAGAATCAGAGCGCAACATATAAGCTTTATGTCACTTCTTAAGATGATATAGTAGGCAAAGATCCTCACCTTTTTCAATTCTGGAAAACTTGATAGACAAAAATTACTTCTGGGAACGCTAAGAGCTTGACTCAGCTTGTATTTTCTTCTTTTACTACACTTTTAAGTTTACCTTCCTTCTGTGGATTTTTCCTTTTTGCTTGAATATGATGCACAAATGCAGCTACTATAACATGGAGCTTTGGGGGAGGCTTGCTTGTTGAAGAGACATTGTGACCAGCATCCTTTAGAGCTTTAGCAACAAGCTTTTGGGCTTTCTGGTAGTGCATATTACACAGTGCAGGAACAGTCGACGCAAGCGTTGGTTTTCCACAAAGTAATGGTCCTGCTGGAGCTCTGAATGTACAATGCAGAGTTAGGAGAGAACTTCTTAAATTATCATCATATGTTTATTACATATCAGCATACAAAATAACCTATACTAGTATATATCCCGTGCTATACCACGGATAAATTGCAAAAAATATCCAAAAATTATAAATTTAGGATATTATAAAATTGTAATTCTTCCAAAACTTTATAAAAATTATAATATCAATTTTTATAATATCGAATCTTTGTTACCACCTAAAAACAAAATTAAATCGGTTTAAATTCTTCCTTAAAATCTTCCAAAAAATCGCAATCTACATCAAATCTCTTATTTTTGGAAAATTAAATCAACAATTAATTTAATTTAATTACTGTGTTTAATTAAATCAACACAATCTTCACAAAATCTATTTTTAACTTCTTTTCAAAAAAAAATAGTAATAAATTATATAAAACAAAAATTATAAATAATTAATTTCATATTTAATTAAATGATCACATAATAATTAATTGACTAAAATACCTTTAATGAGAGATTTTGATTTGTTGTTAAATGTAATGGCAATGTGATGTAATTATTAATATTTTGTAAGGTTTATTTATAAATGTACTCCCCAAATAATATATAGAGGATATGACATCTGGTTTGTAACAAACCGAATCTGAGAATGATAATGTATCAATCTGACATCTAGTTAATGTTTATTTACAACAACAGTAGGACTACTCCAACTCAACTAAATTCAAAGAGTTTCATCCTCGAACTCTTTTGTAAAGATGATCTAATTATGCTAATACTCATAATCCTAACTCTTTAACAAATACACATTGATAGAGACAACCTCAAGCATCTGTGTCAGTTATGTATATCAACCAGAATAACACAGTACATCAATCAAGGTTGTAGAACAAGGCAAGCACCGAATCTATAAATGGTTACCTAGGATAACTATATCGGTGTCCAAAACTAAAAATTTCTCCCAATCCCTATGGAAAACCTTGAACGAAGCTAAGTGACAACCCCAAATCCCTCTGCAAACTCCGAAAAAAAGGAAACAATTTCTCGGCTTGGCTCACTACATCACACAAACTACTTCGCAATTTCAATTCACCATCACTACATCATCTTAATCCAACTATAATATGTAAAGAACACAACTTGAAGCACCTATTATATTGGTTTACGCGAATTTCAAAACTAAAGAAAGGGAAAATGGAAAAACAAACCGTTTAATGACGTTTGTACAACCCGTGTAGAGCTTCTGCTTACTATCCTTGAGAATATGCAGCTGGCAATACTTCGTGAGCGCCATAGCTTTAGCTTTGCATCCATACATACAAGTCCCACAATTACTATTCGCATACTGATCACTCTTAACACCATTACCCCCATCATTGTTAGTACCATTGTCTCCACTACCTTCAACAGCGTCACCATCTCCGATTTCTCCATCTGGACCAATCCTCCGTCTCTTATTTGATTGATTCTGTTCATCTTTAAACGGACTAATCCCATACTTCCACCAATAATCCCTGTGTTGCGCCTTGAGATCCTCCATTAAAGCCCAATAATGGTCTCTATAGCACTTGGCGAGCTGCTTAAGGTTGTGTGATCGGCGTCGGAGAAGCTCCGGACGGGTTAGGTGACTGCAGCGTGCGAGGATTTCATCTTCTTGTGACATCGTAATTGGTGAATTCGAAATCGATGGTAAGACGTTTGTGCTAGGGTTAGGGTTCCGAATTTGGGGTTCGGCTGAGGTGGAAGCCACGGCGGTGGAAGATGCAGCTCCGGAGGAAGACGTAGGAGGCCTTGGCGGTTTCAAGGAGAAGAAAGGGTTTTGATGAATGCTCTTGGAAGCTGACGCCATTGTCGTCGTCGGAAAATGACAGACTCAAAATTAGAGATTTTTGTCAGGAATAAGATCCTTAATTTCTTGAATTTTTTAAAACTAATATTAGCACTTAATTTGAGAATATAGCCCATTAAATATAAATTGGGCCGAATTATTCAACAAATAGGCCCAAATTTAATTGGATGTGAAACGTGAGTTTCTGAATTAGGTCAATATAAATACTAAATATCATATCTGATGACTATCCCGAGCTTACCGATTCTCTTGTGATTTTTGCTCCGTCTTTTCAACAATTAGGGTTTCAGAGATCGGCTGATTTTGACATCCACAAATATGGCGACTCAAATCAGCAAGAAGAGAAAGGTGAATTGTGATTTCATTTTTTTTGTTTTCAATGGATTTTTCGCGCTGTGTCGTATTGGAACTGATTTGGTTACTGTTTTGAGATTTTGTAGTTTGTAGCGGATGGTGTATTCTACGCTGAATTGAATGAGGTTCTCACTAGAGAGCTTGCTGAGGATGGTTACTCTGGTGTTGAAGTTAGGGTTACACCAATGAGGACTGAGATTATCATCAGAGCGACCCGTACTCAGAACGTTCTCGGTATGTTGTTGATCTTTATTGCGTTCAATCATTTCTTCTCATTCAATTTAGGAGCTGTGAATCTGTTTTGAGATCTGATATCGAAAATGTTGGGTTCTAGGTGAGAAGGGGAGGAGAATTAGGGAATTGACATCCCTTGTTCAGAAGAGATTCAAGTTTCCTCAAGACAGTGTCGAGCTTTATGCTGAAAAGGTTATCAATAGAGGTCTTTGTGCCATTGCTCAGGCTGAGTCTCTCCGTTACAAGCTTCTCGGTGGTCTTGCTGTTCGTAGGTATGACATTTCTGTAGTATGTTTTATGTTTTCTCTTGCGACTTGTATATTACTTTGTTTGATTAGACATAGCAATTGACACTGTTATTGAGCTATTGATTTTGTTTAGTTTACTTGGTCTTATAAGCATTTGACCAAGCCTAATAGTTAAATGTATAGGATATTATTGTAATTGTATTTCTCTGTGTGGTTTCTTTAAAGCCACACGCTTTATGGTTGTAATGTCTCTATCTACTGAACAAGCTGATCATACATAATGTTTCGACCAGGTCTTGTCTATGTCCTGAGTGTTGGCATCTGTTGTTTCACATGAACTTCTCGTCCCCAAGATGTTAATATTGCAATGGTTATTTGCTGTACAGGGCCTGTTATGGTGTTTTGAGATTTGTTATGGAGAGCGGAGCTAAGGGTTGCGAGGTGAGAACAAATCCCACTATTTTCTCCGGAAAATGTCTTAGACATTGTTCTTATCTTCTTTACCAAAATGCTTTGCAGGTCATTGTGAGTGGAAAGCTCCGTGCAGCACGTGCTAAGTCCATGAAGTTCAAGGATGGTTACATGGTTTCATCTGGTCAACCGACCAAGGAATACATCGACTCTGCAGTGAGACATGTTTTGCTTAGACAGGTGAGTTTTCTCCTGAGTTTCTCATTTTCCAGTTAGTGAGTAAGGAAACCGGCAATGTCTAATCTTGTTGGTTTAACCCGCATGTGCAGGGAGTGTTGGGAATCAAGGTGAAGGTCATGCTTGATTGGGACCCTAAGGGCAAATTAGGACCAATGACACCATTGCCTGATGTTGTGATCATTCATGCTCCTAAAGAAGAAGATGTCAACTCCGCCCCTGCGCAGGTTGCTGCTCCAGCTGCTCTTATGCCTGAAGCTCCACTCACAGCCGTAGATTACCCTGAGATGATTCCTCCAGTGGCCTAGAAAAGACCTTTTTTACTATTATTTCTCCATGCGATTTTGTTCTTTTTGTGATAACATTTCTGCCTCTTTTGTCAAAGTCGCTAGTCGTTTCTCTATATCCTCGAAGCAGACCAAAATTTTCTCATTTTTCTAAACCTATGTCGAGTTTTATGGAGGTTGAATGCTTTTAATTCCATGAATTTTTTGGTCTTAATAAGGAAAAGAATTACTATCCCTGGTACTTCTTGTAAATAATATTCTTTTCAGACATCAAAAAGTTAATTTACTAGATAACGTGTTCAACACGGATTATAATTGCGTTAATGTGTTTGTTTTACATTGTTTGATACAGGTACTCAATATGACATTTGGACTTGGAGAACACAATCTCCTTGTTGTAGAACTTTACTCTGCATTTTACAAAGACAAGATCATTGCTGCAGCTATTGTGTTCGGGACCTGTCAGATATAATGAGTTTCTATTAGTCATGTCTCCTCATGGACCCTGGCTTTATTTAGGTAGTGATGGAGATGGTATCTGCGTCATCAGGACCTGGAATGAATATAAACCGACTGTTTGCTTTTAGCCTTGGATGGTTTCCACTTTCCAATCATTCTCCCAAGTTTACCAAACTGCTGCCTGAAAATGAAATTGATGCATGTCCTCAAGAATATATAAGAACAGATTTATTATGACAATTGAGGAGTTCTAGCTACAATGATCCCTTACCTAAGACTTGAAAAAGAACCAAAGGATAAGTTGCATGGGCAAGAACAAAATTTTCCCATGAAAACAAACAGAGGGCACTATCTCCACACTTTCAAAACGATCAAGTACTGTTTCCAGCTTCCCGAGAACCTTCATTATAGACAAAACATTTTGGCCGATCAAGTAATGCTCTTTAAGAACAAAAGGAGGCATGATCACAAAGATTGGTGGTAAAAATACAGTAGTTGGTACTCCAACTCACCTCTTCGTCATCCAGCCATATGTCAGATAATATGACAAATGTGTCATTCACCGCTCGTTTTTTCTAGGTCTCCAAGTTTAATCTGTGATCGGAGCATACAGTTGCATATTCCATTGAATCTATTTAAGTGTGTTTTTGGAGACTTGTGTACGTCTTAAAAAAGATATTGCTTTGGACAAATCAATCTATACAGAAGCTGAAAGGTCTTCAAGGTAGAAATGTCCATCTTCCAACAGTGATATCAAGCCCATCACCCATTTCCTTCCCATTTCAAATATTAGAGATCGGATTGAAGATATCTACAAGAAAGAACATGCAAGAACAAACTCCTTAGTTAGTTCCAGCTTTAACACGTGAACACAAAAAAAAAAAAAAAACACACACACACACATTTGACAGGAAACTAAGACCAACGTCACGCTTCTTAAACTGCGACATTGCAGCATCAAATACTGGCCTAGAAAAATACTCAGCGCGAGAAACTCTCTGCAACAGCAACCTGAATCGTTCCCTGTATAATCTCATGCTTAGAATCAATATAATATACATTCCAATCAGTGCAAATTAATTGTTTATGCCATGAACATCAACATCTACCAAAAGCATGAGGGGACGTTTCATCATATCTATAAAGCTCTATCATCTACACACCTACTAATCCATCAACTCTCTCATCTTTAGAAACTCACAGACACAGTCTTAATAACACCTTTCGCAATGGAGGTTTCGAAAAACAAAACAAAAAAATTAGAAGCCTTACTGGGTGATGAAACGCTTATTAACACCATCATATCGATATTTTAGCACCAGAAACACGTTGTCGATGACCGCCAACGCCAAGGAATAAGCAGTATTGGTAGATTCACTTTTTTTTTTTCTTTTTGGCTATCTTTTGAATTTTCTAAACCAAACCAAACCAATACGGTACGGTCAATGTCAGTAGTCTCCCCAAGCATCGTCTCGTTGTTTTCCCAGGCAGCTTCTTGGTCTCGTAGCTCTTTAGACCAGAAACCAGGAGCTGGTAGTTTCAATCCCATGCTGTGAGCAGTCGACGGTTTAACTCTTCTGGCAGATGTCTTTTGGTCTTTGAGACGGCGGTTTCAAATCTGAACTAGTTGGGAACCTTAAAGAAGAATATGTTATTTTTCTATCCGAGTTGGTCACTGGTTTTGATATGCTGAAATATCTCTTTGGGAAAGGACTCAATTTTAAGTACAAGCCTGGAATTATAATGGCTTTACAAAAGAGTCACTATGATCTGTGTAGTTACTACTCACTAATTAGTATCTGTACAAAAAAAAAATGGAGTGTGGCAAAGCTAAACAACACATGCTCTCAGTTTAAGGAGCTACAACATTATTAAGGAATAGTTTAGTCGCTTAATATTCGGTCCAGTCTATTAGTTCACAACGAGGAACACAGATTTTCGACTGTTGTTCTTCAGCTTCTGTATCATTCACAACACCTCGACACCCTTGGAAGCCACAGGAACATGAAAGGCGCTCACCGATTGAAAAGAACCTGTAAAAATTACACGATCAGATTCAGCAAATGATATTATAGAATATGTCAAGATTATTTAAAGGGCATGAAAATGAAACCTATAGTCATAGGTCAGCTCTTCCCATTTAGGGATATCCCTCTTTGCGAAAATGATTATGTGCTCCTCTCCTTTAACAGTGATGACTCTTGAATAGCAATTGGGCTGCATAAGAGTGAGGCTATAAATGCTTGTTTTTTTGCAGATGCTAACTAAATTGAATACAAGCAACTAAGATTAACGGATCATAGTTATACCACACAGGAATGATTGATCAGGTGGGCAATGCTTCCTGCCCTAGTAGCATCGATGACTTGCTTATCATCAATTCTAAACATGTAAGTCCCTGCACCCTATCACATAAGAAATTTTGCTTTTTCTCAGATATTGATTAATTCATCGGCATCCAAGATCTATACTATTAAGGGAATGCTATGAAAGAGTAGTGCTCGAATAAGAAGAAAACAGAAGGTAAGAAAAATACATAAAATTACTGTTTTAGATGATGAAAATTACAGATTAATCCGACTAATGGTTCCATTATTGTTAATAGAATCTTCCGTCTAGCACCAAAGTGTAGAAAGTTAGTAAAGTCAAAAATACGTACCACCATTGAATTGTAGATAAGATGTTCTCTTTTGTCAGCTATTGACGGTCTAACAAGTTCTCCGGTGTATTCAATCATCTGCACAGGAATCATATAATATTTTCATGCGTGACACTTTCCAAAGATGAAATGTCCAGTTCAAGTTAAGTATGCTCACCATATCTCCGGCCCTGTGCGGAAGCTTTGCAAAGATGCCAAAACCATGAATTCCTGATTTCCCTGAAAAAAAAAAAACGAACTTTTAGGAGAAAGAGAAGATTATGTAGAAGATTTTTCGGAAAGAAGCTTAAGATTGTGACTAGATCATTCTGAAAGGAATCCTACAAATTATTTTATCTTATAGAAATCCTACTATATTTTTTTTATCTTAGCAGAACTTTAAAGGACCTGTAATATCTTTTAAGATTGACTGATAATTTTAATAACTTTAAAGAAGAATGAATGCTTACCAAATGCTAATCTCTTCCTGTATGTTTCCTTCATGTATCTATATTTCTCAGCCATAGAAAGGATATTGCTTGGAGTATTCATCTGTGACATCTTGGATCCATGAATGCATTCATAAGTTGAAAACTCAAGTCTAGAGTAACCACCAATAACATATGGCTGATTCTCAACAAATAACCGCTTTGAAGACGCAGCCGCAAGAGCTTCAGGTTCCTTCCGCCCTCTTCTGCCAAACCAATTATAAGGCTCTGCAACAATAGACGGAAATTATGCCGAAATTATCATCTATAATGACCCATAGTATAAAGGTAGGAAAGAATGAAAAAAATGCATGAGATTAGTACTTAGTATCAAATATAAAAAAATGTTTGTATAGAAAACAAGAAACTACTATCTTAAGAGGATATGTAATTAAGAACATGAAAGAGAACAAACACACACATGGCCTGATGGCCATATGCGAGGTAAAAGAATAATGAGGAAATAACCCTATCCCAAAAGTATGTTGTGAATCTAAATTTTAATCCTAGCATCCACAGATCAACGCAGTAGCTACATACCAGTCCGAGCACAGCCAGATGGATTAGGTGGTGGGAGATACTCGGAAGTTTTTTGAGTAACGGATTTGATCCTGTCTTCTGATCCTAGGCAGGCAGTTGATGTTTGTCGATGCCTCTTGCAGAAAGAAAGCATGCGTATACACTGATCTGCTTCTTCATCCTCCACTGATAGAAGAAAAAGTCTATCCTCATTCTCAAGCTACACGGACAGTCAGGAAAGCCATAATCAGTTAGAAACATCTCTTTTCTGGATTTGCTGTGTTTGAGTACATGTGTGTAAGTGTGAATGCAAAATTTTCTGATTCCCTGTAAGATATGGAAAGTACCTCAACACAGAGACCAGCAGCTCGCGCGCAGAGTGGATGATATGCCACACGACAAGAATTGTTCGAACACTGAAAATGTAGTCATTTTAAATTATATATATCAACTCTTGGTGGCCTTTGACTGTAAAAATGGCATGCACAGTCGTATAAATGATATATGTAGCGACCAGATTCCATTATTCAGAACATACACGAGATAAATGGCAAACACAACTGTAACTTCAGCAGATATCACAATGCAAAATTTCAAAAATCTAGATCAATAAGGAAACTGCATGGGACTTAATCAGTGGACAGGAAAGAAAACAATATATAAGTTCTAAAATATCCGCTGAAAGAACTCATACTGTCAAGTGGATTTTAAATATGCATCATAGCTTCTCGAAAAAAGTTCAATAAGTTGATATTTCCGTAAAAGTCACCAACTTCAGAAGCAATTGCAACTCCAAAAGGGTTAACAGGAATGTTCAGAAAATTAAGCTACATTTTTTCTACCGAAAGCCAGTAATATTGGCAGCATTTTCGTCAGGCAATTTCAACTAGATTACTGTTCTATGTGAATCGAACACAATGCATAAAAATGATTCAGTTTTCTCTTAACATAGAACGAAATCTTACTTGGATACAAGCTCCATATGATACCCCACAGATGGTGCACATTAATTTCCAGCGATCCTAGTTTTAAGAGTTAGGAAATAGAGGAAGAGGGATAAGAGTTTTGAAAAGGCCACAGTACCAAGGTAAAGGAAACTGAAAAAGAAAATAAGTACATACCTTACTGACTTTATTCACCCCATCAATCGGTTCCATCTTCTTGACATCAGATAAACATGTTTCTGGATAAAATAATAAGTGTTAATTTGTAAAAAGGACAATAATACGGCCTCCTATTCTTCAGTAGAAAGCAGACTTATACAGAACAACAAATCATTAAGATTGAACCTGGGATCCATATAGCACAAGCCAGATGAGCCCAGCGCCCATCAGTTGTCGGCTTCATAGCACCCCCTAAAAGAAGTTTCAATTATTCACCAATGAAAGCACATAAAGACTCCATACACCAAATGGTACGGTCAAATTACCTACTACGGGACAAAGACAACACCGTGGAGGTATATCAGGAGCGCCAGGACGACATAAGTTGCATAACCACAAAGCACCATCACAGGGTTCTAGCTCTCCATAGCATTTAGCATGGACCTAGTAGTGGACCAGAAATTTCAAATTGAGTCATACCCAAGAGAAAGAAAGAGCATAAGCCACTATAGAGAATAAATCTAAGAGATATAGGATAGCTAAAAAAGCTCAGAGCATGAACAATACCATCATTCTACATTTATCACATTGCAGAAACAAATTGTTCTCATACTCCTGCAGACAAAAAATATAAATCAGAAACTAACTTATTAAAGAGCAAAAGTTTGAAATCTCATATGAAACAAAAAAAATGCACCCTTTACCTCATCCATGTGGCAGACATTGCACTTATCGAGATCTTTCCAGTCAACACGGACAGGTCGGTAACCAGTAAGCTGATTTTGATGCCTTCCCAAACTATATTTGCACATGGAAACATTGGACGATGGTCTGGATTTTGATAAATCCTGCTAGGTAATGGTTTATTAGGGTGAAACACATATTAAGTGTAGTCACTAGAAGCTAAACAATAATGCAATGGTATAAAACAGGGAACATACACCAAGCAGTATAAAGAGAATTAATCATAAGAGTTTGCAAAATCTTGCAACCATCTTGATAGGCATCTTCCTCATGAAATAATAAAAAGTGATATGTTCTACAAAACGTGGTTTGCTATAAAGACTCCAGAACAGAATTCTGCTCTTTAGTTTCACTAAAAGCACAAATTTTCTTACAATCAATAGACCAAATTCACATATTTTATCCTTACAAACTCTCTGTAAATACTTGTGAAGCTGGCTTCAATTAAGAACTGTTAATGTAATTCATACAGTTTTCCCATGGAAGAGAAAGCAACCGTAACAATTAAAGAAAAGAAGCCATACTCACTAGACAGAAATGATTATTTCGTAGGTGAAGTAAGTGTTGTCTCATTGATGAATATGTGATTCTAATATGCTTTTGTACCGAAAATAGCGAATTAGGTTACCCACAAACCAGTTAGCAAAGAGCTGCATAGAAATATTTAGTGCACAAGCTTGAAGGTCTTAGAAGAAAACTTGGTTTTGTGCATTAAACATTCATATTAAACATAACTGAGACCCGCTTATTCGTTTTAGAGACAAAACAGAAGTTAGGGCACCACAAATGTTCAGTGTCCTGACAATTATATGATTCTTATGAGACCGAAATGCATGTGCAAGCAGATTATCATGAAAACACATGCACACCACTACAAATAATTTTACATGCAACGACAAGGTACCTGTACAAGTTTAATGACTTCTGGGTTGGAGAGACCAAACATGTCTGTACCAGATTCATTTAGTTCCTCCCTCAAATCATTAGGACTATCATTAGTATGCTGGACTTTTCTTATCCTGTTATATATTTTATTCCAGCAGGCCGATGGAGTAAGCCCTTTGAACTGCCAAAAAATTAGTTACCGATGTTAGCCAGAGATACACTCTTGACCTGACAACTTCAATAAAATAGATACAGTAAATTAGATATGTTTAACTCACCTGCTCTCCACTATCTACAGTCACTCTAAACAGAGGGCGAGTCTTTGACTCGGCATCTCTGAGCACTTCCATCTTGTACAAGGCAGATGCACTATGATCTGCTTAAAACCAAAAGCAACAACCCACATCACATTGATGAACTAATCTCAATCAACCAAATATGGAAAAATACCTGATTTATAAGGAAAAGCCAAAAACTGATTAACAAATAATACCTTTTAGTGATGTGAACTTTCTCATCGCCGTATACCCTTCAGGCCAAATATGATTCTCATCCTTGAAAAACTGAGAGTCTGTCACAACCTTTCCTGTAAGACAAGTCATACGCCTATGCATGATCAATGGAGTTCATTCCTATAGCCAACTGAAAATAATCAACCATAGAATAAAGGATTATACACCATACTTATAAGTTTCAAGCCTTACCAAGATTTATTATTCGCAGATCCCCTATTGTATACCGGAAATCTACATGTTCTGTTGGTCTCAACCACACTTCTCCATCATTAAAAAGATCACCACCCGAGTTTCCCTCTTCTGTACTATTAGCCATATCGGAATCAACAGAATCAGCTCCTTTTTGAAGTTGACTCATCCTTTCTGGAAGCCTGTGTTCCATCAGATACCTGAGTGAGGCAAAATAACAGAAATTTTTAGGACAGGCAACATGTCCTGGTTTCAATTAACATCGGGAAGAAATGATTGGTCTAATTGTTAATGCAACATGTACTGGAAAGTCAAGAAAGTAGAATGCCAAAGAAAAGCGAGAGGGACTTGCATTTTTGCTTCCTGCATGCCCTCTTCAAACCGAGGTTGTTTGCACTTCAAGTGAGATGGCGAAAGAAGCCCTTTGATAAATGAGATTGCTTGCTTTACTTTTATTCTATAAAACCAAAGGATGTTAACTTCAGCTTGATAATGTGTAACATTGATCTCAACATCTCAGTAGCAAAACAAGATATTTAAATATTTAGGAAACACTGACTAACCTAGCAAAATCATGAGTGCCAAAAAATTGAACCAAGAGTGATCCTCCTCCAGATACCTTGTTGTTTAGACCTTTCCGCTCTCCCATAACGGATTCATCTACAATAACTGCTGGCCACACAGCATGACCTGTCCGAATAGGAAAGCATATGCAGTTCTATGGAAGTCAGTAGGTAGTTTTCTTTGTCTATATGCTTCCAATAGCACCAACTTACTGATAGCATAAAGAGGGGTTTTCTAAAAAATATGCATAAAAGGCGGAAATCAGTTTAGTACAAACCAGCTAGTTTCGCCCATACAATGTCTCCAGGCTCAAAATCTTGACATCCCTCCAAAGTAGCTGCCAATACAACCATCTCATCGTAATCACGGCCACCAACAGTCACATCACTAGTACAAAACTTCAGATGTAACAGCTCCACCTCTTCACGAGAAACCAAAAATTTGATCATTTCACGATCAAGAACAATAACCTCATCATATCCATCCACATATTTAACCTAAGGAAGAATTCAACCACTGTTAGAGAAACAAGCTTTTAAATCTTCCATAGCTCACAAAATTACCCAACTCAGAACTCAAGTAGAGTAGAGAACTACTTACAGTGTGACGCTTTCTCTCTGAACTGTATTCAACAATAGAACCTTCATACCAAACAGCATCTAGCGGCCAAAAAACCTAGGGATTAAACGACAATCAATTGTTAAGATGTCCCCTTCATAAAGAATGGAATGCAATAGCTTAAAGTGGACAGTTGTCTAGTTTAAACACTTGCCTTGCACTGCAGACCTACGAAACTTTTAGGATCCACACCATCATAACTCAACCTGCCAAGTCAAAACTCCATCATACAAGACCAAGAGAACAAGTAGTCTGCCAGCTAACAATAAAAGGTCTGCAGGTTCGAAGTCAGAACTAAGAAAATATTCAGTGCAAAAAAAAAAAAAACAGCACGCAAGTACCAAAAGATCACACAATTCCCAAAGTCCATGACTTTAAACAATTAAAGAGATGATAGATAAACCCTAACCTGACCCATTTCTTAGCTGAACGAGAAGTCAGAGACACCTTGTCCTGATTCTTGATAGAAGTCCCCTTCCTTCGGGATGACCCATTTTGCTTATTTCCACTAAACGCATTGTTATTCTTACAACTCCTTAAACTAATCGAATCCACACCCAGTTTCACCAACTCGCAATTACCATTCCTCCGTTTCTTCTTCTCCTCAAAACAAGCAATTTCATCTAGCTCCACACTTTCAGTCTTCACAGCCACCGCCTGATCTAGTAAATACTCCCGTCGCGGCCTCTTACGGCGGCGATAGTAGACACGAACAATCTCAGGACGCTGAGTCCGCAACTTGTAATCATCCTGGCGACAACAATCGGCACTAGCACTCACACCGCTACCTTCAACGTCAAATTGCTCAATCATCGGAAGCTTCTGGGCCTTGACCTTCTTGGACATCAGACTGTGGGAACCAACCGCATTAATACAGCACAATGCCGACGAGGGAACAGAGTACATAGTCTCAATAGACGCGTAGCGAATTGGAGCTTCCACGAGGTCGTGAACATCAATTTCGATCTGGGTATCATTCGAAACACACGCCATGGAGATTATTCGGAAGGTGAAAGCACAGGGCTTCGTAAAGGAGAAACCTTTGCTCACTCTCTCTCCTTCCTTCAGTAAACCCCCAAAAATAATGCTAGGGTTTTCGTGGATGAGAGAAATTAGGGTTTAGAAAGCAGAATCGGAGAAAAGAGGTAAAGAAACAAACAAAAAAACAGATCCTTTGGAGGGAGAAGCTAAAGGCTTTTTCCGTTTCCCGCCGGGTTTATTATAAGATGATGACAACTTTTTCAGATCTAAATCTAAGCCTCTGTCGTTTTATATCTCCGCATGCATACATTCATAGTGTATGTATGTATATATTATATATGTGAAGCAATATCTGATTTTTTTTTTTAAATAATAATAATAAATTCGACTCGTAGCAATATTTGTTGTTTTTAACTCAGTTGTTATTTGTTTGTTCGGTGAAGAAAAAAAACCAAGATATGGACAGTTTGAGAAAAAAAGATTAACATTTCGATTTCAGAAAAAAGATGTAAAAAAAAAAAAAAGAAATAACATTTCGATGTCAAAAAAATTTTAAACATTTTAGACCCGATCATTTCTATATAGGTTTGTACGTGATATAAATTTATTTCTATTTCAATTTTAATTGTGGAATTATTGTAACTATTACCCTCCGTGTAGATATTGTTTGATACAAAATTTTGAGACATATCACACGGTTTTGAGATTGAAGGTGTTCCATCGAAAAACATTAATTTTGTTAAATGTTAATGTATTTACGGATATGCAGGTTAACCACTAAAGACCAAACATTAGTTAAACGCATGTTTGAGTCCATAAGAAATATTCAAATCCCTTCTTTTATTTTCATTTCATTGTGAAATGAATGGAGTTTCATATTATTAGTTGATTTGGGTTAATAAACTGAATATATGGGTGGTTGGAGCAATCTCACTTAACTATAGAACAATAGGCGATCGACTTTAGTTATGCTTTCGACTGATGAAAAGTGACACTGATAACTATAGCACGTCCCAATAACTTTTGCAATACGTCATATATGCTGAGTAAGGGTGTATCCACCATGCATGGTTGAATTGTAATTGCACTTTCTCATGCAGTGGCATCCAATGCTCGCTAGTGCTCTAAATTGATCCACATAAAGATGTTATACATCCTATAGACAAATATTGAACGAGTAAGAGTAAAATACTTGCCTTCATAAGCTTTAATATAGACCATGGTGTGTACCTACCTCCAAAGTTCTTCATATCATTTAGACATTGGGATCTGTCGTTTTCTAGATATCCCAGGCATATTGGCAGCTTATAGACTTCTCGGATGGACTTGGTTGTCAAAGTATCCACACATCATTTGTTGGTTTGGCTTTCTCTAGGTACCCAAAAAATTACACCAACACATAAGTACACTATGATTATGGAATAACATTTCTACGTGGTTTATGTAGTTTACATTATGTTGATGGACTTTTTTTTTATGGTTGATATGACTGATTTTGTCCCAAATATACTACGTCGTGTTTTGATAACTACTGGCTAGTTTCTTTTGTGTTTTACTAATAGATGTGAATATATATATGGACTATGCATCATCGCTTACATGATTACATCCATATATAGTTGGACATAAATATTATCGAATAAAAAATCATAAATTTTCATCAAAATACCAAACAAACTTTCAATGATTTTCTTATCTGGACACAGGACCGGAACAAATATATAATATACATATTAATACATATCGATTAAAGTACAAGAAAGAACACTCGTCTTTGTTGGTATTTAACTAAATTCATCAAATAAATAAATCACATTTTCAGACACATACATTTACAAAAAAAAAAACGTTTGTGCAAATTCACCTTAAAATTTATTAATTCTTCATCTTTCCACGTCATTTAGTAAGAGAAGACCCGGTACGACTTAAACCGGCTATACAGGACCCGGGTCAGTCAAAATAAAAACTGGTTGGTTAGTTAAACAACCCTAGGGATTTAAATACTCTATTTCGTCCAGCTCTATTTGTCCCTCTCCTCCACTCTCGCCAACTATCAAATCTTCTTCTCCTTCTTCTCCGCCATTCTTGTCGCTCTAAAACCCTATCATGCTCTACTGATAATCTCCCCTACTCAATCCAGCTCTATCCAGGGCTTTTGAACAGGAAATTTAAATCGAATCCACCACTGCCTCTGATCGTCATCAAGGTTTACTCTGTCTAGTGTCCCGATTTTCAAACTCCACGGAGGATGGATCTGCCTAGCCTCGCTTTGATCCTTCGGACCGCCGCGCTCAGCCCTATTCCCGATGAACGCAAAGCTTCCGAGCAGCAGCTCAATCAGGTTTCTGAGTTTTCACTTCAATTCTCCTACGATGTATACAGACCGTTGCTGGATTTTGATATTCTTCATGAGTTTGATTGGTCCCAGAGATGTAGGAGATTCTTTTGATAGTTTTATCTTCAAGTGTGTTGTTTTCAGTTGGAGCTCTCGTGTTCTTCGTGAGCTGAGTTCATGTTTAAATTTTCCTTAAAAGTTTAACTTTTCGGATTTATGTTCAGCGGATTTCAATGGTGTTGCAGTTGGGATTTACTATTTCTAATGGATTAAGTTCAATCAATTAAGTTCTGCAGTTCTTGATATCCGTGTTTCTGTTTTTTTCTCTGTGTTGCAGTTGCAGCACACGCCCCAGCATTTGGTGAGATTGTTGCAGATAGCCGTGGATGGAAATTGTGACATGGCAGTGCGTCAAATTGCTAGTATTCAGTTCAAAAATTTCATTGCTAAGAACTGGTCACCTGAGGATTCTGGTAATAATTACTGTAATTATCTTGTCCCGGCTTAACTTTTTGGAAGATCTTAGATTAATTTGCATATTTGATGGCGCAGGAGAGCAACTAAAAATATTGCAAAGTGACAAAGAATTGGTGAGAGACAATATCCTCGTCTATGTCACCCAAGTTCCAACCTTACTCAGGTAAATTTGCCAGATAGCTTTTGGACTTATCATTCAAGTCATTTGGTTAGCTGATCTCTGACGTGGTCTGATTTTAAGCGATTTTATGAAAATATGTGTAACATGTATGGCTAATCATGCCTTCAAATTGCTCATCATCTTGTCTGATAGATTGTCTTCAAGCTGATAGTCCTCACTTTTATATATGCATCTTTGAATGCTAGATATTAAAAAACGGCAGATATAGGGTGATTTTTCTGAAGTTAGCATTTTTTTCTCATTACCTTGGTCCCAACAGTATCTTCTATAAGCCTCAACAACAACCATAATTTTGTTTCTTTCCCTAATTTTCGTATCCAGATCACAACTTGGAGAGTGCCTCAAGACAATTATTTATGCTGACTACCCAGAACAATGGCCACGTCTTCTGGATTGGGTGAAGTACAACTTGCAAAATCAACAAATTTATGGGGCTTTGTTTGTGTTGCGGATACTCTCTAGAAAATATGAGTAAGTTCATCACTTTCCATTCCGTATTCCTATGCCTGTGTGTATGATTTAAAGGTTTGTTAGTGAAATTATTGATATACTTTATTGAGACATCTTAATGATTATCTGCGGTGGCAATAGAGCAATTTCGACTCTTGCATGTATCACAATGAGTAGTGTGACAGAAAAATTTAGGTGGTTACCACTCCTGAGTAGAAAAAAATTAAGAGAAGGGAAAGAAGTGTTAGGCAGAAGAAATGACAGTGTTTAAAACGTATTATTAGAACACAATGGTGTTCATGGCTCCGTCAATTCATGATGTCCTGACAAGTTTTTTGACGACTTCCAGCTAGAAATGCAAGTTGCTCTTTATGACAATCTCATTGTTTACACATAAGTAGTCCATCGCATTGATGATGTTTCATGATTTTATTTTCTAGGTTCAAGTCAGACGAGGAGAGGACACCGGTTTGCCGCATCGTGGAGGAGACATTTCCTCAACTTTTGACTATTTTTAATGGGCTTATCCAGATACCAAATCCCTCTCTGGATATAGCAGAACTTATGAAGTTGATATGCAAAATATTTTGGTCATCCATATATGTAAGTTGCTAGAGAGATCAGTTACATGTGCCTCTGCGGAATTTCACATTTTATCTTTCTTAACATAATATGCATATCCTTAAAACCAATTCAAACCAGTTGAACTGTTTTGTGTATTATTTGTTTTATCAAAGTGAAAGACGTGGGACAAGGACTCCGAGATAGGTGGTTCCAACTCCATCTGTGATCCCTCTGTCTCTGTTTTCTTGTATTTGAGATTATTAGTTGCATTGGATGATATCTTATCATATTGGCTGTTGCCATATTAGTTCTCTTCTTTGGTTTAGAAAAATTTCAATAAATAAATAAAAGACTGGCATCATGGGGTGGGGAGCGTATCCCTAAACACCTCCCTGTTCTTGTTTTTTTGTTTTCATGATAATTTATGGATATCCTGATCTTTACTTTGTGTTACTTTTCAAAAAGAATCACCAGATGATCATTTTTTACTGTTCTCTGTGGGCAGCTGGAGCTTCCAAGGCAATTATTTGATCTAAACGTCTTTAATGCCTGGATGGTTCTGTTCTTGAGTGTTTCGGAGCGTCCTGTTCCAGTTGAAGGCCAGCCTATGGATCCGGAACTCAGAAAATCTTGGGGCTGGTGGAAGGTCAAGAAGTGGACAGTGCACATATTAAACAGGCTCTATAGTCGGTATGTCTCTGATGTTAATATCTTTTAAACAAGAAAGTACGCTTGGAAGGTTTATTGAATTTTTTGTGAACACTCATTAATAGGTTTGGAGATCCAAAACTTCAAAGTTCAGAAAACAAACCTTTTGCCCAAATGTTTCAGAAGAATTATGCAGGCAGAATTTTGGAAGGCCACCTAAATTTCTTGAATACAATTCGTGTTGGAGGCTATCTTCCTGACAGAGTTACCAATCTTCTCCTTCAGTACTTAAGCAACAGGTTTGTGTTACAATCCCTTGTAGACACTAGTTTCACGTACATACATGCACACATTCAGTATCCCCACGTGGCTAACTTAGAATATCGTCATTCCTCTGACATTATATTAGTTTTTTGGTCACTGAATTTTAAGTTCTTGAAATTAATTAGAACACTTTTAGAGGTTTATATGTTTTTGTAATTTTACTCTATTGCATTTATCATGTGTTAAGATGTATTTTTACCATCTCCCCTGCAGCATAAACTACTGCTGTGTAGACATGTAAGTATATGCCCCATTAGTGAAAATTGTGGTTTTTAGTTCCTTAGTCTTTATGTCTCAGTAATGATTGAGAATATAATGAGAACCTTAGCCAGGTAGGATTCACTATTTGTGTTTTCCTGCTCTTCTTCGAAAGGTGTATTCTTGATGAGTTTTGAATGTCTTTTAATCTTGGGAGCTTTGATCTCTTACATGATTGATTAACTCGCTGCATATACTTTCTGAAATGGTTTGAAATTCATGATACGATTTCTAATGACAAGCTAATATATCTTAAACATGCAAGGTAACATTCCGAACTTGGGATATTTGCGGATGTCCCTGCATTCTCTAACAGATTTGACATATGTGGTATTTCTCGTCGAAGGAAAGTTATGTATTCGTTGAAACTAATTCATTGTATCTGCAGCATTTCGAAGAATAGCATGTACAATTTGCTGCTGCCTCGGCTGGATGTTCTGCTTTTTGAGATTGTTTTCCCTCTAATGTGCTTTAATGATAATGATCAAAAGCTTTGGGAGGAAGACCCACATGAATATGTGAGGAAAGGTTACAGTAAGTACTACATAATAATGACTTTCTTAAAAAATCTTAATTCTTAAATACATAATTTTTTAATGTTATTTGTTGTGCTGTAGATATCATTGAAGACTTGTACAGTCCTCGAACAGCGTCCATGGATTTTGTAAATGAGTTGGTTCGAAAACGTGGGAAAGAGAACCTTCCGAAATTTGTTCAGTTTGTCGTTGGGATCTTCAGGAGGTATTACATTTGACCTCTTCTGCTTGGAACTTTGTCTATCTCTATCAGTTGTGTTTTATTGACAACTTGTTTGTCCACTGTTTGTAGTTATGACGAAGCTCCTGCAGAACATAAGCCTTATCGCCAAAAAGATGGTGCGATGCTTGCTGTTGGAGCTCTTTGTGACAAATTGAAGCAAACGGATCCCTATAAATCTGAACTAGAGCGTATGTTGGTACAACATATTTTTCCCGAGTTCAGTAGTCCAGTTGGACATCTTAGAGCAAAGGTATTTTTGGCTTTAAACTGTGTTGTGGATATCTCAGTAATCCATTGTTACCAGCTTACCGGAATGAGGATTTTGTTTTGCATTTCCACGAAGTCTGTTGTACTTCAATTTATTCGAGAACTCTTAGCATCATTGCTTAGTCGACTGCTGCAATGCTGTCGATAGTTTAGTATAGACTTCCTCTTGTTGCCCAGTCTTAGGTGTCATATTCTTTGAGATCCACTTTGATCTGTTTGACGATTATATCTTTTGGATGTAGGCTGCATGGGTAGCTGGACAATATGCACATATCAATTTCTCAGATCAGAACAACTTTCGTAAAGCATTGCACAGTGTTGTTTCGGGACTGCGCGATCCTGACCTCCCTGTTCGTGTTGATTCAGTTTTTGCATTGCGTTCATTTGTTGAGGCTTGTAAGGGTATGTGATTTTCTCCTACGCATTTGTATATTGCATGAATGTGTTTGCACTTGTTTATCTGTGCGTGTTGGCTTCTTGATTGTATGCTGGCTTTGTGTGGGGGCTATTTAAAATTTTCTGGTCAAATGCAGATTTAAATGAGATTCGTCCAATCCTCCCTCAGTTACTTGATGGTAGGTTACCCATCTTTATGAATACTAGATGGCCAGTATTGTTGAAGTAAACTAATGCTTCAAATTTATTGTGATCCTGCTTCCATCAGAATTCTTCAAACTCATGAATGAGGTAGAGAATGAGGACCTTGTTTTTACTTTGGAGACCATCGTAGATAAGTTTGGCGAAGAGATGGCTCCTTTTGCTTTTGGATTATGTCAAAATCTGGTAAGAAAATCTGTTCTCTATGAGTCTAGTTTTCGTGAATAATCAAACTTGGCAATATATATGTATTTCTTCCTTTCCTTTCGTTCAGGCGGCTGCATTTTGGAGGTGTCTAAACACGTCAGAAGCGAATGACGACTCGGATGACATGGGAGCTTTAGCTGCAGTTGGTTGTTTGCGTGCCATAAGTACAATCCTTGAATCTGTTAGCAGTCTTCCGCAGCTGTTTGTTGAGATAGAACCAACTATACTTCCAATAATGCAGAAAATGTTGACCACTGATGGCCAAGGTATACTACTGATGTCTAGAAATACATCTTGAATTTCTCATTTAGCTTTGGGCTATAGTTTGTGGACTCTAAGTTACAGTTGTGTCCGGATGATGTGTTTTTTGACTGATTTGTTAGCCATTTGGGTTCATTCCATCAGTATGTTTTTTTTTTCGGGAATTATATATCCGTTTTTTTTTTTTCAGACTTTTGTTGTGTCGTAGCATCAGGATCTCAAGATTATTCATTTCCTTTTCCAGCTATATAATAATTGACACTGAAGTATTAATATTCTCATCCTATTTGCTATGGCAGAGGTATTTGAAGAAGTTTTGGACATTGCATCATACATGACCTTTTATTCACCTAGCATTTCCTTAGATATATGGAGTCTCTGGCCTTTAATGGTGGAAGCATTGGCTGATTGGGCCATCGATTTCTTTCCAAGTATGGCTTCTCTCACATCTGCTTTCTTTTCTACAGCCCCCAAATTTTTTACATTCTGCATTTTACAGTTGACTCTATCACTGTAGCACTTCCATGTCATTCATTGTTTTTCGTTACATTCACTTAAGTTACTTTTACTCTTTGAAAATTCAGATATTTTGGTTCCGATGGACAACTTTATATCAAGGGGAACTGCTCATTTTCTCACTTGCAAGGAGCCCGACTATCAGCAAAGTCTATATAATATTCTTTCAACTGTGAGTATATCTTCTGACAGTACTAGTGCTGCAATTATATGTATGTGCTTGTTCATTGTTGTAATGAACTGTAAGGTTATGGAATTCTCGCACATATCATGAAGTTGTTGGCCTCTTGTTTATTGTGTAAACAGGAGAGAGAAATAACATATTGTACATTCAGCATTACATGTCATTTCTTGCTGCCAAAACATATATAAGCATCTCTTTCTCTGCACAAGCACAGTTCTCATCTGTCTGCATAACATTATAGCTAATATATGTCTCACGTTTCCACTTCTACAGCTTATGACCGACAGAAACATAGAAGACAGTGATATTGAGTCTGCTCCAAAGCTTATTGAAGTTGTTTTCCAGAATTGCAAAGGGCAGGTGGATCAGTGGGTTGAACCATATCTGCGACTCACTGTTGACCGGTTACAACGAGCTGAGACTTCATATTTAAAATCTCTTCTTATACAAGTGGTAAGAACTATGGGTTGGATTTGTTGACCTGCTACTGTTTGATTTCTACTTACCAGTTTAGTATATTTAATTAGAGGTGATATGTATTTCAATGTCACCATATGAATCAAGTGGCTCGTATTGAACTGATTCTGGTGTGTGATGATACAATGATGGGTTGACAATCTTGATTTCTGTTCGCAGGTGGCAAATATGCTTTACTACAATCCAGGTTTGACACTTGGTGTATTGCATAACACGGGACTTGCTTCCAAAGTCTTTGATCTTTGGTTCCAAATGTTGCAGCAAAAGAGAAAAAGTGGCCTGCCAGCAAACTTCAAAAGGTACTGTTGATCCTATTAGTTATGACATATCTTGTTCATGTTAGCTTATATGCGTAATGGTTGGACTTTCTATTGTTCGCTTTGATTAGCCGATAAAGAGTTTGCTCTCTTCGTACCAGGGAACATGATAAAAAAGTTTGCTGCTTGGGTTTGACTTCATTACTTGCTCTCCCGGGTGGTCAATTACCCGATGAAGCGCTGCAGCGTGTTTTCAGGGCAATACTTGATCTTCTAGTTGCATATAAGAATCAGCTAGCTGGTATGTCCTGCTCATGATCCATTTTTTCTTCACTTGGCGTGGTAATGTTTACATTTATTCTCTTTCCAATCTTCCTCGCAGAAGCAGCAAAGGAGACAGAAGTGGATTATGAAGATGAAATGAATGGACTCCAGAGTGATGATGACGACGATGATTATGATGATGGGTCTGATGGGGAGATGGGGATGGATGATGTAGAGGATGGAGATGAAGCACAAAGCGTGAAGCTGCAGAAGTTAGCTGCACAGGTTTGTCAAGTATTTGTATCGACTTGCTTCAGTGAAGCATGCTTTTTTTGCTAGAATTGACTGTTTTTCAATTCTTTTATCCGTTTCATAGGCAAAGGCCTTCCGCTATGATGATGAAGATGACGACGATTCTGATGATGACTTTAGTGATGACGACGAGTTTCAGTCACCCATCGATGAGGTGGATGCCTTTGTATTCTTTGTCGATGCAATCAGAGGTACCACTACATAAAATCCTCTGATTTCCAGTCTTGACCACCCAATAGTATATGGAGCTTCATTTTCTCTGGCGTACATCTTGCTTAATAATAACGTCCTTGTCCATTATACAGTTATGCAGGCATCAGATGCGCAGAGATTTCAGAACCTTAACCAGTCACTGGACTTCACTTACCAGGCGATTGCAAATGGAATAGCACAGCATGCGGAGCTGAGAAGAGTGGAGATTGAGAAGGAGAAGCAAAAGAAGTTAGCAGAAGCTGCTTCTACTCCTGTTGCTGCCCAGTGATCTTTAAGCTTTGGTTCAAAGTCAGCGTCTGATACACAGATGGTGTCATTTTGATGAGAGATTCCCGTTCATAATTATTTGGCATAGTCGCTTGCTTCCAGGTTATACAAGTGAAGAAGCAAATTTGTGAATTTTAGCAGAAGACGTCATCTCTAGAACCTTGTGAAATCGTGTGGTTGCGGTTGATGAGGATGGAGTCTCTTATGGTTTAAAGAAAGGTGTGTACTATACTTCTTCTTCCATGAGTGTTGTGTTGTGTCTCCTCTTTTGGATTGGTTGTATTCATAAAGAAAAAGAGTTTTTTGGGAGGGTGAGGGATTTTGTGTACTCTTTATTTTATGCGCACACAGTCTTTTGGGATGTGTTAGATTTTTTAGGAAAAGCTATATTGAATTTTTGTGATCTCACAGAGAGATCAGCAAGGTCACTCATCAGGTTGTAAGACCATTCTTTCATAAAGTGATAATTATTATTCATCATTTACTAGTCAACTTTCTTTAATATAGTATATTCATAGAATTATTATAACCATTTTTAGTAAGAATTATATAAAAAATCAATTAAATAAAATTTGGTAAATTCCCATTGCCTTTTATTTACTCTGGTAAGTAGATTTGAGGGCTCGGAGCCTTGGACAAGTTAACTGACATATATTTGCATCTTCTTAGTAAGATAAATTATTCTTCGTATTGTTTCTCAATAACTAAAGACGAATGAGATGATTAAAAAAAAAAACTGAAACGGCGAATGAAAACTAAGAAAAATCATTCCAGCTTAGTAGAATCTTCGTTATATTTGTAAAATTTTTGCCGATAAACAAAAAATTCATTTTAGACTTCTTAGTGGTCTACACTCAGTTCCTAGAATCCTTCCCACTTGCCGACTGATAAGTTTTTCTCATCCCCATTATGTTTTCGCTCGTGGTTTCTTGCTTTATGCCTCGACCAAACCTTTTATATGACCCATTTGTGACAAAAGTGTGACAATCAAAGCCATGAGAAAGGCATTTGGTGTGTGTGTAAATTTTCTAGATCAGTAAGCCAAACTAACTCTCTATCCTTATGAGACCTTATCTACCTTTCTCTTACCCGGACCTTGTTCTTTTAATTCTGAAAACAGAAAATCATTATACTTCTATTTGTGTTACAGGGAACAACTACAGCACTTCGTTGCAGCTGGAAAACTTGATTGCAAGATGGACAAAGTTGCAGGCATTCTTGAGACAAACCAGGCAGATGTGAAGAACGCACTCTACCATTCAACCAACCATTAAGCAAGAAGAAATCCTGTTGAATTGGATACAGAAGCTCTTGCGTGTAATCGACATTTGAGGCTACGAAGATTGTTATCAACATTTGAGACAAAAGAGAATTAAGAAGCCAAGATACCTTCAAAGCTTCTTTGTGCTTAAAAGATTGAAATACTTTTGGTTGCTCAAATGGATAAGAAAAGAATGAAATGGAGACATATCATCATCACACTCAGATCTCCTCATCAACATGCTTTTATTCTCAGACAATGAACAAACAGGTTCCAAAGCGTTCAAAGGATTGAAATTAAACACCTTTTTACAGACTCGAAGTCTGTGAAGAAGACGGCACAACGAACTCAATAACAATGGTAGAATCGACATAATCACGAACCTTATCCTTTTGCAAGTTCACCAACTCTTTCTGAGCATCCACAGCTTCCATTTCACTCAAATCCTTAAAATACGCAATCGAAGCAATTGAGAAACCTTTAGCTCTAGCCGGAGAAAAGTTTTCACCCACAGTGATCTGATCAATTTCTGGAAATTTCTCACTAAGTCCCTTAATCACTTCCGTAATCTCCGATTTAGCCTCATCGGATACATTCTCTTTCAATTTGAGAAGCGTGAGTTTAGCAACGGAACCAGGAGGCGGCGCTAGGGTTCGAGGGATTCGATCGGCGATCCAATCAACAGCCATGATGTCATCGCAGTTCGGTAACACAGATTCCTTAACAACACGAACGTGATCAGGATGTGCAGCGTAGGAGCTGAGATCTTCCTTAGATCCGTAACGGCTATGAAGGACGTGAGTGAAGGTGAAGGCGGAGGATCCAAGGCAGTGGACAGGAGCGGCGGAGATGTGAAGCACTTGATCGAGAGAGGCAAGAGCGTTGAGCTTGTCGATCATGGAGGTGATTTTGTTGGAGTCAGCGTCGTCTTTGGCTTTGAAAAGAACGATGTGTTCTATGACCTGATTCTGTGGGGTTGAAGAAGACATGGCGGTTACGGCGGAGAAGGAGCGGCGAGGGAATAATCGGAGATTGGTTGGGCAGTGTTTGGTTGTGGAGATAGTGAAGCCTAATGGTGAGGAAATTAGCGGTCGGATTCTTGCGCATATCATCGTCTCTTTGTGATTGTCAAGTGTGGCTCACACTGAATTGACCATTGGAGTTGGAGCCACTTAAACGTTGTTTTCCTAAGTTTCATCGACAGTGGTTGGATGATGTCATTGGGATTTTCATTTTACTATTTTGAGAATTTTACTCGAGATTTTAAAACAGACAAATAGAGATTATGCAATAATTAATTTTCGTATAAAGTGTTTACTATACGAATACGATCCACACGTAAAGAAACATTACAATTATAAATCTATAAGATCTTCTTTTTTTTGCTATGGGAGAAAAACAAAAGAAAAATCTTGTGAAACTTTATAGGAAAATAATTTGGAATGAAAATCAGGTCACGATGAAGAACAGCAAGAGAAACCCAAGCCATGTGTGGAGCCTTTATTGTCATCTTTAACGAGACTTACTCGGTTCTTCATGCTTAGTTCAGTTTTATAAGTATCGGAATTGAGTTGTTTCCGACTAACATTGGTATAGATGTCACGGATTACCATTTCAAAAGCTGTTTTAACGTTAGTTGAATCAAGAGCCGATGTTTCCATGAAGAATAGTCCTTCGGTTTCCGCTAGAGCTTTGCCTTCTTCCACACTTACCGCTCTTATGCTTTCTAGGTCGCATTTGTTTCCCACCAGCATCCTAGCGACCGTTGTATCCGAGTGTGCTGTCGAAAAAAGAAGAACACACACAAAATGAAATCAACAATTTTTATCAAAACAGCATTCAAAAATCAAAATTGAAACAGATTCATATGAATAAGCGAAGCTCAGTTCTTTTACTCTGTTTACTCAAATTTAAGAGAAAATGCAAAGAGCATAGAAAGAGATTATGTAACCTAATGAGAATCAAGAGTAACCATAAACAAAACATACGAATCTCTCATAGAAAGTGAAACCATTGACCATATATCTCTCCTCTTAGCTTCGCTCGGCAATACCAGAAACAGAGAGAAGAACTCATCTATCTATAACACAACTGCGCCAGAATGAACATAACCTAATCTATCCATATACAATAGCAAGAATCCTTAGATTGGAAACATAAACGATCTTTATCTATATTGATTTAGCGAGCAAGACTTCACCTTTGGTCTAATTAACCAATAAGTCTCTCTATAAGAGCCTTGAGATCTAAAATAGTCCATACAAATGGTAAGAATCTTAATCAATCAGCTACGCACAATCTAAACCAAATCTGGAGAAGAAACTCCACAGCTCCACCAAATTCATCTTCGTATTTTGCAATTTCAGTCCATTTAAAAGACCTAATTGGCTAAAAATCCACTATCCAAATTGAGTAAGAACTCAGCTCATTCAATCAAATCACATTCGATTCAGCCATGTAAAACTTGAAATATTCTTACTCTTGAGCTCATCGAGCCAACGGCCAACGCTCTCAAAGGTGGAGCGACGGCTAATGTCATAGACGAGGAGCGCTCCGACGGCGCCGCGGTAATAAGCGGAGGTGACGGCACGGAAGCGTTCTTGACCAGCAGTATCCCAAATCTGAGCTTTGACCTCTTTGCCTTCGATCTCCATGTTCTGCGTCTGAAACTCAACACCGATCGTGGCTTTGGAATGAGCGTTGAACTCGTTACGAGCGTACCGAGAGAGAAGGTTCGATTTCCCGACGGCAGAGTCGCCGATTATCACAATCTTGAAGAGATACTCCTCACCTCCTTCGTCATCCGACGACATCGTTCTGATTTCTAGAGAGAGGAAGTTGCAGACTCTCTGGTTTTAGAGAGAGAGAGAGAAGGAGCTGGCAAAAGAAAGGGAGAGGAGAGGACATACTTACTGCGCATGAAGTGGTTTCTCATAATTCAATTTTGTTTAATTAGTTTTTTTGAATTATGTGCCATGAAATTCGGTGCAATTACAAGTTCTTGTCGTCTTATTAAAAAAACGGATTATTAATTGATTTATAACAGATCATGGCCCAAAAGTTTAGACAAAAGCCCATAATCAAATAACGTTTAAGTAACTGAGGCCTTAAGAGTGCGCTTTTCACAAGACATCATGATCGAGACTGGATTGGAGTAATGCTTCAGATGGAAGTATACAGGGGCTTGTGTGTTGAAAAGATTGTTTTGGAGTTAAAGCAGACTTACCCCGTTGTTTTATTCTGGTTGATCTGACTTTGAAGAAGGGACTAGATCATCCATGTACAAACCGATCGAGATCTGAAGCTGATCTCTTGAGAAGTCCTTGACATGATGAAACCAGTTGAATATTGTCCCTAAGATAAATGCTGACTCAGCAAGTATGGGATTGTCGAAGCGATGTATGGTCTTCCGGAGAAAACTCCATGACAAATTAATGAGTATTAACACGTTTTGATTCTTTTGTTATACAAACTTTCTAATTCCAAACTTTTTTTTAATTTTTTTTTTTTTGGTGTGGAATGTAGGAAATGGGTTTTATTTCAAGACCACCCGAGTGTTGCTCAAGGAGATTATCACCACCATCAAAGCGAAACTGACTGCCATCTCTTCCACCACTTTTTCGAAAAATCCTTCTCTATTCCAAATCTGGTTCTCCCTTAAGACCGACCCTTCCTTTCAACATAACTCCGTCGATGACTGAACATATTAGTTCTACCCTATTTTCCCACCTCACATATTTGGAGTAACTGTACTCTTTTTCCTTTGCCCGATTTTGTTCCAATTAGAACTTCAGGTAAGGTTTTAACGAGTCAGCTACTCTTTTTTCCATTTTCTTTCTTTTTCTCTTTCACGTCTATCCGTTTCTATGCTAAATTTTCACATAATCTTTCATTTGTAAATTCTACTTTTTGCTTTTAATAATATTAAACCCATTATGAAAAAAAAATTGTTTTATTTATAATATAAAATATACGTTTTATGTGATATAAAGTTTGTATATGGTCTTCAAATACTCTTAAGACAGCTTTACCACATTCTTACATAATTACATTCATACAAAACAAAGAGGAAACCTTTGGTCCAAGTATTTTTTTCCATATGCTTTAGGGGACATTCACTTTTGGATCAAATTTCAAACTATAGGATATATGATTCCATCATCATATGGACCCACGTTTGCCCTTTTTCAATCTAACTTTAACTTGACTAAAAATTATTTTTAAAACATTAAGAAGAGCTTTACAATGAGTTTAATTATATACGTAAATATTACAAGGAGGGAATCTCATATTCTATTATCCTACCATCATGGCGGTTTGTGATTGGTGACGGTGGTATATATCGTTGTAGTACAATCTAATGTTACCTCATTTCTTATAATATGATAATATATCAGATTCACTCACTCAAAAATATGCTTCTTTTCATGTATCCACTTTGACAAACGAACTCTTTCGGAAACTATATATCACACAGGTTTCTTTGTTCGATAACAAAAAAAAAGATACATCCCAAGGCATAAAATGTTTTTTTTTTTTTTGAAATTATTACTTTGAATCATATAATTCATTAAAGAAAAAATCTGACGGAATTTTCAACGGATATAATCATATAAACACAAAATATAAAAGTAATAAATAGTCTATGTTCTCACATATGAATGATAATGAAATTGAGGCTATATTCTCTAACGTTTGTCAAAGTTTGACCTAATTACGGGGATGGGAATTAGGGGAGAACAAGAGGAGACCAGAGCTAGTCATCTTAATTATAATATAAATTCGGTGATAAAATTCCAACTACAAAGAATGTTTAGATAGTCAATTCTAATTTGCATGAAACATATATATATATATATATATATATATATATAAGTAAAAGGACGTACGATAAAGTGAAATAAATGAGAAAAACCAGAAATCCAACTAGGGATAAAGTTTAGTAATTAGTCAATTCTAATTTACGTGAAACATACAATTAAGTATAAAAGAACGATAAAGTGAAATAAATAACAGAAATTCAACTCATTGTTCACACATGCAACCAAAAACAATATAAGCTAGATTGCTTTAAATTTTGCGTTGTTTACTAGTTTAGTTTAAAGTTTACTAGCTTACACTTTATCAAAAAAAAAAAAAAAAGAGGTTTACTAGCTTACATATCTATATATCTGAAAATATAAAATTATTTTAATTATTGGAAAAATGTAAACGCAGATATGAAAGACAGATGCATTACGCGTTTTGCGACTTTGGATTGATGATTGATTTATACATCAAAATATTATGTTTTTAAGATAAACACTACAATTAAATTATATACATAGAGATGTAAATGCAAACATAACAAATAAACAACCTTCACTTTCTTGTGATATATACGTTGTACGTACGTTATCACTGTTTGTTACATCTTCAAAACAAACCTAAATTTTAGTTTGGATCATTCTAGTCCTAAAAAATATTACAATACAACATATGGTTAGAGACAGAAAAAAGTAGATCCACGACATTTGTCCAATGCATCATTCGTTGTTCCTTCAAGAACATGATCTTCTCACCATTTCTCTTCAAAAACTCTAAGGCAAAATTGTCACCGTCCTCGTCTTCCTCGGAGTCGGCTGATCTCGAGCTTATTCTCCGTTGGTTTAGAAGATCGATATAGGTTTGGAGATCGTGAACGCAAGAAATGTTTTGAACATCGAAAAAATCTAGCGTGAGTTCCACCCCAACATGAGCATAACATGAGCAGCTCCATGGAAGCTCATAAAAACCGCCTAATTCTCTAAAATTCTCATTGAATAAAAAACCAGGAAGTTTAGTGACCGGATCATTGACGTTAGTGATCCTCAAAACCTTAACACCTAGATCCTCGCAACGTTTTTTGAACTCCAAGTTACCAACCCTAGGACCTGCGAAAGAGAACACGGTAACGGGAATATCTCCCTCGCCGATCCTCCGGTTTAGACCTAGTTCCGCAATGTCATAAGCAAGAAGTTGAGCCAATGAACTTCCCATGCTATGTCCAGCGAGTGTGATACTCATCTCTTCTCCTTTGTACTTATTCATCAATCTCGAGATTTCAGACAGAAGCTGTTGTCTGCAGCTCTGTAGTCCGAAACTGCTCTCATTCTCATCGGATGTATATAAACTCAAGAACCCGGATTCCACCTTTACGTCGAGACGCTGGTTATGAGGATGGAACCTAGCCGGAGTTAAAGAGCTCATGAAATTTGCCAACCATTCGGGGTTAGTTACCGTTCCACGAAACGTCACTACAATGTCTCTCCTCCCTAAACGTTTCACCGAGTCATCGGATGAAACTGCAACGTAACCTACCCAACGCGCTCGTCGATTCGTCTCGTTCTGGATCGGACTGATGTTGATGTCCGATGTGGCGTAGATGTATTTGGTGACTTGGTAGTCCTCAGGTTGGTCGATGTCGGTTTCTTTAAGTAGGGTTTGTTTGCCATACTTGCAGTTCAAGTAACGTTTGGAATTAGGGTTTAGATCAAAGGCTTTGTAACAAGTGGAAACTAAGTTGCCATAGCGAGTGATCTCTTGTTGGAGAAGAGGGTTTAAAGGTTCGATGAGATCTTTCCAATTGTTACATCCTTGTATCTCTCTCCAAACCCGAGATAACGGTACAGTCGCTGCCCCACCGGAGCACGGGGACTGCGGTACACGATAAACCGGAGGATGAGAAGCAGAAGAAGCAACCGGAGAAGTTAGAATCACTGGTGATAATAGAGAAGAAGAAGAAGAATTTGCAATTACAAGTCCTTTGGAATTGTTTTTAGAATTAGGGAGAAAGAAAGTGTGAGGAAGAAAGAGTGTTTGTTGTGGAGTTCTGTTTCTTAGAAATGGAACATGTTTCATATTAGGGTTCTGAATCAAGGCCATTGATGGAAGATGACGTAAGCAAAAGAGAAAGAGAGAGGTTTGTTGAACTTTAAGAGAAATGAAATTTGTGATGTATTTATAGTGAACATGGAGTAAGACTTCCACATGTTTTGGCGTGTATTGACTAAGAATGAGATTTAAATTAAAATACTCGAATTACGATCGTTTTGTGAGAGTGATAAGAATATTTTATGTGGTCGGTTTTATATTATTAAATTCTTATAACATATAATTGATTCTCCTCACTTCAGTCTTTTGTACGCGTTACCATATCATGTGTGGACTGCAAAATATAATTATAAAATTATCGTCTACACCAACTTAACGTCCTCGTATTCTTGAGAATATTATTATTTACAATTCAGTTTAATTCAAGTGCCGATTTGACCAAAAATAATGTAGTAAAGTGATGTAGGTTTGAAAAAAGAGAGTAATTGCTGAAGTATTAACGCCTAGGCTTCCTATATACCGTATTCTTTGTCATTATGCATGCTGCTGAAGCTAATTGAGGAAAAAATGTTATCATGTGTAGAAACTTAAATTACACGAGTAAATGTTTAATACTTTTCTGGTGACAACAAATATTTAGTTTCCTATACGAAACATAAGCAGTTTCCCACTTAAACAGTTTTTTAAACATATTTTGATAGAAAGCTATTTTTGATATATAAATACCTGAAAGCCACTATAGAGAGAATACACATTACTTGTAAACTAATATACTCTAAATCTAAGATTACATGCATATCACTCCATGTGTATGCTTTATCATTTCACTATTTATCGAGTCCATGCTGACTTGACTACCAGAAGATCTTTGGAAGACATGACACCGGTGTTCCGACTAATTTCATCGTTTCTCCTGAGATACATGTTCATCTACTTCTTTGCCCTCAACTATCCCATTAATCAAGCACAAGATTCTGATAATCGAAATTCTGCATAAGTGAATTGTACTTCTTTCGAATCTTGTTGAACTTATCACTCAATTTCAGGTTTGTCTTCTTTGTCTCTTAACTCTCACTCTTTTCACTCTTTTGTTTACACATAGAAATCGATTTTACTTAGAACTACTTTTCATTTCTTTCTTCCACTGTTTTTCATACCTTACAACATCTTACACACACTCACACTTATAGTGGTTTCTTACTTCTACTAGTTGCCCACACTTAGACCTTAACTACTTCTAGTCCATACTTCTGGACCAGTTTTACAACTAAGGTTAACCAACTAACCTTAGACCTCACCAACTCTTAACAACTCAACTATTCTATCTTAACTTAGTACTTAGCTAAATTTAAACCAACAATACACACTTTCCTATTTGGGCGTAACTATCGGTTAATGGTCCAATAGTCTTCTTAACCCAAACCCAACACAAAACAACAATCTTCTTCTTCGTTGACCTCTCATTCTTCTGAGACCACGACCACTTCATCTTCTTCTTCTACATGCTAATTTCCTTGTTCTTCATCATCATCGTCTCAACCCTTTTGTCTTTCCCTTTTGCAGGATCAATCAAATACTCAACCTTCAACAAATCTGCGTGTGTTTATCCAAAACATTTTATGAAAACGGTACGGATGAACATATATTATTGTTTTAGCAGAGATTTCTTATGTAGTTTTTATTAATTTCTCTTAGTTATAATATTAGCTTACTCTTTTTGAAGATTTAATTTTTAACTTGATTAAATAGTCAGGGAATGCGTGTGTGCATGTGCATATACATAAGGGAAAAAAATATGATCTTTGAATACACGTACCTCACGCTCATCATATGCTATAACACAAACATATACAGTATGTGTATTAATATTATATAATTTCAACATAACATATCTTTAATGTGTTGACCAAAAAGAAACCTTGTACATACATTTTGACACTCCTCGCATGTGAGTAGTCAAAAAATGTCAAATATCATATATTATATAAGTATGTATTCAAGTATACGCGCATATATCCAAGCATATATGTGGGTATCATTGCATAATTAAATATTTAAAGAAAAAAAATCATTACATATTCAGGTTTGTCTACCTTCTACACAAAGATACTATATATATAATATTTTTTTCTTTTCTAATTTGTTTGCCACATTTACTTAGCAATAATTCTGTAAATCAAACAAAACTTTTTGCATTGGTATATTATATATAATATACATGTATCACCACATATATATAAACGTGAACTATAATTTCTCATTTTAGAACAATCTTAATCGGTTTTAAGATGAATGTATTGGTTTAACCAAAAACAAGCTCTATATTTGTGAATATATTTTGACGTATTATAGAGTCAATGTAAGTCTTATAAGATGTACTCGATCCTTATTAGGACGAGTGAGCTTTCATTTCTTTGCTACATAGGTAATAAAAACATTTTAAATTGAAGTCAAACTGCCGGAGAGCAAATAATAAGTAGTTTATCTAAACAAGAACTAAAGTCAAAAGAAAGTATATAATCTTAGAAAAATTGTGTATCCTGACACGCTAATTAATTAAGTATCTATCGGAATTTTGAAATCAAATGTGCTCAGCTATTGAAAATAATTACTTGTCTAATAACATATATAGATTAGAACTAAACCTCGATAATTTTAACTTATAATATTTCAAGTTATAATTATCCTCTATGGATAACAGAGACCATATACGCTTCTTCCTTATTCTGACATACATTTAAGTCCTTTACCAATGCATATACAATTTTATGGTGGATTGAAATTTTACAATTTTATGGGATCGTTATTTACCCAAAGTTTTTGTAGTATCTTTACTATAAATATACAATTCGGATAAACCAAGTCGATCCAATATAAATCAAAATTGTATATAAAAGGAATGTATTTGATTAAAAAATAATCTGAAATGAAATCTTGTCATTTTTGGTTTAAAAATATCACTAGCTACTTAGCTAGTCATGGCTATTTATTTTGTTTGCAAATAATACTCTTTTTTTGCAGGGAAGAAAATGCATACATTCGAAGGAGAGATTACGCGGAGACGAAAGATTTTGACTATTGGACACATCTCAGCAAAAAGTGGACTGAAATAATTAGTACGGAAGAAATAGCAGTTGTGTTGTTCGTTATTTGACCCCTTCCTACGTGGCGTCAAACTCCCACCTTCTTATTTCTTTCTTTCTTTCTTTCTGATTTTTTAGCTATTAGATTTATTAAATGATCGAATATGTGTGCCTCGAGAAAACAATTATTACTTTTTTTTTAAATGATCTTATATGATCCGACTAATTTCAAGGATGGATAAACCGGTCGAAATAGTATCCATCAGGTTTTTAATTAGGTTATTGGTTTTGTTTCGACTCGTCTATCGTATGGTGAGATTTGTTTTTGAGTGAGAGTTACATTCAAGGAGAGCACAGTGACGTTATAACGATTACCACTTGATTACCACGCTTGAATTAGAATAATTTTCAATGTTTTTAAATATTCGTAAATTAGCTGATTATCCACATTAGGTATATAATTAGATTTAATTTGAAACAAATAATTGTTTATAAAGATATAAAATACTAATTTAGTTTGATACAAAAATTTATCAGTGTATAAAATCTGTATAGTTAAAAGCTAACTGTAACTTAAAGCCCAAAAACTAAAGTTTAGGATCTGTTTGTATTGTCTTTACTATCGCAAATAATGTTAAGGATTTACTTTTCGTTATCAAGTATTCGTCAATCATAACGTGACGTACATAAATTATGAACCCACAAAAACCATCATGTAAAGTAAATCTCTCGTAACAGTCAAACCCAAATTGAATCGACTAAACGGAGAAAGAACATTATGCAGAAACAATTTGTTATGGGAGACATCCGAATCCAAATTGAACCAAAATTTCGATTGAAAACATCATTAGAACTTTTTTACAGTACAATCATATTTTTTTCTAATCTATTTGATATTTTTGCTAAATAATTAAGATTTAATCTTCTGCATATATTAATGTCTTATTGTTTCCCGTTTTCGTTGTACTTCTTGGTTTGGTTTTATAATTAAAATTCGAGATAAAAACAAAAACAAAAAACAAAATCTTCTGCATGGCGCATGACATCTTTATAGGTTTGGATTACTACGAAATTTAGTGGAAGTCTATAAAATTTTGAAACCAAAGATGCACAACTGAAAATGACTTCCCGATCTTAAAGAGAAGAGCCTTTAATAGTGTTTGGTCAAATCCACTACTTGATTGGATGTACCATGTATTATTGTAATCTACTCTTCAGCTCACATTGTCAATTTTGAGGAAAAAGCTGACAAACTAAAGAAATTTCATATGAAAAATATGATAATTTTTTCAACAGAATATTAAGTAAGATGCTATTCACATGTTCCAAATGAAAGTTGATCCTTTTTGTCCACATTTTTCTTTGGACGGGAACCAAAACTGAGTTACTGTTATATTCATCAAATGTCTAATTCATTATTTGTTTTCTTAGGCTACCTTAAACTCGGAGAAGCAAACAGCTGTCACGCGTATATCTGTCAGAGAAATGTGGACAAAACAGATCAACTTGCTTAAAATTAGACAGTTATGGACACAACTGTTTTATAGATTTGTCCTAAAACAGTAGCTTAGATGAATCACACGTCTTTCAGATACCTCGGATGTAATATCATGTCAGAGTTAAGCGAGAAACTTTATATTCTTGTAACATATATATTTTTCAAGAATTAGGTTAGGTGAATCACAAGTCTAAACCTAACAAGATTGGACACCTATACAAGAGTCCAACTGTGCCCAACTTAATAATTAAACTCTAACGTATACATCAAACTATATTAGAGTTCTCAACTTCTCACCCAACACACTAGCTAACGTTCTCATGAAGTACGGACGAAGACAACATTACCAACACACTAGCTACTGTTTGAGGGCCGTTCAAGCGATACCTGGGGCTCAGAACATTCCGGAGCCTCCTGTACATGTACAGCCAGCAGAAGTGGCTTCGACCCTTCGACCGAAGCCATTATAAATAATTTTTTGTCAGTCACACCACCTCTTCCAGAGATCAATGCTAAGTTTCGAGATGTTCCAAAGCTTCATGAGAATTTACAATCCATCATGAGCGACTTCCCACAAAAAAATGGCTGAAAGAACTTGGATTCGGTAACTGAATTATTTTCCCATTTTCTAAGTATTGTAACCATGTTTTTTTTTTTTTTTGCCATAGTTATTCTATCCGAGGTAATTGCGTTTTTGTAATATCTCAACATTCATTTTCTAATGATATTACGCTTAGCAAAAAAAAAAAAAAAAAAAAAACCAAAATAGCTCTTGTATTGATAAGACAAAGGGAAGATTTCTATAAAGTCTATAATAGCACTTCAAACTAATGTAATGACAAAAAAAAGGGTATACGTTTCATATGTTACTAAAAGAAATGTCAAAAATGTAGTTACATATGTGCTATTAAAAAAGTTTGCCACGTACGATACATTTGCAGTTATTTACAAAAAAAAAAATTAATCGGTTTCTTGCGAAAAATAGTAATTTAACCGTCCCAATGGTGGTAGGCTTGTTGAAATGGTAGAGTTGTTGAGATGGTAGATTTAATTAGTAGATTAATATTGGTCGGCAGATTTAATAAACAGAGTTATTTTGGTAGATATAGTTTTCTATGATAGATTAATATAGTACGATAGATTTAATTAACAAATTTATTTAATAGTGGTAGAGATATTGATTAATGACACATATATTTCGTGTGCTAGATTTGTGTTTAGCAGATTTTGTCACTATGGTGATAGAGAAAAAGATACATCTGGTAGACATAATGAGGCTGATAGATTAACTTGACAAATTAATGTAGGTTGCAGCAGATTTATATGACATATTTGTATTTACTGACAGCATAGTTGTATTTAGTGACGCCAGAGTTGTATCAGTGGAAAAATATATTTTACGAAGCGAAAAAGTGATAGTTAGAGTTTTCACTTAGGTCTATGCAAATAATCCTAGAATCAAACAATTATTCAGGAAATGAATTAAACACCAATCTCGAACTCAAACAGAATTGTATAATTAATCCACTGTCATGGCACCAATTACTTTGTCTAGCAATCTAAGATTCTAAACTGTCGTTTGAACTCAGAATTACAGACAAGCATTCAACAGGCAGGTTCAATCTGTTCACGAATTGCCTTAACATCAGCTTTCGTTGGTTAAGGACAATTCGCTCTCCTAATGTTCTATCCAGCAACCTATAAACTTTTGGAGAATAGGTTAAACCCTAAATCATAGACTAAACGATCAATTTAGTCTAAGCTATGAGAACAACAATAGGAGAAAATTAACAATGATAAATTCCTATCTATATCTAATTCAGTGATTCATGAAATCTTTTGAAACCCTAAAACTTAACTAGGAGATTACTCAGACATGGCAAGAGATGAACAAGCAATGAATAAATAAAACTCCATAACAATTGAATTGAAATAAGAAAAAAGTATTAAAAAAATTTCTCTGAGAGATGAAGTATGAAAAGTTGAAATAGAGATGAAAGCATAGCCTAAACAATGGCTTAAAAACCCTTATTTATAGTTCTCAACTTGTTTTGGTCGAACCCTAAAGAGATAAGGATAATCTGGGGCAAATCTGAAAGTTTTCATTTTGTATTTTCTTGTTTTTGGACTGGATCGGTCGATCTGGGTCTGCACAGATCGATCTGCAGGTCAATCTAGGTATGGATCGGTCGATCCTGGGTGCCGTGGTCGATCTTAAAGTGTCACGAAAAAGTGGATCGATCGATCCAATAGTGGATCGATCGATCTGAGGTCTCACTCTGCATTTGTTTCAACTGCTGGCCAGATTAACCTGTCTTCAGTAAAACATGCATAACCTTTGAACCACAGATGATAATGACATGAAATCAGTTCCAAATGAAAGATAACTCAAAGAGTTATCTTTTGTCCAAAATTCATTTAAATACGACATATGGAATGTGTTCAACGAATGGAAAACTTCTGACCCTTCTGCACGATCATACATCTCCAAATCCGCGTTTTTGTCCCAAAATTCAAAATTCTCTTCCAAATCAACCTAAAACCTGTAAAAACTTCATAAAAGACTAACAGAATCTAAAACAAGGATAAAACACAGATAATCCTATGAAAACGATGGTTAAAAACCATCAAAAACGAGATATATCAACTCCCCCAGACTTAGTCTTTTGCTTGTACTCAAGCAAACTACAGAGAAAAAGGTCGAGGTTTAAAAATAGAAACTCACCAAACTTTAGAACACCTCATCAACCAACACTCTTGAATCCACATACCACAAAGCCAAAATTAGAAAATATGTCAGCATAATAATCATAGGCTTAGCAATACCCCAGATACAGTTTAAACTCCTTAGAGCAAACTGTAATTTATTAAGCGTGCAGTCTTATCAAGGGAGTATCGATCAAAGAACACGTAGACTTTTTCCCTTCCAAGCATATGCAACCTCTCTTTTAAAGTGTTTTTTTAGCATTTATATCACATGATGAACTAGAGTTAGTCACTATCGTGTTCCTTGTGAGGAGACGCGTATGTGAAATCACTCTTGAACAACCCTATCTTGGACTCAAGAATCAGAGGTAATCACTGTCGTGTTTCTTGTGAGGAGACGCGTATGCGAACTCACTATCGTGTTCCTTGTGAGGAGACGCGCATGTGAGGCTTGCCGTCATAGTTCTTTTAAAGGAACTCAAACTTTTGTTCATAATCTAAGATCTTATTATCATTACAGAGAGAGAGAGATTGCAGCATACTTATCTTGAAAAGAGTCATGTTCGATATATATCAAGCCCGCAGATGAGAACTTAAAGTTCGTTTGGTGCGGAGTCAACGCTGAATTTCTCAAAAATCCCAGAAATTCAAACTTTCTCAGTTTGATTGATCCACCTATGACGTTCTACCTAGTAAGAACTGCAATCAACTGTTATAACAATGGTTCATCAAGTGTCAGTAAAATGAGGTTAGTTCCAAGAATAGTTCATAGTTTACACTGATTTTGACTCAATAAAATGACTCTGACTGAGTTTAATTGATGCCTCATTAAAAACTTTTTCAGGGAAAAAGAGTGTAAAAATGTTCTCACAAAACTAACGTAATAAAAACAACAAAAACAAATGACTCAAGAAACAAAGAAAACAAAACAGAGAAACAACATTAGTCATACGAAGTACCCTCCCCCAGACTAAATTTATACCGTCTCGGTGTGGAAATAACCCTGAAAGAGAGCACGCATAGAGAAGATGAACCAAAAAAAATGTAAGAAGGACTTACCAGGGCCTTATGGATAGGTTCATCGAAGAAATGTTGATGCTCTGTTTTTGTTTCTCCTGTAATCTAGAAGTAGAATGTCAGAAGACTAAGAAAAGAAAACGAAAAGAAAAGCACTTACCAATGGGTTGCCTCCCACCAAGCGCTTGGTTAAAGTCATTAGCTCGACTTGAATGCTGTTTAGGCACAATGTGATGGATCCTCATGAAGATCAGGGTGGGGTGGGTGTGGTCTTAGACAGAGGATCTTTCTCATCATCTCATCAATAACTGTTTGGCCTTTAGCCTTGAGTTCTGGAGTAATGATCGTTTTTACCTGAAAGAAAGGTTTCGACATACATTTGCTTTTCACCCTGTACTCAGTGGTGTCATCTACATGCTTCAGAGGTGTTAAAGTGACACGAGAACCCTTAGACAGTCCCCCAGACTTAGAGTACTGCGTGACATTCAGCTCATTCTCCTCAATAGCCACAAAAGACCCACTCTGCTTGCTGATCTTCGGTGGAACAACATTATAAAAGACACCTTTATCGACTGCTGAAAGATATACTCACTTGTTAGACAAGTCAACGAGTGCTCCTGCTGTGGCGAGGAATGGTGTTCCCAGGATCAAAGGCATGTAGGCTCCCTCACTCATTGCAACTACCTGAAAATCACAAGGCATCAAGCATTTGTCAATTCGTACCTGGTTGGGGTCACAGATCCATCCCTGTGATGATGAAATTGTGGCATCAGCGAACTGGAGGGTCATGTAAGAACAATCTGGGGCAAATCTAGAAGTTTTTCTTTTGTATTTTCTCGTTTTTGGACTAGATTGGTTGATCTGGGTCTGCATAGGTCGATCTGAAGGTCGATCTGGGTGTGGATCGGTCGATCCTGGGTGTCGTGGTCGATCTTAAAGTATCACGCAAAAGTGGATCGATCGATCTGAGGTCTCACTCTGCATCTGTTTCAGCTGCCGGCCAGATTGACCTGTCTTCAGTAAAACGGGCATAACTTTTGAACCACTGATGATAATGACATGAAACCAGTCCCAAATGAAAGATAACTTAAAGAGTGTTCAACGAATGGCAAACTTCTGACCTTTCTGCATGATCCTACATCTCCAAATCCGCGTTTTTGTCCCAAAATTCCAAATTCTCTTCCAAATCAACCTAAAACTTGTAAAGACTTCATAAAGGATTAAAAGACTCTAAAACAAGAAGAAAACACATATAATCTTATGAAAACGATGGTTAAAAACCATCAAAACCGAGATATATCACAAAGTTAATGTAAGAAATTAATAAACAACATAACAATATAGTGATGATAGACTTATTTTACGTTACAGTAGATTTGTGCTATTTATGTGTTTGGATGTTGTTGTGGCAGAGTTTTTACGTATCTGTAGTGGCGGAGTAAATTAATCTATAACTGAAATTGCAAAATATTAGCAGAGTTATTTATTATAGTGGTAACAAACTTATTTTTCACCAAATTATATTTATAAGGTATGACAGATTAATGTGATGTTAAAAAAAAAAATAGTTAGAACCCGGACCAAAACTATAAAACCGATCTGAAATGTAAAGTTGACCCGACCCGTTACATGGTAACTCGATCCGACCCAAGCCCAACCTAATTTAATAGGATTTGGTCTATAACTTAAAAATCCGACACAAAACATTATAACTGACCCGATCCGACTAATATGTACCGCGAATTAGGGTTCTAAATTGATGCATATAGCCGAATATCATCCTAGACGATTAGTTTCATAGGTTTTACATCCAAAAAGAAATAACCTAACCGATTAGTTTCATAGGTTCCACTTAAGCTGGTGAAGAGAATGGGTCCAAAGAAGCTCAAGTGTTTTCCCTTCTTTGCAGCCAGAATGTGCATGCCGTTAGAGACCCGACCACAGACAGTGTCAATATCAAGGCTACAAGTACAATTCTTTCTGAATTATGGATACTTATAATCTTTTCCTACTCAAAGTCGAAGCATGTTACTTTGTCGCCTCTCTGCTTCCATTATGTACCTAAAAACTATCTCTAACTCAACCTATCCAAGGTTCAAAATGAATTATGATTAAAGAACTACAAAATCTAAAACGTCATGAAGCAACAAGGTTAGCAAAATTGTTGGGATATATGACAGAAACTGTAAATTTTTAACAGAGAGTTGCAAATAACTATCTTCTAAACCGCTGCAAAATGGGGTATCTTGGCCTTCTTAATAAAAACTTACAATTATAATCTCGTATGTAAACTTGGTAATGGTACATGTAAAATCATTATTAGTTAAAATTCTAGTTCTGAAAAATATTTTTCATATGAAGTTCCTTAACTTCATCATCCTTTTCATATTTGCCAATAACAGGAGGAAAAATTCATCATCCTTTTCATATGAAGTTCCTTAACTTGCCTAATAAGATGATTTTTTTTTTTTTTCAAAATATAATTAAGCAAGTTATTTTCACTTTTTCATATGGAAGTTGATCATTTTAGTTCACATTTTCTCTGGAAGGGAACCAGAGAGTTGTTTTTCTATTCATCACCGAATGGCTAATTCAGTATTTGTTTTCTTGAGCTAACTTAAAACAAATGTCACGAGTATGTGGCAGAGAAGTGTGAAGAAACAGATCAACTTGCTTAAACTTAAACAATTATGGACACAACTGTTTATGGTTTTGTGAACTTTTGTCCTAAAACATTAGCTCTTGTCTCTGTTCAACATGAACATGGCATATCTTTCTGCTCAACCAACCCAAAACCCTCAAATGTAACAATACAGAATGATCTAGCAGCCAAGAAACTTCTGCAGTTACAAACAATACATTGCAAGAACCTGAGCTCTGCTCCATCTGATGCAATTTCCACGCCGTTTCTTGTTTTTTTTTAAAATGGAATGTGGTTAGCTCTCACTCTTGTTTCTTGAGCTCTGGGTCAGTACTAGCGACTCCTGATGTCAATTTCTTTACACTATCTTTGGCCTCTGCCACAAAGGAAGCGTCTGGCTTGTGTTTATCTGCAGGTTCTTTCAAGGCCAGACAGATGTAGAAAACAATCACTACATTGACTGATACCACCGCAAGAAATCCACTAAGTAGTGTCAGAGAATGTGGAGACAATGTTGTTGAACCTGTCAAAGATTTAAACAGAGTAGTGTAAGAGGTGGTAAAATCTCTGAAACACCTATGGTTGCAGTTTAAAGGGTCAATTTCTATAATATTTGCTATTACAAGACTAAATCTGGGGAAATACTACAATCTTTGTGAGAGAGAGACATTATGCTCAAGTACAGTACCGACCAACAGGCCATCATATGTACAGATCATTTAACATCATTACATGACTAAGCGTCAAAGACTATATTGCCTATGTTACAAGAATTAAGGTTACAAACATAACATAACCTCTAGAAGATTCTCTAATCTGCCATCAGATCCCAACAACCAGCTATTCTCAAAAGTCAAGTTCCACTAAAAAAAAAGAGTGTGCGCAGAAGCTAAAGATGATTATATAAGTAAAACAATGAAGAGTTCCTGGTATTTGCTCCCCCTAAAAGAAACTTATAAGATATTTCCCAACATATTCAAATAGTGGTTTTAGGGTTGAACTCAATTTGAAATGCTTTGTGTAAAATCTCCTACCACAAGCCACAATCTAATCACTCCTAATCAACAAGACTAAACTTATAATCAGGAATTACATAGATCTTCAGATCATAGTTTTAGGACAGACTTGATAACATATGTGAAGACAAAACTAGGGGAACCAGTAACTAGCAACATAATGCCCTCTTGTTCCTAGAAAATCGAAGACAAAACTAGGGGAACCAGTAACTAGCAACATAATGCCCTCTGGTTCCTAGAAAATCATCATACTCCTTAAAACTACACCCTTGTGCAACTAAACCTTCAGTGATTTAGACAAAGAAAGATCCAGAGAAATTTCACAATTATAATCCAACACCAAATGATAGTACTCACAATCTAAATTTGAACACACCACTCTCACCACTCTCAAAACCCAAACCAAGTTATATGACATAACAAGCAAGAACTTCTAACTACAGTTTCTAATCTAATGGCTTCTTACAGAAGTTCAATTCAAGAGCTCCAAACACCAAACACGATTAAGCAAAACTCAAAGGAAAAAATCATGGATACAATTAGAAAACCACACAGCTTTCCTCAAAACATCAAGTCAAACCTGGAGATTTAAGCTTTCATGTGGACTTACCTCGAAAACATATTGGTCCTAAACTAAAGATGCATCAAGGCTTGTATAAATCAAACAGAAAGTTCATCAAATGGGAGATGCACAAGTAAAGCAACATTGGGATCTTACTTACCAGGAAGCAAATCATTGTTGAATCCATATAATATCGCAATAGGAAGAATCCACATAAAAAGTGATGCAAGAAGGAACTTCTGCATAACCCCAGCCATGGTAGTACGAAAATCTACATCAAAATTATGAAACCAGGAATCAACGAAGATGCGAGATGTGGAAAAAAGACACAAATCTGTATCTAGGGTTTTCAACAGAATAACCTAAATACCACAAAGTAGCGACAAAAGAAAAGTTTTACATTGAATCTGGCGAGTTAACTCGGTCTTGGACACAACGTTTCAGACTTCAGAGTATTGCTCACAATTTGCTAAGTCTAGATTTTTTGTTTGTTAACAGAGCTCCCTTGTCAATCAGATCACAAGGAAGCCATTATTAACCAGAGTGATATACTAAGACCACATTCCAAACCGAAATAAACCGGTATATTTGTTCGGTTCGTATTCAAAGAAACTGCGTGCCGTTTCTAACCACGGCGTACAGACTACATGTAGTTACTAGCTGTCAGAGTAAACGAACGTGTTCGTGTTTGACTTTGGTGTTATCTGTTGCAAGTACTCTTGGGATGCGGGCTCCCCGTCCAGCATAACCCGTTAACCCGCAGGCATGATTGAATTTTTTTATACCACAACCCGCCTCGCATAAGCATAAAAAATTCATCTTTCACTTGCGACCACCCCGCCAAAACCCGCGGATAACCCCCACACACACAGAAAATGACAACAACAACCTAAGACATTGGTGTAATGATATTATCAGGATCAAATGCGATTAGTCAACATAATGGGTATATTTTGCCTTGCAAAAGTCAATCCAACATGCAGGAGAGCCAGGCCAAAACTAAATGGCAAAACAAGACGATCAAGTATCAACCAAAACATTGATTCAGCCCAAAACACAATTCATTTCCAGATCAGTTGAAGCATAATGAAACAAACAAAATTGAGGACCTTTCTAACCAGAGATCTTATTATATAAACTTGAACGCGTTTAACGTGAGTGTGACACGTGTCAAAGGGATAACTCATTAGATTTTGACACGTGTCATTGCTAATTTTAGATTGTGACACATGTCAAAAAGATAACTCATAAGAATTTGACACGTGTCAACTTTCCGATAATGGTAATTTTTAATATAAAAATATAGAATAGATAATTAAAATAGATATTTTCCCGTTTTAATAAAAATATCACAATAATAAAAAAGACAACTTAATGGTAATTTTCTATATAAAATATAGAATATATAATTAATTAAGATTTTGCCAATTTAAGCAAAAATGTAAATAACAGAAAAAATTATCAGTTAAAACAAAAAAAAACCAAAAAATGTAAAATAGATAATTTCCAGTTTTAATAAAATATCAAAATAATAGAAAATAAAATTTATTGTTAATTTTCTATATGAAAATGTAGAAAATAAATATGAAAATATAATTGACTCATCAGAAAAAACAATTGTCAGTTTTAGCAAAATGCTAAGTTCTCATAATTTAAAAATTTTTATGACGATTATGTTAATTTTCCAAATTAATATTGTAGTAGTTTGGTTATAAATACCATAAAATAGACTCTTAACAAGTCATCATCTCATTCATCTTTTTGTTTTTGTTATTCATCATATTTTATCAGAAAAATGAATTCAGAAGTTCATCTTATCCTAAATCAATTAGGCAAAAATTATTTTTATTGTCGTACTGTAGTGCGCTTGCTTCAAAATGAGAAGCACGAAATATCAAAGCAAATAGTCTACTTATGGAAATAGAGTTATTATTGCCTGATGAAAAGGTAATAATTTGTTTTAGCATATATTAGTATATTTTTATATGCTTTTATATTAGTGTTTAATTTATTTTGTTTATGTAAGAAATACTATTTTAAACTGTTTAATTTATTTTATTCCTGTAAGAAATACTATTTTAAAATATTAACTTATTTTAATTTTTATTTGGTCATTCACAGAAAAATATAATTTAAGTTTATGTGCATCATTCTCTTATTAGAAAATTTGGTGACCAGCTCGGTAAAGGAAACATTGTTGAAATTTAAAATTTTAATGTACAATCTGCTAACAAAAAAAAGTTCAAAGAATCAACCAGATAGCCAGGTACTTTTATTTGGAACAGAAACTTATATATCATTAGAATTTTATTTGGAACAGAAAATATAAAGTTAAAAAATATCAACTAGATAACCAATTAATTTCAAACAGAAACTATTTTAATGGACTTTTTTGGAATATAATGGTGGTTGCTCAGTTAATTTTGGGAGTGTGATTCAGCCAGATAAATTTAAAGAAGATCAACAATCCATTAATGTTATTTGGAACTATATTTTATTGGATAATCTTAAGGTAATAGACGGAAAGTATTCTATTTTTATATTGTTTTATATTATTCCTAACATAGTTTCGATTAATATAATGGAAGGAGAAAAAAATTTGTATGTGAAGCAACTATCACTGTCTGTCTCATCCACTATCTGAAATTGTTAAACTAAGAAAATGTTTTGTTAGAGGGTCATAATTGACCACAATTAAAATAACCGATAGAATTTTTTGGGAAGGGGTCAAGAAACCCATTATGTTTAGAACAATAAACGAGAAAAACATTATAGTAAATCCTATAAAATTTTATAAACACAAATTTATCTATTTAAATTTTGAAATGTTATAATTTTTATATTTAATAAGCAAATCAATATATTATATATATTAATTAATAAAAAGAACCAGTGCGACGCACGGATCCAATATCTAGTAATATAATGTATTGATGCAACGATTTAAAAAGTATCCCTCAATAGAAAAAAAAAACCATCTCAAATATCAGAATAAAAACATACCCAATCTAAATTACAAAATCAAAAACTGATAAATTCAAAAAAAGAGACAAAACAAAACATAACCTAATCAATCATCCAAGGGAGATTGGGAGAGAGAGAGTGGGAAAACCTTGAGTAGTCGACGAGGAAACTGAATTTTGGAGCTTCTCGTGCCTTCGTGCTTCGTCGTTTGGCTCAGAGAAAGCAAAAATTTAACCAAAGAAACCAAGCAGAAGTGGAAAACGAAGAGATTTGGCAAGAAATCGAGGAAGAAATTTTTGGATTTGAGAGAGAACTGAGAGTCTGAAAGCGAACAAATGAAATTAGGGGTTTTGATCTCAGTCTAACTGAGAGTCTGAGATCGAAACTAATCGGACCAGTGAATCTCAGTTTGATCTCGGTTTAGTACTAATCTTGGTTAAGTTCTCGGTTCACTTAGAAGGAGTTGGTTATAATTTGGAGATGAAGGTGGGCATCATGTTTTGAAGAAGCCCAAGAGAAGAAGCTGAGGCCCATGAAAATATTAAATCTCTAATTGACCGGTACTCTATTTATCCGGGTAATCCGCTAACCCGCTGGACTCACTTGCTAAACCCGCCAAAATTCACGACCCACCCCGCTTGACCCGCAATTTAGTGGGTTTTCAAATCAATACCCGAACCCGTCCTGCGAGGTCCGCGGGTGCGGGTCATTAATCCCAGGACTATTTGCAAGAAATAAAAAAAGTTTTCTAGAAAAAAATACTTTCTAATTCGCTATTTTTTGTAAATTTACTCTTTACCTCCAAAAAAAATACAGGTTAATCCGCAAATTCAAAAATAATATGCAATATAACTCATATTCATTATTGTCAAGTTTGTAAAATTTTGATAAATAATATATCAAATCGAAACCCTTACGACAAGGAGTCCAAATCTACCTTTAAAATTTAAAGTATATGACCGTGAAAACGTTTAGAAAATACGTATAAGAGTTATAATGTATATTATTTTTTATTTCGCGGATTAACCTGCAGTTTTTTGAGTTAAAGTGTAAAGTTGCAAAAGTTGGCGAGTTATAGAATTTTTTTTTACAGAAAATCTAAATAAAATGGGTTTCTTTTTCTTTAAGCTAATATGGTCAACGAACTAAGTAATATAGATACAACATCAAATGTCAATTCATCTGCAGACTTCTTCTTACCGTTTTGTTGGAAACCACTTGTCCACGCCTCTTGGACTCCGCATGGCACAAACTTGGAGAAGAAGCATCACGATTAGGGTTTTGTTTCGGGTCTTGATTCTCGCACTCATCAATCTTCTTCAGTCGTTTGCCCGAGCTGGATCCCATCGTTGTCCTCGTTCTCTCTCTCTTTTTATCTTTCACACTAGCATGAGCTTCAGTGGATGTTTCTCCTTTTTCCTCATATGCAAAAGCTCTAACCAGTCTCTCCGTCGCTACAGACTTCTGCAAACGCTCGAGTTGATCATCATCTCTCACCATCGTTACCAAAACCAGATACGAGAAAAATGAGTTAAGCGGCAGAGAGGAGTTATTATAGTCTTACTTATATAGGTTTCTGATTAGGATTTTAACCGAACCGGTTTTAGATAATCTCTATATTAAATACTTCTTTTCTCTGTTAAAATCCATATGAATACTGTATTCCTATTGGTTATTATTTAAAAATTATTCGGTTTATACATACTAGAATTAAACCCCGGTGCTATAGCACCGGAAAATAATATTATATTATATTTTATTTATATTTATATAAATATAAATCACCAATAGAAATATTACACAAACGCTTATAGCGCTCTCTTAAAAACAACAACGATAAAAAAACAACTCCGAAAAATAATATTATATTATATTTTATCTATATTTATATAAATATAAATCACCAATAAAAATATTATACAAACGCTTATTGCGTTCTCTTAAAAACAACAACAATAAAACAACAACTCTCTAAAAAGATTTAAGAAACTCTCTTAGAAAATAGGCGAACTTATCACTAAGAATTTATTCTCTCTTAATATCTCTCTCTTTTGCTCTTTAGTTTTTAGTGTTGTTGGTGATACTGTTTCTTGAAATTTAACTCTATATTTATAGAAAATAAAAAAAACCCTTGTTTCCATTTCCGTATAGCTCTAATTTCCATTTTGCTAAATAAACAATTTCCATTTCCTCTTCGAATAAAATAGAAAATTAACATAACCTTGTTAATTTCTATTTTAATCTTTATACAGAAAATTACCTTTATCGAAAGTTGACACGTTTTCGTAGAGTTCCAATTTCCATTTTGCTAAATAGACAATTTCAATTTTCTTTTAGAATAAAATAGAAAATTAACATAACCTTGTTAATTTCCATTTTAATCATTATATAGAAAATTACCATTATCGAAAGTTGACACGTGTTGAATCCTTATAAGTTATCTACCTAACACGTGTCAAAATCTAAGATGATCAATGACACGTGTCAAAATCTAATGAATTATCATGTTGACACGTGTCACGCTCACGTTAAACGCGTTCTACTTTATATAATAAGATTATATAAATATAAATCACCAATAAAAATATTATACAAACGCTTATAGCGCTCTCTTAAAAACAACAATAATAAAACAACAACTCTCTAAAAAGATTTAAGAAACTCTCTCTTAAAAAATAGGCGAACTTATCACTAAGAATTTCTTCTCTCTTGATATCTCTTTCTTTTGCTCTTTAGTTTTTAGTGTTGTTGGTGATACTGTTTCTTGAAACTTAACTCTATATTTATAGAAAGTTAAAAGACCCTTGTTTCCATTTCCGTATAGCTCAAATTTCCATTTTGCTAAATAGACAATTTTCATTTCCTCTTCGAATAAAATAGAAAATTAACATAACCTTGTTAATTTCTATTTTAATCTTTATATAGAAAATTACCCTTATCGAAAGTTGACACGTTTCCATAGAGTTCCAATTTTCATTTTGCTAAATAGACAATTTCAATTTTTTTTAAGAATAAAATAGAAAATCAACATAACCTTGTTAATTTCCATTTTAGTCATTATATAAAAAATTACCATTATCGAAAGTTGACACGTGTCGAATCCTTATAAGTTATCTACCTAACACGTGTCAAAATCTAAGATGATCAATGACACGTGTCAAAATCTAATGAATTATCATGTTGACACGTGTCACGCTCAAGTTAAACGCGTTCTACTTTATATAATAAGATTTTAATAGAGAAAATTATCATTACCAAAATGAAACACGTGTCACAATCTAAATTAGCGATGACACGTGTCAAAATCTAATGAGTTATCACATTGACACGTGTCACGCTCACATTAAACACGTTCAGCTTTATATAATAACATTTTTATTCTCAGAATATTTAATCCGAATCCACTAGAATCTACCGTAAATCCGTACTACAAGATTATCAGAAAACCCAAAACCAGTTGAAATCAAACATCGGCAGTTTTTTACCAGATAGTGAAGAGAGCATGTTATTTGCGGGTACTTTTGCTCTACGAGTCTATCTCAATTACAAATCTGGAGTGGTTTCCATAGAGTTTTTAAGTTTTACCTGGGGAACACGACGAACAAACAAAAACCAGTTTTCAATCCAATGCTAAATTTAAACCTAATGTAGCCTTTATATAAGAACAAGTATGTAAATTAAGTAAGACAAAACAAAAGGTCTTAAATAAAAGAGTGCACCATTCAAACAATGGCCATCACGTTCTGAAGTCCACTGTTTACGGATTTGAGATTTAGTTAGTCATGTTAAATGCTCTCTTCATTCTCTGCACAATATGTGGTAATGTATTGAGATTTTCCTCAATGGATTTGAGCACGCAACTCTCCATCTCGTTAACCGCTTCAGGCCTGATCTTCTGGAGCTTTGTAGCCTCAAATTTGTCTTGACACACCATCAGAGATCTGTTCAGTCTTTCCTGTACGTAACATCCATTCAATAGATCATCAGCTATGATCATCTTTATACGCACCAAACATTTTGTATCATCTTCTTGCAGGGATTTTTACCTGAAACTGAGCCATTTCGTTTTCGAAATGCTGTTGAGATTGGACAACGGGAACACTGCAGTGCTCGACGCAGTTACTTATCTCCTCTTGCTTTCTTCTTCTGTCAAAGCACTCATATGCACATTTGAAATAAGCTTGCTGCAACAATGAAATCCTTGTCAGGGTTTTATTAAATTGAATCCCTGGGATCATATAACTCAATATAGCAATCCAATAAGAAAAGGTGTTAACACTTATGCTTCTGAACACAAATATATAGGAAGGAAACCAAAGCAATTGTCAGACATTTTCATGAACCTAATCCATAGTCTCTAAAGACAAATATAGAAGGAACCCAAAGCAATTTGCAGACATTTTCATGATCCTGGTCCATAATATCAAAGTTTAGTTCCTTGGAATTAAAATGAGACAGGCCTTCTTATCCAATATCTTACAGAGCAAAGTTCCATTCTAATTAGTAATGGCTTTCCTAGAAACATGACTTCGACATTGGAGCTTTCAGTACAGAGATTATATCAAACCAATAAAGATTCCATATCCAGAAGCTAGACATTGCTAAATCAGAAAGAACATATGAAGGATGCAACATCAATTGGTGATGAGCTCGCGATAAATATATATACCTGGAGGGTGAAATTGATGTGATCTTGGACAGGAGAAAGCTGGGCCTGAGCAGCTGTATTAACTTCTTGAAGCTTTCTAGTTAGCCTCTCCGTTACGATTTGCTCCTCCGCCGCAGCGATGTGATCCATCGTCTCTCTCTCTCTCTCCCTTGGTCTTCTTCTCTGATGAGCGTAATTTCGATTTTTAGGGCTTAGGGTTTAGCTGCTCTTCAAAAGCCCCAAATAAAACGGGTTTGACAATGTTGGTTCGGGTTAGGTTTCTCTAAACCAATCTGCTATTTCACCAGAACTAACTTCATAAACCGATATAAACCGGAAGCTATTTTGGAAACAGACTTTGCAAATAGAAATCCGTCATTGACCGGTTCGGATAACCAGCGAAAAAGACGGTGGCGAGAGAGAGATGGCCCGAGCGTGTATATAACTCTTGGGTTAACCATGGCTAAATTTCAACTAGTTCTGCATTTTGACCTGTTCAATTCAGAATTCGATATATGTTCTTAAGAAGTTAAACTTTGCATTAGAATCAATGGTTACCAATGTAGACAAATTATGCAAGTCCACCACCACAGAGTTGGGGATTAAGTAACAGAAACAGCCATCAGCGACTATGAGCCAACTTCATTGTCTCTCCATCAATATATGTTACAGAGACTTTATCATACCAACGTTTTGGCTTATCTTCATTAGTCTTGAGACTGAGATTTTATCAGCGATCATCGAAAGGGCGAATTAGAAGACGAGAGATTGAAAGCATGAGGAGATGTTGGAGTCTTCTTCACAGGAGTCCAGATATCAGCACCATTGGTTTGAGCAACCCCTGATGTATACTCCAATGGAACAAGACATAACCCTCTGCTTCTTAGGTTGTACTCTTCCAGCTCCTCCTAGTTACAAAGACCAACAAATCAGTCTGGTCCAAATCATAGATTTTAAATAGCAATCCGAGTATAAGGGGATCACAGATTCTGCTCACCTGCGTAGTAGTGGGTGTTACTTGCAGATATGGAGCGCTTAGAACCTGTGCAGAAAATAATTAACTCACTGTTGTCTCAGAAGAGACGAATGAATTGAAACATATTTTGGTCGAAAACTCGAGCAGACCTTGACTTGTTCTTGAAGAAACTGAATGTATTGCATTCCCTCTAGAAGAACTGATGCAGTGTCGGTCTGCACAGATAGAGACTTGAACATGATTAGCGAAGACGAAGAGCATGTAAGAGAGATCATTTAGACCAAATAGTACCTTTCCGTAAGGGGAAACTAGTTGCTGAAGAGCTGAAATACGTTCTCCCAACTTGTCCTTCCTCTCCTGTTTAAACCATAGAACAACAAAGTTCCAAGATCATTAGCATGCTGCTCCAGGAATGTCCAGTAGCTTCATGGCCACAACGAATACTGATTTTGAAGACTGAGAGTATCATAAGACCTTGGAAGAGAAGGAGATATCGGATTTGTGTCGTTTAATGCTGTTTTCTTCAAGAGAGCAGACATTGCGCTTATTATCCATCATCACCCCTGCCGAGTCTCTAGAATATTCCATTTCTTGTATTCGAACAAAACAAAAAGATCGGTTTTTCGACATAAGAAACCGGTTTATTTGCTGCCTCTTAAAAGGGATATGTTGTGAGGAAGATAATCTCATGGCTCAGCCAAAGCAAGTTGCAGAAAAAACATAAGATGACAACTCAACAAGACAACAACTTGTTTTTTGCAGCGTCACAAGGACAAATATATACGCCTTGATGTATTTTCAGACAGACAAACGAATCGGTCCCTTTGGTTTTAACTTTAAAATTAGACGTGAACTACAAAGGGATGCAAATCTAGGTTTGGACCAACCAATGCATTGGAAGATACGACTTTGGATTAGAAAATTAGACCAATGGTCAAAGAAAGTAGATAATGGTCAGAGTTTATCCTGTAAGATCATATCAGCTTAAAGTATTATTTTAAGTTTAGTAGCACAATCATAGATGATTAAATATGATATCATACTTTGCTTTCATACGGAGACAATACATTGTATAATGCATGATATATACTCAAGAAACTAGGGAATTATCACATTTAATGAGTAGAACTGGTTAATCATTAAAGGTGTTACTATTTGTGGGTCGAGTTGGCTCCATTAGAACTTCTATAGACCAGATTCAAAGCTAAGCGAACTTCAATAGAAAACCCCACAAAGAAGATGAGAACAAAAGAAAGTGAGCTTCAATCTATTTTGCTATTTATGTGCTAAAGATTTAGACTTCAGATACTTATATAGTTGTCACTAAGGCAAAAATAACAAAAATGTGGAACAAAACAGTAAAAAAAAACTTACAGAGAGAAGAGACTCAGCATTTGCCAGAAACAGCACACTATAACCAACAAGAACTTGACAAACTCTGGAAGTTCTTGGCCTAAGCTTGTAAATGGGTTTTTTTATGTCAAACTTTTGGTTTCTAAACCAACGCACAAAACACGATGAAACCCATAAACGAGGATCTTGGTCTCTCTGGTGTGTACATATATATATTCTAACTTTCTTTCTTGTCTTCAGGACTTGAAGAAGGACTTTAATGAAGCCGGAGCTCCAACGGTGACGCGAATCCAAAGGTCGTAACTTAAAGGGTCGTGTGAGAGAGAGAGAGAGAGAGGGGAGTTTTATGTAGAGAAGAAAGCAAAGAGAAGAGGGGACTACGTTTCATATGTCTTTTTCTTTTTAATTTACGATGACAAAATAATCATGGAATTTTTTATTTTAGTGTTTCGGAATTTGATTGTGTAATCTAGTTTAAAAGTTAACGAATGTAATTGAAATGTAAAATTTGACAGCTAATGTACAACCAATGCAGAGAGAGGTCTCTATACCAGTCCCAGATAGAAGTCGCTTTCATTATTTTCATCATAAATATATAAACTAATTATTTCGAAAGTGACATTTGATTATTTTTTAGTTTTTTTTAGTTTTGTCAAAAAGATTTTGACCAATTCTGCGTGAGAGGTTAATGCATTGTACTATTTAGTTGATATCCGAGTACATTCACACAGACACTTTCAACTATTATACAGTTTCTCAGCTTTTTATATATATGAACGGAATCTCTTGTCATTTGTTTTTTCCTCACTAATATATCGATCCTCGATCGTTAGATATTTTATATACTAAACCAAACAAAAACAAAACCATTGAACCTAACTAGAACTAAATCTATGCTAAACCCGTATTGAGTGATCAATTTTAATTAGGTTCTGACCATTCAGAGAAATGAAAAAAAACTGACAAAAAGCAAAATATCAGATTTATATCAGAAAAAAAACTCTTACAAGAATCGATAAAAAAAAAACTAATAGGTTATATCAGATTTAATTGATAACCTCTTCGCTACATTAAAAGTTCTACCGAATTAGATTTTTGCCAGCTAAATGTCTGTCCAAATTAAACTTCTTAACATTTATCAACAATGTTATATGATACGATTAATATTTGTTACATCGGATTTAATTGATAACTTTCTACATCACTGCACTAGAGGTTCTACGGATTTTGTAGTTATCAATTATAAAAAAACAAAAAAACCAACGGATGAAAAAAAATGATATTATTGTTTTTACCACTATTTTTTAATCTCTTTAAACTATTTTGATACCATTTTTTCGCTGGAATTTTTTTTTTTACTATTTTATATCAGTATCACCAATCAAACCCATAATTAGTAGAATCAATACACACACATTGAAATGGTTACAAATGTCCAATTAATTTATCTCCACTCCGGACCCACGCGGTTTCTGAATTTGTTTCTTTGTCACTATTGTTTTTCTTCGCGGCGACCAGATTTCGTTTTAGGTTTTTCAATTTATTTTTTAAACAGTCTTACGTACTTATCAAATCGGCCAATTTAAAGGTACTTTTTCCCCCTTTTTTACTATGTTACAACCATAATTAATGGTTATCACCATTCGAGCCCTTTGGTTAGCAACAATACGGATCATTCGAATCTATAATTAGAAACAATACGGATAGTTTCCAAAAAATGCAGCAATCAATCAAGACATCGATGTTTAACTTACATTCCAACATCACTATCATCCAGATCAATAAGTTGGTAGGTCTAACAATAAAAAAAAAGGTTATGAAAAACCCCACGCTTCATTTTCCATTTGCGTAAGGAAGAGACTAAGGAGTGTATAATAATCTCAAAATTTTCAATCGCACACGTCTTTTAAACCATGAAACAATAGTAATAAAGAATGTTTTATTTCCAGCATTTCAACTTCTTTGTAGCGTCTAGGATGCTTTGCTTTGTTTCCAATCTCTGGCACTTGAGCAACCCCTCCAGTATAACTGCAGATTCTGGAACATCGCTCTCGCTGATTACAGATTCAGAGCAAAGCCCAAAGAGCACCACGTTTACGTCATCTTCCTCTTCTAGTTGCAGTCCGAATAAGTGATCGAAAACCTTGACAAAACAAAACAAAAGAGATCAATTACAATCTCGTGACCAAACCCTGGTTTTCCTATAACAGTATCAGATTGTGAAAATATGCAGAGATTTTACAATGATTGATTGAATCACATTTGTTTTAACCTTTTTCATTCTTGATACTACCATATCTTTGACGGATTGTGACCTCGACACCAAGTTCACTACGAAAAGACCGTGCTGAGGGAGAGCACGCTTAACCGAAAGAAGAAATGTCTCTTCAATAAACTCAGATGCAGGACAGGTTAAACCCCCACTGCAGACAGAGATCAAACAAGATAAGTCAGCAAATTAATGTGGAAAAATTCATATAAATGTAATAATACTTTGCCTTGTGCTTGCCTTGAATCTGCTGAATCCACATCTATAATCAGAATGTCAGGACAAGTTCTGCCTTTGACATTATAAGTTGCGGAATCCCCATTTGAGCTAGTCGATTTTGGTTTAGGTACAGCGTTTGAGGTTTCCTCAGAAGGAGATTCAGAGTTTGTTATATCTCTAATGAATTTGATCCCATCAGCAATACGCACCTAGTATAAGAATGGAAAAAGCTCAGTGATGGTAGGGATAAGAGAATCGAATATAAACATGCTAAAGATTAGCACTTTAGTGTTGAAGAGAAAGAATTTACCTTCAAGCGATCAGTTTGTGTGAAACCAAAGTAATCCTTGCCAACACTAAGCATTACCGGGTCGAGCTCAACTGCCTATTTAACGAGATACCATCATCAGTGTCAATCGAAAATACTCAACTTGATCAATCCTTTTAAACGAAAATTACCTCAATATCGGAAAATGGCAAGCATCCATGGAGGAACATGGGAAGTAATCCTGCTCCAAGACCAATTATAACAGTCTTAACCTGAAAAGCATCAGAACATTTCTGGATCAGTACAAGGCAAAGACAAACAATTCAGAGCGGTTGCACCATGAACTTAATCTGAGAACAACGAGGCATGACTTAATAATGCTCACCATCTTTCCGCACGATTCAGCCTTCTTCAGGTAGGAAGATACCAATGTGAATCCAGAAATAATTCCAGTGTGGTAAGAGCTAGCCAAATAATCATGAGAGACCTTCATAAGAAGTCCGCTCGATTCTGAAATGGATACAAGCCAAAAAAGATCATGAAATTTTCATGTGCAATGTCTATATCAAAACTCCTAAGAAGTAAGATTATTACCTTGGTTTCGTTTTTTATTTCCCTTTCGTTTCGACTGGGAAACAGTTTTAGTTTTTTCTTTCTGAGACTGTTCAAGAATCTCACCATCCTCTACAAGCAAAGCTTCAGATTGTATCAAACCCTCGGTTCTTTTGAATACAAGGCGCCGAAATGCCAAATCGCTAGAAGGAGATAAGCCTTCAGGATTACTAGGAGTGCTTTCATAAACCACATCTTCAACGACCACTTTTCCAGTCAAGGAAGATGTAACCTAAAATCGAAATTAATAGCAAGAAACAAAAAAGATCCCCATAACTACGTATTTTTACCAACTAGTAGAATTCATTCAATATTCGCTAAAAATAGTGGTACATAAATAACTAATCACGGAGATCAATAACGAAACAATGATGATATCTGCAAAAAGCAAGAAATGAAGCAACAACAGATAACAGCATTTTAAGTGATTAATTGCATATATCTATTATCTAGTAATAATACCTCGTGGACAGTATCACGTTTTTTGATCCCATCACTTGCCATCATATACCTGTAGCACCAATTAAATTCAGCTCAAAATCAACAAGCGATAATGAGGGAAATAGTATGAGTTAGGATTATAAAACAATTAAGAAGGTTGAATAAAACGATCAACTGTTACATCAAAATATGGATAGTATATAGAAATAAGAACTATAAACATACGGTATGCGAGCTTCTTCATCATCATTTCTAGGAGCTAGTTGTCTCACCATGGGAGATAAATCATTCTGTGGTGAAAAAGTTTAAAAGATAAAATTAATCAATAAGTAGACAACATAATGCATCAGACAATTAAAAATGCAGATTGTACCTGGATATCCTCCATGGTGGCGCCACTATGGCTACTGTCGAGAAAAACCTTACACAAGGAAATTAAGATTTGTTTAGGTTCTCATGCTGCGAGTAGACGAAGGAGAAAACATCGTCAATATAAAGAGGCTTTACCATATAAAGCTTACCATTATGAGACGAGCAGCCTGAGAACTCTCGACAACCTGCCCCTGTCCTTCCTCTGAACAGAACAGCCACTCATGAGCACGAGTCTGAAATTTAACACTCCTTTTAATAGTTCAAACAAAATTAAACTAAATATCCACAGCACTTTTAGCGAACTAAATTTTAAGGATTTATGGTGTTGAAAAACCTTACCTTGGGGACAAGAAAAACACCACAATGATACACAAATGGCTCAGTCTGCTTCTGAGCATCAAGAAGCACGGCTCTATAACTGAAAATGCTTCCTTGGCCACCCAAAGTAAATTTTATACGGCGACCTCCAGTAAGCTCTGCCAAATCTCCTTTAATACCAAGTTTCAAATCTTCATGAGAGTACAATAAGTCTGAGCCATTATTGCAGTCTCTACGTATTTGGTTCTCACTCTCGAGGGCTTCACGCATACCAGAACCCTACAAAATATTTCAGAATCATATATTACATTGGAGAAGAGCACATAAGAAGTTTTCAAGAGCTAGGAAAATCGATATATGAAGTGAACAACAGTGGTTTCAATTAAAAATAGGTGGACATAAAAATATATACAAAGATAATAATGAGTTGTAGTCATATTTAACGGGAAGAAATCATCTCATCTCTAAACAAAATTTCGAATAATTGGATGAAATTCATGTTCAGAAAGGAATTACCTGGCTATCATCGCAACCAAGAGATAAAAGATCGAAAGAAGAGGTTATATCGTGCAATAAAACGGAATTTTCCTTTTCAGCCACCACCATAAACGTCTTAAGATTCGAGCGTTTTTGAGAGACTGAATGAACAGTCATCTTCCAACCAAAACGAAGTTTTGAAAAGAGCAATGCTGTAAAAACACTGAGAATTTCAACTAACCAGACAATACAATGAAGAAAACGATAACTATGAAATAGTTCACCTAATGATAACAGAAGTAAAGGTGCTGGAAGTACCTAAGACATGAGACTCCGCCAGCGTTAGACAGATAAACTTCCCCCCAGGTTTCAGAACCCGCTTGGCCTGAAGAAAGAGTTACTGATTATCTAATTGAATCGAATTCAAAGCATAAAACTTTCACTGTTTGATCCTATACTCATCCAATTATATTGCAGACTTGAAAAGGAAGAACAATGACGCAAATCAAATAAAACAAGTTCACTAAGAGAACCTCTGATAAGTATTGATTTCCCAGCTTGGTACCGACTTCTGGCTCCATTAAAGCATCTAGAGCACCTTTATCCAGAACCGTATCAAAAGATTCATCGGCCAACTGCATAAGAGAAAGTAAAGCTCTAGTGTGAATAAGAGAGAACAAAGACAAGCTAGAAAAAAGAAAAAGAAAAACAGAGCACAAAAGTTGAAAAAGAACCAAAACCTGCATCTTTGTTATGTCCATAACTCGCCAACGCAGTTCGGGACGAGTCCTAATGTTTCGACGAAGCATATCAGAGATAACAACCTTGGAAAAGTCGACATTGGTGATGTCACGGAATCCAGCATCGTACAAATGCTCAGAAAGGCGGGAATTTCCACATCCAGGAACCAGAATCTGAAGCGAGCCAGAAGAAGATGATTCTTGAAGGAGAGGTAAAAGCGAGTCACGGAGCTGAGGCCATTCAGCATACCACTCGAAAGAGTCGTCGTTGCCTCTGAGAGTGAAGAATTTATCCCAATTCTCTTTGCTGGTGAAGTCTTCGAGGGTTTGTAAGAAATCATCTGAAGAAGCTGCTGGAGCTGCTTTGCTTCCTTTCTTCTTCCCCATATCTGCTATGGAATCACACCCAAGTCCCAAAAACCCTAATTTTCCAGTCTAAGGATTTACACTGACCACACACGGTGACGAAGCTCCTTGGAGGTGGAGGCTGAAGTCGGAGTACGGTTTAATTTTGGTTCAAAAATCAATTTGCCGAATCGAATCGAACAAATTAAATTAAATTAAATTAAATTAAACCAAACCGAACCAGAAAGCTAACCAATAATAAGATTGTCATGTCGGCTTGTGGGCTTCAATTGGGCTATTTTGTTAAAAATAAAGATTTGGGCCTCATATGTATGTTGGATAGAATTATAAACTTTGATAATTGGTTATCTGGAATCAGTTAATTATGGCAAATCTATATCCTAATGTGGTAATTTATAAAGTAAATCGAACTAAATTCTAATATCAGATTTTTTAGTTTATTCCTTTTTATATCAAACGCTTTATAAATGGATACCAAATATGTCATTCTTCCACTGTATTAACAAAAGTGTTGTAGATAAAGTTTGGCACCTACCAGTTAGATAGACACACCAAGTTTAACAAGTTGAATTGAGTGATCTTTAGTTTTGCATTTCTGGATCTTGCTTACATAAGCAATGACATCAACCGCTATAATTTGATGGCAGTGTCCCTCCTGTGAAGATGACAAGAATATGTTATGTGAAGTCTCTTTCGTTTCGATATAAACAACATTTACTATCAGCATTATTACTCTGCTGGATCCTTGTATGATAAATTATTTTCACAACATAAGTCCCGATCCTTATGTATAAATACGAAAGGAAAAAAAAAAAATTAACATATAATAGTTTTTCACCTCGAATAAGTTAACATATTTTAACGTAGGATTCTTAAAAAAAATATATGGGTTTAATCATAAACGAAAAACAAATCACATTCGTTATCACTTAGCACTTAACGAAACGTTTCTTATTTTAGACCTCACAAAAATTGAAAATACACCATCAATCATTTAACATAGAAAAATTCATTTTGAAAACCATGTTATTGATAACGATATGCATTAGCATCCACTAAACCATATGGTCTGACTGGTATCTGACTGGTTGCTCTTGTAACTCTAACCGAACCCTTTTGGGTAAACCGGTTAGGTTAGAAGAAAAAAAAAATTATATAATTTCTTTTATTTAATGAAATCTTTTTAACAAAAAAAAAAAAAATGTTTCAGCCAGATTTATTTTTTTATTATTCTTTTCCTTTTCCACTTTTGTTTTCCACCTTTTTACTCTCATTTCTCACCGATCAGACCCTGAGGTCTCTATCTATTACATTGTTTCGTTGTCCGGACGTGCATAGTCGGAGTCGGCAATACTTTGTTTTACATTCTACAATAAAAGTGAGAAGTGAGCAATAATATTATATAAAGTACATGAGAGTATTACATTCATTATCAAATTTGTAGTAGGAAATTTAAGATTCACATAGTACAGAGCTCAATAAATCTAATATGTCCAACTTGACATAACCGATAAAAAAACTAAAATCGGTCTGAAATAAATGAGCCTAAGAGTCAACATTTCGAGAGAGTGCGTTAGAATTAATACACCGAAAATGTTAAATCATCAACATTAGTATATGAGGGACATAAATTAATTGATTACCAATTAACTTTGTATTGAAAATCTGTCATTCATCTCACGTAGTTAATAAATATTCGTTTAAAGTACTGCAAACGCAGCGAAAAAAATTGTTTGAAAACACGGAAGTGTTGACTAAGATGTATTAGTGGTGTTATGCGGTGATCAGTTTGGCCTAGGTAAATGGGGATTGAACCCTTATTTAAAATAGTATCCACCTTCAGACAAATAGGACACATACTGTAATTTGTAAAAATTTAGGATCCTTAGGCCATTATTTCATAGCGATACACAGATGTTATACTATTTCTGTTTCTAAAAAAATGACTTTTTAGAATTTTTTTTTCCACAAAAATTGATTTTCTATGGACATTGAATTGATAAGTATTAATAATTTATAAATTTCAAGAAGTAAATCAATGGAAATATTTGAATTTATGAATTGTTATTGGTTCATAATTAATTAAAATTTTATGTGAGAGAAAATAATATATATTTATAGCTAGTAATAATTGTTTCTTAATTTGTGTGAAACACCTTAAAAATCAATTTGGAACATAAGGAGTAAATTATAACCAAAAATCACTAACCCACCAAACCCATTTAACTTTCCTATTTGGTAAGTAGACATATATAGAAACAAATATTTTATGTTTAACACAAAAAGAAACAAATCTTTTATCTTCAACACAAAAAGATACATCCGAAAAATGCTACTTTCTACGTTGCATATATATATCCGATAAATACTATCCTCTCCCCATAACAGAGTTTGTATCCCCAAAAAAAAAAAAAAAAAATAAGAAGAGTGAAAAAAATGGGAGAAAAAGCGAAAGCAAATGTGTTAGTCTTCTCATTTCCGATTCAAGGACACATAAACCCTCTCCTCCAATTCTCAAAACGTTTAATCTCCAAAAACGTCACCGTCACATTCCTCACCACTTCCTCCACCCACAACTCCATTCTCCGCCGTGCCATAGCCGGCGGAGCCACCGCTCTTCCGCTCTCTTTCGTCCCCATCGACGACGGCTTCGAGGAAGGCCACCCATCCACCGACACATCTCCCGAATACTTCACAAAGTTCCAAGAAAACGTCTCTCGAAGCCTCTCTGAACTTATCTCCTCGATGGACCCCAAACCAAATGCCGTCGTTTACGACTCGTGTCTGCCTTATGTTCTCGACGTTTGCCGGAAACATCCCGGGGTCGCTGCGGCGTCGTTTTTCACTCAGTCCTCCACCGTGAACGCGATCTATATTCATTTCTTACGTGGAGAGTTTAAGGAGTTTCAAAAGGATGTCGTTTTGCCTGCAATGCCTCCGTTGAAGGGTAACGACTTGCCGGTGTTTCTGTACGATAACAATATCTGCCGGCCGTTGTTCGAGCTCATTAGTAGCCAGTTCATCAATGTTGACGACATTGACTTCTTCCTGGTTAACTCTTTCGACGAACTCGAAGTCGAGGTAATTCTCAACTTTTCTCTCATGTTTATTAGTCATATGCAAAAATGAAAAATCCAAATAAAAATATTATGAATGGTGGATAGTGGATACTAATCCTTTACTGAATCAATTAGTACTTGATGTGACCCATAACAAAATTAAAACCAAGCAATAACAATACATTTAGGTGGCAAATTCCAATTGTAGTTAGGTATTTTGCGAAATAATTCCTTATTCTAATATGGTTGTAGCTTTCTAGGTTCGTGGTAAAAATATTAATTTATTGTTGGTAAATAATACTAGCAAAACGAAATAAATTTTAAATAAAAAAACACATCGTTATTTCAACCGACAAAAAGAACATCATGCATCTTCGGGCAGAAATGTATCCGATTGGGGCGGACATCCCAAGGTGAAGATAATTAATTTTGTAGTATAACTCTACACTTGGATTGGGTCTTGACGTGGCAAATATGTAGCCAGAAAACGACTTTCGTCTCAAATATAAACATACGTGTCACGCCGTTTACCTTTGATTATTTAGCATACATATTGGCTAGCATGTGTCATGTGTCCTACCAATTGAGCTTTTGCACAACAATTTGATTTATTTTAGTTCTAATTTTTATTATTTTAGTTTACATTTTTTTTCCTTTAAGATGTCAAATTATGTGATTTTTTTTGTTTCTAAATTGTTTTTATCCAATGATTTCTGTCAAATAAATTAAGGAAAAATATCTAAAAGATGTTCAACTTTCTCTAAGTAATTGCATATCGAGTAGGGTATATGACCATTAGACATGTTGAGTGACCCAGAAGGCATAGTCAGGCTTAGCAATATTTCGAATTACTAGATTGGTACTTCAAATTAATAATATTACCAATTTACCATCATTGAGAAGTTTTGGACATTTGGTCTATATTATTTTTTGTTCGTAAATTAGAAAAGGTTAATTAGTTAGCTTCCCATTTTTAAACTCCAACATCTAAATTTCTAGACTCAATATTTTCTTCAGGGAGTCTCCTAGTACACAAATAAAACAAGAGACGTTATCCATATTTTTCTATTCTGGTCTCTTTATATACACTGGTCACTATTCTTCTAGGTTCTTGATTTCTTTTCTGAGCCTGAAAACATGAGAATAAGAAAACGTGATCATGGTTCAAACTAGGAATTGTTAGTCCGAAAACTTTTAGGTTAGGTCGATCGCGACGGCTGGTTTACATTTACGTTTTAAAATGTCTTTTTTTTGGGAATGGCCCTATGGGTTTCAGCTTATATATCAATTTCAAAATAAATAGGTTTCCTTGTTTCTGGAAAACAAAAAGTTGACGTGAGAGTGACAAAAATCTCTTATGGACATCAACGTATCAACGTTTCTTTTATTGCATGTATTAAAGGGTGTACTGCCTTTTTTTTTTTCAGGTGTTACAATGGATGAAGAACCAATGGTCGGTCAAGAACATAGGACCGATGATTCCATCAATGTATTTAGACAAACGATTAGCAGGCGACAAAGACTACGGAATCAACCTCTTCAATGCCCAAGTTAACGAATGCCTTGATTGGCTTGACTCAAAACCACCCAGTTCAGTGATCTACGTCTCTTTTGGAAGCTTAGCCGTCTTAAAAGACGATCAAATGATAGAAGTCGCTGCTGGTCTAAAACAAACTGGCCATAACTTCTTATGGGTTGTTAGAGAAACAGAAAAAAATAAGCTCCCGAGCAACTACATAGAGGAAATTGGTGAGAAAGGGTTGATAGTGAATTGGAGTCCTCAATTACAAGTTCTTGCGCATAAATCCACCGGTTGCTTCATGACGCATTGCGGGTGGAATTCGACTTTAGAGGCATTGAGCTTAGGAGTGGCTTTGATTGGAATGCCGGCTTATAGCGATCAACCGACTAATGCTAAGTTTATAGAAGATGTGTGGAAGGTTGGGGTTAGGGTTAAGACAGATCAAAATGGGTTTGTGACGAAGGAAGAGATTGTGAGATGTGTTGGAGAAGTTATGGAAGAGATGTCGGAGAAAGGGAAGGAAATTAGAAAGAATGCTCGGAGATTGATGGAGTTTGCAAGAGAAGCTTTGTCTGATGGGGGAAATTCTGATAAGAATATTGATGAGTTTGTTGCTAAAATTGTGAGGTAAACTGATTGTATTAATCTGTGATGCTTAATAATGTGTTTTTTTCTGGGAGTTTTAAAGGAACTAAGAAGTTTAGAATGTAATTTGTATGTTGTTTGTTTCGAAGTTATTTATGGTGCGAACAACGTGATTCAAAATGGTGTAGAACTTGAGAAATTTTGGGACCTCTCATTTTCCATGTGTTTACTCGATATATCACTTATGATAGAGTACTGATATATATGCAGAAAACCTTCTCGTAAAACTGATGCATGTGAGGCTACTTATTCGGTTTGTTTCTTTTACGTGCTCGAATGCCACATGTGGAATTCTGATACAACCAATTCTAATGACATAAAGTTATTCCAACACTTTTTGATTTTTTATTTATTTTTTTAAATCCATGCTAAAGTAATTTCAGTTCAGGAAAAGACATATTAAAGATTTGGTACTTCTTGTAATAATGAAACCACTAATAAAAATCTATTATCGTTTTAAGATTTTATTTTTGGTTCACAAAAAAATGTCATTTTGTATTTTAAATGCAGATTTTTAAATTAAATTTCAGTTTTATCCTTGTTTTTTCAGCTTATTAATTAGAGGAAGAAGCTGTTTTAGTGAATTAATAAAAAGTAAAACAGAAATTTATATATATATATATATTTTAATTTGTGTAAAAAGTGGTAGAATGATACTCTTTTGAAAAACAGGGGAGTATTTATTATCTACAGATTTTAAAACCAAATCTTTAATATCTTAGAGACTTATTTTGCACCCATAAATGTAAATATTAGTATGTTATAACTTATAAGAATTGTGGGACCTAGAGAACAATGTCTAATTGCTGCGCTAAAGTGATCGACTAGTGCCTATTGGTTATGACTTCTCAAATTCCTCTCTTCAGATGGTGAAAGCTTTGAAAATTTTCTATTTAACGTTTAGAAAAACTTTTAATTGTGCAGAGAAGGAGTTGCAACAGTTTATTGATAAAACTGAAGATCCAACCAAAACTTTCTATGGTTTCCGGATGAAATTAACTGGTTTGACTACAGTAACTAAAACCTACTTCGAAAATCTGGTGAAAGCTTTGGAGAATGGTCTTGCTGATCTCATCAGCCTCTGTCTAATCCCTTTGTTATTAACAATTTGGATAGTTTGATTATTCTTTAGTATAAAAGGAATTTCACATTGCTACTTGACTTTAAAATCTTTGTTTACTTGCTCTCTCCTAGTACAATTTTGGTGAACACAGCTATCAGTACGTCTTGTCCCAAAAATTCTACAGGTCAAGGAGCAAATATTGTGATCTTCTTCAAGTTGAAGAAATAAAATTACATTTGCTCAATGATCGAGTAATCTTGATCCGAACATCAAATTGATCTCGTGGCTAAAGTTTATGAGACTGTAGTATCTTCAGGTTTTTTATAGAAGTAAAGTTTTCTTACCACTCATATTACATCGCCGTGAAGCCTAAACAAAAATCAACTACTTGAACTGAAAGAACTTTAAAAATCTGCCTCAGCTTGAAGTTCAGGTCACTGCCGCCCGTTTTTCTTTCTGCCGGTGACGATCGGATTTGATGGAAGATGGGAGCGTCTCTTCGCGAGACTAAGATTACTGGATTTGGGCTTGGTCAAAGGAAGTTGGGTTTGTTTTGATGGGCCATTATTGGGCCGGTTGTTTTTGTTTCAGGGTGTGTCTAAAAATCGGCTTCGTGCAATCGGCGTGTCGACACGCGGAGTTTTACGGTTTTTTTCTCCGCATCCTCTACTTTTCTCCTGGTGAATTGAGTTTCGCTCGGTAGTTTGTAGCGATTTTTCTTGGAAGGTTCGGTTCGATTCGTTAGAGGCTTAGTAGGTTTTGCTTTTAGACTGCTTGATTCTCTTAGTAGGTTAGGTTCATAGATCTTCAGGAAGCTGTAGGTTTGACTGTCCAGGAATTGAGGGCGTCTCTGGTTCGAGTTAGTGCCCGTTGTAACTTGGTGATTTCAGGATAAAATCTGTGTTCGAGATTCTGAGTCGGCTGCTTCTTGGCTCGAGAATTTCTGTTTTTTTTACTGTTGTGTTTCTCTTTTCCTTAGTTTAATTTACCTTGTTGTCTTAGTTTACTTTCACTATTTCTATCTTCTTCGTTTTTTCTGTAGCTCCTGTAAAAAATCGAAAATGGTATAAAATTTAACATTTTATCAAAAAAAAAAAACTTTAAAAATCCATTAAAATTAAATATCATATATATCTGGTTTGAAGCATCTATGATTCCTTTATTTTTCAGTTAAATTCCATAACCTTTTTTAAGTCCTTTAATCTAATTATAGGATAACATGAAAAACATGTTATTCGTCCATAATATTTTTGTCTGGCACGCAGAAAAACGAACAACGCCTGAAACCTATCCCATAGACTTTTAAATCAGTCCAAGGTACCCATGGGATCCGCCTCCGATTCTAACAAACACTAAAGTCATCTAGAACCCTAAGAAAGCTAGAAGACAATGCGAGACCCTAAGAACCGACCAGATCACTAAACAAAAGCATAAGTCCTATTTGGGCCAACGTATCCCACAGAAAATGGTCCACAATTGCTAACCAAGGACACGAGTCACACGACCAGTGGAAGGCACTCAAAAAAGTAAAGCAAAATCTCCACGCGAATCCCCTTACTGCAATATCCACCACAACCAATAAAGAAACTACGACCAAGGAAGGATCATTGCAATGGATAGACATGTACTTCCGTGGAAGCTCGGAGGCAAACTACCCATGACAAAATTGCAATTTAATAGGGGGAGCACCAAAGAAGAAAGCTAGAAACATCAAAGTTGGTTTCGTAAAAAGAAATAAATGAAAGAGCATCAATTGCTCACATCTTGAGATCGAAGAATACCACAATAAATACTTAAAATAATTTTTTCAGTCCATCTTTAAAAAAATATAATGTCTAATAATACTCATAAAGTGATTAAACATTGTAACATCCAAACTAAATCAAAAGATAAACAACAAAATAGTAATAAATCCCCAATAACAAAAAGTAAATTAATATTGCATCACATCATTCAATTTTATTTTTTTATACCATTCTGGTAATTTCTTCCAACAACATAGTGAAATCTTTATCAAAATATACATAATCAAAATATCATATTTTACCCAATATATAATATAAAATTAAACTAAAAACTAAAAAATTTAATCAACAATTTTAAACACGATCGATTCAACTAATAAAATCAGATTGCAGATCAACATGAACTTCGTTGATTTTTCATATTTTAACAGATATAAAATCTGCGGATTTTAGCATTGGACCAAGACTAGATTAGTCACCATAGATCCGGATCTAGGTCAGGTATAAAAACATTACATTAAAAAAAAATCCATAGTATTTTAAACCAAATCTACAAAGTATTTAATCAAATCTTGAGTGTCTTAGATTTGAATATAAAATTGTTTTTTTAATGTTGATAGTAACGGGAGAAAAATAATAAAAAAGTCGTCATAATTTACATTTAAAATATATAAACCTTCAAACTGGAAAAAACTTCCCTCACAAATTTTAGAACCAATGTTATATTAGGAAAAACAAAATGTGAAATAGATATGGGGTTTGATTGGGAAGATTTTTAATAAAGCATTAGTAGTATGTTGCATTATGTTCCAAAAGCATTATGCTATAAAAACAGTAAGCTTTAATTAAAAACTTGATCGGTAGAGCAGTGAGTATAGAGATACAAAATTACTAAAATATACATTATCTTCATTTTGGATTTTTTAGAAGAGAACAATATTTTACAAAATAGAAAAACCATAAAATCCTAAAATTTTAGAATCTTGAATTGGAAAAATCTTGAAGAGTGTAAAATTTAAAATAACTTGACGTTCAATTTGATTTTTTTTTTCTTTTTATTTTCTTCCAATTTCGTTTTGGTGTAGATAAGCTAAACAATATGATTTTTATGTTTTGAATGAATCTTGTTGTTTAATTCTAGGTTCAAATTAAGTTTGTGTTTCTATGTTAATTTGTAATTATTAATGTATAAATGCATATCATATTTTAAATTTAGTTATTGATAATATATTAGGTTTTCAATAATTAAAGGTAAATATGTCTTTTAATATGTTTAAAGTCTCTAAGCCTTGAAAAAGCTCAATTAAAGAACATTAAAGTGGAGAACATTAAAGAGTCCTCTATGCTCTACTTTATGCTCTTAAAAAATTACTTGATTGGCTTTTAATGAGTATAAAACTCTACAAAAAGCCTTACCAATCAAGTCCATGGTACTTATAAATATGTAGGGGTATAGAGAAACTATTTTATTTATTTATTGACTAGTTGAAGCTGTATACGTTTCAGTTTTTCGAGATAAAAACACATGACGAATGCCTATTGGTTATGACTTTTTAGTTTTCCTTTCTTACGTTGTTGTTTTATTAAAGGTCCAAAAAGGATTTAGCCCCAAGGCTCCTAATAACAATATCCCTAATATTGAGCCGGAACCCTACTAGTAGCCTATAAAAGGAGATTGATTAGAAGAGAAGCAGCGAGAACTTGTTAGAGAATTATCCGAGGAGTTGATTTCGTCTGCTTCCTATAAATTAACCTCAAAATCGTTTTAGGGTTTTTTTCAGCCGGTCATGGATTATTCAGATGATGACATGGTCTATATCGAATCAGAAGAGGAGAATTTTTACAGCGATGATGAAGATAGAGAATCGGATAATTACGGATTCGCTGAGGAAGACATGAAAGGATCTCAGAAAAGTTACGTAGTCCTCAAGGAAGAAGACATTCGCAAATATCAAAGAGACGATATCGAACGAGTTTCCACAGCTCTCTCTATAAGCCAAGTTGAAGCTATCGTTCTGCTTCTTCACTATCAATGGAGTGTTAGTAAAGTCGAAGATGAATGGTTTACGGACGAAGAGAGAATCCGTAAAAACGTTGGTATACTGAAGGAGCCTGTCGTTGATGTTAATGGTAGAAATATCCAATGTGGAATTTGCTTTGAGTCATACACTCCAGGGGAAATCGCAAGGGTTTCTTGTGGTCATCCTTATTGCAAAACTTGCTGGACTGGTTACATCACTACAAAAATCGAAGATGGTTCGGGATGTTTGAGGGTTATATGTCCTGAGCCTTCTTGTTCTGCTGCTGTTGGCCAAGATATGATCGATAAGGTCACTAAGAAAAAACATAAGGAGAAGTATTATAGATATTTTCTTAGGTCTTATGTCGAAGAAGGGAAGAAGATTAAATGGTGTTCATCACCGGGATGCGAATACGCGATTGATTTTGGTGTTGAGAGTGGAAGTGAAAGTACTAGTTACGATGTTTCTTGTTTGTGTTCGTTTACGTTTTGCTGGAATTGCTGTGAAGACGCTCACAGTCCTGTGGATTGTGATACGGTGTCAAAGTGGTTACTAAAGCACAAGGATGAGTCCGAGAACACGAATTGGATACTTGCTAAGACAAAGCCTTGTCCTAAATGCAAGCGTCCGATTGAGAAGAACAATGGATGTAACCATATGTTATGCTCAGTTCCGTGTAGGCTTCGTTTTTGTTGGGCTTGCCTTAAACCATTGAGTGATCACAAGGCTTGCAACGTGTTTAAAGACGATGAGGATGAAACTAAGAGAAAAAGGGCTAAAGATGCGATCGATAGATACACGCACTATTATAAAAGATGGGCATTCAATCAATCGTCGAGGCTGAAGGCTATAAGTGATCTGGAGAAATGGCAATCGGGGCAGCTTAAGGAGCTTAGTGACAAACAGGTCACACCAGAAACTCAGCTCCAGTTCATCGTAGAGGCATGGCTTCAGGTTAGTAAAACTCAGTTCCCACCATTATGCGAATCACCAGTGAAACTCTAAGTTAGATTTTGTTAATTACAAAAAATAAGTATGTGGATTGTAATAGCGGAACAAAATCTTGGAATCACTACATAGTAGAAAAAACGAGAAAAGCTTTATTAAATTGAAAAATCATCTTATTGACGATTAAATTTTTCGGAAAGGTGAAATAATTCCACCATTATGAGAATTACCAATGAGACTCTTAAGTTAGACTTTTATTAATTACAAGATTGTTATTGACATGTAATTGGTTTTACTGTTATAGATCATCGAATGTAGGAGGGTCTTGAAATGGACCTATGCATATGGATACTACCTACTTAATCACGAACGCGCCAAGCGACAATTTTTCGAGTATTTGCAAGGTCAGTTTTTGGTACGGAAACACTTAAGTTTGTGTGTAATCTTAGCTTTTCCACCAATTGTAGCAAAACTTTTGTTGTGTTGTTGTTCAGGGGAGGCAGAAACTGTTTTGGAGAGACTTCATCATTGTGCAGAGGAGGAGTTGAAACAGTTCATCTGTAAAACTGAAGACCCACCAAAATGTTTTAGTGAGTTCCGGGTGAAATTAATTGGTTTGACTAAAGTAACCAAAACCTACTTCGAAAATCTGGTGAAAGCTTTGGAGAATGGTCTTGCTGATGTGGCATACAATGAGAGCCAATCTACACAAGAATCTTAATTTTTTTACCAAAAGTACCAAAAGACACAAGTTGGTGGCAAACGGTAGAAGAATTGTTTCAAGTGGTAATTGAAAAACTTTCCAAGTTAAGCACCTTGGAAATATTTTCTTTGATTTATGCGTTTGCTGCAAAGGGCTCTAGGGTTTTTTTATGGATTTTTATTTATTTAGTATTAAGGAATTGCAACTTTGCTACTTAATTGGCTCTTGAATTTTGATTGCTTGATGTCTCCTAGTGCAATTTTGGTGAACCATCATTTGTACGTCTTGTCAGAAAAATTCTCTAGATCAATAGCAAATGTAATCTCTTTCAAGTGGAAGAAAAATAACATTTTTTCATACTACCATTCAAACATTGTAGTGAAACCTCGACTACAAAACAAATGATCACACTACTTGATTTGCGAGAACTTAAACAACTATAAAAGACGATTCAAATATTCTCTCTTTTTAAAATGTTCAGAAATTCTCTTTTCGTTGAAGTCCAACTCATTATATAATAACATGAAAAAACAATTTACTAACTGATGAATGGCGCTTGGCATCTCTCAATTCAGCTTTCCCACTAAAGGAAGTAAAACTCCTTACACAGATTAAACCCGAAAATAGCAAGCCTCTGCTCCCTTTCTCTTGGATCCACACCTCCTGATGGCAACTTTACAGTAAAGTCTGCATACCGTATTGGGAAGAGAACATAAAAAATGCACAACAGGCCATCAAGGTTCAAGGGCCAACACTTCAACCTCTCTTCCAGGAAGAGTGGAAAACCAAAACAAGCCCTAAAATCCGCCATTTTATCTGGAGATGTCTCACTAATAGTCTTGCGGTGTCTTCATATATGGTGAAAAAACAGTTTCAGAAATCAAATGTGTGCTCTAGATGTGGTCATGCAGACGAAACCTTCATTCACCTTCTATTCACGTGCTCCTATGCAAGAGTTGCTTGGGATGGCCTTATCTGTCGCAGCACCACTCTTCTATCCCTATCCAGGTGAATCTATTCAGGTCAATATAGCAAAATGATTATACAACATAGGGATTGAAGAACCGGATCATAGAAAAAAGAACATTTTATTAGCCCTGGATCCTCTGGAAATTGTGGAAGTCTAGAAATGAGCTTATATTCTCTAACATCAACATTGATCCTAGGCATTTAGTGAACTCAGCCATGGAGGAGGCATCTGACTGGAAGGACAATCAGCCACTGATGGTCGTATTTGGTCCAAGTAATGCTCATAGAAGCAGCATATGGAAGCCTTCTCCTTTGGGTCTTTTGAAATGTAATATAGATGTATCCTGGAACAAGGCAGACGATTCATGCGGTGTTGGATGGATTTTGAGAAATGATGCAGGAGAAGTCAAATGGATTGGAGCAAAGAATTACCCAAAGCTGTCCTCCCCTCTAGAATCAGAAGCAAGAGCTATGACATGGGCCTCTGCTTGCATTCACAACTTAGGATTCAACAACATCCAATTTGAAAGTGACTGCCAATCTATGATCACTGCCATTGCTAAACCAATGGATTCGCCAGCACTATCAACCTTCACTTTACATCTTCAACATTCAAAAAACTTCTCCTATCTTTTTTTTCACATAGATTTGACAATATGTGTGCCGATTCAATTGCTAAAACAATTAAACTTTGTCATCTTTATTTTGCGGTGTTACAACGATTTTGTCTTACTTGGTTGCTTCCTATTGTGAAACTGAGATCATGATTAATGGGATTTCTTAGATAGGTTTCTTAAATATATATATATTTTTTTCAAGGGATGGTTTTTTAAAGTTCTTATTTAAGAACCTTTTTTAGTGGGTTTCTTATATTTTTCTTCTTTCTCTACTCTCTTTCTTCTTTCTTTTATTAAAATTTATAATTAAATATTGTTAAGAAACCCAAAATGGTTTTATCCCCGTTAATATGCTCTGATAAGATTTCTATGGCTAATTTGTAATTGTCTTTTATAGCACTAGGAATGTGTAGTTGAGTTTTAAAAAATAAAAAATAACAATAACGTGAAAAAGCATGATCCACAAAACAAAGAGAGAAAACAATGATACTAAAATATAGCATCGGACCCACCCACCTAATCTCCTCCCTTCATGGCTTCATCTACCCGCCACGTTTATTATATGCTTGGTAAATTAAATAATCTTCTTTTACCATCACAAATTTTGTAATCGTCATGAAACTTGAAGATTGCTCCATCACACCAGATTGATTTTCAGTTTTTAATTAAATACATTTCATAGAAATCAATCTTATATAAAAATACTCTCACATCAATGCATAATGAAACATTCTTCCAAATTTTGAAATCGATTGAGTTAAAACCAGAAAAAAGAAAAAGAAAAAAAAAAGAAGAATTGGCAAGAATCCTGAAAAAATTTAATAACTTTTATCCAACATCGTAAATAACGAGACATATATATATAACACTACACCCACTTAACTTGCATAGGAGACACATAAATTAGAACATATCAACCACTTATTGTTTCTTTGGTCCGAACAAATTTACCAAAAAAATGAGTGAAGCAAAGGGTCACGTACTGTTTTTTCCATATCCTTTACAAGGCCACATAAACCCAATGATCCAACTCGCTAAACGCTTATCCAAAAAGGGCCTCACCATCACACTCATCATCGCCTCTAAAGACCACCGTGAACCTTACACCTCGGACGACTATTCCATTACCGTCCACACCATCCACGACGGTTTCTTTCCACATGAACACCCTCACGCCAAGTTCGTAGATACTGACCGTTTCAACAACTCTACTTCTCGTAGCCTCACCGATTTCATCTCTAGGTATTCACGAAATTCCAGTATGACATATGTCCCTAGTTATTTACTGTCTTTAGAGGTGATTTTACTGTGTTGAAATTTGAAAGCCTTAATTATTTCATATGTTCTGACATAGAATTTCTATCTTTGTCAATTACGAAACTATGATCAACTTTTTTTTCTTTCTTCTTTTATGTATAAACAAAAGAGTTAACTCTCTTTTATGAATTTAAAATAGCTTAGATATAATGCAATTCCCGTGTAAAAAAATAAAACTTATTGTTATAACTATTAAATTCAGTTTCTTAGCTTTTTGATGACATTATATGCAAAAACGTTATAAATCTCTACTCTTATATATCCCTTGTATATGCAGTGCGAAGTTGTCGGACAATCCTCCAAAAGCTCTGATCTATGATCCATTCATGCCCTTTGCATTGGACGTAGCCAAGGACTTGGGTCTATACGTTGTGGCCTATTTCACTCAACCATGGTTGGCTAGTCTTGTTTACTACCACATCAACGAAGGCACCTACGATGTTCCCGTTGATAGACACGAGAACCCAACGCTTGCATCGTTTCCAGGTTTCCCATTGTTAAGCCAAGATGATCTGCCTTCGTTTGCCTGCGAAAAAGGGTCGTACCCTCTTATACATGACTTCGTGGTTAGGCAATTCTCTAATTTGCGGCGAGCTGATTGCATTCTCTGCAACACTTTTGATCAACTTGAACCTAAGGTAAGGTTCTAATTTAGATATTGTTTTGGTCGTGTACTTGAGTTTTGAGAAGGTGGAAAGTTTTTGTGGAACGTTTTTTCTTTCACAGGTAGTCAAATGGATGAATGATCAGTGGCCGGTGAAGAACATTGGACCGGTGGTTCCGTCGAAGTACTTGGATAACCGGTTGCCAGAAGACAAAGATTACGAACTCGAGAACTCTAAGACAGAGCCAGACGAGTCTGTTTTGAATTGGTTGGGGAACAGGCCGGCGAAGTCGGTGGTTTACGTGGCGTTCGGGACATTGGTGGCTTTGAGCGAAAAACAGATGAAGGAAACCGCCATGGCGATTAAACAAACTGGATATCACTTCTTGTGGTCCGTTAGAGAATCCGAAAGAAGCAAGCTACCCTCTGGTTTTATCGAAGAGGCGGAGGAGAAAGACTGTGGACTTGTACCTAAGTGGGTTCCTCAGCTAGAGGTTTTAGCACATGAATCAATCGGGTGTTTCGTGACACATTGCGGATGGAACTCGACATTAGAGGCACTGTGCTTAGGGGTTCCAATGGTGGGAATGCCTCAGTGGACGGATCAGCCCACAAATGCTAAGTTTATAGAGGATGTGTGGAAGATTGGGGTAAGAGTGAAGGCCGACGGAGAAGGGGTTTTGTACAAGGAAGAGATTGCGAGATGCGTTTTCGAGGTCATGGAAGGAGAGAGAGGGAAAGAGATGAGGAAGAATGCTGAGAAGCTTAAGGTGTTGGCTCGTGAAGCTATCTCTGAAGGAGGTAGTTCCGACAAGAACATTGCTGAGTTTGTCGCTCTTTTAAGTTGAGAATTTGAAACCGAGATGTCGTCAGTTTGTTAGTTGATTACCTGATAACGACTTCTTTGTCGGCTAAATTCTCAGTAAATCCATATGTGAACTCTGTTAAAAAGAAGAGACCTTTGATTTTAAGATATAACAAGAATAAAGAGCTTTCTTGCTACTTCTATAAATATTGTACATTGTATCTCAAAATGCTCAGTTCTGTGGCATTAAAGAAGTCTAATAGCTCGATGAAGTACTTTCCGCGGTATACATTATACATTGTTGCACGATAAGACAGTGACAAATCTGAGAGGGCCGTTTCCTTTAGTATTCTTTGAATCGATTTTTAAGTAAACATGAGAAGAGAGCTCTTGAATTGCTAAGTTCCTCGTGTTTCTGAGTCAAACCTCTCCGGGTCTTTTGTATTATTTCCTGAGAAATCATCCATTTGATTGAGAAACAAACTCATGGTATATGTAAGAGCTAGGCTCTAGTCCGTTATGGATAATAAAAATCACGATTTTAGAAGAATTTGGCTTAGCTATGGTGAAACTAGAACTGCAAAAACATAAATGATAAAGAGTTGTTAAGAGAAAGCTTTTACCAAGGGAACTTGAATGTATCTTTCCACCATCCCTGTTTTGAGCAGTGTATACAGATCTTGTCCAATCGAACTATGATCTCAGAAAATGTTGGCCTAACAAAAGTTTCTGCATCCCAGCATTCCTCAATCAATCTGTTTAAATAATAATTGAACCAATGAGCTGCAATAGGTTGGATAAAGAAAGGATCAAGGACCAAGCAAATGATGTTACTTTACCCTAAGTGTAAAAACAAGTTCTCTGCAATTTATGTTATAGAGTTGATAAAGATTAGTACACTTACTCTCTCAACTCTTGGGGGCAACTTTTGGATTTGGCCTTAAACGAAGGCCGTCTTCCTTCCAAACACATTAGCTTGACTGCCTCTTCTGGGGGCTTAGGATGGAAAGGTTGTACTCCTTCAATCATCTGAAGAATTATATGATAAACTTAATCAAAGATTGCTACAATGAAATTTATTACAGAATGGTTGAGAAACAGAATAAGTACTTTTAGAGAGCATATAGAACAGTTAGTGGATTAAACTCAGACTAGATACAGTCGTCAAGAAATGCAGAGGAGCATTATTAGCACGCATGTTGGACCATTAGGATAACTAATAGGTACCTCATATAAGACGACATCAAAAAGTATGAATCCATAAGGTACCTACCTCATATAATACGACACCAAAAGAGTATGAATCCACACTCCTGTCAAATATTTCATCTTTGTAAACCTCAGGTGCCATACAGTAATCTGTAAACAACAAACAAAATCATCTGACTAAACCATTGCCGCATGGAAATCGATCATTCTTATGAGTATTTTCAAAAAGTAGAAACAGTTTCTATACTTAATAGTTGTATCAAAGTTTGTCAGAAATCTAGTTGTTTGATCTACATCCTATGCCCACAATTCTGTTCTCGAACTCTGTTGAGAGTCCCAAATGCGAGGCCATGGGTTGGAATTTTAGATTTACAGATGAGATATGGACACTTCTTTTGGGTAGCCAGAAGGAATTAAGTATTTAGAACTTACTTGAAGGATCTATATGGGCCGCGTGATTAAGGATTCTGGATTTATCAGATGATAACTTTGCAAAACTTATCAACCCAAACCCCGCCACCTTCAGATGTCCTCCATTATCAAGCATAATATTTCTAGCACCTTACAGGAAGTTGCAAAATTAGATAACGAGGGTCCAAAAATACATTCTCGTAAAACTTAACGTGCAAATACTTCTTTATTTAGTTATTTTACTTGGGTTTTAGATCACAGTGGATTACTGGTTCTGGTTTACACTCGTGAAGATAATTCATTCCCCTGAGAAGAGTCAAATGATTTGTTGAGAAGATTAAAAAAAATGCGTTGTAATTTAAAGACAATCTTGCAAAAAAGAAGGCACATGCCTGGCTATATCAAGGGAAAATCTTAGAACTTTGGCTGGAGAAAGACGACCTTTCTTTTGAAGATAACTCCCCAGGTCACCCTGCAAGTTACCACCAAGCCGACAAAATTATTTCCTAGAATCCAAAAATTGCTTAATGAGGGAAAAATCTTGTAAGGTGTAAAAAGAGTGAGAAGCTTACTTTAGGATGGTACTCGGACACAATCATCATGGGGACGTTTTGAGTAACAGCTCCAACAAATTGCACAACATTAGGATGACGAACCTTCTCGAGTAAAGTAAGTTCGTGTTTGAACGCATTTCTGTGTGAAAAATAAAATTCAGATGATAAAATTGCAGAATAAACGTAATACATGAAAAGCAAACAGGATTAACACAGAGGGAATGAAGTGAATTCCAGAAAATATTACCGGAAATGCACAATTCCAACATAGAGGCTTATATAGGAACTATGACTGAAAAATCTTACAGCTCAGATCATCATCACTATGAACATAACAAATGGTTTCAACGATCTATAGCTTAAATCAAGAAGAAATTCAAAGCTCCTTCTTGATCTATTAACCTGTTTGCTAACTTAGACAGATACTCATTGAAGAGAAGAGTAAACGTACATAGTTTCATGATCCTTGTACAGATCCTTATCAAGTATCTTTACAGAAACCTTAGTCCCATTCCATTTAGCCACTTGATATATTCCCTGCAATATAGTACTTTGTTAAAAAGCATAAAATGGAAAACTAAGACATCATTACGGGAAAGGGAAGCAAAGAGAGCTCTTGCCTTTGAGATACCATCAGCTTTCCGAACTTGAAGTTCTTGTGGATTTAACTCGTATTCAGGAACTTCACGAGGATTCGCCACAGACATCGGTGTCCTTTTGGTTTTCTAAAACCAAGAAGAAAATGCAACTATAAACACATTGAAGAAATGAAAAGAACAGAGCTCAATCCATGAAAAGAATATAGAGCTCGTACCGGAACTTTAGCTCCACGGGCTTTCAAAATGTTGAAAACATCTATGTTACCATAATACTTAGCATCAGCAGCTGCCTATCCAGACAACACAACGAAATTTCAAACCAAAAGCAAAAATCGAACCAAAATAGACAACGATCAAGTGGTGAAACTAGAAGAATCACATTACCGTGCTTCCCCAACGATCACGAGCATCGATGTTAGCCATCCTGGTAAGGAGAAGCTTCACAACATCCACATGACCTTCACAAGCAGCGATATGAAGAGCAGTACGACCATCAAGATCAATACTATTAACATCAATTCCTTCATCAAGCAGATCCTGAACACCTTCAACATCACCTCTACAAGCCACAAATAGAAGCTGCATAGTGGCGTCGAGATTATCCGGTACGGCAAGCTGCGGACGGTTAGAACCTTCAGGACTCCGGCGAATCGGATCTAGAGACGATTGTCGACCAAAACTGAATCGCATATTGTTCCGCCGAGGATCGTGTGAAGCTTGACGCGTGAATTGACGGCTAAGCGTACGACGAAGCGATCCAGTTGAGAATTGTCTCGAGATTCCTCGTTTTAGCTGCCCCGCGATATTCGCCATGATTTGAAAAATCTCTTTCTCTTCTCCTCTCTTTCGTCTTCTTCTGAGAAAAAAAAAAACAAAAATCGAATGGACGGATAATCACATTTTTTTTTCTCGAGAAAATTGAAATTTTTTTTGATCTGGGGATTATGTTGAGATCCGTCTCAAGCGCGTTGCTTATCGAGGAGATTTATTTAATTAATTAATTAAATTTTACGGTTGAAGATATTATTGGCGACCTATTGACTTTGATTTGACTTTTGCTTTAAATCATTGTTTGGACTTTAGCATGTCCCGCGTAAATATGGACTGTCTTGATCGTCCACTTATTTCGGTGGCTTTACCGGAAATAAATTAGAATAAATTATCACTTTTCTCATATTGATAATGTCATAATTTCCTTTACAGTTTCTGATTCTTCATCCTAATGTATGTTTTTTCTAATCACCCGTTTTACCTTTTAAAAAAATATAGGACCGATCTCTGTAAATTCTGCAATTTTTTAAATTTTTTTCTTTTGCTTTCTCAAAACCTGAATCTCTATAACTACAGTTTCAGTTGCAAAATAACTACATCAACTAACTGATTGCTAAGCCTGAAGATCATGACTCGTTATTTGCTGGACTCGCTGGATTTCCTCGGACCCGTCCCGTAAAAGCGACTGCCCGCCTCGTATCAAGCCAAGTATAAGGTATGTTTTGAAATTACTTGCAAGTCCAAGTCCAAGTCCATGTCCAAATTTTTTTCTCACTACTTGCCTCGTTACCCGCCTTGAAACTTATTACTCGCTCCGTTACTTGTTACTCACAACAAAAATACTCGTTATCCGTAAAATATACTCATTTTCCGTAAAATATACTCGTTACCCGCCACAAAAATACTCGTTACTCGCAAAAAATATTTGTTACCCGCAAAATTACTTGTTACCCGCGGATCCAAGTAACAGGGCAAGTACCTCGCAAATAATAGATTTTGGGGTGGGTACCTGTTTTGGGCGAGTCCAAGTCCAAGTTCGAATATCGTATTACTCGCACGGAGCGGATCAAATATCAAGGCTGGCGAAAATGATGGGTACCCCCTGTGTCCAGGTCTACTGATTGTCCGCGTCTTGCGCGGGATGTTAGTAATCATATAGCAGAAATAAAATAAAAACACAATTTTATATTTACCTCATTTAAATTGGGAAAATATTACTAAGTTGCAAATATTTCTAAAATAGTTCTCCTTGATTGTTGAACTATATTAACTAATAAATATTTAAATCTCCTTGATTGTTGCAACTTATATATAAATGAACATTCTTATTTATCATACTACAATTCCACTTAAATCAGAAGGGAAGTGGTCACATTATTTATGAAGCAAATGACATTCATGAAGCAAATGTTTCGAACTGTTATAACAATGTTTTCTTTACACCAGCTTGTATTTTTGAGCCCTGAATTTGAAATCATATATTAGAATCATTTATATCAATTAATATTTTATTTATTTTAACTAAAATTCATGCTTATTTATATAATCAGGACAAAAATGTAAAAAACAAACTTTTTGGTCGATTAAAACTATTTCTAGAGATTCTCCAACACCAAAGGTAAATTGTTTTCAAAGACGAACAATCTTAACTTTGATCTTCCACAAATTCTTGGATGGCTTGACATAAAAAATTTTAGAAAAGAAGACATTATATTGTCTAAAATAAATTTTTTAGTATGATTTGAATAGGATAAAAAATAGAAAAAGTTGAATAGGGTAAATAAAAAAAGTTAGACTATTATTTATATAGATGTGTCATATCAATGTTATGGAATATAATACTTTACGAAAGTAGAAAATTTCTAAAAAGTGTTGCACATTTATGTTAATATATAGGTTTTAAATAAATCTTCCATTTTATCTTTTTATATGTTATTTATCATATTGAAATTTGTACATATTTTCCAATTTTTATTTATGAATTGTTTCCAAAATTATGGGGAAGAATAAATATTAAAGAAATCTTCCATTTTTACCTTTCTATATGTTATTTATCATAGTAAAATTTGTATATATTTTGTAATTTTTGTTTATAAATTGTTTTTAAAATCGTTGGGTTAAATAAATATTACACAACTATTTAACTAATAAATATTTAAATATTATTTTTGAATTAGTATTATTTAAAAGTTTTTATATTTTTAAATAAATATTTAAATAAACTGAATGCAAACGTTTTTATATTTTTAAATAAATATTTAAACACTGTTATTATATATATATTTTAGATTTTTCTAATTTATATTTAAAATTAGTATAATATAAACGTTTTTATATTTTTTTATTAAATATATAAATTAAACGTTTTTATATTTTTAAATAAATATTTTAAAAAACTGTTATTATATATATAGTTTTATATGTTTCTAATTTATATTTTAAAATTAGTATAATATAAAGGTTTAAATTTTTTTAATTTAATATATAAATTAAACGTTTTTTTATATTTTTAAATATTTAAACATTTTTATATTGTAAACCTTTCTTATAAATTAGTAATAATAATATATAGGTATACCATATATATACATTACCTAAAAAGGATGTAATAAATTTCTTAAAAAATTTGAGTAATCAAGTATGTCTAATAATGTATAATGGCTGTACAATGTAATTTTTCTAGTAAACTAAACCTTTTTATATATTTTTCTCAAAGTTAATGAGACGTTGACACGTAAGAATGTCATAGTTGTAATATTCCACGTAAACATAATGTTATTTTGCTAAAATAATTCTCAATTAATATATAGGGGATGTTCATGTCTACTGACTGCAAACTCTTACTAACGATGTTAACAACAGATAGAAGATCATACCAAATAACCATGAAACCAAAAACTCAAAACTTCCAATTCCATGTGTTTCACTTGTTGCAAGACATTCTGCGTCGCTCTTTCGGATCATCACTATTTTCATCAATGTACACTAATGCATTCATGATTTTAGGAGCCTGAAATCGTATTGCCTTGACACTTTCAACATGAATCTCCCAACGAGTGTGTGATAAAGACTTAAGTGTTAAGCCATCCACATGATTTTCAAATTATTTAAAGATGATAAGAAGCAATAAGTATGCTGAATAATGCCATATCACAGAGTGCAAGATTCAAACTGTGACAACTACATGGTGTATAAAACGCCCTCGGATTGAATCTCAAGAAATCTTTTTTTGGTACTCTCTTATGCTTTCTTTTTATATTAGAGCCATTATCATGACCTTGTCCCCTTACATCGTCAATTTTAAAATCAAAGCAGTCAAAACATCTTGAAGCTCATGAAAAAGTCTTTCACAGATGTATCATCAACTTTCAAGAACGTTAGAAAAAACTCTTCGATCTTCGTTGAAGTTATTAAAACATCTACACACCGAATGATAACAGTCATTTGTTCATGATGGCTAATATCTGGAGTGTAGTCAAGAATCACAGAGAAGTACTTTGCACCTTGAATTTTCTTGACAATCATAACTTTTATCTCATTGGCTAACAAAGCCTCATTCTGAATTCTGTTGTTGAGATAATGAGAACGAGATTTAGTTTCTTTATATCTTCTAATATGTTATATCATCACATGATCAAAATCAGCAATCATCTCTATAAAGATTAAAAAATTCCAACAACCTTCTTCTCCAAATTTTTCTTTGCTTCCACAAAACGCTAAATTTTGTTTAACAAGAGTTTTTACCACATAAATAATCCTAAGCAACACATGCCTCTAGTGAATTTTTTCTTTGTTGATTTCATCTTGAGCATATTTGTCAATGGTCTGATTCTTCTGCAGCCTGAGATCTAGTTCTGCCCACTGTTTCATTCACAAAATGTGTTCACACTAGATTCGTGTTCTTTAAGCCTTTTGAAAACATTCCTCCAATCACATAACCCTGTAGATGCCAACTGGCTATTGTCATTTTGATTGAACAATCTACAACAAACACAAAAGATCCTGTTTAATGCCTTTGAATAAACTAGCTAACGCTGATCCTGTTTTGTTCCATCACCCATCTTTCTTGTATAATTCAAATGTGAAAAATGTCTCTTAACACTATCCCTGGGAAAGTTGTAACTAAGTGGCAGTCTTTTTGTTGGACCTTGTATAACCATTAAATCTTTCCATTCATTACATCTCTTTTTAATGTTTTCCCACTTGATCATATTTATCCAAAAATCCAAAAGACTCCCTCAAATCATCATTTTTCTCACGATCATTCTTATTTGCATCATCCTTTACATTAAACTCTTCTTCATTCACTCCATTTACATTTTTCGGTTCAACATTTGCTTCTTCTCTTAGACACTCATTTATATCTTCATCCATTCCATCTCCAAGAATGTCATGTTCTTTATCATTATTTTCCACAAATTCATCAAAAGTTTCAGGTTTTTTGAAATACTTGAATAAAGTATTGTCTTGAGATTTTGGTTGTTCGTCTTTTGTTTTTTTTTTTCTGTTATCTGCTCCAGAAAGTTGACTTTTTTTGTTGATGACATTTTTCTGCAATAGAAAAAATAAGGTTACATTCCTACAATAATTAATTGCAATTTTGGAAAAAAATTGGATGAAAAATAAAGTAAATAAAAATAGAAAAGTAATGAGTTCATGACTAACGTTTCCTTGTGCTTCTCAAAATTAACTTTGCTAACTTGTTTCTTGCTAATCCTAATTAGTTGTAATGTATGATAGGCTGTTCAACGAAGAAAAAGATACGCATCACAATTAGATTAGGTTTTGTTTTTAATCGAGTTGGTTGGGCTTCTCATAGATTTAGGCCTTAAAAAATATTAAATTTTAAAAGAAAAAAAACAAGTCCAATTTCTATTTCTAGAAAACCATTAAGAATAAAGTAATCAACTATATATATATATATATTTTTTGGTCACACAACTTAATTTTATTAAAAATCAAAAGACAAGACTACATAGCTTAAGTTTTTAGAGTAGATAGAGATTGGGCTCGCAAGCCCGAGATAAATCAGATTGAAAATGGACCACCTGTTCAGAATACTGAATTCAACAATGATATGCCCAAGGCCCGTTAAAAAGAAGCGAGTTCGCCCTAGCTTGTGTCTTCCTCTGTCGACGGTTGACTGGAAAACGCAGTAGCGACGGCGCGATTTACATCCCGGAGCGACGGTGGAGAGGGCAACGACGAAAGGCTGATTGGAGAGACTTAGCCTTATGATGGCTAGTAGATGTCGCTCGGTTAAGGCTTCTACGGCGCGGCTTGAGTGTTTCATCGAAAGAAAAGATGCCAAAAAATGATGTTTAAGAGCATCGAAGATAGCGGCGAGAGGTTCATCACCAACTCCCCTGAACAGGGGGCTGCGAGAAGATAAAGACCTATTAATCACGGAGGCCGGAAAGGACCGACCGATTCCGTTTGACACTCGAGAGAGCCCTAGGTTTCGCGCGGCAGCGGCGCACCGAATCCTCATCCGGTGGCGAGCTGGCGACGAAGCGATTGGACAGACGAGAGAGTACACGGATTCACATCCGGATCACTGAGATGGGCGAGTCAACTTGGCTCGTGAAATCGAGGATATGAGGAACAGATTAAACAGACTCGAAATAGAAAGCTTAACATGTGTTCTAGGGAGCGTGGGAAGGACAGATCCACGGTCAGCGACCGAGATATGAGAAGCTTCCGGAGCATACAAGTAAACGAGATCGCCACAGGCAAGATTTAATCGGCGGTACAAAGCTGCGAGAGTGGTGGGGAGTGAAAAGCGACAACTCCAGGCTACAGCTACAGAATCACCCGAGCAGCAACGAGGCGGAGAGGATTGGCGGAGATAAGATCTTACTCCGGTTAAATGTGAACCACCAAGCGGGAATCGGGGAGAGGCGCCGTGAAATCTGGACAGGAGCAAGAAACAACGGATCTAGGACAAGCAGGAGAAAAGCGCAAGTGAGGAGAAACCTCGGGCGATGTCGGCGACGGTCGGCGCCGCCCAGGTCCAGCGGAGACAGGAGGCTGTGCTTCAGGGTTGAAGAGAGAGTTTCTGCCTCTTAATTATAAACCTTTTTTTAAAATGACTATCATACTATACATATATGCCCTTAATTTTTAGAAAAAATCTGACGCTATCGCCTAAAGGTTTCTTTTACTGCCACGTTCGCACGGCCCGGCATGCGTCTCCTGCTAGTTTCGATTTATGGTTTGCTTGATAAAAGAGTTTTCATAGTCGTCTTCATCATCATCACCTACATCATCATCTCCAGTGCCTCCTACCCAAAACTTGGGAACCCATGTTTCCGAATAGAATCAGGGGCAAGAGATGGACGCCAGCGCGAGCTACCAAGCTCAGGGTTTAGGAAAGGATATGGCTTGTCCCTCTCACTTGTAATATCTGTGGCAGAAGTTAAAAGAGGAATCTATATGTGAGAGATAGCCAAGATAATGATCTATGGTTCTAGATATAAGATTTCGGCATCGTGGTTTGGGACAGGATAATGGACAAGCCATTGAAGATGTTTCAGATTAAAAAAGTAGAGACAAACCTGAGCTTATGGCTGCAGATGTAAATCCTTCTGCAAACCAATTGTAAGACACGACGTCTAGACCACCTTCTCTCTGACTGGTAGGTTTAAACTTTCCTGGGTTTGATAATCTGACCTGCTTTTCAGACCCAACTTGTTTCTTCATATGTTGATCATCCACATCCCAATCTTCCCACGATTCTTGGAAAAGGTCATTATTCCGATACTTCTTGTCTCCAAGGTTGCAAAACAAATTAGTTTCCCTTTTCCTTTGTCTTGTGTTGGTCTCAAACTGTGAATTGTGGGTCTCATTGGTCCAAACTGACAAAATTTAGGGGCATTGACGGTTCAATACCTAGGAAGAAACAAATATTTGCAAAATCCTAACATGTGATTCACAAGAAATCTTCAGAAAACCAATACCTGCACTAGACGAGCAAGATTCTTCGCTGTTAGAAATAGTGAGTAGTGTCAGGATTCCAGTTCATTCTATATAAAGCATATGAATCACGATCAGATATAGAATTATTGCAAATGCTTACCTACGCAAACTAAGACTGTCTTTATCCTCCTTAGGTACAATGGACGACCAAACCGGTTGGTCAAATACATTGCCAAACTCGAAGTCAGGGGTTCTGACATAACTGGATGTTATTTTTGAAGTTATTTTTGAAAAGTTCAGTCAGCATGAGTTCAAAAATGGCTTGATGCAATTTAAGGAATTGACTTACGCTGCCTTAGCGAATCTTGGATGATCGATATTCCTTTCTAGAAGATGTGATCTTCGAGTTGGTGAATCTGAAATACGGAAAACCAAAGGAATTAGCAAATAAATAAGCCAAACCCAGTAATTACAACAAATATGTAGATACACATATATCCAACTTCAAACACCAACAATAGGTGAAGCTAAGAGATACTGAAAGAAAGTGAAGAAAATCAAAGAGATATGATTTAGAACTTCCAAGAATGATGTGAAACAATGAGTCAATGAACTTCCGAAAGACATACGCTTAGACTAGTTAGTTTATGAATACAACTTATAAGGTAAAATGAAAGTTCTTTGATAAAAGCATATATGCAGGTAGCTGTTATTCCTAATTTAGTTGAACTAAACCCACCTCTAATGTTGGACCTCCAGGTCGTTTCCAGGTAATCCCTAAAACACAAAGACTGTTAATGTCCGGAGGCATAGTATCACCATAATAAAGTGACAAAATGAGAGATTTTGAAGAGCACCACTTCTTTTTCCTATGGTATTCTGCGGAAGAGCGATTCTCAGTGTAATTATTGCCATATTTCAAGAAATCAGGGTTCAAATTTTCCTTTTGGCATGGCTGTTCGCCCTTCCAGTTAAAACCATCTTCCCCGACATCAAGAAAGGCAGACTTAGCTGGTGAAGTAAGAAGAATAAACCAAATTTAAACATTTTGTTATCTGATCTCACGAGGAAAGAAAGAAACAGGTGCACATATGATCTTAGATCATAAAAGATTCCATATAGTTCATGTCATACAACATGAAATTGCATTCATTACATTTTATATTTTATACTAGAAATATTCACTAAGAAGTGACATGCTACTTTGATCAAGACATGTTTAGTGTAAATTGCAGAAGGTGAAGGGTTGTGACAACTAAGAGAAGATATAGACAAAGTATGAAAAATAAGGGTTGCATAGATGGTGAGTTGTGCATGAAACGAAAAAGAACGAGATTACCATTCCAATCCTCATAGGTGAACCTGCTGTTGTTGAAATCTGCAGCATCGCAGAAGTAACTTCTTGAGTCGCTATATTGATTTTGCAAGTGATCACTGAAAGTGAGCAGTTTTTGCTTTCTGCCCCCATCTTTAGCACGTATAGCAATGGGAGACCTATAACGGCTGTCATCTAGGAACATTTTGCTACTTTCAATTATTGTGTCCTGGAAGGAGGAGATGAAAATATTGGGTCTGGAAAACTAGTTAGAAATGAAAGGAACATTTAAAAGATAAGGTGACAAGACTTTGTTACCACTTCTTTCTCAAAGTTGTTGAGCCTTTCCTTGACGTTCAATGCATCTCGTTGACCAGTATCCTTCCATGGAGAGGAGCACCGGTATGCAAAGGTTCTTTCACATCACAAGTTCAATACAATCATTGATTTATATCCTAAATGGTAAATAATGAAAACAAGTGCGAAAAAAAAAAGTGCAAACTAGTGCCAAAAGAACAACCAATCGTGAATGCTACTCACCTGTCTGATGGTTGTGGAGAATTAACTGGAGTTTTCGTGTTTATTTTACCTAATCCTGAATGGAGAAAGTAAGCGTCACAAGATAAAGGCACAGTAGGATATCTCGTCTTAAAGATTGATCATGATCCAGGTAAACATAGATAAACTTTTTCCACCACTCTGTGATCTCTAAGACCTATACCTTCAACTGAAAACGCCATGTGAGCCTCAGACAGAGAACATTCTTCCAGGTTGGTTGTTGTATGATCATCCCCAACCAAATCAAAGACAGATAACTCTGAAAAATTTATAATGTCCATATCAATTAAAAAGTTGAGACTTGCATATGGCTAAAATTCGGATAAGCATACAGTGAAAAGTGATTGGGAAGTCAAACCAGAATGAAACAGACCTATCTATGCTATAGATGTTAACTCTATGTACAAGAATGAAAACAGAATACAATAAACCTTTCTACTTTCTAGATAATAACTCAATAGTCAATACTAAGTTATAGTGATTACTTACTCCGCTCTGTGCCATCCATCAGATCCGGTGTGTTGTTTGCTTTCTTGGAATCATTTGTCTGGTTGTCAGGGAGACTAAAAGAAGTCCTGTAAGACAGTGAAGTATCCATCAGATCCGTTGTGGTGTTTGCTTTCTTGAAATCTTTTGTCTGGTTGTCAGGGAGACTAAACAAAGTCCTGTAAGACAGTGAAGCATCAAAATTTCTATAAGGTTTGCAATTCCATTAGCAAAATAATCAAGAGGATATACATGCTGAGAAAGAAAACTCGGGCAGTCACATTATATGAAAGCAAAACAAAGACAACTGACTTGCCTCTTTGAGGAAGTAGGTTCTGCTTTATGGTTTAATGAACTTCCTGCATCACCACACATACAACATGAGCAGAAGAGGAGAAGATTTATTGATCATGAGTTTGGAGACCTTACCTACTCCGGAAATGTTGTCATTCAGGTTGTAGAAATCAGCATCCAGTTCTCCCATTCCTTTTTTCCGTTAACAAGTGACACAAACAAGATGAAAGCAAAATGGAATTATATGTCATGGTTTGGAGCAATAATGCAAATAAAGGGTCCATAAACTGACTCCAATCATGAGGGAAACTATAAACCACACTCAGAACGATGCTGGAAGTCCTAACAAGCATATACTTACCACCTTTTGGACAAGAAAGTTTGCATTCCGGAGTAGCGGTTGACAAGTTCAGCAAATTGAGAATATCGAGAGAGTGGTGTTCTCTTAGGTGTTGATTACTATTGTTTATATCATTAGTACAGCTCTCAGAGCCAACTGTGAGCTGATGCTGATGCTGTTGCTGTTGCTGTCTCCTCTGCTCAAAGTATTGCTTTTGCCTTCAGGTTCAACAAAGACAGAATTAAAAATGTGAGCACTAGATGTCTACGATATCATCAATGGGAAGCATATGCTGAAAAATTTTCTCATAACAGAGAAAGAAAGGGCTTACATACCTCTTCTTCACTGACGTGTGTGACTGAATGCCGCAAGAGATGCCCATAAAACGATCACAAGTCAGAATTGAAACAAATTATAAGATAACTAAGCTATCATCTTAACACCCAGAGGTTTTATCCTCACACAATTTATAATGGATCTCTAAATGGAAAAAAAAGCAAAAGTCACTCACAGCTGCCACTTTCCGCCTCGATCCTCCCATCCATTGCAGCATTCTTAGAAGCTGGTTCTTAAGATCCCGATAGGTAAAGCGTTCACTAGTTCCGCAATTTTACACTTAATTGACCACAATTTTGTCTCAATCGCTGAAATGACGATCTCAGCAATCACAAAACAAGGTACTGTTAGCAAAGTTAGGAAAATAAAATTGACTCGAAAAAGGTTTTTTTTATGTCGGCCTTATCTAGTTGAAGCCTTTTGGGCTTTGTTTGAAGCCATTAATTTCTAAGGTCTTTAGAACCAAACCGGACCGGCCGGTTCGACCCAAATAAATACGCTCTGAACGATCTTGTATCGTTCCCTTTCGTCGTCTTCAGTCTTAAGAAGCAAAACCTTCGGGCTTCGTCTCTTTAATGGCGGCCATTTCTGTAAGTTCTTCACCATCTCTTCGCTGCTTGAGATCGGCATGTTCCGATTCTTCTCCTGCTCTCGTATCCTCGACGCGTGTATCATTTCCGGCGAAGATTTCATATCTGTCTGGTAAATCTTCGAGCCGTGGCGAAGAAATGGGTAAGAGAATGGAGGGAATCGTTAGAAGCGTCGATGGGATTATCTCTGATGCATCTTTCCCGGAAGCTTCATCTGCGACTCCAAAATCGAAGTACTGTGAATATTTCTTTTAATTCGTTTCCTTTGCTTGAGTTTTTTTTTTTTTTAAATTTCGTAATTATCCGTTCCTATTTGATATGTAATTTAAAGCATCTCCATTTTGATTTGTGAAAATCAACATTTTCCATGCAATTATGTTTGGAATTGATTGATTTTTCTCCTCCCAGCTGTGCTCACTATTCTATTGATTGATGTTATGAGAGCTATACAATATCTGATCCCTCTTTTATTTCTGATTTCAATTACTTGACTTTGTTGATTCTTTATAAAATTAAATTCCTGAACCGTGTTCTATCACTAATGTTTTCTTTGTACGGTAAAGCAGGGTGAGGAAGCACACAATTTCAGTATTCGTTGGAGATGAAAGCGGAATGATTAACAGGATTGCAGGAGTCTTTGCGAGGAGAGGATACAATATTGAGAGTCTTGCTGTTGGTCTGAACAGAGACAAGGCTTTATTCACCATTGTTGTCTGTGGAACTGAAAGGGTACTTCAGCAGATCATCGAGCAACTCCAGAAGCTCGTTAGTGTTCTAAAGGTTGTCATTTTCTAGATCGTACTTCTCAGTTTCTACTTCACGATAGTGTCATCAACAGCATCTTTGCGCATCAGCCAATTTGCTTCTTCATTACTTTAAGATTTTAGTGGACTTTTTCGGATTATGTTCAAAATTTGGATTTGTGCTTAGCATATGCAATCATGTGTGTTGAAAGATTACATTTGCGATTTCCTTTTCCATTCCCTGAATCGACTTTGACTTGCCAATTAGGTTGAAGATATCTCAAGTGAGCCGCAAGTGGAGCGTGAGCTGATGCTTGTAAAAGTGAATGCACATCCAGAATCCAGGGCAGAGGTAGTCTTCCTTGCCTATGGGAAAGAAGAGTTTACTGTACTTACTGGTTGCTGTTGATCTAGTGCAGAGGTGGTGTTTATTTTCTTTCCAATTTTGACTAGCTTATGTCTAATGAATTTACAGATCATGTGGCTAGTTGACACATTCAGAGCAAGAGTTGTAGATATTGCGGAACATGCATTGACTATTGAGGTACATCTGCTTATCATCTATGTTGTTGGTGATATCTGTTTCGTTACCTTTTGAAACTGGTGATAAACCACATGCAGACATTGTTATGGGATGTAGATTCAGTTTGTGTGTATTAAGGTTATCTGACTGTCTACTAATTTAATATAACGAGAATACCCTATGCTTATAATCTGCATTCTGAATTGTATTGCCTATGCTGATTTCTGTAGGAGTGCTCAATGTTGTTTATGAAAGTTAGAGAAGCAGGACCATAAGCATATTGTTCTTTTTACCTAGGTTATGAGGACATGGAATAAAAATAATTGGTTTCTCTAATTTACATATTTCAGTTTTTTAGTAATAATTTTAAGCAATCTTGCAGGTAACTGGAGATCCTGGAAAAATGATTGCTGTAGAAAGAAATTTGAGAAAGTTTCAGATCAGAGAGATTGTACGGACAGGAAAGGTAGTGTATTTTTGGAATAACTAGATTGTATGGCTTTTGTATATCATCTACTTTGTGCTTTCTAATGTATGTATGTAATAGTTGCATCTTTGAGTGCGTATAAAGACATATATCTCAATGACTTTCACTAATTTAGGGAAAATGGAATGACAATTTTAAATAACAGATAGCACTGAGAAGGGAAAAGATGGGTGCAACTGCTCCATTTTGGCGATTTTCAGCAGCATCCTATCCAGATCTCAAGGAGCAAGCACCTGTTAGTGTTCTTCCAGGTAGCAAAAAAGAAGCCATGGTCCCTCAAAATGAAACAACAGCAGGGGTATGTGCTTCTCTCCCCCTTAGATTGCTTAACTTCAGCTTAAAGTTCCTCACTTTCCTTTCAAAGATCTTGGTTGCATATTAATAGGTTTGGCTATTTTATGAAGTTAAACGGAACTATAGATGCCATTGTTTTTTTCTCCCCTTTATGTGGTGGCTGCCTGTGATCAATTGGCACTGCAACGGGGAATTGTACAATCTTTGATGGTCTATAAGTGTTAATATGCTTGCATATAGCTGAAAACCTTCAAACTAATGTGCATTTCGTGGTGCAGAAATTTTTTGAAGCATGCAATTCTAATGCCCTTTTCGTTTTTGAAGCATGAAATTTTCCAAAGTTTGCTAATCGCACTGCTAAAAGTTATCTTTTCTTTTTAAATGTAGGGAGATGTTTATCCCGTTGAGCCAACTTCTGACCTCATGGTACATCGTGTTCTCGACGCTCACTGGGGACTTCTCACTGATGAGGATGTAAGAGAGTTATTTGTTATATAACATCTATTGAAACCACCATATGATCTGTTCCATTTTTTTTTTTTTTTTGTCACACGATCTGTTCCATTAATTTGCTAAATAACAATATGAAAATCCAGTTATCAGAATGTGGTTTGCATTACAAGAATTCCCCTTATTTTCCATTCAGGCTGTCTGGGTCTGGGACTCTGAATTTCATTAATCAATTCTGTTAATAGTATGGACCATTTTCCTATATTTAAAGTTAGACATGGTTAGGTGTGCTTGATTTAGTTACATTAATGATAAATCAATGGAGTGTGTACGATAGTTGTGGAGATTGTATTTAGTTACTTACATAGCAGACTTTGAAGGAGTTAGGGTTTTCTCTAAGCTGTATTGTTTTATTAAATCCTAGTTATTCTTTTCTGATCTTTCAGACGAGTGGACTACGGTCGCATACGCTATCTTTGCTTGTAAATGATGTTCCAGGAGTTCTTAATATTGTGACTGGTGTTTTCGCTCGAAGGGGATACAATATTCAGGCATAGTCTTTATCTCTCTCATACGCGCACACACATTGTGTTTGGGGTTTACTGATACACTGAAAGATCTTCTTTTTCTTTAGAGCTTGGCTGTAGGACATGCTGAAACCAAGGGCATTTCACGCATTACAACAGTTGTTCCTGCAACGGATGAATCGGTCAGCAAATTGGTGCAGCAACTTAATAAACTCGTAGATGTGCATGAGGTGAGACTATAAAAAGCAACTTTCTTTCTTATATATTAAACAGTTTGAATGTTCTTGATGACTCTATCTTTCCTTTGCTATCTTAGACCTATTACCCTTTGTTTAAAACGTAGATTAGAGGAAGAGCTTCTGCTAACTCTTTCTGGACTTTCCTATATCATTTCCTGGTCTTGTGTGTTTACTCAAATGAGATCTCTAGTTCTAAGAGTCAAACTGTACAAGCTTGATGAAAATACTTCTGAGCATGATGTACCTTAACTTTCCAAGCAGTTATTTACTTTGTGAGAATTTCTTCAGGTCCATGATCTTACTCATTTGCCATTTGCTGAAAGAGAACTGATGCTGGTTAAGATTTCCGTGAACGCTGCTGCGAGAAGAGATGTCCTGGACATTGCTAGTATTTTCAGGGCTATAGCTGTTGACGTATCCGATCACACAATTACTTTGCAGGTAAATTCATGTCTCATAACTTGGATTTTCTATTTTAGGTGTGATGGCATATAAAGATGAGAAATCGTGTCAATTGGAGATCTCTGAAGTTTCTCATCTGTTCATAGGTCTTCAACTTGTTTGACATAATCAGAGTTCCGTTTGGAAAAATATATGAAGCAGACTTGGATTTTCCATTTTAATCTATTTTCTCCTTTAGTGTTTTGGATTAAATACTGAAATTTGTTGGCTGTGGATATAGCTTACTGGGGATCTAGACAAGATGGTTGCACTGCAAAGGTTGTTGGAGCCCTACGGTATATGCGAGGTTTGTTTCGCAATCAACTTCATCTCTGAGTGAATGATATAATAAACCCGTGAATTCTTACCATGCTGCTCCAATTGTTCGGATAAAGTCGAAAGATTTAGTTGTAGTCTTTTAGACTTAAAAACAGAGGAGTAAAATCTATCTAAGTCTCTGGTAAAACCAATAACCAAAGCTGAACCCTTTTTTCTGATATATATAATTCTACGGCGTCTGGTTGGGCTTAGAACAAGAAACAGTTTGGCAAGCAGTGCTACTGTTGACTTATGCATCGTATTGATCTTTCTAATGAACAAATCAATCACAGGTAGCAAGAACCGGACGCGTTGCATTGGCTCGTGAATCAGGAGTGGACTCCAAGTATCTTCGTGGATACTCCTTTCCTTTAACAGGTTAACCAGAGTGCATACATGGAACAGCAGAAAACTTTTGAAGGTAAGAGTTTAGTTACACAATTTATGAGCCAACGCAAATAGGGAGCCAGGAGAGACTGCGTAGATATGTTTGTGACTTTGTTTATTTTACAATTATCAGGTTTTTGGGTTTTTTTTGGCTCCATTTCAGTTCCTTTCTTTTTGAGAAAAAAAAAAAAAAAGTTGTTAGGCTTAATCTTCGTTCGTCTTCTTTTTCCAGAAGTGATCTCGCAAGATAAATAAGTCATTACTACTCCTATAAAGTTACTGAGATCGCTAAATGACTAAAGAGAAAAACACAAATGGACTTTGTAAATGTTAAGAGTCAAAAGTCAAACTAAGTAAGCGTTGACTGAGACGGACGTGTACCTAAAATGTTTGTCCCTACTTAGTTATCTTCTAGAAACTCGATTCACTTGCATTAATAACTTAATGTGACTTTTATCTGTTTAAATATCTGGAACTTGAAAAAAAAAAAAAAACGATTATTTGGTAAACATTGTAAATTCCTCTCTAATTTCAGCCAAAATTTTGCACTTTGTTCTTTTTCCCCCGTTGGAAAATATCGTGGAATAGACTTATTCATGTCTTTTAAAATCCACATCGCACGTCTATAATAATTTAATTTATTAACAGAAAGTAGGCATATTACTTATCGGACTTAGCAATTAAGCCAAAAGTAAATGTGGTACCCACTAATTTGTCTCATAACTATGCATCCCATATACTATCACCCATATTTGCGGTTTCTCTTGTTGTCAAAAATAGTTTCTTTCCCTTTTGTCCGAGTAAATACAATTCATTTTCAAATACTACATCAATCTAGTTTGGTTTGGAAAATATACTAGTTGTAGAATTTTTAGAAAACATTACTCTTTCCACTCCGTTTTATAAACTGTTTCAGAGATTTATTTATGTTTTTCAGTTTTTTTGTTCAACACTAAAGTTTATTTTTTTCAAAACCAAAAACTGAATCAACTTCACCGTTTCGTTCCACCTATATCGTCAAATTACTGGTTTCGAAACGGTGACAAAAGTAATTCAATAATATTAACGTCCAAATAAAGTGAAAGTCCATGCGACTGTTACTCTTTTAGCCACTTCAATAAATGTCACTTCACTAAATATATCTGACCATTTTACGTGATTATTCTATTTTAAATCGGGAAAAGCTCTATTTTACTTCTCTAAAGGAAAAATGTCAAATAAATGTCCCAAAAATTTTATTTTTATGCGCGAATTATTGCGTGTTTCAATAAAACTCTTGAATTTACTACAACATCCATTTTAATTCTCTAATGTTGTTACCGTGTCCAAAATTAGGCATGTCGTTAAATCACTAAAACAGCCGTTAGTTTGTCCGTTTGATGCAAAACTAAACATTTTAATAACACACTCACACCCTTCTTCTTCTTCATCAACCCGATTCATCATCCCCAAATAACAAACGCTTCTTCTTCTTCACAAACCCTAACGAACACGAGCACTTCTGCTTCTTCTTCTTCACCAAATCGATTCATCCCCAATTCACTTGATTTCTTCAGCCATTTCATACTTTGTAAGCTCCGAGATCGGCGAGAAAAGACCGGAGAAGCCGGCGGAGATGGAGTCGGAAGAAGAAGGAGGGGACCTTTAAAAGATGATGCTCTGTTTTTTTTTTTCCACCTCCTCCAGACATCGATAATGTGGATCCAATCAAACCCTGATTCGTTACAGGACTCAAGAATCGATTGATTCGCTGTGAAGCTAACGAATTGGAGAAACGGCGAGATTTTGGAGAAGGATCTCAAGCGGCGATTCGAAGAATCAGATTCTCCGGTGTGATTAACGGTGGTGATGAGTCGTTGTGGATGAGTGAAAGTAGAGCTTCAGCGATGTGAGAAGCCGCTCTTTGAAACGGAGACTTATGGTTACTGTTGAGATGGTGATTGAGCCAATTAGCTCCGCCGCGTTGAACAACTGCTCGATGATGGGATTTGTAGTTGCTGGTGATAAAGGAGAAGAAGACATTGAATGTTTTATTGATTATGCAAGATCTTGCTAATGGATTGATGATTCAGTCTTCAAAATGGTTATCGAATAAAGGTTTCGTTTTGATTCAGTCTTCTTCTCAATTTCAAATGAATAATTCAGTAAGTAGAAAGCTTTCAGACAGCAACTACAGAAATGGGGTTTGAACTAAGAAAGAATATAAACAGAGTTGTGGCAATACATGATTTTAAATCAGAAAAGATCCAAATCTGGAGTACAAACAAAAAGAAGAAGAAGAAAGTTACTCGGGTTTAAAATTGGTTTTTTTTTATTGGGTTTCATTGATTGATGAAGAAGAAGGGTGTGAGTGTGTTATTAAAACGTTGAGGTTTGCATCAAATGGACAAACTAACGGCTGTTTTAGCGATTTAACGATATGCCTAATTTTGGACATGGGAACAAACATATGTTGTAATAAATTTGAGAGTTTTATTGGGGCAAGCGATAGTTCGTGCATGGCATTTATTTGACCTTTTTCCTCTTCTCTAAATATAGTAATATACCCTTTCAGCTTTGGAGTTTGGATCATCGGATGATATGTGATATCAAGCCTTCTTTTTTTTCTTTTTTCTTTTTGACATATGATATCAAACCTTAGATTTGAAAAATGACACTTTTGCTAGAAAAGTTTATTTTTTCGATATGCAATTATGCATATGATGAAGAAAAAGCACAATTATTAAAAAAAGCACATGGTCGGTTTATGTTAATTTGTCTGTATTGACTACAAAATTATCGGGCACTATGAATGGATCACTAATTTATTTATTGCTTTCTCGACGGAAGAAATATACTATATTATATTCTTCTGGTCTTCTATGATGGATAATTCATTAAACTGTAATCTCCTTATTTCTTAAATATTTTGTACTAGGACAGTTTCTCAATTCAACTTGCAGTTTATAACCGTAATTTTAGGTATGGTTGTTGACCACTATACGTACAAATTTTTTAAATTCTCTATTATTATAACACTAGTTTGCATTTTGTAATAAGATCATATTACTAAGCTAAGAAAATTCGGTCAAACTAATTATTTAATCAGTTTGTACCAAAAAAAAATCATATTTGGTTAGAAATGTGAAAAAGTTGTCTTTTAGCCGTCCTTAGTTTTTGTTGTACAAGACAAATCTTTAGTTACATCATTGTACAATAAAAAATGAGAAATCGGTAATTAACTAACAAAGTGATGAACCAAAAAAACAGTGATACTGACTTAAAGTTTTAACAACGATTATAACTAGAGTACATATATTTTTTATATATTATTTGGGAAGTACATTTATAAATAAACATTAAAAAGTGTTAATATTTACATCATATTGCCATTACTTCAAAGAACAAATTTTAACCTCTCATTAAAGGTATTTTAGTCATTAGTAATTATGTGATCATTTAATTAATTAATTATAATTTTCGTTTTAATTAATTAATTTATTTTAAATTTTTTGAAAAGTAGTTAAAAATAGATTTTACGAAGATTTTGTTGATTTAATTAAACACACTAATTAAATTAAATTAAATTAAATGTTGATTTAATTTTCCAAAAATAAGAAATTTAATATAGATTACGATTGTTTTTGGAAAATTTAAAATAAGAATTTATGTAAATTGTCAATTTTTTTTACTTCTTTACAGATTATAATTTTTGTTTTAATTAATTAATTTATTTTAATTTTTTTGAAAATTAGTCAAAGATAGATTTTGTGAAGATTTTGTTGATTTAATTAAACACACGAATTAAATTAAGTGTTGATTTCATTTTCCAAAATTAAAGATTTGATGTAGATAGCGATTTTTTTTGGAATGTTAATGTTAGTGTTAGTTTCTCTTTATAATATCGAATCGATTAATAGATTTTTAATAGATTTACAAATGTTAGTTCATATTTGATTTAGTTTAACATGATGTACAATTTAACATACCAACTAGGATATATCCCGTGCTATAGCACTGACAAATTGCAATTATAGAAAAATCTCCGAAAATTATAAAATCAGAATATTAGAAAATTGTAATTCTTCCAAAACTTTATGAAAATTATAATATCAATTTTTATAATATCGAATATTTGTTAGCACCTAAAAACAGAATTAAATCGGTTTAAATTTTTCTTTAAAATCTTCCAAAAAATCGCTATTTATATCAAATCTCTTATAATTTTTGTAAAATTAAATCAACATTTAATTTAATTTAATTAGTGTGTTTAATTAAATCAACCAATTCTTCACAAAATCTATTTTTAAATTTTTTCAAATTTTTTTTAAAAAAATTATTTGAAACGAAAATTATAAATAATTAATTTAATATTTAATTAAATGGTCACATAATAATTAATTGACTAAAATACCCTTAATGAGATATTTTAGTTTGTTCTTAGATATAATGACAATGTGATGTAATTATTAACATTTTGTAAAGTTTATTTATAAATGTATTCCCCAAATAATATATGGGGATGTCACATTGTAATTTAATTTTCAAATCTATTTAAATTGTAAAATTTGGTAATTAAAACAGAACAAGATATAATTAAAATTCAAATAAAAAATATCCAAAAATTTCTGCTGGGAACAATATATCGCAATATCCAATATCGCTAATAGGTATACTATCTTTCAACATAAAAATATATTCAACGAAATCAATCTTAGAATATCATGGGTTAATATTTTCCAAAAAATCTTAATTAATATCTTAGAATATCGTAATCTTCCAAAACTTTATTTCTTTCTTCGGTTAAATAAAAAAAAATATCCTGATTTTGTATATAATTTTCTCAACAGAAAATTTCTAATATCGTCGAGTATGAAAGATTGGTTTTATATTTCTGATTACAAAATGTTTACGCAGATATTACAAAGATTCGAGATTATAAAAATTGATATTATAATTTTTGTAAAGTTTTGAAGACTTATAATTATCTAATATTCTAATTTTATAAATTTTGAATATTTTTCTATAATTGTAATTTGTCTGTGCTATAGCACGAGATATATTTTAATATATATATATAACAAGTTATATCGTCTTTTAGTTTTTCCTTGTTTAGACTTTTAACTCGGATTAGGTGACATGGCACCATCCATAGAAAACTTTATTATCTCTTATTATAGAGTGAGGTCAAATAAAAGCGTGTAATTTAAAAAGAAGGCACTAACAAAAAAAAAAAAGAGTTTGTGGCTGCTGAAATTCTTCAAAGTGATGATGATGCTGATGTTCTGCTTCTGACAACATTCTCTCTCTTCTCTTTTCGCAGCTTCTTCTTCATCTACGGCTTAAACAACAACAAACTTCACACAAGTGGTCAGAGAGCACAAAAAAGGCTGAAGCTTTTTTCAAACCCTTGTTGAATTTCGAGCTCTTTTGGTGTTTCCTCTTGGTCTTCTGGAGGTACTGAATCAGCTTCAATCTGATTTTTTTCTTCTCCGATCTTTAATCGATTCCAAGTTTCTTCACAGCTTGGGGGCGATTTGACATGAACTCTGGAGTCTTCTCTCTAAATCGTTTCCCGTAAGTTGGTTTTTTCTTCTTCTTGCTGCTATACATGGATTCTTCGAGGTGATGATGTCACAAAAGCTTGCCTTTTTTGTTTTCTCGAGATTGTGTGTAATTAGAGATTAGGGTTTTTGTTAGATTTGGGGAGAATAGATTAGCTGGGTTTAGGTATTTTGTTGATAACGACGATAAATTGGAGTAATAATAGATATATGACTATAATGGAGGAGAAGCAGAACAGTCCTGTGGGAGAGAAGCAACAGATAATGGAAGAGAAGCAGAATTGTCCTCTGGGAGAGAAGCAACAGAGCTTTAATGGTATAATATTAAACCAAACACAAGAGAAGCAGACGAAATCAATGGAGAAACAACAGAGTTTCCGATGTGTGGTGGATAATCAACCGAGAAAGGCAAGAGCTTTAGAGAAACAAGTGAGTTTCCAAGGTGTGAATGTAGAGAATTATCAGCAAAGCAGACTCGGGAGATCAATGGAGAAGCAACAGAGTTTTCGAGGTGTGAACGTTGAGAATCATAAACGTGGAGTTTTGGAGAAGCTACCTAGTTTTGGTAAAGCAACAATGGAGAGGCAGAAGAGTTTCCGTGGTGGGTTTTTAGAGAAGCAGAAGAGCTTCCGTGTGGTGATGGAGAGGCAATTGAGTTTTATAGGTGAGAGGAGGAAGAAGAATGAATCACCTGGGAAAAGAGGAGACTCGTCTCTTCATATCGCTGCTCGAACCGGGAACTTAGGTAAGTTTAAAGAACTGATTCGAGGTTGTGGCGATGGCGGTGGGGAAGAGTTGTTGTCAAAGCAGAATCTTGAAGGAGAGACTCCTCTTTATACTGCAGCAGAAAATGGGCATTCAATTGTTGTTGAGGAGATGTTAAAGCATATGGACCTTGAAACTGCTTCCATTGCTGCTAGAAACGGGTTTGATCCATTCCATGTCGCAGCCAAACAAGGCCATCTCGGTATAAAGATTTTTACTATCTTCAAATTTTCTCCATTCTCAGTGGATTCTTCTCTTTATTGGCTTGTCTTCTTTTGCAGAGGTTTTGAAGATACTGTTGGAGACATTCCCTAATTTGGCAATGACAACGGATTTATCATGTACAACTGCGTTACACACGGCTGCAACACAAGGACATATTGATGTGGTGAATCTTCTTTTGGAGACAGACTCTAATTTGGCTAAGATTGCTAAGAACAACGGTAAAACTGCGCTTCACTCTGCAGCAAGGATGGGTCATGTAGAAGTGGTTAAATCTCTGATAGGTAATGATCCAAGCATTGGCTTTAGAACCGATAAAAAAGGGCAAACTGCTCTTCACATGGCTGTAAAAGGTCAGAATGATGGGATTGTTGTTGAGTTGGTGAAGCCTGATGTTGCGGTTTTAAGCGTTGAGGATAATAAAGGAAATACGCCATTGCACATTGCCACAAACAAGGGGCGTATTAAGGTAATGGCTCTTTACTTTTCTCAGTTATCCAAAATTGCATTGTGGCAACAGTAATAGAAGGGATTCTTCATCATGGAATGATCCTTTTCCCAAGTTTCCAGTTGATGTTAGTTCTCATGTAAACTGTTAATCGACTTCTCTGCAGATAGTACGGCGTTTGGTATCTTTTGAAGGCATTAACCTCAACCCTATAAACAAAGCTGGAGATACGCCACTCGATATCGCTGAGAAGATAGGAAATGCAGAGATTGTGTCAGTTCTGAAGGAAGCAGGAGCCGCTACAGCTAAAGATCTCGGAAAGCCTCAAAACCCAGCTAAGCAACTAAAGCAAACAGTCAGCGACATCAAACACGAGGTACAATCTCAGCTTCAGCAGTCCAGACAAACAGGTGTAAGAGTCCAGAAGATAGCAAAAAGACTCAAGAAGCTTCACATTAGCGGTCTAAACAACGCTATAAACTCAGCAACTGTTGTGGCTGTGCTTATTGCCACGGTGGCTTTCGCAGCAATCTTCACAATACCTGGTCAGTACGAAGAGGACCGGGCGAAAGGACCGTTGCTAGGACAAGCTCATATAGCAAACAAAGCACCGTTTCTGGTCTTCTTCATCTTTGACAGCTTGGCATTGTTTATATCCTTAGCTGTTGTTGTGGTGCAGACTTCAGTTGTTGTCATTGAGCAGAAGGCGAAGAAGAAGCTTGTGTTTGTGATCAACAAGCTCATGTGGTGTGCTTGTTTGTTCATATCCATTGCCTTTGTTTCTCTCTCTTATATTGTTGTTGGCAAAGAGGAGATGTGGTTGGCTGTGTGTGCCACTGTGATCGGCAGCACGATTATGTTGACTACGATTGGTGCGATGTGCTATTGTGTGGTCATGCATAGAATGGAGGAATCTAAATTGAGGAGCATAAGGAAAGAGAGAAGCAAGTCTCAGTCTTTCTCTATGTCTCGTATGCCATCTGATTCAGAGATTCTAAATGGTGAATACAATAAGAGAATGTATGCCCTCTGATTTGTAGAGAATTTGAACAATGAGATCTCAGAATGTAAGAATAACCAGTATATACTTGTAGTTTGTACCTGTAAGCCATTGCTATTTGAGCTTCTCGACTAGAATAACAGATCTGTAATGAGTTCATTAACTGTGTAATGTCTACCTTACGAGAGAGAAGTTCGTTGTACTCTGAAGAACAATCTCAAAGCAATCTGCTCTTTTCTGATATCCGATGAATTAAAGAATGAAAATGAAGAAACTATAAATGGATGTAACCCGAATCTTAGTCGTGAATATAAGAAATTTAATCTCCTACTGGGTCTGGATGCATTTGTTTTGATGGCTTCACAGTTCTTCTGCTCCTAAGATCTAGCTATAGTTGTGATGTTAGCAGGAGTCACCATCAACCCCGTCTGGTGGAGTCATCGGTTCCGTGTCTGGTGCTTCCACCGCGGTTAGGATCTGTCTGGTAACAAGTGGAACCCTCTAGATTCTTTGTCATACTGATTGTTTTAGAATTAGCGAGACTAAGGGATTTGGCTGCTGAGGAGCGGTGGCGGACTTTGATAGAGTGGCTTGTTGTTCTGGTCGAGTAACTTCCCTGAACGATTATGATCAGGGTCACTTCTTTGTCACAACTGTCTTCACACAGTGAAATTTGTTGGATGCCATCAACGGACTCCTCTGAGGTGTGAAAGTCTTCATGATGAACCTTCACCTGCAGAGAAGCATCTGGTTTTATAATCCCAGCTCCTGGAGAAACCTAGACAAAGTTTTTTTCATAATAAAATCATTAAATCTTGTCAAGTCGTATGGCGAAAACAGCAATTAATTGGCGTAAAAGGAGAATAATAACCTCAAGCCAGCGAGGGAGACCAAATGTGCCTCTCGAATGGTTCTCGGGTTCCTCTCCATCCTCTCTTACGAGAGTTTGACCCTTACAGACGATGTTGAAGATGGCTTTACTCGAGTTTGAAGTGTTTCTAATAGTAAAGATGAATGTGTCCTGACTATGGAGAAGAATGTTGTTGGTGCTCACTGATGTTTCTGGAACCGATTTTAGTTCCTCGAACATGGATCTGAGTTTCTCATTGGACCTTACTATTTTTCCCAGCTCCTGTCTTCGCACAGATTTATCGGTGTGAGCTATGTTAGCATGAAGTTTGCACCGCACGGGTTTGTGATCACTCTCAGTCACATCCATGCAAGCTTCATACCTGCAAACACAACTCATAGGAGGGTGGTGGGAAGAGGGACGGGGAAAGAAAACAGAGAAAAGATCAGAAGATTGCGGGATGGAACATTACATTACAGTCGATGAAACTACAGGGCACTGCAAACTGCACTCCGAATATGAGATTGATTGGTTGTCTCTATATATAACTCTGTCACACCACGCGGGTATTCGCTTTTTCTCCCCTGAATCATACCCTGGAGATAGGAGCAGCGTAGAAATTAGTTACATTTTCCAAATCTTTCTCTTCCTATAAGCTTGTTTAGTTATTGAGAAATTAGAGCCAAAAACTCATGATAGAGCAACCAGGAGAAATTTGCAGAGTATTTCAAATCTATCTTTACCTCCAAGACCTGGTTTATTCTTTTCGAATTTGTAAGTCGGCGGGAAGGTGATCAACGCCTCACGCATTCCTTGGAACACTTTTCCCTCGTTCATCTCTTGCCTAAGTTGGTCTTTCTCTCTGAGCCAATCAAAAGATCGGTGTGAAATGAAGTCCCTCGCTTCATCGTAGGTTATACCAAACAACCTGTAATTGAAGTCACCGAAAAATGCAACCAGATCTGCTGCTGCTAAATCAGACTTCTCCTCTTCAGTGCTGATGTTTGTATTCTAGAAAACAGAGAAAAAGAACAATAACATTAGTAAGGGACAACAGCAGGAGCTAGAAACCGAGATTGTGAACCAAATATGTAAATGCTAATATGATAAGTTCTTACAGTGTTATTCTTTAGCGCTTGAGCAGATGTTGAAGCACCAGCTGCAAGAGAAAGGGCCCATGGCAAGCCAGAAGAATAAAGCAGCCAAAATAAGTACGTGGAGAAGACAAGTGAGCAAGACAAAAACAGGTACGGCACTATACCAGCTGCAGCAGTATATACACTTTGTCCTTTGGAGAAGACCATTGACCGATATATGTGATTGAAATCCGCGTTTCTCCGAGTAACTGCCTCCAAGTGAGCAGCCAAGTGACAGTTCACAAAGCACATAATTCGGTCATAAACTCTGATTCTCAAACCCACACCTCCCTGTTTTTGACAATGTAGGAACATTAATATGTGAGCAATAAGATCAATAATGATGACTCATCCTAATCGGAGGTTAGCCATCAAAATCCACTATCATTGAGTATTCGATTATACATCAGACTAACTGATTTTGTATTAGACAGAACCAAGTGAAATATAGCTATAATGACAAACCTTGTTCCCAATGGCGCGGCCAAATCCACATGGAACTGCTGCGACATCAAGATCTCCGACATGTGTTCTAATACTCTTCCTCACCCTGAGCAGAAAGTTATAAGACATGAGGTGACAAAAGATGGTTAATCTGGAATATATGATTTAACTTTACACTCTTAAGAAAGGTGAAAGACTTTAGGTGCTATGTAAGGAAATAAAACTACTGTTGTCTGATCCACCTGCAATCACTCGAGAAACACACAAATGTAACACGTCTGAAATGACTTTTTCGCCTACCAAAGAGATATTAGAAGTCCTGCCAACTGCCTTGAACCCATACGTTCGAAAGTATTTCTCTCATCCAGTGCATTTCCAATTGCATCAAGCCACCACTGGCCCACGGCACTTCCTTCAACCCCTACCTAGAAACGAAAAGAAAATATTTGCTGACTTAAAATAAGTAGACAAACAGCATAATTCCGCAAGCAACAGTTTAAACATGCGAAGACAGTTTTTCTTAATAACTAGTGATCCTAGGTAGTACTGGACCGGTTTTGCCTACTGTAGTTGGGTTAATGATCTGCTCGACCGGTTTTAATTTAAGAAAAAATAGTCATGATTAAAAAACTGTAAGAATAGGAGTTACCGTTTCCTTAGCAGTAGACATGGCCAGGAAACCAGCCCCCATATCCACCTCTTGCAAGCCAACAGCGACAATGCCAACATCTGAAACAGCAGAACCCAGCCAAGACACAAGCGCTCCGCGTGAAGCCCGTCCTTCACCAACATTCCAGGTACCAATCAAGATTTTAACACTGTCTTGTCGGGCATATGTCATTTCCTTTTTAGACAATTCTGTTCGGATTACGCTGTCTAGAGGTCCTGGAGATGTCACATACCATCCTCTTACACCACCATGAGTGGCTAAGCTAAAAATGAAACCACCACCTGCTGCTAGCTTTATCACAGGTTCATTGTGTGAAACCCAGCTTGCAATTAGCTTTCCGCCAAGATCCAAGACCTGGATGTAACCACTTGCATAACCCACATATATTCGATCACCAAAAGTGCAAAAGCACAGAACAGCCTGCTGATGATGATTCACCTCCCGCAAGCGGTTTCCATTTCCGTCCCACTGAGCAATTACGCCATTCATGCTTCCAGTCCAAATTGATCCATCTGCCGCTATCGCAATAGCTTCTACTTTCCTAGTGTCTTCTGCGAAAGCTCCTGTACTTCTAGTGGCAGCTCGACGAACAGCTCCTGCAGCTCCCATTATGGCATGGCGCGATCTTTGTAGAAACCCCTGTGATTTTTCCTTTTTTGGTGCGGAGAAGAACTTCACTTTCGTTTCTTCAACTTGTTGACCTTGCGTTGGTGGCATGTCCACACGATTTTCGACTTGCCCATCAATATTAAAAACTTTCAGAAGCTCTTTATTCTGAGCATCCCTGCACAGATAGATCTCTTTAAATTATTATAATAGAACCACGACAGAAAGAATTCCAATATTGAACACTAATGTATGTCATTATTTTCAGAGGAAAAAGGTCTACCAAATTGAGAACGAGAGGTGCTGCACAGCCCACACTTTAGCTCTTACTGTATCAACTAACAAAAACTTGACATCTGACGAAGATATGCTGCATGTACCATTGACAGTAACTTGGCTCCTCAGGTCAATGCCGGACCTCTCCACTAACAAGGCGGCCATATGCTTCTCCTCCGGCTTAAGCACAAGAGACTTCTCTAAAGAATCCAAAGTCCATATTTTTATCACACCGCCATCAGAACATGACCACATATCACCTGCATCATAATAAGAAGAGACAAAAAGATTTGAGAATCCAAATACATACGAACTATCAAAAACTAGATTAACCCTCGGAATAAGAGAACACTAACCATATGAGCTTATGACAATATAATTCACAGGACCACGATGAGCTTGCCACGAGAGTCGTTCCTTGAAAGGCTTTGAATCATCCGCAATAGTCGTAGCCGGCTGATCCATTTTCCAGGCCTTAATTTTGCCATCCTTATGGCCTGTCCACACAAGCCTATTGCCGTGGTCAATCATCAAACACAAGGCAGGCAACGTCGGAACAGATTCATGAAACGGCGCCGTATCCTCATCCCCTCGCCGTACCTGCCCGCCGAGGCCACAACCAACCTCGTATGCTTCCTCCAAGCTCCAGAACCTGACGCCGTTCTCTTGTCCCGCCCATAGCTGACTTTCTGTACAAGCAATGTTTCTCAGAAACTTTCCCGTCTGTGTCTCTCTTAACGGGTGTGGTCGGAGCTCGAGACATGGCGGCCGTCCGGGATTCACCGCAGCATGCACCGGCACTCTGAATACGTCAATGCCGCCTCCTGCGCCAATGAATTCTGGAAGGGACTCGGTATAGTGCTCCCCGCCGCCGTCATTTTCACCGCGCTGTGATGCTGGTTTGGATGGAGGTGTGACAAAACCGTAATTCTCCCCGTTACCTCTTTCGCCACCGGTTCTGCCATTGATGATGACTACTCCTTCGGTGGAGAACTCGCCGTCGGAGGAATCAAAATAAATAGCTTCGGAATCCGACGTTACAGAACTAGAGCCCTCGTCAAGGCTAAATTTGCGGATCGGGTGGTGCGGCTTCTGTTCATATTGCTCAACATAGAAATGCGTCTTACGCGGTGGCAGCGGATGAGCAGGGACGAGTGATGCCAGCGCCTCCCGCTCATCTGCTTCAATGATAACCGAATCCATGGAAGAAGATCAAAAGAACTCGGGAAAATGAAGAAATTTGGAAATCGGAACGAATCCAACCATGAAGAGGAAATGAGAAGGAGAGGTGGTGGGAGTTTGAGAGAGAGCGAGAGAGAAAGGGAGAAGAGAGCACGTCACAAGAGAGAGAAACATGGTGATCAAGTGTTTATGGACGCCAAGTCTCGGCTTCTGAGACTCATAATTTATCATGTTCTATAAATAGCAATTTCAAAAAAAACATATCTTTCACATTCAAAAGATTGATTACTTCTTCAGTTCATACATTTTCTTCAGACTAGAGAAGAAACAACTTTACATAAGATCACAAAGGAACAACTTTACATAAGATCACAAAGATCACAAGGAACAACTTTACATAAGATCACATAAGGAACAACTTTACATAAGATCACAAAGGCTTATGCTTAATTGACGCTTACATCGACTAAAGGAATCTGTTCTTGCGAATTATCCACAGCATTCAAACAAGGTGGTTTTGCAGCTCCATAATAGAAGAAGGCCATAATTTTTGAAAGCTCATCTGCTATTCTAATGCCTGAAAATATGTTCAATTGTTCTAAGTACAACAAAAAGGTTAGAGATTCCGGTACTGAACGGTTTCAGGTTTCGAGACAATACCTTTCTCACGGTATAGTATCTTTCCAGCTTTCGTGAAGATGATCTCTGGGAACACAGATACATTCAGAGCAGAGACCAAATCTGTCTCAACCACAGCATCAACAGCAACACACTGGAAGTAATAATGAACCAGGGGGATTAAGCAAAGACCAAAATAAACAGTAAGATCCAGGAATGGATTTAGAATTGGTAAAGAGATGTTCAAGACTTACTCTTGGTGAAGGAAGTCCACAATTCCATATTACCTGAATCGCCTTCTCTAATTCTTCCCTGATTTTTTCGTTTTCCTTTGGCCTAAAATTAGCCAATACTATATCAAATTCCAATTTTAAACCTAGAACTACTATAGTCAGGATTGAAAGATTCCACCAGCATGTCGAATTTAAGCAATACGAGATAGCCAGACCTGTCTAAAAATACAATAAAGGTTGGAACTTCTAAACACTAAAGTGAGTTGAATCCATAAAAAAAAACAGCCCAAATAACAATCAAATTTAGGGATGAGCATAAAAACTAATGAACCAAATTGCAGAAAGAGTTCTAAGTGTGTAGCATTTTGAAAAGCATAAGCAAGCATGAAATTTGGCATAGCCAAGTATAATGAAATGAAAGAGACCACTAGCAGAAAAAGTTTTGACAGTATAACAAACTGTTACAACCAACCTTTTGTAGCGGTTGTGAACAAGAACCATGAGAGGACTGATATCTTTGAACACTGTCTCCTCCCATTCTGCAGTTGTGAGATCTTTAATCGGGCGTATATAGTTATCATCTTGCCAAACAATCTCCTTCTCACTATCATCTCCTTCATTATCATCATCATCATCATCATCATCCTTCTTTTCATTCTTAATCGTTATCTTATTAAAAAACTGGTTGAAACTAAACCCCCAACCATCAGCATCTTCAGGCCAATTAGGATCCTCTTCATTCACAACAAGTGGATAATCAGCAAGAAGCTTTTGCATCTTCCTCCTCTTCTCAACCATATCAATCTCTTCCTCTTCTTCGATATCAGGATGCTTATCAATCACCTCTCTTATCGTCTTTCTCCATTCCCGTCTCTCTTCTGGATCATCGAGACTCGCTTCATCTCCTGATCTTTTCCCGCCAGAGGTATCTTTTTTCACTTCATCTTCCTCATCTTCACTGTCACTTTCTTCTTCTTTTTCTCTCCATACCTTCTTCCCAAGTTTATCAACCAAGCCAAAAGCTTTCACATTTCTTCTTGACCTCATAACATTCCACTTCTACCCATACGTCAGAGCAAAAAAGGTTTCAAATTTAAACAATTTGGAACTCATGAAATCAAAATTAGAGAATGATGTAATCGGAAACTAACGGAGGAGGAGGCAAGCTTCACCGAACCAAAAACGTCAAAACGATCTCTTTTGAAATGGGGAAATAATGGGGAAGGGCTAAATCCATTTTCTTGAACAGGGCAAGTGAACTGTGTCGAATAAGGAAGAATCATTCCTCCTGAAACAAAATTCAAACCAAAACAGATGAACAGAATTGAAGAAATCGAAAACCCAGCGAGATTTTTCAAGTTCAATTCCAAAAATTGAATCGCCGAGAGAAAAAGGATATAAGGGGAAGAAAATAGAATGGAATAAAAAAATCAACAAACCTTGAGTTGTGTTGTGGTGGAAACAATCTAATGCTTGAATTTGCCACTCGATTTGAAAACTGTATCTGCCTCTGCTTCCTCTTCTTCTTCGCCAGCAACCAAAAAAAAAAAAAAAACTTAAAACCCTAAAAAAAACATCGGTTTTGTTAATTGGGAAAGAATCGTACACCAAAATTTATCAAATAATATCATGACACGTCAGAAACAAATAATTTTTGTTGTTGTTTTTGTTTTTGGAAGACATTATAAAAGTTCTCCATTAAATTTTGTTTTCGCTTTTAAGACGGTAAACTTGAATGTAAATATGTTTTAGAATCACTAATTATGTTTAAATTTATCTTTCAACAGACAATTGAATTAAAAAAAAAAAAAAAAAACCAATAGGAAATAGAAGAAAAGTTTGGATTTAAAAAAGAGTTTGGTAAAAAAAGAAGAGGGAAAGACATAAAAGACAGTTGGATTAGGAATAGTAAGACGAAATCAAAATCTATTTAAACAGTAAACCTCATCTCCTCTCTCATTCACCCTAGTCTCTCGCTACCAATCTATTTCTTGTTATCTGTTCCTTGCGGAGAAAACAACACTTTCTTTCGTAGTCAAGTAAGTGTGCCTGGAGATGGATCGTCTCGAGGCTGAATCAGAGAGATACCGGAGAATATTTTCCGACGTTCCAAGGAGAAGGAGAAGCAGGAGGAACTTCGTCACAGAGAGGACGATGCCGGAATGTCAGGCTCCACCCTCGTCTCCTACTGCTCCAACTCCAGCTCCAGCCTTAGCTTTTGTTGTAACTAGACTCACTAGTCTCCGTCAGGATGACGCTGGAATGTCTGGCTCTAGCACCGGCTCCTGCTCCAGCCCCGGCTCCAGTACCGGATCCAACTCGGTTCCAGCTCCAGCTATATCTCCAGTATTGGCTCTGGCTCCGGCTGGATCCTGTTGTAACTATAGATTTTGACAACTACGGGCAAAGAAGCTCTGCTATTGTGACCAATCTCTCTATATTCTGGACTCTAGCTCTATTTCCGTGCCATGCAAGTTTTATTTTTCTAATAGTTTACAATAGTTTGCAAATTAGAATTATGAGAATTAAAATTGCGTTTTAGGGTTTTTACGATTCTTTTCGTGTTTTCTTATGAAGAAGTTGTTTAGGATTAAATTTTTTATTCAATTGCTTTGAGAGTTGATAAAAAGAGCCATAAAAGAGTTTTGTTTTGTTCTTTCTTATTTGCGGTAGATCTCACGATTATTTTCAACAAGTTTTTTGCAATTTTCTTATTTCCTCTACGTAGTTTTTTCGATTTAATTCCTCTTTTATGTCGACGAGGTTTGGGTTAGTTATGACTTATGAATTATGATATATACTTTCTCTGTGTTTTTTCTTCTAATTGTCCGGATTTTCATTCGTTATAGTTCCTTAGTTTCCTTAAAAAATTGTGAATGGATGATAATTAAATACAGTATATTGTTTTTTTCTGGATAGTATTTTCCCACATCCTTAATTTCATACTCGAAAATACAAATGTTATTCTCTGTTTGAAACCAGTTCGAGATTTGTTGCTTAAAACAAATGTGTTGATGAGTCAATGCTATCATGCAATCGAAAAAGCCAATATATCAGTCATGACTTATGGAGCTCACTGATCTCTGTCACAAACCCGCAACTCTAGTCCCGGTTGTAACTAGATGTCACCAATCTCTGTCTATAGTCGACTCTAGCTAGCTCTATTGCTGTGCCATGCAAGTTCAGTTTTATTTCAGGCATTTCTTTGGGTGTTTTTTGTTAGTTTTTCTTTGTCCTTAATTCTGAGTGATTTTTAGATTGTGATGATTTTTAATGCATTATATGATTCCTTAATTGTCTGAAGGATGATGTTTAATTTTGGCAAGTTATATATCCAAATTAAATACCTTTATTTCATACTAAATAATCGTCACGCGAAACACATAAACTAGTTTGAGTAAGTGCTTTAAGCAGATAAATTACATAACACAAAAGATTATTCACACAAATTCAGTTTAGTAGGAGACGATATTTAGTAGGATATTAGACGATATCAGCAACAGACAGAGACATCGATCTCACAGAATTCAGAAAAGAATATATACATATATATATATATATAATAATAACAACTTTGACTCAATTGGTCTTCTAAGGAGAGAGTGATGTTATGAGCGTCGAGAAAAAGCCAAGCCGTATTCTTCTGCTGAGCCTCTCTGAAGAATACTCAACTAGCATGTTCCATAGGTCTCCTACAGTTAATTCTTGCAAAGCGACCCTCTCGGTCAGTTTGTAATCCAAATGTGTATAAGAGAGGCTCAGCAGAAGAATACGGCTTGGCTTTTTCTCAAAGCACCGACCGCATCCCCAATTCTCTGTCTCTGTGGTTTCCTCCACGTCTACATGAATCAGAGCAACGCGCAGTGCATAGATCATGAAGATGTAGTCGGTGTTGCTACAGGGAATTGGGGATGCGGTGCTTATGGTGGAGATCCTGAGCTCAAGTCTCTTCTTCAGTGGCTTGCTGTTTCACAGGTCAAATCTTATACTCTTACCTCCAACAATTGCTTGATTACCAAACCATGGCTTTGTCGGCTCACAACATTGCATTCTTCTCAGGCAAGAAGACCTTTCATGTCTTACTACACTTTTGGATTTGAAGCACTCCATAATCTAAATCAGGTTTAGTCTCTCATCAGTCATCACTACATCGAATTACAAAACAAAGGATGGACTGTGGGAGATCTATGGAAGAAGCTGGTCAAGTATTCGAACCAGAGGTTGAAGAGCAAGAAAAGAAGAGAGCCTAAACTTGGTTTGTTTGATTGGCTTATTTCGATCAAATCTGCTTTAATAGCATTGACTCAAAACATTTGTTTTCAGCAACAAATCTGAGTCTGGTTATACTTTTCAGACATAGAATAAATCATTCGTATTTTGGAGTGAAGTTAATATGAAATAAAAGGCAGTGAGAAAATACTATCCAGTGCAAAAAGGAAAATGAAAAAGTTCCATTGTTATCAATTTATCATCATCCAATCACATTTTTTAAGGAAGGTAACGAACTAGATTGAAAGAACATCCGCACAATATAACATAGCACTTAAAACTCCCAAAGAAAGATAATAACTATCAAATACAGATCTGGATATGGAGCTGGAGCTGGAGCATAAACAGGAGATGGTGGTGGAACCAAATATCCCGGCATGGAGACAACTGAGTAATTCCTCCTGCTTCTCCTTCTCCTTGGAGTGTCGACAAATATCCTCTGATCACTCTCTGCGTCCATCCTTGCGCACACTCGGGAAAATTTGTATTGCTTTCTCCGCAAGAACGGATAACAAAGAGTCGATTGGAAGAGTCTGTAGGGTGAATGAGAAGAGAAGAAGTTTACTACTTAAACCGATTTTCATTTCTTCTTACTCTTTTTCCTACTCCACTCCTTTGTTGTCTTTATCTATTTTTTCGCAAAAAGTAATTTAATTTTGTCTGTATTTTTCTTGTATTGCGATTGGCCGTTCTTTTCTTTTATTTAGTAAAATATATTTTTATCATAATTAGTGATTTTCAAATATAATTAAGTCGGAACCCAAAAGGAAATGCATAACAAACTTTTATATTTCCTTTCACTCGTAAAAAAAAGGAAGAATTTATTAGTCTGTAACGTGTCACGAGGTCCGACCCAGAGGACAGGTAGGCTAAGCGGCTTAGGGTCACTAATTCCTTTTATGTTTTGCAGCTCACCAGTTTTGTTTTATGATAATGGTTATATCTTTAGAGCCACCAAATTTGTTTTTTTTAAAAAACATTTGATACAATTTTAAGTACATATTAAAGCTTATATTTTTTCTATATCACAAAGAGTGTCATTTCGACATGTTTTACATAAATTAAGAAAACTATGTAAATTTCTAGTATACCATTTATAAATACAACTACAAAAAACTTTTTCTAATTGTAAGTTGAAATAATTAATAGGGATAAAATGAGATTGGTTTTAAAAACTGTGTTGGATATACTTTTTGTTATGAGCTTTGAGAAAAAGCCAAGCCGTATTCTTCTGCTGAGCCTCTCTTATACACATTTGGATTACAAACTGACCGAGAGGGTCGCTTTGCAAGAATTAACTGTAGGAGACCTATGGAACATGCTAGTTGAGTATTCTTCAGAGAGGCTCAGCAGAAGAATACGGCTTGGCTTTTTCTCGACGCTCATAACATCACTCTCTCCTTAGAAGACCAATTGAGTCAAAGTTGTTATTATTATATATATATATATATGTATATATTCTTTTCTGAATTCTGTGAGATCGATGTCTCTGTCTGTTGCTGATATCGTCTAATATCCTACTAAATATCGTCTCCTACTAAACTGAATTTGTGTGAATAATCTTTTGTGTTATGTAATTTATCTGCTTAAAGCACTTACTCAAACTAGTTTATGTGTTTCGCGTGACGATTATTTAGTATGAAATAAAGGTATTTAATTTGGATATATAACTTGCCAAAATTAAACATCATCCTTCAGACAATTAAGGAATCATATAATGCATTAAAAATCATCACAATCTAAAAATCACTCAGAATTAAGGACAAAGAAAAACTAACAAAAAACACCCAAAGAAATGCCTGAAATAAAACTGAACTTGCATGGCACAGCAATAGAGCTAGCTAGAGTCGACTATAGACAGAGATTGGTGACATCTAGTTACAACCGGGACTAGAGTTGCGGGTTTGTGACAGAGATCAGTGAGCTCCATAAGTCATGACTGATATATTGGCTTTTTCGATTGCATGATAGCATTGACTCATCAACACATTTGTTTTAAGCAACAAATCTCGAACTGGTTTCAAACAGAGAATAACATTTGTATTTTCGAGTATGAAATTAAGGATGTGGGAAAATACTATCCAGAAAAAAACAATATACTGTATTTAATTATCATCCATTCACAATTTTTTAAGGAAACTAAGGAACTATAACGAATGAAAATCCGGACAATTAGAAGAAAAAACACAGAGAAAGTATATATCATAATTCATAAGTCATAACTAACCCAAACCTCGTCGACATAAAAGAGGAATTAAATCGAAAAAACTACGTAGAGGAAATAAGAAAATTGCAAAAAACTTGTTGAAAATAATCGTGAGATCTACCGCAAATAAGAAAGAACAAAACAAAACTCTTTTATGGCTCTTTTTATCAACTCTCAAAGCAATTGAATAAAAAAATTTAATCCTAAACAACTTCTTCATAAGAAAACACGAAAAGAATCGTAAAAACCCTAAAACGCAATTTTAATTCTCATAATTCTAATTTGCAAACTATTGTAAACTATTAGAAAAATAAAACTTGCATGGCACGGAAATAGAGCTAGAGTCCAGAATATAGAGAGATTGGTCACAATAGCAGAGCTTCTTTGCCCGTAGTTGTCAAAATCTATAGTTACAACAGGATCCAGCCGGAGCCAGAGCCAATACTGGAGATATAGCTGGAGCTGGAACCGAGTTGGATCCGGTACTGGAGCCGGGGCTGGAGCAGGAGCCGGTGCTAGAGCCAGACATTCCAGCGTCATCCTGACGGAGACTAGTGAGTCTAGTTACAACAAAAGCTAAGGCTGGAGCTGGAGTTGGAGCAGTAGGAGACGAGGGTGGAGCCTGACATTCCGGCATCGTCCTCTCTGTGACGAAGTTCCTCCTGCTTCTCCTTCTCCTTGGAACGTCGGAAAATATTCTCCGGTATCTCTCTGATTCAGCCTCGAGACGATCCATCTCCAGGCACACTTACTTGACTACGAAAGAAAGTGTTGTTTTCTCCGCAAGGAACAGATAACAAGAAATAGATTGGTAGCGAGAGACTAGGGTGAATGAGAGAGGAGATGAGGTTTACTGTTTAAATAGATTTTGATTTCGTCTTACTATTCCTAATCCAACTGTCTTTTATGTCTTTCCCTCTTCTTTTTTTACCAAACTCTTTTTTAAATCCAAACTTTTCTTCTATTTCCTATTGGTTTTTTTTTTTTTTTTTAATTCAATTGTCTGTTGAAAGATAAATTTAAACATAATTAGTGATTCTAAAACATATTTACATTCAAGTTTACCGTCTTAAAAGCGAAAACAAAATTTAATGGAGAACTTTTATAATGTCTTCCAAAAACAAAAACAACAACAAAAATTATTTGTTTCTGACGTGTCATGATATTATTTGATAAATTTTGGTGTACGATTCTATCCCAATTAACAAAACCGAGGTTTTTGTTAGGGTTTTAAGTTTTTTTTTTTTTTTTGGTTGCTGGCGAAGAAGAAGAGGAAGCAGAGGCAGATACAGTTTTCAAATCGAGTGGCAAATTCAAGCATTAGATTGTTTCCACCACAACACAACTCAAGGTTTGTTGATTTTTTTATTCCATTCTATTTTCTTCCCCTTATATCCTTTTTCTCTCGGCGATTCAATTTTTGGAATTGAACTTGAAAAATCTCGCTGGGTTTTCGATTTCTTCAATTCTGTTCATCTGTTTTGGTTTGAATTTTGTTTCAGGAGGAATGATTCTTCCTTATTCGACACAGTTCACTTGCCCTGTTCAAGAAAATGGATTTAGCCCTTCCCCATTATTTCCCCATTTCAAAAGAGATCGTTTTGACGTTTTTGGTTCGGTGAAGCTTGCCTCCTCCTCCGTTAGTTTCCGATTACATCATTCTCTAATTTTGATTTCATGAGTTCCAAATTGTTTAAATTTGAAACCTTTTTTGCTCTGACGTATGGGTAGAAGTGGAATGTTATGAGGTCAAGAAGAAATGTGAAAGCTTTTGGCTTGGTTGATAAACTTGGGAAGAAGGTATGGAGAGAAAAAGAAGAAGAAAGTGACAGTGAAGATGAGGAAGATGAAGTGAAAAAGATACCTCTGGCGGGAAAAGATCAGGAGATGAAGCGAGTCTCGATGATCCAGAAGAGAGACGGGAATGGAGAAAGACGATAAGAGAGGTGATTGATAAGCATCCTGATATCGAAGAAGAGGAAGAGATTGATATGGTTGAGAAGAGGAGGAAGATGCAAAAGCTTCTTGCTGATTATCCACTTGTTGTGAATGAAGAGGATCCTAATTGGCCTGAAGATGCTGATGGTTGGGGGTTTAGTTTCAACCAGTTTTTTAATAAGATAACGATTAAGAATGAAAAGAAGGATGATGATGATGATGATGATGATAATGAAGGAGATGATAGTGAGAAGGAGATTGTTTGGCAAGATGATAACTATATACGCCCGATTAAAGATCTCACAACTGCAGAATGGGAGGAGACAGTGTTCAAAGATATCAGTCCTCTCATGGTTCTTGTTCACAACCGCTACAAAAGGTTGGTTGTAACAGTTTGTTATACTGTCAAAACTTTTTCTGCTAGTGGTCTCTTTCATTTCATTATACTTGGCTATGCCAAATTTCATGCTTGCTTATGCTTTTCAAAATGCTACACACTTAGAACTCTTTCTGCAATTTGGTTCATTAGTTTTTATGCTCATCCCTAAATTTGATTGTTATTTGGGCTGTTTTTTTTTATGGATTCAACTCACTTTAGTGTTTAGAAGTTCCAACCTTTATTGTATTTTTAGACAGGTCTGGCTATCTCGTATTGCTTAAATTCGACATGCTGGTGGAATCTTTCAATCCTGACTATAGTAGTTCTAGGTTTAAAATTGGAATTTGATATAGTATTGGCTAATTTTAGGCCAAAGGAAAACGAAAAAATCAGGGAAGAATTAGAGAAGGCGATTCAGGTAATATGGAATTGTGGACTTCCTTCACCAAGAGTAAGTCTTGAACATCTCTTTACCAATTCTAAATCCATTCCTGGATCTTACTGTTTATTTTGGTCTTTGCTTAATCCCCCTGGTTCATTATTACTTCCAGTGTGTTGCTGTTGATGCTGTGGTTGAGACAGATTTGGTCTCTGCTCTGAATGTATCTGTGTTCCCAGAGATCATCTTCACGAAAGCTGGAAAGATACTATACCGTGAGAAAGGTATTGTCTCGAAACCTGAAACCGTTCAGTACCGGAATCTCTAACCTTTTTGTTGTACTTAGAACAATTGAACATATTTTCAGGCATTAGAATAGCAGATGAGCTTTCAAAAATTATGGCCTTCTTCTATTATGGAGCTGCAAAACCACCTTGTTTGAATGCTGTGGATAATTCGCAAGAACAGATTCCTTTAGTCGATGTAAGCGTCAATTAAGCATAAGCCTTTGTGATCTTATGTAAAGTTGTTCCTTATGTGGTCTTATGTAAAGTTGTTCCTTGTGATCTTTGTGATCTTATGTAAAGTTGTTCCTTTGTGATCTTATGTAAAGTTGTTTCTTCTCTAGTCTGAAGAAAATGTATGAACTGAAGAAGTAATCAATCTTTTGAATGTGAAAGATATGTTTTGTAATGTCTTTCTTAATGACAGAGACAAAAAGCCAAGCCGTATTCTTCTGCTGAGCCTCTCTTATACACATTTGGATTACAAACTGACCGAGAGGGTCGCTTTGCAAGAATAACTGTAGGAGACCTATGGAACATGCTAGTTGAGTATTCTTCAGAGAGGCTTCTTGGCCTTTTCTCAAAGCTCATAGCATCGCTCTCTCCTTAGAGGACCATTTGAGTCAAAGTTATTATTATATATATATATATATATATGTATATATTCTTTTCTGAATTCTGTGAGATCAATGTCTCTGTCTGTTGCTGATATCGTCTAATACCCCACTAGATATCGTCTCTTACTAAACTGAATTTGTGTGAATAATCTTTTGTGTTATGTAATTGTATGATTATCTAAATGAGTGAGGCGATTAAATGAGTGATTATCTAAAACCACTAATGACTAATAGAAAAAAGATTTTGTAGAGATTTCATATATATAGAGATTATCTGAAACCAATAAAAATATATAGAGATTATATAATCTCTATATATAAGATTTAGTAGAGATTATATAAGATTTAGTAGAGATTTGACCGTTTGAGTCAAAGATTTATATTTTAGCTAAAAAAAAAAATTTAATAGTGTTGTAAACTGATAAAACTTATTAATGAGATAAGGAAATATATATATATGAGTCTTGGGATACAAGGGAAAGATAAAACCCTAATGGGCCTAATGGGGCCGGTTAATGAGTCCACAAGATGTTTTATAACATTCCCCCTTGGACGAAATAACCGTGCCTGATACTCAACCGGGATCTCTATAATGCGCTGGGGAATGTTGCCTCATTAAAACCTTACCAGGAAAAAGAGTACAACACGCATTACTCCCCCTGATTTGAGCATCACTGTAGATCCTTAAGTCTACGCATCCCAATCTGATAAATGAGCTTCCGGAGTGTTGAAGTCGGCAATGATTTGGTGAATAGGTCGGCTGAATTCTCACTTGATCGGACCTGCTGAACTTTGACCTAACCATCCTTCTGTAATTCATGAGTGAAGAAGAATTTGGACAGAATATGCTTCGTCCGATCCCCTTTGATATAACCGTCTTTGAGCTGAGCAATGCAAGCCGCGTTGTCTTCAAACATAACCGTTGGCTCCTTATCTTCGTTCATACCACAATTTGATCGGATGTGCTGAGTCATGGACCGTAACCAGACACACTCTCTACTAGCTTCGTGAATGGCCAAGATTTCCGCATGGTTAGATGAGGTGGCAGCGATTGTCTGCTTCATAGATCTCCATGAGATAGCTGTTCTCCATGCGTGAAAACATAACCAGTCTGAGACCTGGCACAGTGCGGATCCGATAGATATCCTGCATCAGCAAAACCAACTAGCCCATCCTTGTGTTGGTTAGTGTAAAACAATCCTAAGTCCTTAGTCCCTTGTAGGTACCTTAGGATGTGTTTAATACCGTTCCAGTGCCTTTTAGTTGGACATGAGCTAAAGCGAGCTAGGAGACTCACGGCAAAACAGATGTCTGGTCTAGTGTGACTAGCCAAGTACATTAATGCTCCTATGGCACTGAGGTATGACATTTCAGGACCGAGAACTTCTTCATCGTCCTTCTTTGGACCGAATGGATCGCTGTCCAATCCGAGGCTCCTCACAACCATTGGGCTAGTCAATGGGTGGGCCTGATCTATATTGAATCTCTTGAGTACCTTTTCAATGTATGCTGATTGATGCACAAGGATTCCATCTTTGATGTACTCAAGTTGTAGCCCCAAACAGAATTTAGTTTTGCCCAGGTCTTTCATTTCAAATTCTGCTTTTAAGCATTCTACTGTTTGGGCGATTTCACCAGATGTTCCGAGGATGTTTAAATCATCCACGTATACTGCTATGATCACAAATCCTTTGTTTTTGTATTTCTTGATAAAGATGCATGGACTGATCGGATCGTTTTTGTAGCCTACTCTGATGAGATATTCACTTAACCGGTTATACCACATACGTCCGCTTTGTTTCAGTCCATATAAGGATTTGTTCAGCCTAATGCAGTGCTGATCTCGAGATGCATGCTTATCTTTAAGCTCGATGCCATCTGGTAATCTCATATAGATTTCATTGTCCAGTGGTCCATAGAGATAGGTGGTTACAACATCCATTAACCGTAAATCTAAATTTTCTTTTATGGTCAGACTTATGAGGAATCGAAAAGTAGTTGCATCCACCACAGGAGAATAAGTCTCTTCATAATCGATTCCGGGTCTCTGTGAGAATCCTTGTGCTACAAGCCGTGCCTTGTATCTAACGACTTCACCGAGTTCGTTTCTTTTATGCACAAAGACCCATTTGTGGCCCACTGGTTTAGTATCGAATGGTGTCCTTATGATCGGACCAAACACATTCCTTTTCTTTAGACTGTTTAACTCCACGTTTATGGCTTCTTTCCATTTTAGCCAGTCTGATCTACGAGTGCACTCAATTATAGACGTGGGTTCTAGATCCTCTTGCGTGTGCGCAACCTCAAGTGCTACCTTGTATGCAAAGATTGCATCTATGTCGACATCTTTTCTGTTCCAATGAGTTCCAGACATGCTATAATTGATAGAGATTTCATTATTATTGATCCCTTCGGAACCTTGAGATTTGGCGTCCCAAACCTCTTGTATCGGTTCACTAGAGTGAATCTCAGCCGCGGTTATGTCTGTTATTTCAGGAATCCCGGTTTCAACCGTTGCACCTCTCTTTGGTTTCCGGGGATTCTTATCTTTGGAACCTAATGGTCTGCCACGTTTATTACGTGATGCAGACTCTGTAGCAACTTGAGTCTGTCCTTTTTGGACATCTATTCGTACTGGTGCATTACAAGCTGGTATGTACGATTTGGTTACTCTGTTCGGGTCAGCAAAGGAATCTGGCAATTGATTAGCTAGCTTTTGTAAGTGTATAATCTTTTGGACCTCTGAATCACATTCTAGAGTCCGAGGATCTTGCCATTGTAAGGATGTTTGATTCCATGAAATTTTCTTTACCAGCTTGTGTGTCTCTCCACCTAAGACAGGATATACCGATTCATCAAATTGGCAATCCGCATATCTGGCCTTAAATAGGTCTCCTGTGGTCGGCTCAAGATATTTGATAATGGTGGGAGAATCAAAACCAACATATATTCCCATCCTCCTCTGAGGTCCCATTTTAGTTCTCTGAACACCCAAATGTCTTAATATGGGAGATGTTTGGCTCATGACCCGTTAGCAATTGGGATGGTGAATATCTATGCTCACTAGATGGCCGAATTCGTATTAGTTCAGCAGCATGTAAGACTGCATGTCCCCAAGCTGAGACCGGGAGCTGCGACCTCATGAGTAATGGTCGAGCAATCCATTGAATTCGTTTAATGAATGATTCAGCCAATCCATTCTGTGTATGGACATGTGCCACGGGATGTTCAACCCTTACCCCCATGGCCATACAATACTCATTAAACGCTTGGGAAGTGAATTCACCAGCATTATCAAGACGTATAGTCTTAAGTGGGAAATCTGGAAAATGGGCTCGCAATCTGATGATTTGGGCCAATAACCTAGCAAATGCTTGGTTTCGAGAAGACAATAGACAAACATGCGACCAGCGGTCGATGCATCAATTAGAACCATGAAATACCGAAATATCCCACAAGGTGGGTGGATCGGACCACATATGTCTCCTTGGATTCGTTCCAGAAAATTCAAGGTCTCTTTAGACACTTTGGTGGTGAAGGCCGAGTGATCAACTTCCCTTGTGAACAAGCTGTGCACGTGAGGTGCTGAGGGAAAAATCGGTTTTCTTTAAGGGTGTGCCCTTTAGAACTTTGAATCAATTTACGCATCATATTCGTACCGGAATGACCAAGCCGGTCGTGCCAAATAGTGTGATCTTTGAATCATGCTTTAATAGCAACATTAGCCTCAATCATACTGACCTTAGCATAGTAAAGGCCAGTAGATAGTGCGGGTATAGTCTCAAGGACTTGTTTATGGCCGTGTGAGATCTTAGTAATCAGTAGGGATTCTTTGTTCCCTTCACCCTGGGTTTCGATGTGGAAACCATTTAGTCTTATATCTTTGAAGCTCAATAGATTTCTCTTTGAACTGGGTGAGTATAGTGCATCTAGTATTTCTAGATGTGTGCCGTTTGATAACAACACATGGGCTTGGCCGTGGCCTTCTATTAGGCTCGAGGTACCCGCTATTGTGTTAATGTTTGCGGTTTTTATTATGAGATTTATGAAGTATCTCTTGTCTTTTAGTATGGTATGGCTGGATCCACTGTCCACCACAATGATGTGTTGGAGCTCGTTCATAACTTTAATAGACAAGAGGTACGATTTAAATAAGTAATTAAATAAACCATTGCATAAAATAATGTGTGCATAAAAAAAAAATAATAAGTTCTGAAGAGCACAAATCAAAATCAAACAAAACCCAAATAAATATTGTCAATATATAGCAAATATCTAAATGTCGAAATCAATCAAGAAGGTCTGAGGTCTGGTAATCCATGTGATCAGCCTTGTCATCTTTGAAGTCACCTTCATAATCTTGGTTAACCAGATTAGCTTCAGGATGAGTTTTCCCGTGTTTCTGATAGAGATCACAAAGGAACTTGGGAGTGCGACAGTTTTTGGACCAATGATTTGACATCCCGCATCGGTGGCAAGGGGATGGATTGGTCGAGTTGGCTGAATGGGTCGGTTTGGAGATTCCACGACCTTTACCGCGACCGTAATTGAGGTTAGGTCGGTTGCCTATGTTCGAATTTCCACGTCCATTGCCACGCTTCCCATGTCCATTGCCACGTCCACGGCCACGATCAGAGGATCTGTCACGCTGGACGTAGTTGGATTCTCTCTTGGCTCCTTCGATTTGATGGGCCTCTGGTAGTGGGGCTGATCCCGGGGGCCTTTGAGCACTGTTCCTCATCAACAACTCATTATTTTTCTCTGCTAGGAGTAAGCAAGAGATCAAATCCTCATATGTCGCGTATTTCATCGCGGTATTGTTCTTTGAAGCACAATATTCTGAGTATGAAATGTTGACAATGTCTTTTCCAGCAGCTCATTGTCGACACTTCATCACCACATAGTTTCATGATTGAAAACGATCCGAAATAACTCGGAGTTGTAGGCGTCAACGGATTTGAAATCTTGGAACCGTAGGTTCTTCCACTCGAACTTGGCTTGGGGCAATAGGACCGTTTTCGATGGTCATACCTCTTTTTTCGGTGCCACCCAAAGGTCGAGTGGATTCTCAATCGTGAGATATTGATTTTGAGGCTCTCGGCCGGTGATGGCGGATATGAAATATAGCCTGGAACCGATCTTTGAGAGATGCGGTGTTACCATCGATGATGCATTCACCTAGGCCTTTGGAGTTGAGGAAAATTTTAGTGTCAAGGGCCCACTGGAGATAGTTATCTCCTGAGACATTGAGTGCCTCGAATTCAACCTTTTGAATGTTCGACATCTGAAAACATGCAATTGATTTCATTAAGTGATCATTCATTTCGGAAAAATAGCTTTGATGAATCTAGGATTCTTGGGTTATGGGATTGAAAAATAAACTTTCCTTAAATGAAAATTTGCTATTTATGGAAACTTTCTATTTTGGGGAAACTTTCTATTTTGGAAAAATTTCTATTTTATAAGGTTTCCCTGTCTTGAATAGGATTCGAAATTTCCCAATTTAATTAGGATTTAGGATTTGATAATTTAGGTTTTCCTTTTATTGATTATGATTATAAGGTTTTCTCTTTTTATTTAGGTTTTCTTTTTATTGATTATGATTAAATTTTTCCTAATTAGAATAGGATTTAGGGTTTTTAGGATTTTCCTATTTACAATAGGATTCTTACTTTTCTAGGTTTCTAGGGTTCATGCGATTTTAGGTTTTGGTTTCTGGCAATTTTAGCATGTAACCAATCATAGAAACAATCAATTTAAAACAACCTAGACAACCTCAATCAATCGGATTATACTTTAGGGATTTCGGATTTGATCCGATTTAGGTTTTAGGTTTTTAAAGTTTCGGCCATGGCTAAGTGTTTTCGAATTTGCGACTTTGGTTTAAGCAATAATAACTTTTCTAGCAACTTAAACGAGTCAAGCAATCAGATCACACAAGCAATAACAATCGCTTAATCAATCAAGATTCGTTTTAATGGTTACACTTTCTCTAGTCCGAATTCGATGGTTGGTTCTTAGCTTTTTAGGGTTTCGGATTTACCTTTCACCTTAAGGGGTTGTACGGACTAGAACCGGGAGCTAAAGACCTCGGTTTTGAACAGTAACGCCGGATGAACAGTAACGCGATGAACAGTGACGATGAAGAGTAACGCCGGATGAACAGTAACGCCGTTTTGGTGTTTTTAGGGTTTTAGGGAGCAACTCGTGCTGATAACGTGTTGTAAACTGATAAAACTTATTAATGAGATAAGAGAATATATATATATGAATCTCGGGATACAAGGGAAAGATAAAACCCTAATGGACCTAATGGGGCCGGTTAATGAGTCCACAAGATGTTTTATAACAAATAGAGATTTATATACCTTTGTCGCCTTGAGATAATCAGAAACCTATATAAGTAAGACTATAATAACTCCTCCCTGCCGCTTAACTCATTTCTTCTTGTGTCTATTTTTGATAACGATGGTGAGAGATGATGATCAACTCGAGCGTTTGCAGGGAGAGAAGAGATCGTTTGATATTTTATCTGTAGCGACGGAGAGAATGGTTAGAGCTTTTGCATATGAGGAAAAAGGAGAAACATCCAATGAAGGTCATGCTAGTGTGAAGGATAAAAAGAGAGAGAGGACGAGAACGAGGACAACGATGAGCTCCAGCTCGGGAAAACGACTGAAGAAGATTGATGAGTGCGAGAATCAAGACCCAAAACAAAACCCTAATCGTGATGGTTCTTCTCCAAGTTTGTGCCATGTCAAGAGGTGTGGACAAGTGGTTTCCAACAAAACGGTAAGAAGAAGAAAGGAGCCGGTTAGAGAAAGAGAGGTGGTTCAAGAGAGTGGGAGGACGCCGGAATGGCTGGTTAACGTGATGAGAGAAAAGAACGGTGTGGATGCAAAGCTGATATTTGTGAAGGTTCTTACCATGAGTGATGTCGCGAAAGGTCAGACACGTCTCTTGATTCCCTGGAACCAGATACTGGATATGGACTTCTTAAATGAGAATGAGTTAGAAATAATAGATGAACATTACAGAAAGATTCGTAACAAAGGACTGGATGTGAACTTGGTGGATTCTAGGGGTCGAAAATGGGAGCTTAACCTCAGGAGATGGGATATGAGGTCCTCTTCCTACTACACCTTGGCTACAGGGTGGAACAAGGTCGTCGCCTGTAACAGTCTAGAGATAAACCACAATCTTCAGCTCTGGTCCTTCCGCTCCCCACACAGTCTCTTTTTTGCCCTCGTTCCTCCAGATTCGGATCCAGCTCCATCTTCACCTCCGGCTCTGGTTGTTACTGTAGATTCATATATATCTCAAGCTGAGCCTCAGGAAGAGAGTGACAGAATATTTCCAGTTCCAGATAAAGATTGGGAGCGCCTAAATATATTGGTTGAAGTGTGCAAGGAGACGACTCGTCTCGAGGCTTTACAGGAGGCAAATAGGAGGAGCTCACTGGTCTCCGTTACTAGAGATGTTTCGGGCCTAGATTTATTGGTTGAAGTGTGCAAGGAGACGACTCGTCTCGAGGCTTTACGGAGGCAAACAGTGGTTGTAAACTAGAGATTCCGTCAAAAAACAGCTCTGCTATGTGACTAATTTCTCTCCATGTTTTGGTTTTTGGTTTTTTTTAGTTGTGGACTCTAGCTCTACTGCCGTGGCATGCCATGCAAGTAGTTTTATTTTCAGGCATTCGAAGATGGTTTTTTGGGATCTTTTGTCCTTTTTTTCTGGGTGTTATTCTTTTGGTTTTTTCATGTTAATTGGGTGTTATTCTTTTTGGTTTCTTAATGTTAATTGAGTGAGAGTGTTATTTTTTTTGTTTGGTTTTAATATTAATATTTACGAGTGTTGTTTAGACTGTGTTGATCCTTCTTGTTTGTTTGTTTTTGGCTAGTTTTATTTCCCACTTGCCTTTATTTCATATAAATAATCTTCTAAGATCGGATCAAACCAATTACATAAAGACTTTATTGAATGGGTATTATTAGACTTCACAATTCACATATCAGAAACAGAGACATGGATATATATATATATATATATATATATATATATATATTTCACATAATTCAGAAAAGAATATTATATGTAACTTTGACTCAATTGGTCCTCTAGGTAGACAGTGAGGTTATGAGCCACGAGAAGAAGCCAATCAATGTTCTTCTGTTGAGCCTCTCTGAAGAATACTCAACTAGCTTTTTCCATAGGTCTCCAACAGTCATTTCTTGCAAAGCGACCCTTTCGATCACCTGAAAAAACATATATATATATATATATATATATATATATATAGCATGTTTTTTTAAGGTCTTGAAATGGGAGAAAGAGTGGTTTCATTGTTTAATGAATTATGATTCTAATAACCTGATTGATATTTTGCAAGACTTGGAGGCCAAAGGTATAGTATGACATGAAGGGTCTTCCCGACTATAGAAAGTAAATCGAGAGTGTTTTCGCAGTTAAATGGAATGATAATTATGTTCTGCAACATAAATTGATGAAAAAAGAGAAGCATGCCTGTGAAATGGCAAGCCACTGAAGCATGATCTTTAGTTCTGGATCGCCTCCAAACACACCGCATCCCCAGTTCCCTGTAGCTACACCAATCTTCTTCTCTTCATGATCGATACACCATTTGTGAGAGCTTTCTACAACTTGGCTCGCCGAATCTGATGTAAGAGGAACATGCCGCTATGCGAAAACAAATTTAAACTTGGAAAAGTCAGGAAAATAAAATCTTAACGAGTATGCTAAATCCATGTATGGAGCAAAACTGATGGTCTTACAGAAGGTGATGCCTCAAGGTGAGTATAGTTAGTGTCTGTCTTGAGTGGGATCTTAAGAGATCTATCAATTTTATATTTACATTGATGCATGTATCCGCTAAAAGCTTTGTTAACCTCTCTATATAAACAAAAGAAGCAATTGAGCAATTCACAAACTATATAAAAAAGAAAGAATGAGAAATTGGCTGAAAGGCATGTTTTGATTACCGAATGAGGGCATTAAGTTTGTACTGTCCCATTCCCGGGTCAGGAATGGCATCTATAGCTATGACTCTCGTTTTTCGCCTCTTGAAAATGTCCAAATCCTTCTTGTCTGTGTAATCGCCAGCATATTGAAATGAAGGTCCATACCTGAATGGAGCCACCATGAGTTGGATTTTGTGAAGATCCTATAATAAGCTTAACATCTACTTAGAAGACCCCCCCCCACAAAAACATCTACTTTAATTCAATGATACTTACCCTGTATAACGCGAAAATCTTTCAACACCAACAATTTCAATTGCTTCATTTGCATCCATACGAGGCAAAAAGATCATGCCAGCGATAAGTTCTGGGTTGATCATGAACCTTATTTCTTCCTACATAGGTAGAAGTTTTGACATGTTCCACATATTTTAAGATAAGAAAAAACTTGAAACTAATTTAGTGGATGAGATGGTAGAGTTTTTAAGAAGAGTCGGAAAAAAAAAGGAAGTAAGAGTCAGACCTGTAGAGTATCATAACTCAGAGTAAGTCCTCCAAAATACTTATCTGCAAAATCCACCTCAAGAGCTTCACCTGGTTGATCTTCTATAGCTCCCGAGGTGTGAACCTACTCCAACACAAAATGGATCAAGAGGATAATAACCTAAAGCATACTCATGAATCATCCCAAAGAAATGGCTGGATTCAATGGCGAAGAAGGGTTGGTTATAAGTGTTTCTATGTTACCTCAATGGAGCAAAGTGGGGTGACGGAATTAGCCCATGAATCAGCCTCGGGATAAGAAACAAAGTGAGGATGGTATTCCAGCGGAAGAATTTTCCTCTCAAATGAAACAAAGCCGGTGGGCATACATCGACATATTCTTCCATAGTAACTGATAAGGCACTTTATTTTGTTTTCTTGCTTCATGCCGTGATGCATATACGGAAACCTTAAAAAAAAAAAAAAACAAGAAGGATGTGTAACTTTGGGGCATATATATGGTTGTAACTTGTAAGGATAATAAGGGAGCCACATACGAAAACAATCTATCAAAGTTGATTCCTTGAAGATTCTTTAAGCGTCTGTCAACTTCAGGGAACAAACAAAACAAGGAACATGCAAGAAGAGCTGCAATTAACTCCTGCAGAAGAAGGTAGCATATATATTAAGTGGTGAAAAAGTAGAAGAATAGAGTTATGAAGCTTGGTTGCAAAAATCAAGCAAATTCGCTTCTAAAGAGTACTAGAAAGTTACTATATCAAATTTCATTCAATGCAACACAAAGCATGTTTTTGTTTGGAGTCAAAGAGTATACCTGGCTAAGTAACACAATTCCAGCTTCTTGAGGGCCTAATAAACGAAGCCCGGACGTTATGCCATCAAGAACATGATCTGCCTCCTGATAATGTTTTTCTAACATGGAAGGTAATTGGAGAAGTAATCCGCACAATGCCGGAACCACCTCACCAAAAAAGTTGGCTGACTCTTCTCTGGAAATTTTCTGCATCACAACAAAAATATTGTATGTGAGTACTTTATGAGTGCCTTCCATTTTCTTAATGCTCCATGCCAGTTGTCCACCTTAAGGGAAATGAATCAAGAAAAAAAAACAACTAAGAAAAAGTAGATGAAAGGACAGAAGAAGTTACCTTGTCAAAGAAAAGAGCATACCCTTGTAACGTATAAGGTGCGAGATCAGATGCATTCAAAGACAGGGATTTCCGCATATTCGTGATATGCAAGGCAAGAGCCTCTCCCGAGTTAACCATTGACTCACTCAGTCCTCTAGACATTGTTTGGAGCTCTTCTTCAATAGAAGGTGGCCAAACTAGTGACGAAGACTGAGCCACAAGAGGCAAATACTGAAGAATTGACCTAAGATCTGCCCTCTTCTCCATCCTTATTGCCTGAAAGAGATTTGAAAAGTAGGAGATAAAAGTTTGCAAATGATTAAGGAAAGGAAATGGACATTTGATGTTGTATCTACATGACTTAGTTCGTTGACTATAGTAGCGTAAAAGAAAAAGAAACCCATTTGATTTTCTTTATAACAGATGGCACCAAAGTCAAACAGGAACACGTTTTCCTGAGGGACGAGTTCAATTCATTTACTCTGACAACAAATGTTGGTGACCATAGACTTTTCCCGGAAGATTTCAACATAACCCTTTAATTTCAACTGATAATACAAAAAGAACTTGTTTCATTTAAACAAAGACTCATTCAAACATTTGACCAAAACCATAAATCAGTATGACTAGCGCACCTAAACGAATTATGTTCGAGGATCAAGAACTGGTGAAATTACAACTGATTCAAGCTCGTAAGAAGAAAGTAATCACTTTTTACATATCTATGTGGGAAAGTGCATAGATACAGCATGGCGAATTTGCAGAGTCAAGGCGGCTGGATAGTCTTGTTGGTGGTAGCTAGAGATGGAAGTAGCCAAGGAAAGAAGCCAAGCTTGGTTTGCTTGTAGAGCCTTTGAGCAGAATATTCGAGCATCATGTTCCAAAGATCTCCAACAGTCCATTTATGGGAAAGAATCCACTTGGTCACCTGTCCTTGTAAGATGATGTATAAATTGCAAAATCAATTTAAGTTCACTCACGACCTGAACAGTACAATACTCCGGATACTCTATCCGCTTACTACAGACCCAATTCTTGGTAAAATGTCAGTTTTGAAATCAGAGGAGAAAAAGAAGAAACTGAAAGAGAGGTTCTAGAATTGTGCAGTTTTAAAGAGCAAGAGAGGTTACCTGATCTAGGTTTTTAAGTGCCTCCACTCCAAAGGTGTAGTATGATATAAATGGTCTTCGAGTCTGAAAAATAGCCATGACCGAATCAAGAAAGAAGTGTCAAATGAATAACGCTACATATCTCATCATCCAAACAAAAGCTTTGGAATTTTTGAATTTTCATTTTAGAAAATTTTAGCCAAAAGTGACATGGAGTGTTTCTTACAGTCAAAACACACTAAAGTCTGTGGTTTCAGAGAGAAATGATCTTTAAGTTTTTATTCTTATCGCCTATTGGTACTTAACTTGTACCCTTTATGGAAAATTATAATTTCATTTAGTTTAGCCGATGATGCAAAAAAGTACCTGGGAAGCAGCAAGCCATTGGATCATAGCCTTTAGCTCTGGGTCTCCACCAAAAACACCGCATCCCCAATTCCCTGTCGCGACACCATCATCTTCATGTTCCATGCAATCGACTCCTTCCACATAAAAATCTCTGACAAGATTGTTCGCAGGCTTTTCTCTATTCATATCAATTAGCAGAGCTCTGTCTGACTGATCAGAAACAGTTGACAATAACAAAAAGAGTTTGAAACACATTTATTTTTCAAAAGATTAATTTAAATTGGCTACTAATGAAAAAGGTACGAAAGGTTTGTAGGAAGATTCCAACCGCAGTACTTTCTGTACGCAGAAGACCAGAATCTCTGTCGTTCCTGGCAAGCTGAATTTCATTATCTCCATCATCTTTGAATAAATTCTGGTGCTGCCAAGACTTGCTACAATTTAAAAAGCCACATAGTGCCTTATTAATTTCCCTGGAAAAATCAGAAAGAGAGAGAGAGAAGGACAGATTAAATTTCAAGTGTAAGGAGAATAAAAGAGTATAGAAAGAAATTAGCAATACTCCAAAATGTTGTATTGACACAAACTGTAGATTGTCTGAAGAACCTACAAATGCCCAAGAGAAGTTTCACATACCGTAAAAGGCATATATCTTTGAAGTGTCTCATCTTCGGGGCACATAATGCATCTATTGCAACAATTCTGGTTCTTCGCCTTTTGAAGGTATCCATTGTCTTTCTGTCAATGTAGGCACCAGCAAACCGAAATGAAGATGCATACCTACAAAAGAAAACAATTTCATAGAAAATAAAGGCAGATAACTATAAAAACTTAACCACTATTCATAACTTGATAATTTAAATGCCAACTATCTGCCATTTCTAAGTCAGTAATACATAGTTATTACCCTTAGTTATGATGCATACCTACAACATAAGCAATAATATAGATGCAGACTTCTTTTACTATTTTTTTACCGTGCCTCAATCAGGATTTGTACAAACTGATCTGAAACGCCCTATTGGTCTATAGAAGTATCAAAATACAGAGACTAAGCAGCCAATATTAATTAAATACATACCAATGCTAGAAAACTACCAAATCTCACCCTGTGTAACATGAAAATCTTTCGGAGCCAACTATTTCTATAGCTTCATTGTCATCCATGCGAGGCAAGAAAAGCATGCCAGCGATTAATTCAGGGTTGATCATGAAGCGTATCTCTTCCTGCACAAGAATCCAATTAGATGTCAATAAAAAATCCTAAACCACTGATTTACAATAGATCTTTTGAACAAAAAAATCTAAAATGTAATATGAATCTCAAACCTGTACGCACCCCCTACTTAGGGAACCACCTCCAAGATACTTGTTCGCAAAGTCCACTTCCAGAGCATTGTCAGGTTGATCTTCAATTAACCCAGAAGAGTGAACCTGTGACAATAAAATCTGTCAGCAAAAAATAATGTACAAGCATTTGCAGATTTAGTGGTGCAAGGTACAGAAATCCACAACTCAATTCCTGTCACCTTAAAAGCGCAAAGTGAAATGTCAGACTTGCTCCAGAAATCAGCGTCAGGAGCAGTAGTAGAAGAATTGTGGTATTCAGCTGGAAGAATCTTGCGTTCAAATGAAACTGTCCCAATCGGCAAGCAGGAGCACATCCTTTCAAAGTAATGCATAAGACACCTTATCTTGCTTTCTTGACTTTCACTATAAACTTCATAAAGGCTCCTGAAAAGAAAGTCAGACTCTGATGTCGGACTGCGTGTTCACGAAGTCATAGAGTCCAAATGAAACTTACTCAAGGCAGGCCAGACAAGATACCACAAGTGAATTTTTAGATAAAAATAAAATCTTGACATGACATAAGCTAGCCAATGAATCATATAACTAAGTGTTTTTTCTCACAAAAAGCTAACCCAAGTCTAGCAGGTGAACTCTCAATGGAGACTGAAGCCCATATGCGATCTCTAGATGATTTGCTTTCGTTAGGCACTTCCGAGTGTGATTGTTATTGAAATACATATTCAAATTCCCTCTCTGTCGTAGTACTTTCTTGATTACTTATCACTTAAGCCAAATGACTGACATTTCAACATTAGACATTTCTTCCAGACCAGACTAATGTAGGCTTAATAATTAGGAAAAGTTTAGAAGACAAAGCGAGGGGTCACATACGCAAACAAATGATCAAAGTTGATGACTGGAAGGTGTTTTGCACCTCTATTATCATCCGGAAACAAACAAAAGAAAGAGCAGGCAAGAAGAGCTCCAATCAACTCCTGCAATATTGAAGGTCGAATAAGCAATAATCCATAGAGACACACACTCTATATCTTGAACAAAACCAGGTCATTATCCAGTAAGAACACATATATTCGACCTACTTTATCTCCCCATAAATCACTCAAGAGTCAGGAATAGAACCAAAAAAAAAAACACCTTTAGCTCAAATGTGGGATATATCACTTTGCATCAATACCTGGCTGAGGAAAACTATGCCAGCTTGTTGGGTATCTAACAAACGTAGACCTGTTTTAATTCCACTAACGATATTATCAGCATTATAGAAATGCTCTTCCAATAGCGATGGAAACTGAAGGAGTAACCTCGCCAATGCAGGGAGAATCTCATCGAACCATCTCTTTGATTCTTTCTCATCAATCAACTGCAATTACCAAGGAAAAAAAAAAAAAAACTTAATTCCCACTACTCAATTCATCACCAGAATTTGATTTGAACATACACTCAATTCCAAAAGCAATCAACAAAAATTTAATAGAAAACCAAATCACTTCGTCAAAGAGAAGAGCGTAGCCATGAGAAGCAGAGGGCTCGAGAGTTGAAAAAGATAAGGATCGTCTCATATCGGAAATTGCTTGCCATAGAACCTCTCCTGAGTCAACTCGGCTGTGAGATGGTCCTTCAGACATTGCCTTCAGGGCCTCCACCACGCGCGGTGGCCAATACAGCGACGAGGAACGAATTACAAGTGGAAGGTACGGGAGAATCGAGTTAAGATCTTCTCGATTCTCCATTTTCAGATTTCCTAATATCACAGTTTCTCACTTGCTTTTGAAACAGGTCTACGAATCGCTTCTGCTGCCGCTTGGAGAAACTCGAGTCTAAAAGTTGAGAGAAGGTGGAGGAAAACCGGTTTGCTTGAACCGGGAAGTAGGAAATTGAACCGAATAGATAATGTAGAGGTTTAGTGGGATGCAGCGGTTCAGCTCGGTTTGAAACATTGAGCCTTAAGAGCTATAAGCCCTTGAAATCAAAGTATTTTTTTTTTTGATGATTTTATTATTCATTTAAATTGGTTATAAAACGGGTATGTAACATGTTATTATTTTTATGTGTAGTAGACGTATACCCGGACATACTTGCGTTTTTTTTTTATCTATAATTTTGTTTTTCTATAACAATTTAAATAGTTTGTATTTATTAGATAATTATATTTATTTAATATTATCTATATCTTTACACTTCGCTACTAAATTACTTCGCTACAAAGTTATTTCGCTATGAAATTACTTCGTCTTTAAGTTTCTCTTTATATATATATATACATATATATGTAAGCACAGAAGAAGAAAATCAATAAGAACATAACTTCTATCTCTCTAAACTTTATCTTTCTAAAATTTTCTAGTTTATAACACGTTATCAGCACGAACCGCTCTTGATCCGATCTAAGTACGAGCCGATCTTAATTCGATCTTAAGGTATGATTTAATTTAGAATTAAATCAATTTAAATTTATATATTATTGTTTATATAGAAGGCTCTATCTGATTTAAGGTATGATTTAATTATAAATTAAATCAATCTAAGTTTATATATTATCAATTATATGAAAGGTTCTGCGTCTCAATTGTTTTAAATTATGTCGTTATTTACATGCTTTATAATTTATATATTGTTATATATGAGTAGATATCATGTCAAATTTGGCAAAACTCGATATCGCAGCCCTTGATATATATGGAAATAATATGGGCATTAGATGCAAAAATGCATCTATAAGCTAACGGGCTTCTTGATGTCATTGACCTTCTTTTGATAATACTCATCTTGATATGATATATTTTTTCATTGAATACAGAAGTGATAACGAGTAATAAGATAAGTAAGGTCAATATGATATGGTATACGTCTTTCTGAAGAAGACAAGAGAATTAAAAGTTTAACGTATTTCCCTTTATAGATATTTTGACCCAGAAGATGTCAAAATTTATGAATGAGGGTGGAGATACATGTCTGGCAGATAGTGCGACATCGCACACAATATTAAATGATAAAAAGTATTTCTCTGATCTTAAAATAAAATTAACTGGTGTGAATAATATATCGGAAAATACAAAGATTATTATGGACTCCGGAAGATTCTAGTTTTCAATGCCAAGGGAGACAAATTTTGAGATAAATGATGCATTATATTTCCCCAAGTCTAATAGAAACTTGTTAAGTTTCAGAGATATCCACATAAATGGATATCATGTGAAAACTAAGAATAAAAGTAGCATTGAATATCTTTGCATCATATCAGTTATTTCGAAGAGAAAATATATATTGAAGGAATTGCCAGCATTTTTTTCTGGACCATATTCCACAAAAAAAAATATGATTGAATCATATGACACGGTAAACCCAAAGTTTACCAGTATATTTAAAGTGTGGCATAAAAGGCTGGGTCATCCTGGTTCAATCATGATGAGAAAAATTGTGGAAAGTTCTAATGGCCATCCGTTGAAAGACCAGAAGATCTTCCAATCAAATGAGTTTTTATGTGATGCATGTTCTCGAGGAAAACTCATAACTCGGCCATCACCAGCTAAAATTGGGAATGAATCACCAAACTTTTTAGAAAGAATATATGTTGATATATGTTGACCAATCTACCCGGATAGACCATTTCAATATTTTATGGTATTAATTGATGCATCAAATAGATGGTCTCATGTGTCTTTTGACGACACGGAATATGACATTTGCCAGATTCATTTTCCAAATAATCAGGTTGAGAGCGCAATTTCCTGATTATATTATCAAGAAAGTAAGACTTGATACTGCTGGTGAATTTACTTCACAAGTATTTAATGATTATTGTATGTCATTGGGGATCGATGTTGAACATCCAGTGCCCCACGTTCATACACAAAATGGCTTAGCCGAGTCTTTGATTAAACGGTTGCAACTCATTGTTAGACCGTTAATATTGAGAACAACTCCCAATTTTGATATGGGGACATGATATCTTGCATGCTGCGGCATTAGTCTGGATTCGACCAAATGCATATCATAAGTGTTCTTCATTACAATTAGCATCTGGTCAGCAGCCAAATATATTGCATCTCCGTAACGTATGAAAATGGGGCCCAACGGAGATTGAGCATTTTATATTGGTTATATGTCACTAAGTATAATTCGTTATCTTGAACCACAAACTGGTGATATATTTACAGCTTGTTTTGCTAATTGTCATTTTATTAAAAATGAGTTCCCATCGTTAGGGGGAAGAATTCGTGAAATTCTAAGAGATATTGCATGGTATACACCATCGTTGATATCATCTGAATCCTCCTATAAAACAACGTGAACTTGAAATGCAGAAAATTATGCACTTGTAGAATATGGCAAACGAGTTACCAGACGGGTTCATAGATACAAAAAGGGTGACGAAATCATATATATCGGCTGTAAATGTTCCATCAAGAGTTGGAATTCCAAATGAACAAATCGATACTAATAAAATTAATGAGCCTAAAGTTCAGTTAAAGAAGGGGAGACCCATGGGTTCTAAAGATAAAACTCCCCGGAAGAAAAAGGTTATGGGAGAATTGAGTTCACATAAAAGGGTTCCTGAAGAAACAAAAAATGAGAAACATCCAGAAGACTTAAATGAAATAGTTTCTGAAGAATTTCATAATAAAAAAGGAGTAGTTCCAGAAGAACTACCAAAAGAAAATATCCCTGAGGAGGGATAAGATACAAAAAAAAATGAAATTTCCATAAATTATGCCTAAAATAGAAAAATATGGGTAATAAATGATATAGATGATGATGATGGAATTTTCTCATTTTCTGTATCCGAAGAAATTGATAATGAGAATGACGATCCAGAACCAAGGTCCATATTAGAATGTCAGAAAAGATATGACTGAGAGAAATGGAGGATGGCCATGCAAAATGAATTAATCTCCCTTAATAAGAGAAATGTTTTTGGACATGTGGTCACTACACCTAAAGATGTGAAACCGGTTGGGTGCAAGTGGGTATTTGTGAGAAAACTAAATGAGAATAATGAGGTCACAATATATAAAGCCCGACTTGTTGTCCAAGATTTTTCTCGAAGACCGGAAATTAATTATGAAGAAACATATTTCCCGGTAATGGATGCAATTACATTCAGGTATTTAATGAGTTTGACTGCATCCCAAAATTTAGAAATGAATCTTATGGATGTAGTGACAACGTATCTATATGGATTGCTTGATAATGAGATATATATGAAAATCCCAGAAGGGATGAAAAATACTGAAGCATTGAGCTCAAAGTCTACAAATATTTGTTCGGTCAAATTACAGTGATCACTTTATGGATTGAAATAATCCGGACGCACGTGGTATAATCGCTTAAGCGAATACCTTTTAAAGTAGGGTTATGTAAATGATACAATATACCTTGAAAGAATTTATTATCATCGATGTATATGTTGACGACATTAACATAATTGGAACTCAAAAGAAGATTGAGGAAACACAAAATCATATGAAAGCAGAGTTTGAAATGAAAGATCTTGGAAAGACAAAGTTTTGTCTAGGGTTCCAGATAGAGTACCTCCAAGATGGAATATTTGTGCATCAATCGAATTATACTAGAAAAATCTTCAAATGCTTTAATATGGATAAAGCGACTCATTTGAGCACTCTAATGGTTAATAGACAGCTCAATGTTAAAAAAATCTATTTAGACCATGTGAAGATAACGAAGAATTATTGGGTCCTGAAGTACCATATATGAGCGCTATTGGTGGACTTATGTATCTTGCAAATTGCACATGACCAGATATAGCTTTTGCTACTAATCTGCTTGCAAGATATAACTCGTCCCCAACGCGCAGACATTGGAACAGAATAAAACATATTTTCCGTTCTCTTCAAGGTACAATTGATTTAGGATTATATTATCCTATAAATTCGAAATCTTGTCTAGTTGGTTTTGCAGATGCAGATTATTTATCGGATCCACATAGGACAAGATCTCAAACTGGATATATATTCACTATAGGAGGGACTGCAATCTCATGGCGTTTTCAAAAGCAAACACTAGTTGCTATTTCATCTAATTATGCAGAGATCATAGCACTCCTCGAAACCTGTAGGGAATGTGTATGGCTTAGATAGGCCTGGGCATAAAATCCGAATCCGAAAATCCGATCCGAATCCGATCCGAATCCTATCCGAATCCGATCCGAAATAGGTTCGAATTCTATTCGGTTTCTATATGATCCTATCCGAATAATCCAAAATCTGAATAATCCGATCCGAATTCAAAAAAATCCAAAAAACTCGAAAATATCCGAAAAAACCCAAAAAATCCGGGAAAAAATTAGAATAACCCGATCCGAATCCGATCCGTAATAGGTTCGGATTCTATTCGGATTCTATATAACCCTATCCGAAAAATCAGAAATCCGAATAATCCGATCCAAACCCGATCCGAAATCCGAATGCCCAGGCCTAGGCTTAGATCTATAGTCCATCATATTCAAGGAGCTAGTGGCATAACAACGAGTAAAGAGCCTACAACCATATTCGAAGATAATGCTGCATGTGTTGCATAAATTAAAGAAGGTTATATCAAGAGCGATAGAACAAAGCATATTCCACCAAGGTTTTTCTCTTACACACAAGAGTTCGAGACAAATCAGGAAATCAGTGTTGAATACATCCGCTCAAGCGACAATTCAGCAGATCTTCTAACGAAAGCGCTACCCACGACAATGATCAAAAAGCATGTTCATAATATTGGAATGCGTCATCTACGAGAGATATGAAAAGAAGTGTTTTTAAGGGGAAAAATATGTTACTGTATTCTTTTTTCCTAGTCATGATTTTTATCCCATTGAGGTTTTCCATGACAATGTTTTTAATGAGGCAGAACATATTAAATAATTAAGGGAGAGTATTAGATAATTGTATTTATTTAATATTATCTATATCTTTTACTTCGCTACGAAGTTACTTCGTCTCTAAATTTCTCCTTCTATATATATGTAAGCATAGAAGAAAAAAATCAATAAGAACATTATCTCTCTAAAATTCTCTAGTTTATAACAATATTCATATTTTTAAAGAATCTATGATTTTCAGTAGGATCATAATTTTTGATTATTATTGTTAATTACATTTTCATTAGAAATATATAATCTAATCCTACGATGATGAGTAGGATCGTAAATTTGAATCAATGTTTTGAAGATATCCACAATATTTTTTTTTGGTTATTTGGTAAACTATAGTAGGATATCTGGTGTTTTATCCTAATTTCTTTAGATATTATTTGATATATGGAGTTTGTAGAAAACCATCTTTCGGAATTCTAATATGCATATAATTTGTTTTTCAACATTAGTTTTGCTTTGCTGAAAGCAAAACTAATGGTTATGTGGTGATCAATGGAGAATTTTCTTCATTTTTTAATATATAAGATTCTAATTTATTAAATGGAGGTTGAAATTTCAGATTTTGGATTTAAAATTTAGTTTTGTAGAACATCGATAAATTAGACGTTCTTCACATAACATATTACATAATAATCATAATAAAATAAAAAAAGAATATTACATAATAATCATATTTTCGTACTACTACGTAGTTATCTCTTTCAAAGTTAAGCGCCTGTTTCGACTTATTTCACACTCACCAGTTTGGAATCTTAATACAGACAACGAACTTATCGACGCAAAACGCTAAAGAGAGTGACTGAATAGTGAAAGATAAAGGTGTGGAACATAACATTAATTTCTAACGTGTAGGAAAAGGTGGCTCACTATGAAACAAACAGAGTAGACTTTGACTTATCAACGCTTACGTAGTCAAGTCAAAAACAGAATGGCTATATTGCAACTTGCTATATCCACATTTTCTACTTTGTTATTTCCTTTAAAATACCCAAATCCACACCAATTTCCACAATTCAGGACAATTATATATAATATAAGACAAGACATGTGCTTTTTCTTATACATCTTAGCTAATTCAATAACTAAATATCATAATTTAGTTTTCTAAGGAGCTCATATGTAAGAATTCAATCAATGTATCATTAAAGATCACTTGCAACATGTAAGAAACGTATTTTTACATATGAAGCCAGGGCTTGGATCCCTAAAACAAGCCTATAACCATATATTTTTCAAAATATTAATTTTCAACTAAATAAATATTATATTAACTTAGGACTATATTTTGTGACATTAATATAAATATTTAGAAGGAATAAAATAACCGTAGAACACGTAAAGACTTTAGTGTCAGTAGCTGACCATAAATAGCAAGAGTGTAGAGACTCCGACAACATCCACAAGAAGAAACTTTCTCTAATTAAAATGGGTGTTTCCACGGGAAACGCCGATCTCTTTCTCCGGCCTTTACTCCTCGCCCTTCTCTCCTTTTTTCTTCTCTCTTCATTCGTCTCCTCTGTTGAGTGGCTCGATATCGATTCATCAGATCTCAAAGCTCTTCAGGTCATCGAAACAGAGCTCGGAGTCAACGGTCAACGTTCTTGGTCTAGTGATGTTAACCCTTGCGGTCGCCGTGGAGTTTCCTGCGAGAGACGCCGCTCTGCCGCCACCGGAGAATACGTCCTCCGTGTCACGAGGCTCGTCTACCGATCCAGGAGCTTGACGGGATCCATCTCACCGGTGATCGGAATGTTGTCGGAGCTCAAGGAACTTACTTTGTCTAATAACCAGTTGGTCAATGCTGTTCCGGTGGATATCTTAAGCTGTAAGCAACTTGAAGTCCTTGATCTTAGAAACAATAGATTTTCCGGTCAAATTCCGGGAAACTTTTTTAGTTTGAGCCGTCTTCGAATCCTTGATCTTTCTTCGAACAAGTTCTCCGGGAACTTGAATTTCTTGAAGAATCTACGCAACCTGGAGAATCTCTCTGTTGCAAACAATCTCTTCTCAGGCAAAATCCCGGAACCGATTGTGTCGTTCCACAATCTTCGGTTCTTTGATTTCTCCGGAAACCGGTATTTGGAAGAACCGGTTCCGGTTATGAGCAAAATCAAGCTTCAGACAACTCCACACCAAACAAGACACATTCTTGCTGAAACTCTATCTTCAAATTCCACGAAGAAACCCAACAACAGCACTACATCAAATGTTCCAAAGGGAGCTCCAAAACCTGAGAAGTTGAAGAAGAAGAAGAGCAAGAAGAAGAAAGTAGCGGCATGGATCTTAGGGTTTGTCGTTGGAGCCATAGGCGGAACAATCTCTGGGTTTGTCTTCTCGGTGATGTTCAAATTGATTGTTTCAGCAATAAGAGGATCAGGAAAACCATCAGGTCCTTCCATATTCAGCCCATTGATCAAGAGAGCTGAAGATTTAGCTTTCTTGGAGGACGAAGAAGCGATAGCTTCTCTGGAGATCATTGGAAAAGGAGGTTGTGGAGAAGTTTTCAAAGCGGAACTACCCGGAAGCAACGGGAAGCTCATCGCCGTGAAGAAAGTGATCCAACCATCGAAAGACGCCAACGAAATTACAGACGAAGATTCCAAGGTTCTGACCAAGAAAATGAGGCAAATTAAATCAGAGATCAACACTGTCGGCCAAATCCGGCACCGGAATCTTCTCCCGTTGTTAGCACATTTGTCGAGACCCGAGTGCCACTTCCTCGTTTACGAGTATATGAAGAACGGGAGCTTGCAAGATATACTGACCGATGTGTTAGCTGGACAAAAAGAGCTAATGTGGCCAGCAAGGCACAAGATTGCTCTAGGTATAGCTGCAGGACTTGAGTACCTTCACATGGACCATAAGCCAAGAATCATTCACAGAGACTTAAAGCCAGCAAATGTTCTTCTTGATGATGACATGGAAGCCAGAATTGCAGATTTCGGGCTGGCAAAGTCAATGCCTGATGCGGTCACACACCTTACACTCTCACATGTAGCAGGTACTGTGGGATATATAGCACCAGAGTATCATCAAACTCTCAAGTTCACAGATAAATGTGATATCTATAGTTTTGGAGTAATTCTTGGAGTTCTGGTGATTGGGAAGCTTCCTTCAGATGAGTTTTTTCAGCATACTCATGAGATGAGTCTGGTAAAGTGGATGAGGAATATAATCACATCAGACAATCCAAGCCTTGCGATTGATCCAACATTGATGGAACAAGGATTCGATGAACAGATGCTTCTGGTTCTGAAAATCGCTTGTTACTGTACTTTGGATGATCCAAAACAGAGGCCGAACAGCAAAGATGTCAGGACCATGTTGTCCCAGATCAACCACTAGTGTTTCAATATGTATTGTTTGCTTCTATGTATGTTTTTTAGATTCCTGTTGCATAAGAAATAACTATGAACACAATCTTGGCAGAAATTTGTAATGAAGACTGTATAATTTATATGTATTTCAATTATGTTTATTGCTCTAAACATAAATCATCAAATCTAATATAAGAATCTTAGCTATATACATAAGGGAAAAGAGCACTTAATTAACAACCTTAAAATGACAACGCGTTACATGTTTCGTTACTGTCTTCTCTATATGCAGCCGTTGAGAATGTCCCTCAAATATTCTAGCTGTTCGTGGCTGCCTTCATGTTCTTCCCACTAAGAATAATAAAAACAAAGTCAACACATGTTCAGTGTATACTCGTGATTGAGATGGGAAAACCTTATCAATTATGCAAGAGCATGTGAGCTTTTTACTATTGAACAAAACATGTATTCTAAAAATGGAGACAGTTTATTATCCTAGTAACTCAATTATATATTAGTTTTCGACGTTTTAGACCGACCTCTTGAAGAGACAAAGATACCACTTTCCATCCAGCAGCGGCAACATATCGCCGCTTCAGCATTGTATGCCCTAATGGTAGACCTGCAGAAGACAAGAGTCAGAAATGATCATTGAGTTTGGATTGGCTCCACCGGACACCAAGATAAATTAAGAAACAGAGTGATGGCAGTTACCGGAGTTTCTTGAGAAATGAGTTGGCCCATCGATTTCTAAAGCAACTTTCTTCTCGACCAGAGCAACATCCACAGTGTAACCATCCACATCATGTTCTTTAGCCCAATCAAGCCCTGTACTGATTAGAAGACGTCCAACTTCTTTCTGAAAAGATGAGCTTACTTTCTGATTGAACCTTTTGGTTTTTCCTGCACGGGTTATTTTTTCTTCGAGTCCATCACAAAGTGACAACTGAAGGTGGGGACACTCAAGCTTCAAGCACTGATTCACAAGATACACCTGAGAAGCAAACATGACATCTTCCCTATACTGTTCTGAAAGCCTTTGCTCCTCCAAGGTGGTTAAAGTATTCCATATATTGGCAAAGAAAGGTCGCTCCACTTGCCCAAGAACAGCATAAGACCATGCTATGTTTCCAAGCTGGTCCCTGTTAAAGCTAAGTGTTGGAGATCCTGAAGCAGCATCGCTTACTTCAACGTCTGCTACCTCATCATGGTTTGCCATTTCTTTTGTTAAGCAGCACTTGAACTGGCCACGGCCTTTAAAAGCACTATCCAAAGATTCAAGCAAAGAATCAGCTGGCTCATAAAGTGAGGCAAATGACCACAATAGTTGAGCAATCTCTTGGCCCTTAAAGGTAATGATAATAGTAGATGCCCTCTTTGACAACTCAGCAAAGAGTTCTGGAGCAGAATGCCGCATGGAAGCAAACGCCCCTGCAATATTAGCAACATTCTGAGAATTGAACTCCCCAACCTTTGATGTGGCAACTTCTGCAACTCTATCCATTTCTGTCAAGTAAAGCAATTCACCCCCGATTTTGGACAATGCCCAAGAAATATTTGAGATTCCTTGAGCTGAACATTCTGGTAGACATGTCATTGCAAGAGCAACAAGCATTGACATCTCTCTTTGCCGAGCAAATGCAAGCCTATGAGTTCTCATCATCGAAACTTTCTCCATATTCTTGGCAATTCGGTGGAGTGCAGTGGCAATGTTTAGAGGAGACAAAGGCGATGGACTTAAACCTTTGGCAACAGCCATGATTGTCTCAGCAGTTACTTCCAGTACCTCTTCAGCAGTTTGTGCTTCTATTATAGCTTTGTTCAGGTTGATTTCCTTTATACGATCAGAAGGTCCTGAAAATTGGGATAGCCTCTGAGCTAATTTCTCCTTCATCTTCTCCTTCTTTTCCTCAAACATTCCACCAGCTAATGAGCTAACTCTCTTCCGCAGATCCCCCATCTTATCCACCACCAATCCATCTTCAAAATCCAAATCTTCGTCCTCGGTATCAAAATCATCTTCGGGAATACTTTTACTTTTGACCTTGTCTTTGTTCACTATTACTTTCTTGCTCTTTTTCTTTTTCTTCTTCTTAAGGGGCAACACCTCCGCCATTCTAGAAGACAATCCTCTGGCCTCAATCGATTTAAGTGCAATTTTCCTTGCCCTTACACACCAATCCATCCCTTCAGTGTCCTCAAGCGCTTTCGAATTCTTCTGCTTTTTCCTCTTCTTTGGAGGTTGAATATCCAACGGATCAATCTCCCCAAGAAATTCTGACTCCCAGTCCGCATCATCCTCTTCTTCTTCCAGTTCTTCCTCCAAGTTACCAATCACAGACGAGTTCTGAAACAATGACAATACGTGAATATACAAGCATCGAAACCAAGTAAAAATTTGTTTCTGCAACCTTATCCAAAACGTTCTACACCATAGGAGCTTCCTCCAAGTTACATACAATAAGGACTAAATCAATATAAGCAACCACAAGAACTCATTTCACATACTTATTTGACAATTTCAAATATCTATGAAATGAAAAAAACCGAAATTTCCGAGAACTAACCACGGAAAAAGGAAGGTACTTGAGAGAGCCCGTACGGCGATGCAAGGAACTTCTCTGTGTGAGTGGAGCAAGAAATCGATTCTTCTTATCAGCGAGAGGCCAAAGCCCTGGAATTGACCAAAGAGCGAGTAAGAATATAAAGCTGGGTTGATTGAGAAGAAACAAAGAAGAGAAGAGGAAATGAAATGACGACCTGATGCGAAAGAGGATGACGAGAGAGAAAGATGGAGATTACGGCGGTTGTAGTTAACGATAAGGTGGCGTATCTCCGGCGAATTGAGACAGAAGCACCGCCGGAATGGAACTACACACTCCATCTTCTTCTATCGGAAAAACTTCGATGGCTCTGTGCTGTGATTTTTAACAGAGAGTGGGTTTTAGCTAAACCCTCTTGCTCGTTAAGCGGGTTTGCTTTCACACCTAAGTACACGCGGTCTGGGCATTCGGATACCCATTCGGTTTCGGTTCGGGTTATTTGGGTTTTGGTTTTTTGAGTTTTAACTTGAAGTCCCGTTCGGATATTTTACATATTCGGTTCGGGTTCGGGTTGGGTTCGGGTTCAGTATATTTTTTGGACCGATTATAACTAAAAATCTTATTCGGATTTTTTGGATTCGGTTTGGATTTTTTGGGTTTTTGGATCTTTGGATTTAGGTTTCTAAATCCATTCGATATTTTTCAATAACGGGTGTTCCCTCAAAATGAGCTTTTATTATAGAACAATGTTCACTATTTTGATATTTTCTATAGATCCTTATGATCCCCTCAAATACATTACAGTCTCTTCTCTTCTTCCAATGGAAAAGTGGCAATATGGCACACTCTATGAAGGAGTGGGCACTTATTCTACTGATTGGGTTTTTCTTAGACCAATTTGCCTTTCAATTGGATGAAACAAAACGTTAACTAAACATTTCAATTGGACAAATCTTTACCAGCAAACCAATTTAGTTAGAATAAGGAGAAGGTAACAGGTAAGAAAGTTGGACTTTTGAATTCTCTCTCTTCTCTCTCCTCCTCCACCTTTCTGCCATTTTCTTTTTTTCTTCTTTCTTTTTTTTTTTGGCGAAAATATGAAATACCTATCTCTCCAAAAAAATTAATCCATTATACCTCCTATAATCTACATACTCCTTTTCTCTTTATATAAATATTAAAAAACTGTTTTGTCCTTAGAAAAACAAAATTTTGACCAATCATGTTTAGGAATCGTTGACCGATCACCATACCGCACCCATGCCTTCCTCGTCTTGTCCGTACGAAGCCAACCCATGCATTCATCGTCTTGTCTGTACGAGCAAGCACAGTTCTTCGACCATTGAAGCATGTTTCGTTGGAGATGAATCGCAGGACATCAGACGAGAGCAGAAACTCGCCGATATTATCGTAGAAACTTTTAAAGAACAAATCCTCACCTAAGCAGAGGTGGTTCGAAGTGATCGAAACGAGATGAACAGTCTCAAATTTTTTAATTAATCAACTTGTGTTTACTCAATGTCTACAAAACCATTTAAATGGAAAGAACTTGTTCTAGAGAATTGTAGAAAAAAAAAACAAAACACTAATTAAGAGATTGAATTAGAAAAATCAACTCTTAGACTTCATGAAATTCCTTCTTCGTATTCTTCACATTGCATTTATTCTCATTGGAGTAAGAGAACAATCTTTGACTCATCTTCGGTTGGCATTGCGGTCAAGCGGGCTTTGTTAAGCGTTCTCGTGATGAATAAATCCATGAGTCTCTTGAAATATTGTGACCATCTCTTTTAGGATTGAGTTCATGTTTGCGGAGTTGAAATGCTCAGTCCTCAAATGAAGTCAAACCCAATCTTCGGGCTGAAACGCAAACTTGCGTTTTTCCTTTGTTAGCCTTAGTCGCATATTGCTCGATTTGCTTCTTTATGTTTGTTCGAGCCTTTTCATGGATTTTCTTTACAAAATCTGCTTAAGGTTTTCGTTGTAGGCAATGGAGACAAATCAAGAGGAGTTAGCGGATTAAAACCATAAACAACTTCACAAGATGAAAACTTTGTAGTGGAATGCTTAAAACGATTGTAAGCATATTCAATATGAGGCAAGCATTCTTCCTAAGTTGTGAGATTCTTTCCGACGATTGCCTTTAGCATTATTTCCAATGTCCGATTCACCACTTATGTTTTTCCGTCGGTTTGAGGATGACTAACAATGTGTTTTCCACACTGATTAGTCCCAAGTTTTTTCCATAATGTTCTCCAAAAGTGACTAACAAACTTGGTGTCTCAATCGAATACATTTGATTTAGGAACTCCATGCAACCTAACAACTTCTTTGAAAAACAAGTGAGCAATGTGAGAGGGATGCATCATTAGTCTTGATAAAAGGAATAAAGTGCGCCATTTTTTAGAAACAGTCAACAACCACAAAAATATAATTTTTTTCTCCCCTGGTGCTTTGACAACCCTAAAACAAAATCCATAGATAAATCAGTCCAACAAGCATAAAGAATATGTAAAGGAGTATATAAACCATGTGAATGAACTTTAGACTTTGACTTCTTGCAAACAATGCATTGATCTTATATCTAGCTTATATATATATTGATAGGAGATACTTTAGAGACAAAAACAAGAAGAAGTGGATATTGTCGATGGTTAATTTTCTTAGTATAGTACAACCTCTATAAATTAATAGAATTTTTATATTTTATTAATTTAAAAACAAAAAATTTAAAACTTCTTGTAGAGATTTTACCATAAGATTTTAGATGTATATGAATTTTGACAATCTAAATCACCTAATCGTAATGTTTTCAATCAATTTTACAATTTCGGTTTAGAAAAATAATATTTTTTTTTGAACGGCAAACTACTTGATTTCATTAAACTTCATATTCTCTTACAATTGAACTCAAAGGAATAAAGTCAACAGACGGGCCCAAGTCCGGTAGAGTGTTCTCAGATCTTGACGAAACTAAATGAGACAACGCATTTTTTGCTAATGAATCTGCTTCAGTGTTCTCCGATCTTGAAATATGTAAGAAGTCGATCACAGTAAATTCCCTGGATAGGCTGAGAATGTCAACAATAATATCGTAGATGCTTCTGATTTCTTCCTTGGCGTTAATTGCAGAGATCAATTGCTGGGAATCCGATAACACTTGAATTGTTGTTAGCTTTTTCTGATTTGCCTCTTGTAGACCCAATCGAATAGCCAAGGCTTCAGCCATCAGAGGATTATTCACGAAATTCATTTTTTCTTCTCCGCTGCTTAATCTTTCACTTCTGGTCCTTTGATAATCCAACCGATTCCTGCTTCCAGAGAATTTTCCTTCCAAGCTGCATCTGTCATGAGATAATTCATACCTGTTTTTCAATTTTGCTTGTTTTGTTGCAGTAAAAAATGGTTTTGGTTAGCGCGTTCGGAGAGTTGAGCTCGTTCCCACTCTGTTGTTTTCTTCACCGCTTTTGAAATACAGTCTTCTTCAGAGAAGCTCCGATTTTGGAAGATGACTTGATTTCGTGCAGTCTAGATCGTCCAACAGATCCACGGAAACAAGGGTCTTGTGCCCAATCCTAATGGTGGAAGAGGTATCAATTTTGACCCCTTGACCAAAATTTCTTCAAATTTTTCTTCTGCTGTAAAGTTTAGGTTTTTTCTAAAAGGAGCTTTTAGCCACAGGGATTTTGCAAATTGACACTCAAAAAATAAGTGTTTTGTTGTTTCCAATTCATTACACCTAATGCATCTTGAATGTTGTTCCACTCCTCTAGTCAATAGATTCTCTCCAATAGAAAGCGTTTTCTGGATAACTTTCCAAATAAAAAATTTCAGTTTTGGTGAATATGCTTGAGCCCATAGGTCTTTAACTCAGTATAGAGATTGGCCTGAAATTGGTGGTATTGGTGTTTGTTCCTCTTGCTTAAGCTTGATGTAATATCCTGATTTTGAGCTGTATATCCCAGATTGGCTGTGAATCCAGTAGAAACTATCTTTTGCATCCTTACTACTCGGCCTTAGATATTGGACCTCAGTTGCCAGCTCTAGGCAGAATAGCTGTATCTTATTAATGTCCACTCTCTTGTATTATCCTTGAAAAGATCTAAAACTGTGAGGTTTGCAGTTGTTTATGTTGATGGACCATATAAAGCTCTGTTTTTCTCCGCAGGGATCCAAGGGTCTCTCCATAAAGATATGGTCTTACCATCTCCTATGGCCTTTAGAATATGAGGTGTAATTAGGTCTCTTCCCACTAAGATACTTTGCCACCCGTGTGATGAGTTACTTGATGGTTTCACCTCAAGGGAGGAAGTTTCTCTGCAGTATTTTCCGGTAAGAACCCTACTAAGTAGACAATGTGGACTGTTTAATAGTCTCCAACTAAGCTTTCCTAGTAGTGCTTCATTAAAGTCTTTTACTTCTCTGAATCCTAGTCCTCCCATCTTTTTCGGTTTGGCCAAATCTTTCCATGCCACCCAACACATCTTCTTCGTTTCTGAGTTTGTATCCCACCAAAATCTGGTTAATACTAACTGAATACGCTTACAGAAACTTTGTGGGATCTTGGAACAGGACATAGTGTAGGTCGGAATTACCGTTAACACAGCTTTTAGCATGGTGTACTTCCCTGCTCCCGAGAGAAATCTTGTTGACTACGAAATCGCCTTTTGTTTGATCCTCTCCACAATTGCCGCAAAAATATCCTTCTTTTTTCTTCCAAAATGTTCAGGCGGCCCAAAATATTTCCCTATTCCTCTTTCTTTAATAATACCTAGGATGTTTTTTGCATTAGAAAAATAATATTTAAGAAGAGACAATAACAAACTGAACTCGACTGTTGCTGGTACAATGATAAACTTTGTTAAAGAATCTTTGCTGCAAAATAAGCTGAAATCAGAAAATTTGTGTTGTTTTGGAACAATTTGGTATAACTTTGAAGTGATGCTATTGAATATTTATGGTGATTTGGGATTTCTTTTTTACACATATTTTTCCTTTCTAGATATACAAATTTTACATTTAATTAAAAAAAGTAGAAATTAATAATTATTTTTTTCTTTTTCAGATGGTGATTGAAAATAAAAATTGATAGTTATTTGGATAGTATGAAAGACTATTAATATCCATTTTTTTACAGTAATTGAGATCACTAATCATTATCTCAAATTAATGAATGTCATTAATTTTAACCGTTCCACACAGCATGTCAAATTAACCCAATGATCAAGAGGGTCGTTTATTAGTAGACAGTGTAACTTACTCCCCTGAATCATATTGATGAGGCTTGGATTGATCTCAAAGTTATTATTTTCCATGAAAAATGGACGAATTCCAGTTCGATGTCCATGGATGTTGGGTTCATCGAAAATGCCAATTGCTCGAGCAGCCCGTTGCTGATGCATGGCTATACGTTGCGTTAGAAGACCGTCATAGTGCACACACGTATTCTGTTGATTTGCGATTTTGTCAGACCGTTTGGAAGGTAAAAAATTAACTAACTCCACATATGCATATACTTTTTTAACATGATCAATGTTCATTTCACAGCTCATTCGAGAGTCAAGTGCAATAATATTTCTCCAACATAACACCAGTTATATTTTAGAGTCACAGCATATTCTACTGTTTATTTAAGAGTCACAGCTTATTCTCGAGTCATTTTTTTTGTCTTTTTTCCAGTTATAATTAATTCAAAATTTTAAAGATATAAATATATATATATATACCACAACTTTTAAAAAGATTACAATTTTATATCACAAATTTTCGATTTCTTTTCTACTTTCTGTCACAATTTTATTTTAGAAAAAAAATTATCTTAGTTTTTTTGTATTAAATTTATCAAACAATATTTAAATAACAACGGATATTCTTTTTCGCCTACGGACTCAAAAATCCTAGGCACGGCTCTCAGAGAATCCATTGCCTTTGGGTTCCTTGAGTCTTTCTTATGGAACTACGATGTTGAAGCATGTAGCAAAGTAACATATGTAATTGTATCAGGATGTCTTTTTGAGATGGCCGAAAATTAGAGATTAGTTTATTCGAACTTGGTTGATTGACTTCTGTGGTCATGCTTTGTCTGTGGTACGATTTTAATGATTAATAATTTTGTGGGAAAGTTAATTATCCTAAGATTTAGCTATCTCTCTAGTCTCAAGTTCTTGCTTCATTTTAAACATACCAGCAGTAAATAAGATATCAGATCTCATTCCATTTACATGCTTTTGTTCTCCTCCATGTGCATTGACTTTGAATCCTAAACTCAAAACCGAGGAAACTTATCATGAACAGATTTTTGTCGTTTTTTTCCTCAATCTAAATAAAAATAAACGATTTGTTTATTTTAGCCCCCATTGAATTATCTTCCTTACATGCAAAACAACTGAGATTTGAGAGAATCATTTTATTGAGACCTCTTTTCATTCATCAATATTAAAATATATATACTTTTTAAGTATACATTACTTGTCTACAATAATGAAACTTTTACCTTTGGCTTTAAGAAAAGAAAGAAAAAGAATCAATGAATTATTAAGCCTAGTGTAGGGAACAAAATATTTATTGTTACTTAAATATCCCTAAAAGGAAATTAAAGGACTGTGCAAAAGTTATATGTAAGGCTGCAAGCAATCGTAAAAGGCAAAGTAAAAAATCTGATTTCCACTACGGACCTCTCATGTGTATGATTGTTCGATCCAATTTTTTGGTTCAGCTACTTGAATTCCAATTTTTTTGGGTTATAAACTAGAAATCCAAAAATTTATTTAAATGGTGACATACCTATATTATAGTTTATTTACATAGTGAAAAAAATATTTACATGGTGGTAGACATGTTTTTGTTAACTTATATGTACGTAATGACAAACTTATTTGAGACTAAACTATGGGATGTGGTACCTACACAAATCGAAATAGTCGAAGAAAACGAGAAATCCAATAAAACAAAATCGGCGGGGAAACCCAGAAATGCGACGAATCAACTTGATCTTTTAATAAATCGATCGACGAGTTACTTGGAGAAATTACATATATGATGAATATGATGTAGAAGTTAGAAGAAACAAAGAAAAGCTTTTCTAGTTAGGCATTATAGAGAAGTCAAATCTACAACAAACAAGTTAAGAAAGCCTACCAATCCAAAAATAAATTTGTTAAATAAGTCTATTACCACAAAAAAGGTTATTCTAGTTAGACATACTATTAACCGATGAATCTTTTATGTCTAGGAAGTGCTACTTGAGCATACAAGTCTGCATCAAACAAGTGTTTTTTTTAGTAGTTAATAAAGTTTAGAAATAAATTTACCTCGACGTAAACTTTTTAAACAATCTGCGACATTACAACTAAAAGGTCTGCGGAAAAAATAACTTTGCTTCACATAACATATAAAAATAATAAGTCTGCGAAATTAATATGTCAGAATTTTTTTTGTGTCATTCTAGTCTTCTAGATAAATGTTTTGATACAACTTTGTCAGAAAATAAGTATGAGAAATAATTCTATCAAAAAATAAATATGCGAAACAAGTTTACTATTGAAAATAGATATGCATCGCAAAAACATAAATTTCCAACAAATTTGCCAATAAATCTACAAAATTAGTCTGCCGAAGATATAGACCTAAACAAAACTGTCGAAAACTTATTTTACATACTTATTAGGTTTGAAATTAGTGGGACAGGTAATTAGATAATTAGATTAATGTTTTGGAGCAGCAGAATCAAAATCAAAAGAAAAAGATAGCATGGGTGTTTCTTTGAGTGTCGGCCTCGAAGAACATAGCTTTTTTTTGGAAAGTTAGAATATAGCCAGAGGGATTCTTACCCATATCTAACTCACGTGGAAAAGATGTGGAAACATACTAACTCCACTCAGGTACTCTTCAAAGTATTATTTATTGAGTGGCTTGTTAGTTAGGGTTTATCACCTAACCCCGTACATATTATATTGTTAATCGAGAAGCATCGTTAGTAACTGGCATTTTATTTTGAAAGAATTTCCTAAACCTGCCATATTGAGATATCGGCTAATAGTGAGTTTAGATTATAAAATCCTGCTTGTCGCGTGATTAATAATTATTTGAGCAGTTTGGTTTTCATATAATTTGTAAATATAAAAAATAGTATTCTTTTCTTTTTTCAACATCTGTTTCATGACTGCGAACATGATAAGGGATAGAGAGTAGTTGCCTTGTTAAAACCTTGCCGCGGAAAATCCAATTGAGACAAAACCGGCTGAAGAAAAAAGAGTACATCTACTAAGATCTGTGACTGATGGTGAAAATGGAGGGATTGGTGACGATGATGGCGGTGGTGGTGGTCGGGGTGAAGGAGGATTGGTGGCGGAACCAAACTTGGAGGAGAGACGGGTCTCGCGGAGGCGTGGAGTAGGAATAACAAGGAGCTTGGCCTTGGTGGTCGTGATAATCTCCTTGAGGAGCTGTGAAGGAGGTCTTGAAGTCTCGGTGTGGATACACGCATTCCTCTCCCGCCAAAGCAGGTATGCAACGGCTTGAAAGAGGAGGTGATAGATGAGCTTCAAGGAGGAATCAGCGGACGAATTAGGGAACCACTGCAAAATAGAATAGAAATCTAAATCAGGAGGAATCGTGTGCAGAGTAGCAGTAAGAAGATAATGAGAATATGGACAAGTGAAAAGAAGATGATCCCTCGTCTCTCGGGCTGAGTTGCAAAGGACGCAGGGGGTAGAAGCCTGAGGAAAGAAGCGTTAGATCTTATCTCGAGTCGGGAGTCTCTCGTGAGCTGTGACTGCGAAATTTCAAATGCATAGTTTCATAAAATCATAAAACTATGAATTATACAGACAATTACATATGTAAAGAGCACCATAGACCATAAATCTTGCCGAGAAGCATCGTGTAAATATTCTTTTTTATCACTATCTAAGAGTATATGTAACATCCGTGTTCCTAAGTCGTCCGCTTGACTTGTATTTATTTATGTTGTTGTTGTAATGAACCCTCGGGATAATTGTATCTTGACGTTGATTATTAATATGATGATGTTTATGGATTAATAGTGAGTTATAATACATGATGTGGTATTTCATGTATTGGGTTGTCGAGTACATGATGGGGGATTTCATGTATCGACGGGGCGACATATGATGGGATACTTCATGTGTCGCGGGATTGAGCGAAGTATTTGTTCCGTCTTGGTTCGGAGATTTTTGGGTTTACGTCAATAGATCCTACTATGTGGTCGGGGTCGGTAGAATTATGTGATGTCTAATTCTATCGACGGGGTCATTAGGATTATGGGTGATTTAATCCTAATGACGGGTCATTAGAGTTATGTGATATTTAGCTCTAATGACGTGGGTTAGGATTATGGGCGATTTAATCCTAACCGGGTGGTTTACCGATTAGGATTATGGGTGATTTAATCCTAATGGACGGTGAACCAGGGGTGGGGTCCGGTATTATTGGATCTCACGGGGACTTAGTATATTAGGATCCAGGGCGATTGGATTCTAATGTACTAGGTCGTTTGACGACTTAACTCGTTCGAATTCGGGGTTGATTGGATTTCGACGGGTTAGCCGTTGGGTGACCGCATAGGATCTTGCGATGTAGACCCGGGGTATTTTTGAACCGAGTATGGAACGGTACCGAGCTTGATTGGTGGCCCTAGGGGCGGGAAACGAGGTGAAACGATCAAAGGATTGATCGTTGTTGGGGAATCCCGAACGGTTCGGTTTAGCAGAATTATGCGGTAATTCCGGGGTCTTGACGAGAATTAAGGAATATTTTGGGACGAGGTGAATGTCTCAAATATTTCGGGATATTGAACGGAATTACTAAACCGCGGGAATTAAATTAAATCGGGATTGAATGTGGCGGTTTAGAGAATTCGGTTTGGTTTAATTGAATTAAACCAAACATATACATACATCTATATGTATACAAAAATATTCTCCTTCTCTCCATCCTTCTTGAAGCGTCTCTTCTTCCTCATTTGAAAAATAGAGAACGAGATAGGAGAAAGAAAAAGGAGAAAAGGAAAGAAAGAAAGGAAGAAGGAAGGAAAGAAGGAGAAAGAGAGAGAAGAGGAGAAAGAAGTGGAGAAAATACAGAGTTTAGAGCTGAATTGAGAGGTTGATCGACCAAGCTAGGGATCTCGGTTTGAGATGAATTTTGGTGGGTAAGTTCTTCCATCTCTTGTGTATTTGTCTACCAAATTTCGTCGAGAATTGATGAGTAGTTTAGGAGTTATGAATTTTCTCCCTAGACTACTCTGTTTTCGAGCTGTAGCAGAGGGGTGAGATTGAGTGAAGGGTTGAGCACTCAATTCTCGTTTGTTTGGACTGAAATTTGGTAGATAGGTTGTTGAGAGTTTTACCTTGAAGTTCACCGAAGGAATTTCTAAAATTCGGTCTAGGGTAAGAGTTATGATCGGTTAAAAAAGCCCTGTTTTTGGGAAGAAGAATCCGAATTGGGGGTTTGGGTAATCCGAGTTCGAGAGCTTGTGATCAATCATCTTGAGTTTGCTTTTGGTGATGTTTTATTAGGGAATTGGTAATACCTTGGTGTTGGTTGAGTAAGAGCCAAGAAGAGAGTAAGCTTGAAGTGGGGAAAGATCGTTGTTTCTAATCGTCAACCGAGGTAAGGAGAAGCCGTAGGATGCGGAGCTCGTGGAACCAAGGCCGAAGAGAAAGGATGATCTAGGTGTAACGGGTTCTCTTTGTATCTTTTGTATTATGCATATGTTTTGGTGTTGTAGTGATGTTTTGGGCTCGCAAATACGCTTGATAGCAATGTTATGATAAGGGAATATGTATAAGTTAAGTGTTGTTATGTTGTTTACAAATTGGTTAACTAGTTTGACTTATTTGTTTAGTTTGACTTGTTTGATGATTTTAAGGCAACTAAATGGAAAATTTTAAAATCCCGGGTATTTATCTTTTTCCGTGTATTTTTGTTTTCATACTCGGGATGGGGCGTGTCAAATTTGGTATCAGAGCAAGACGGTTCTAGGATGTGTGGGGAGTTTTGCTTGTGATTGATACTGTTGTGATTAATTGTTGATTGCGGGTTGGGTTAAAGATCATCCTCTTCGGCCAAGGGAATTGGTTCCACGGTAAGTCTTCGGGGATATTGGATGATTGAATTGTTTGTGTATTGAACCTTGTGTTGCTTTTGTACTATGGTGAGATTTAGAAGAGTGCGAGAAGTGGTGGCTAGGGGTGAGGTAGCTGAGCGTGTGGTAAATGGAGCCCCTAATGGTGATGGACAAGAAAGAGTTGACCCCGTTGCTGGTGGTGAGGATGCTGGAGTTGCTGGGGGTGCAGCTCCTGCTGTTGGTGTTCAACCCCAAGTCGAGGTTCAGCAACAAGCTGGTCAACCGGAATTGGGGGCAATGATGGGTATGTTGGCTCAGATTTTGGAGAGGTTACCAGGACCGGTACCAGCTCCGGCCCCTGAGATGCCACCAAGAGGTGAAGAGCCACCGAGAGTTATGGCTCATGAAGCAGTTGCAGGGCAAATGATCCCATCTTACCTTTCCGTGATGGATCATATGCAGAGGCTTGGCACCAAGTTCTTTCTTGGGGGTGCCAAACCTGTTGAAGCTGATGAGTGGAGGGCAAGAGTGGAGAGAAACTTCCACTCTATAAGGTGCCCTGAGGAGTATAAGGTGGATATTGCGGTGCATTACCTGGAGGGAGATGCGCATATGTGGTGGAGAAATGTGTTGGCTAGAAGAGCTAATGGTGTGAATACTTGGAGGAATTTTGTGAGGAGTTCAACCTCAAATACTTCCCGCAAGAGGCTATGGACCGTTTGGAGACGGAGTTTTTGGAATTATCTCAAGGAACGAGGTCGGTTCGAGAGTATGAAGTGAAATTTAACCGACTTCGAAGGTTTGCGGGGAGGGGCCTTCAGGATGAACAAGCCCAAGTAAGAAGGTTTCTAAGGGGAATGCGTTTGGAGTTGAGGAATAGATGCATTGTGAGATCATATGCATCGGTGGCCGAGTTAGTGGAGAGAGCGGCCATAATTGAGGAGGGTATGATAGAGGAGGCCAAATCATCTAAGCCTCAGACTCAAGGAAAGAAGTCGTTTACTTCTGATTCCGGAAAAGGTGGCAAGTTTTCGGGAGGACAGAAGAGGAAGTGGGAGGGCACTTCTCAGAGTGCTTCTAGCACTCAATCTGGATGTTTCAAGTGTGGAGACAAGGGTCATAAGGTTGCTAACTGTCCTAATAGAGACAGCAGGGCTTGCTTCCATTGCAAGGAGGTGGGACATATCAGGACTTCATGCCCCAAGCTCCAACAAGGTAGCGGAAGTTCGGGAGCTCCACCAGCTAAGAAGACGGTGGTGACTCCTCGAGCCTACTCTTTGACCATCGAGTCAGGAGAAGGGAGCAACACCAAGCCGATCACTGGTTAGAATCCATTTCCCATGGTTACTCTAATGTGTTTATGAGTTTTATTTTTGTGTTGGTGGTTGCTATTGTTGCTGTTTGGTAGTCTCAATGCATAGACTATGTGTAGGGACCTTGAACGTGGGAGGGGTTACATCTCACGTGTTGTTTGATTCCGGAGCATCGCATTGTTTTGTTACTCCGGAATTGGTAAGAGAAGGAAGGCTCCGAGAAGAGCCTAGTGATTATTTGAGAAGGGTGAAAGTGGTTGGGGGCCAGACTTTCGAGACTCATAGTCTAGTAAAGGATGTCGAGGTCCATATCGCTGGAGAAGTGAAGCCAGCTGATTTGATTGTGTTGCCAGTAGAGATTTATGATGTGATCTTGGGGATGGATTGGCTTGGGAAGTATAAGGCTCACCTAGATTGTCATCGAGGTAGAGTGGTGTTCGAGAGTGATCACGGGAAAGTGGTGTACCAGGGTGTAAAACCTATAGCGGGATGTTTGGTGATTTCCGCTATTCAAACGGAGAAGATGATTGAAAATGGGAGTGAAGCGTATCTCGCTACCATTTCATTACCCGAAGATGGTAAAGAGATAAGGCTTCAAGACATCCCGGTGGTAAAGGAATTTGAGGATGTATTCCAACCGTTGAAGGGATTACCACCACCAAGAGCGGATTCCTTTACTATCGAGTTGGAACCGGGGACGGCTCCTGTTTCTAAAGCTCCATATCGTATGGCGCCGGCGGAGATGGCGGAGCTTAAGAAGCAGTTGGAGGAGCTATTGGATAAGGGTTTCATAAGACCGAGTAGTTCACCATGGGGAGCACCCGTCTTGTTTGTGAAGAAGAAGGACGGAAGCCTTCGGTTATGTATAGACTACTGGGGTCTAAACCGAGTGACGATAAAGAACAAGTACCCTCTCCCGAGAATTGATGAGTTATTGGATCAGTTGAGAGGTGTTACTTGGTTCTCGAAGATTGATTTGGCTTCTGGATACCACCAGATTCCTATTAAAGAGTCGGACATTCAGAAGACGGCCTTTAGGACGAGGTATGGGCATTATGAGTTCGTGGTGATGCCTTTTGGGTTGACGAATGCACCAGCGGCGTTCATGAGGTTGATGAACGATGTTTTCCGGGAATATTTGGATGAGTTTGTGATCATCTTCATAGATGATATCTTGGTGTATTCGAAGAACTCTGATGAGCATGGTGACCACCTTAGAAGGGTATTGGAGAAGCTAAGGGAGCAGAAGCTTTTTGCTAAGCTGAGTAAGTGTACCTTCTGGCAGAGAGAGATCGGATTCTTGGGTCATGTGATTTCCGAGAGCGGGGTTTTCGTTGACCCCGAGAAGATTAAGGCCATCAGGGAATGGCCTAGACCACAGAATGCAACCGAGATAAGAAGTTTTCTCGGTTTAGCGGGTTATTACAGGAGATTCGTCAAAGGTTTTGCGAGCATCGCTCAGCGTATGACGAAGTTGACGGAGAAAGATGTTTCCTTTGTTTGGTCTCAGAAGTGAGAGGAAAGCTTCTTGAGACTTAAGGAGATGTTGACTACCGCACCAGTATTGGCTTTACCGGATCCTAAGGAACCATATGTGGTTTATACGGATGCCTCGAGGTTGGGTTTGGGTTGCGTTTTGATGCAACATGGGAAGGTGATTGCTTATGCTTCTCGACAGTTGAGGAAGCATGAAGCTAATTATCCGACGCATGATATGGAGATGGCTGCGGTAGTGTTTGCATTGAAGATATGGAGATCATATCTGTATGGTGGTAAGGTGCAGGTGTTCACGGATCATAAGAGTCTCAAGTATGTGTTTACTCAGCCTGAGTTGAACTTGAGACAAAGAAGATGGGTAGAGCTTATGGCAGATTATGATCTTGAGATAGCTTATCACCCGGGGAAAGCTAATCTCGTTGCGGATGCCTTGAGCAGAAAACAGATAGCTGCAAGTACAGAGAAGGATGCCGAGGAGTTGATGGGCATGATTAGTATCTTGCAGCTATGTGTTATTTCAGACGAGTTAGAGCCATTGGGGTTAGAAGCGGTTGATCGAGCTGATATTTTGAGTAGAGTACGAGCGGCCCAAGAGAAAGACGAGGCTTTGATTAAGGCTTCGAGGGATGAGAAATCTGAGTATCAAGTCTCGAATAATGGAACCATTTTGGTTCATGGACGAGTATGTGTGCCTAGTGATGAGGAGTTGAGGAGAGATATCCTGCGGGAGGCACACCAGAGTCAATTTTCTATTCATCCCAGGGCGACTAAGATGTACCGAGATTTGAAGCGGTATTATCATTGGGTTGGGATGAAGAGAGATGTAGCCAAGTGGGTAGCTAGCTGCGAGACTTGTCAGCTAGTGAAGGCCGAGCATCAGGTTCCGAGTGGATTGTTACAGAGTTTGCCCATTCCTGAATGGAAGTGGGATATGGTGACGATGGATTTTGTAGTGGGGTTACCGAATTCTTGGGGTAGAGATGCGATTTGGGTTATAGTCGATCGCTTGACTAAGTCCGCTCATTTTCTCGCCATAAGGAAAACAGATGGAGCTCGTGTTTTGGCGAAAAAGTACATCAATGAGGTTGTGAGGCTACATGGTGTACCTGCGAGTATTGTATCGGATCATGATAGTAAGTTCGCATCGATTTTCTGGCGAGAGTTCCAGAAGGAGATAGGTATTAAGATACACATGAGTACAGCATATCATCCTCAGACGGATGGTCAGTCCGAGAGGACCATTCAGACTCTCGAGGATCTTTTGAGGATGTGTGTGCTAGATTGGGGTGGCCATTGGGCCGATTACCTGAGCCTGGTAGAGTTCACGTATAATAACAGCTATCAGGCGAGTATCGGAATGGCACCATATGAGGCTCTGTATGGGAGGCCTTGTAGGACGCCATTATGCTGGGCTTAAGTGGGGGAGCGAAGCATGTATGGCGAGAGTGTGGTGCAGGAGACTACAGAGAAGATCCGAGTCTTGAGGATCAACATGAAGGAGGCTCAGGATCGTCAGAAGAGTTATGCGGATAACCGCAGGAGAGAGTTGGAATTCGCCTTAGGAGATATAGTTTTTCTCAAAATGACGATGTTCAAGGGTTCTAACAGGTCATTTTCCGAGGGCAAGTTGAGCCCGAGATATTTGGGACCGTTCCGAGTGGTGGAACGCGTTGGACCTGTTGCTTACAGGCTGGAGTTGCCAGCGTCTATGCAAGCATTTCATGATGTGTTCCATGTGTCTAAGTTGAAGAAGTGCTTGCATAGGGATGATCAGGTGTTACCGAAAGTTCCACCTGAGTTGTCGCCGAGTTTGAGGGTTGAGGCGAAACCCGTGAGGATTCTAGATCGTAGAATCAGGGTTGACGGGAGGAGGAGAGCTCCCGAGGTGAGGATCCTTTGGGATTGTGACGGAGTTGAAGAGGAGACTTGGGAACCCGAGAGACGGATAAGGGCTAGATTCTCCGAGTGGTTCAAGGAACAAGCTGCGGCTTGAGATTCGAGGACGAATCTAATTAGTGGGGGAGAATTGTAACATCCGTGTTCCTAAGTCGTCCGCTTGACTTGTATTTATTTATGTTGTTGTTGTAATGAACCCTCGGGATAATTGTATCTTGACGTTGATTATTAATATGATGATGTTTATGGATTAATAGTGAGTTATAATACATGATGTGGTATTTCATGTATTGGGTTGTCGAGTACATGATGGGGGATTTCATGTATCGACGGGGCGACATATGATGAGATACTTCATGTGTCGCGGGATTGAGCGAAGTATTTGTTCCGCCTTGGTTCGGGGATTTTTGGGTTTACGTCAATAGATCCTACTATGTGGTCGGGGTCGGTAGAATTATGTGATGTCTAATTCTATCGACGGAATCATTAGGATTATGGGTGATTTAATCCTAATGACGGGTCATTAGAGTTATGTGATATTTAGCTCTAATGACGTGGGTTAGGATTATAGGCGATTTAATCCTAACCGGGTGGTTTACCGATTAGGATTATGGGTTATTTAATCCTAATGGACGGTGAACCAGGGGTGGGGTCCGGTATTATCGGATCTTACGGGGACTTAGTATATTAGGATCCGGGGCGATTGGATTCTAATGTACTAGGTCGTTTGACGACTTAACTCGTTCGAATCCGGGGTTGATTGGATTTCGACGGGTTAGCCGTTGGGTGACCGCATAGGATCTTGCGATGTAGACCCGGGGTGTTTTTGAACCGAGTATGGAACGGTACCGAGCTTGATTGGTGGCGCTAGGGGCGGGAAACGAGGTGAAACGATCAAAGGATTGATCGTTGTTGGGGAATCTCGAGCGGTTCGGTTTAGCGGAATTATGCGGTAATTCCGGGGTCTTGACGAGAATTAAGGAATATTTTGGGACGAGGTGAATGTCTCAAATATTTCGGGATATTGAACGGAATTACTAAACCGCGGGAATTAAATTAAATCGAGATTGAATGTGGCGGTTTAGAGAATTCGGTTTGGTTTAATTGAATTAAACCAAACATATACATACATCTATATGTATACAAAAATATCTTCCTTCTCTCCATCCTTCTTGAAGCGTCTCTTCTTCCTCATTTGGAAAATAGAGAACGAGATAGGAGAAAGAAAAAGGAGAAAAGGAAAGAAAGAAAGGAAGAAGGAAGGAAAGAAGGAGAGAGAGAGAGAAGAGGAGAAAGAAGTGGAGAAAATACAGAGTTTAGAGCTGAATTGAGAGGTTGATCGACCAAGCTAGGTATCTCGGTTTGAGCTGAATTTTGGTGGGTAAGTTCTTCCATCTCTTGTGTATTGTTCTACCAAATTTCGTCGAGAATTGATGAGTAGTTTAGGAGTTATGAATTTTCTCCCTAGACTACTCTGTTTTCGAGCTGTAGCAGCGGGGTGAGATTGAGTGAAGGGTTGAGTACTCAATTCTCGTTTGTTTGGACTGAAATTTGGTAGATAGGTTGTTGAGAGTTTTACCTTGAAGTTCACCGAAGGAATTTCTAAAATTCGGTCTAGGGTAAGAGTTATGATCGGTTAAAGAAAGCCCTGTTTTTGGGAAGAAGAATCCGAATTGGGGGTTTGGGTAATCCGAGTTCGAGAGCTTGTGATCAATCATCTTGAGTTTGCTTTTGGTGATGTTTTATTAGGGAATTGGTAATACCTTGGTGTTGGTTGAGTAAGAGCCAAGAAGAGAGTAAGCTTGAAGTGGGGAAAGATCGTTGTTTCTAATCGTCAACCGAGGTAAGGAGAAGCCGTAGGATGCGGAGCTCGTGGAACCAAGGCCGAAGAGAAAGGATGATCTAGGTGTAACGGGTTCTCTTTGTATCTTTTGTATTATGCATATGTTTTGGTGTTGTAGTGATGTTTTGGGCTCGCAAATACGCTTGATAGCAATGTTATGATAAGGGAATATGTATAAGTTAAGTGTTGTTATGTTGTTTACAAATTGGTTAACTAGTTTGACTTATTTGTTTAGTTTGACTTGTTTGATGATTTTAAGACAACTAAATGGAAAATTTTAAAATCCTGGGTATTTATCTTTTTCCGTGTATTTTTGTTTTCATACTCGGGATGGGGCGTGTCAGTATAATTTCGTTGGATCTCTCTCGATGAACTTCCCGAACAATGCTTAATTTTGTGGGATCACAATGACGTCGCTTAAAACTATACGTAAGATATATAGATCAATTTATTTAACGTTAATGTAAAATTACATATGTATTATAAAGCATACCAATTCCTATTATTATAATTTTTACTTGTAGAAGGATTTTATATTTTTTATTTACCATCCTGATTCCTGATATTATCATTTTTCAAAGTACGACTAACTAAAACTAAGTTTACATTCTATATTACAATCTTTCAATAAATTTACACATTGAAAATATTTAAATAATTTGACAGTATATGTTAATTACGTTTTTAAATTAAATACTTTCATTTTCGATTGTACCTTACACCAAAAAAAAAATTCCATTTTATTTTTATTTCCGCAAACTGTGCAAATCAAGTGTCTAATTTTAACAACAGTAAAAAAAAAAGTAGTAGTTGAGCCATTAATAATTGTTGAATCCTCCAGAAACTAGAAAACCGCACACGTGAATTCTGGGTTTTTTTTTTTGTTGTTGTTGTTAATAGTGAATTATGTTTATAAATAAGGTTTCCAAAGCCCTCTTCAAATCCACAAAATCAATACTACTCATTTTTTTTTTCTAAATATGTAAATCTATTAGAATAATAGGAATGTAACATTTTAATGTTCGTAGGATTTGCTTAGGCTAGAAAAAAAAGAATAAAAAAGCCGAAAGGAATACAATGCGGAGTTTTGAATTCTAACTTGGGCACTTACTCCCACCTGAACCACTGTTGAAGTAGTCCGGAGAAAGCTCTTTTGCTTCTCCTTGCTAGGATAGTGTCCCTGATGGTGCGATCGATCTGCTTGAAAACTGTCGTGGCTGGGAGTGATGTCTGATTATGCAATCTGGAATTTCTCTCTTTCCACAAGAGATAAACGGTAGCTTGGACCACGATTCTCTTAAGAATAATCGAAACATGTGGCGTAACAGATAAAAGCCAAGAAAGTAATGTGTCCCAGGTATGGAAGATGCAAGAAGGGCTCCTAAACGTTGCATAACAATGTGCCAAATCTGCTCCACAAACTCGCAATGCAACAGAACATGATCTCTACTTTCGATTTGCAGACTACAAAGACAACATAATGGTGTATCTGCTACACCCTAGGCATATAGGTTCTCTCTCACAGGCAACCTATTCAAAGTGGCAAGTCAAAACAAAAAGGAGATTTTAGACACATTACCTTTGAACCAAACAGCTTTGTGCCAAGACTGAATATTTGCATTCTCCTGAATCGCTATCTAAGTGTAAGCTGTGGAGAAATCCTTTCTTGCATTATCATCTTTAGACCAAGACCATATATCGATACCACTGGAAGCATCTGGCGGGACTGCTTTCATAACCAAATCCCACAGTTCCTTTGTAGCACGATTTATGATGTTAGTGTGAGACCTAGTCCATATTCCAAGTCTTCCTGCTTCGGCAACAGAGGCAAGGAAAGGAATTCCCATCCTTTGAACACTACTTAACCCTCCTACCTTAATCAGAACTTTGTCTTTGATCCATTTATCATGCCAGAAGCTAATTTGTTCTCCATTCCTCACTGAGCATCTCAGAAAATTCTTTACCATAGGCTTCAGATTTAGGATTGATTTCCATAACCAAGAATCAGATTGCTTAGATTTTGCTGTCCAGAACCATTCATTCTTCAGGTAATGCGCTTTCACCCAAACGGCCCAGAGAGAATCTGTTGAGGCATGAATTCTCCATACTAGCTTCAATAACAAAGTCTTATTCCAAGTCTGAAGACCTTAGACCCAAGCAACCTTCCTCCTTAGGACAACAAATTTTTTCCCATGCCACCTTGCTAGCACATTTATTCTCAATCTGCCCTGACCACAAGAATCTTTTACACAATTGTTCCACTTTCTCTATACAACCCTTTGGAAGACAAAAAGCAGAACTCCAGAAGTTAAAGGTATTGTAAATTACAGATTTAAGCAACTGTAAACGGCCTACAAAACTCAAATGCTTCACTTGCCAGCTTGAAAATATTTTGTGAATAGCATCAAGAGTGAATAGCATCAAGAAGGGGTGTATAATCAACTATCCTTAGCTTTCTATTCATCAACGGTAGACCCAAGTATCTGAAAGGAAAATTTCCTCTTTGTAAACCATGGGCAAACATCTCCTTTCGCTCCTTATTTGATGTTCCCACAACAAACAAAGCTGATTTCTGAACATTCATCTGTAATCCTGACATTTTCTGGAATTCATCAAGAGTGTGAAGAATACCTTTCAGTGAATTGTTATCTCCCTCAAAGAAGATGATAATGTCATCAGCAAATGCAAGATGAGTCACCATTGGATCTTTAGCCAGTGGATGCAGACCGATCTCTCCACTCTCGAATTTGCTTCTAAGAAGAGTCCCAAATACTTCCATAGCCATGACAAATAGAGCAGGGGAAAGTGCATCACCTTGTCTAAGCCCTTTCTCTCCCTTAAAGTGCCCACAAAGTTCTCCATTGATTTTCACAGAGTAAGAAACCGTAGTAAGACATTCCTTAATCCAGTTCACATATAGAGGAGGAAAGTTTATAACCTTCAATATTGTGAGGATAAAGTTCCAATGTACTGAGTCAAAAGCTTTTTTGAGATCAATCTGCACAGCTCCTTTTTTGACACTTCTCTTCCTGTTGAAACCCTGAACCATTTCTGTAGCTAGAAGAACATTCTCAATCAGAAGTCTACCTTTGATGAAGGCAAATTGATTCTTAGAAATTATGCGCGGTAGGATTCTTTGAAGTTTCTTTGCTAGTAATCTGGAAATGACCTTATAAAGAACATTACACAGCGAGATTGGTCTGAAGTCAATATGATTAGCACCTTGCCTCTTTGGAATCAGCGCTATAGCCGTTGAGTTGATTTGTCTTAAGAGTCTTCCTGATCTGAAGAATTCTCGAACTGCTTCTGTAGCCTCTTGACCTATTGTACTCCATGAATCCTTATAAAATTCAGCAGAGTACCCATCAGGTCCTGGGGATTTAGAGTTTGACAAACTGAAAAATTCCCTCATTATTTCTTCATTTGTGAAAGCTTTGACCAGATTTACTCTATCCTCTTCTGAGCACCTGAATTGAGTAAAGCGTTCTGTGGACATCCTATCATCCTCAGAGAACAATCTACTATGATTCCCTAACAACTCCTTGTAGAAACCAACACACTCAATTTTTATCTCCCCACTGTCCTCTAATCTCATACCTCACTGTCAATCAGATAATGAATTTTGTTGATATCCCTTCTACCTTCTATCACCTTGTGAAAGTATGCTGAATTCATATTCCCATGCTTTAGCCATTCGACCCTTGCTTTTTGAGATAAGAACCTTTCTTCAGCTTCTACAAGATCAAACCACTCCTTGTAGTTTTGTTTTTCCTTCTCCACCTGCTGTGGTGAGACATTATAAAGCAGCTCTTCCTGACACAGTTTGAGTTTTTCCTCAGCCACCAAAACTCGTTTCTCAATATTAGAATAATGCTCCCTATTGAAGTTTTTAAAAACCTTCTTCATGCCTTTAAGCTTGGTCACAAATCTGAACATATTTGTCCCCATTACACACATACTCTCCCATTCCTCTTTAACCGTTGCCAAGAAAAATGGATGTAGTGATAAGAAGGCTGAATACTGGAAAGGTCTACTCATTCTCTCCCTTATAGTGCCAAATCTGACACATGATGGAGTGTGATCCGAGAAGAAGGGTGCATCAAACTCTCCCACTGAATTTGGCATTATTTTCCACCATTGTTGATTCACAAGAATCCTATCAAATTTTTTTACAATTGGATTCACCACCTGCTTGTTCCACCAAGTGTAATCATTCCCTCTAAAAGGCAAATCCATCAATTCACAACAATTTAGACAGTTCCTGAAACTTTCCATCCCCTTTGTCACCTTTCTAGCAACTGGAGAAGAGTCTTCTGGATCAAGAGCTTGGTTAAAATCCCCAACTATCATCCAAGGCATACTTCCAACTGTTCCATCTGCTGACAGATTCACAATCTCCTCCCAGAGTTTCTCACGTTCCTCTGAAGCATTAGAAGCATAAACATACGTAATAACCATGGCAAATCAAACACTATAACCATGGCAAATCAAATCTACAAACATATATTCTCCTTCTTCTTATCTATTTTACTTTACCAATCCAATACCGTCTCATCTGTACGAAAATCATTCGACCTAGAGAAACCATGCAAGCGTTTCGTCTTCCACCTCCATAACGTTGCCTATGATGGTGATAACGCAGCTAATGCCACGTCGGCAACAATTCTGAACCCTTTAGGACTAGGAGACTTCAGTTTTGGGAAGTTTGTGATCTTGGACAACCCTGTGACAATGGACCAGAACTACCTCTCGGAACCGGTGGCTCGTGTTCAAGGCTTCTTCTTCTACAACGGGAAGACGAAATACGACAGTTGGGTCGCTTGGACATTGGTATTCAATTCTACACAGCATAAAGGGACATTGACCATAATGGATGCAAATCCGATGATGGAGCCGACCAGAGACCTATCGATCGTTGGTGGGACCGGTGACTTCATCATGACTCGTGGGATCGCTACGTTCACCACGGATCTCATTCAAGGCAATAAGTATTTCCGTCTCAAAATGGATATCAAACTCTATGAATGTCACCACTAATACATGTGTATTGATATATTACCCAACATTTATTGCTTTTCTCCGTCGTCTGTTGTTGATGTCTTGGGTTCCAAGTTCCAAATAAATGGTATTCAAATCTGTTTGCAACGGATTTTTAGTAAAACCGTCCTGTGTTTCGTAAACCTAGTTTTAAACAAACATCAACTAGATATTTTTATGTCGTAAACAATATGTCGATTCTATCACCAACATTAAATTATAAACGATTATTTTCATAAGTTTCCCGACAGTTCAACTATCTAAACGAGAACCAAGAAACAATAAGAAACAGAACCGCATTGAAGTGTCTAAAACGAACCAAACCAAATCAAACAATTTAAAAGGAAAAAAGAATCATTCAAATATTCACCGAAGAAACAACATAACACAAAGAAGAAGATTCCCGCGATTAAGAATACAGCCGATGATAATCCTCAGCTTTCGTTTTATTCGATCTCAACTGATTTTTGGAGAAAGCAAGCTCTTCATGTAGTTCTCGATTGCTGCTGAAGATCCTTCCCTTCTCCGTAGCTAGACCGAATCATGGTATATTTCTACGTCGTTCTCTTCCTCTGATTCTCTTCTTTCTATCGCTGCACGTATCCGTTGTGAAGGAAGGTGATTACGAAATCGTAAATGACTAGTGCCGATACCTTCTCGAAATCCAGTCGAATGTATATCTCCAGAATCTGATTTCAATCGTGGAATTTGATTTTGTTATTGTCACTCCGGAATTTTAAAATAAATTACTCGGTACTGTAACGGCTGCGAGCACCCGAAAGTTTTTCACTAAAGTAAGCAATGGGGCAACTTTGTTGGCTTAAAACAGCACCAATTCCCAGTTTCGACGCATCATAGTGGAGTTCGAATGTGAGGGAAAAAATCAGGGAGAACTAATATCGAGGCCATGGTCAACTTCTCCTTGATGAGTTCAAAGGCTGCATCTGCTTTTGGTTTCCAAGTGAATGCGCCCGCCTTCATACAGCTTGTAAGTGGAGCCATAATACTACTAAAGTAGCTGACAAAACATCGGTAAAAATTGGCTAGCCCATAAAAGCTACGGACTTCTGTAACTGAACGCGAAGTGGGCCACGAACAAATAATCTCTATCTTGAAGAGATCCAGAGAAAAATCTTTGTCAGAAATGACATAGCCAAGAAAAAAAACCTTCTCCATGGACGGTGGACCGATCAAAGAGATCTAGATAGACTCTTAAACCGAGTAAGAATATGATTTATCATATTATCCTTTCATCGACACAAAAGAAAAAGAAAAATAAAAATAAAACCTTAAAACCAAAATATCAAATACGTAAAGCCCAAGAAACATATTCGACAAAAGCCCAACACCATAGGATGCGCTGCATCACATTCTAAATAAAAAGCTAGAATTTGAGGGGTTTCATTATTCTGATACTTCTTTTCGCTCGATCTTCAATGGTTTGGTGTTGTTCATCTAATCGATAAGAAGCTTCATGTTTCTATCGGTACGAGGAGTTATGTTTTCTTTTTATCCTTTTGATTGTTACTGGTGGAAATGGTCACATTAGGAGATCACAAAAAACAAACAATTGGACATCTCTTGATTCCTGAGTTCGACAACTTGAAAATTCATGACTACTTTCTCACGTCGGCCGAGTTATGAATCCGTAGGCACATCGTATATGTTCTACCTCATGTTGAAACTATGGAAAATGGAATTTCAAAAATAAGATATTGGATGGCACGTACGTAACATTCTCCACCCAAAGAATATGTTGTGATTCTAGTGGACTAAATATAAAAGCCGACTCGGCCCAGACTCTTATATGCTTTCTTGAAAAGAAAAAAAAAAATTAATAAGACAAAATTTTGGTCCATATAAATCGACTATGTCAAAACTAGACTAAGACCATATCTACCAAATCAGTCATTTTCGCTATTCTTTTCTTCTAAAATTAACTATTAGGTGATGTATCCATGTACTGCATGAGATTTAATTTTTTTTCTTAAGTAGAATATGTTAAAAAAAGTGATAAATAATTTAATTGTAATATCTAAAATATTTATAATATTTTTGAGTTTTGAAAATATATTATTACTATATTTATATGGATATTCAATAAACAAACAAAGTTTGTCTGGATGATAATTATATTATTGTTGTTTTTAAAATTTGTTAACCGTATATACGATAATTGTGTGTTGACCCAGACAAAAAGATATTTTTGTTACATTTGATCTAATATAACATGTTAACATGGATGTTATCATTCCGATGATAATTTTATTTATTTTTACTAATTGAATGCCAATTTATTTAATTTGGACATAAAAAATAAAAACAAATATTTTGGTCGATTAAAACTATTTCTAGAGATTCTCCAGGACCAGAGGTGAATTTTTTCCAGAAACGAACAATTTTAATTTTTATCTTCCACAAATTCTTGTATGGCTTGACATCAAAAATATATCATATAAAAATAAGACATAATATTGTCTAAAATAAATTTTACTTGAACAATAGTATTTTGGGTATGATTTGAATAAGATAGAAAAAAATAGAAAAGATTATATTTTTACTTATATAGATGTGACATATCTGTTGTTGTTTTGACTTTTACGATTATAAAAGAAAAACAGAGTACGAATGTAAGAAAACAGAGTATGAATGTAATCAAACTTTTATTGACTTAATTGTATTACACTCTTTTACACACAACACATACTCACTGTATATATCTGACTCGATTTTAACTTGGACTTATATAGTTGTGAAAACTATATGATCGTATAGACATAACCATACAAACGTGTCTTTCTACGAAGAGTTACAACTATACAAATGAAACGTGTTCATTTGCATGTTAACTACCCATAACCGATATATATAACTTAGACTTAGACACTTACATAAAATATAATATATTATCCAACTGATTTAATAAAATATGAAATCCTCAGGTTCTGTTGAAGATTTGATTATAATCTTCAATACTCCTCCTTAATCAAATCTTCTACTTACTCCAAGCTTGCTCCTAAGATCTTCAAATCTTCCAAGGTTTAGAGACTTCGTGAGGATATCTGCGAGTTGCTCATCACCTTTGCAAAACTCCACTTGAATCAATCCTTTGCTTACAGCTTCTCTTACAAAGTGATACTTAATTTCTATGTGCTTCGTCCTCTTGTGTTGAACTGGATTCTTTCCTATTGCAATTGCTGACTTATTGTCACAATAGATAGGAGTACTTTCTTCAATCTTCATACCAAATTCTTCCATCAACCTTCGTAGCCATATAGCTTGATTGGCGGCTGCACACAAAGCCATATATTCCGCTTCGGCTGTCGATTGAGCAACAGTTTGTTGCTTACACGATTGCCAACAAAACATGGCTGATCCTAGGCTAAATACATAGCCGGTATTACTCTTCTTATCTTCAAATGATCCTCCCCAGTCGCTGTCCGAATACCCCACTAATTTTGGCGATTCAACTTTAGTAAATTCCACTCCATAGTCCAACGTTCCTTTGACGTACCTCAATACTCTTTTTGCCTCTTAATAATGTCTTTCTTTTGGAGATGCCATATAGCGTGAGAGATATGAACAAGCGAACATAATATCTGGCCGAGATGCACACAAGTACAAGAGCCCACCAATGATACTTCTATATCTTGTTGGATCTTCATACAATTTTTCTTCTTCCTATTGTCTTCCTCGTGGTGTTAATAGAGTATTAACACTCTTGCTAGTCTTCATTCCAAATTTCTCAATGAGATTGCGTGCGTACTTTGCTTGCGAAAGAAACAAACCGTTTTCATTTTGAATTACTTCTATGCCAAGAAAGTAATTCAACAATCCAAGGTCGGTCATCTCGAACTCGGTCTTCATGTTTTCCTTAAACGAATTGATCAAATCCTCATTGCTTCCCGTAATGATGATATCGTCTACGTATAGACTGATTATCAACACATCATACTTCTTCTTCAAAATGTATAAGGCCGCATCACTTGAACTCCTTCGAAACCCATTTTGAAGAAAGTATGCATCAATTCTTCCATACCAAGCCCTTGGAGCTTGTTTCAAGCCATACAAGGCTTTATACAATCTCAACACCTTCTCCTCCTTTCCTTTTATCACGTAACCATCCGGTTGAGATACGTATATCTCTTCTTCGAGATCACCGTTTAGGAACGCCGACTTGACGTCCATTTGATATAATCTCCATTGCATTTGAGATGCATAAGCGAGTAATGACCGAATCGTATCATGCCGAGAGACCGGAGCAAATGTCTCCACATAATCGATTCCAAATTTTTGTGAGAATCCTCTTGCTACCAATCGTGCTTTGTGTTTGATTGGAACACCATTAGCATCTGTCTTCGATTTGTAAATCCACTTCGTACTAATCACGTTGTTCTTCTTCTCTGGTTTATCCACCAGTTTCCATGTTTTATTTTTTTCAATCATCTTAATCTCTTCGTTCATTGCATTTATCCACTCCTTAGAATCACACGCTTCTTCATAACATCGTGGTTCTTCATGCACTAAGAGACAAAATTCGATTACTTGGGCAGTTTCTTCGAAATTAACCACCGGTGTTGCTTATGTAATTTCATTAACCGACTTATAAGCCCTTGGTACCATATCCGAGAATTCTCTCTCATCATTGATGCTTCTGTTATATTGAAAAGAATTGCATCTCACGGTTGATTGGGGGTCACGTTCCTCCTCTGTTTCAACATGATGAAAAACCTATGTTTCTCTCTGTTCTCCATCTTGATTATCGATCGGTAGAATAATTTGTTTCTTGACTTCTTGATGCTTTTTCCAATCCCATCTCTTACTTTCATCAAACACTACATCTCTCGAGACTTGTATCTTCTCATTTTCCAAAACGAACACTCTATAACCTTTTGATTTGCTGTTATATCCAACAAAAATTCCTTTCTTCGATCTTACATCCAACTTCTTTCTCTTCTCATCGGTGATATGTATATAACATATACTACCAAATGTCTTAAAATGCGACACATTTGGTTTTTGTCCACTCCATCTTTCTATTGGAGTCTCTTCAACATCAATCGCTTTAGTAGATAAACGATTTTGTATATACGCTGCGGTATACACGGCTTCGGCCCAAAACTTGTAAGGTAATGCTTGTTCGACAAGCATTGTCCTTGCCATCTCCACAAGTGACCTATTCATACGCTCGGCTGTTCCATTTTGTTGTGGAGAATAAGGCAAAGTGATTTGCCTTACTATTCCTGCTTCTTCACAATAACGATTGAATTCTTGTGAAACAAACTCCCCTCCACCATCCGATCGCAATGTTTTAATGAAACATTGTGATTGGTTTTCAGCCATTGACTTGAACTTCTTGAACATTGGAAATGCTTCTGACTTTTGCTTGAGGAAATACACCCAACACATGTGTGTGTAGTCGTCCAAAAATAACACAAAGTAACGACTTCCATCCAAAGATTCATTTTGCATAGGACCACACACGTCCGTATGCACGAGTTCAAGCTTCTCGTTTGTCTTCGATTGAGATTCCTTTGGAAAACTTTTCCTTGCTTGTTTTCCAAGATTACATGCTTCACATATCTCTTTTGTCACTTTAAATTTCGGTAACCCAATTACCAATTTATGATCTTGAACATGTTGCAATCGTTTGTCACTAACATGACCGAGCCTTCTATGCCAAGTTTCATTTTCTTCTTGCTCTCTCGACATCATTGCTTCATTCTCTACTGAACTCCATTTAATTCTGAAACTTTTATGAGTCATGGGAATGCTCATAATTTTCTTATCACTCTTGTTTTGAATGATACACTTCTCGTTTTCAAAGATAACCCGATAACCACTTGCTATTATTTGAGGAACGCTTAGAATGTTCTTCTCTAAACCGGGTACTAAAAACACATCCTTGATGATTCTCTTGCCAATATTAGTCATCACGGTAATGTCTCCTTTTCCTTCAGTCATCACGATCTCACCATTTTCGACTCGTATCGGAACTTTAATGCTTTTATCAATCTTTGTAAAATATCTCTCCTCCTTGGTCATGTGATTCGTACACCCACTGTCAACAAGCCATATATCTTCCTTAAAGGTTGTATGAGCATCTTCAGTAGCACTAAACAACATGTGCTCATCATTCGAGTCTTCTTCCTCTAGACTTAAATGTGCTCTTTCCCTTTGCTTGAAACGACATGTATTCGCAAAATGACCAATCTTCCCACACTTATAACACGTTTTATTATTACTTTGATTTTTTCTTTGACCATTGTCCTTCAGTTTCTTGAAACACTTATCTTCTGTGTGATTGCTTCTCTTACAATAATCACACCACCTCTCGCCATTTTTTGCTTCACCAATACGGCTTCTAGTGTCTTCTTGTTTGAAACCGGAACTCTTTCTTTTTGCTTGAACGTTGAACGCTCCTTCATTTGAACTTTCTTCTCTTGCTATTGTCCTTGCCTCATGTGCTTTTAACACACCTATTAACTCTGTCATCGTCAATGACGTTAAATCACGAGTTTGCTCCAACACGCTAACAATGCTATCGTATCTTGCCGGAAGAGATATGAGGATCTTCTGAACAATCTGATAGCTGCTTTTCTTTTCACCATGATAAGTTAATTGATTTTCCAAGTCAATTAACTTATCGGTGAAAACCTTTAGTGATTCATGATCATGCATTTTTAAGTTTTCATACTCCCTTCGTAATGATTGGAGTTTGACCATCCGAACTTGAGGAGAACCTTGAAACTTATCTTTTAATATATCCCACGCTTCCTTAGAGGATGATGCTGATGCAATGCGTGAGAATATATTATCTGTAACTGCTGTCTGAAGAATTTGCAATGCCATAGTATCATTGGTTATTGCTTCTTCCTCACGTCTTGTTCGAAGTAGTGAGGCCTCTGCCGTTTCGTCTGGTTGCACCGTCTGCTCAGGTACTCCTTGTTCACCAACCAACCATAATTTCCTTGTCTTAAGGATGGTTGACATCTTAATGCTCCAAAAATCATATTTCTCTCCATCAAAGAGAGGAATGATTTGTTGAGAGGAGCCTTGCATCGTTACTTACTTGTGAACGAATGCGTATCTCTTTTCTGTGTTGTGTTTTTTTTTTTTTTTTTGCTTTAGTGTTTTTCTCTTGATCCTCTCTTAATCGTTTGGCTCTTCTACCGTGTTGTTGTTTTGACTTTTACGATTATGAAAGAAAAACAGAGTACGAATGTAAGAAAATAGAGTATGAATGTAATCAAATTTTTATTGACTTAATTGTATTACACTCTTTTACACACAACACACACTCATTGTATATATCTGACTCGATTTTAACTTGGACTTATATAGTTGTGAAAACTATACGATCGTATAGACATAACCATACAAACGTGTCTTTCTACGAAGAGTTACAACTATACAAATGAAACGTGTTCATTTGCATGTTAACTACCCATAACCGATACATATAACTTAGACTTAGACACTTACATAAAATATAATATATTATCCAATTGATTTAATAAAATATGAAATCCTCAGGTTCTGTTGAAGATTTGATTATAATCTTCAATAATATCAACGTCATGAAATATAATACTTTATGAAAATAAAATATTTCATAAAATATTGTTATACAATATTTTAAAATAGAATGATGCAATATATGTTTACTATATATCGTTTCTTTTTTAAAAATGATGAAATATTACGCTAAAAGTATAATTAGAAATCTTCCATTTTTACAGTTATGTTAATATATATGTTTAAAAGATATATGTTAAATAGACCAATTATATTAGAAATTTTCCTTTTTAAATTAGTAATAATAATAATTAGTTATTAGTTATATTATATATATATATATATTGCTTAAAACGTGTAATAAACTTACTTCTCTATACGTCGCCGAAAAGTATGTAATAAACCTACCTTTCTTTTAATTAGATATACTATAAGATTTAAAGATTATATATTGTTATATTGTAAATATTTTTTTTTAAATTAGTAATAATAATGCTTAGTTATACTCTATATATATATATACACGTTGCCTAGAAAAAGTGTAATAACCTATCTTTCTATATATATTCGCTGAATAAGGTGTAATAAACATACTTTTTAAAATTAAATATACTATATGATTTTAAGATTATGTATATTTGAAATTTAAATGCAATGACATTAGAATGTAATGTTTGTAGTTAGTGATGTCTTATTTCATAAATTATGTTAAAAGTCGTTGTGAAGACGACACTTTATGACACTGATATAATATACCACTAGCTGATTCTCGCGTTATACGCGGGATAAGATGTTTATAATATTTTTTAAAAAATTAATAAATTAAATAAACATTTCTAAATATTTTAATAGTATATTATTGTATAAATAATTACAATTTAAAATTAAAGTTTTTACATATGTTACTAATTAATTATTTAGTTAAAACAATATATTTTAAAATAAATTTTTAAAAACTAAATTTAGGAAACAATAAAATCAGATATAATTTTATGGAATATTTACTTACTCGATTTAATCAAATTTAGGAAACAATAAATCATCTATAATTTTATGGAATATTTACTTATTCGATTTTGCATAAATAAATAAAGCTAATTTATGTAAGATTATAATCTTTAAAATAAAGACAATTTATATATGATTGATCTAATAGCATATTATGTAATTAATCTAGTAATTAATATCTTATAAAATATATTTAATGAGAATCACTCTAGCGACGATACGTAAGCATGACACTGATATAATATTTCATGTAAACATAAGGTTATTTTGTTAAAATGATTCTCAATTAATATATAGGAGATGTAGAAGTAAGGTTATTTTCATATAATGTTTTTTAGTTAATATATAAAGAATATAATTACCGGATTATATGTAAGTTATATAAAGGAAATTTAAATTTGGATTGATGTCCACAATAGCATATGATTTCGGGGTAGGATTAGACAAAATTATCACATCGTAACATCCCTACTCATTGCAAGGATTCAAACCAAGCTGCAACCGGTGGTAGGATTCCAATTTGTATAAGCAGCCATACTTTCTCTGAAAGATTATCTTAAAATCTTAAAAGTTAAAGTGAATAAATATCCATTGATTGGTTTATTGACGTGTCCCACTTTTTGTTTCTTAAGATTTTCTTTTTGCTTGTTATTCAATAATTCTTTCTTGAAAATGGAAAGTGAAATGACTAATTTCTTATTATTATTTTTTTCTATAAAAGATTTCTTATTATTTGCAGCAGAAGTAATAGTAAAGTTTCTTTATGCTTTTTACATATTCTCTAAAAGCCAAGTGTGATTTAGTGGACATACAGTCAGAATTTCAGGAAAATATTCAAAACAAATTATGAAATCACAAAATAAAATTAATGAAAAAGTAATGGCCAATTGAAAATAGACATTGGTAGCAAAATTAAAGAGATTGGTCGTGAATTAAGGGTCCTCGCACGCGCTCTAAAACCTTTTATTGGCTTTGCACTCTAGATTAATAATTGTAAATAGTAATTTAGTAAATAAAAGTGTTTACCACTTAATTGTAACCGGAGCAGAAGATTGGAGAGTGCGTGGAGCATAATTGGTGGCAATATCAGATATTTGAATACCGATAATAGGGGGAAACTAATAACCCTACTTAGGTTTCTTGTCCGAAAAGATTATGGACTTATATTTATTGTTTTTATTACAAATCTTTTATAAATAATTTACTGTAAGAACGGACAATGATATATAAATGTATCAACTAAGATCCGTTATTAGAGTCAAAGATTCTCTTAGGAATATATATAATTTAGATGTTTTGGATTTGAGTAGTAAAAAGACAATTTTAGCGTCTTAAAAATAAAGATCGTTTAATTATTTTATGTGGAATCTTTTCTACTCTTTTTTAATATCATAAGCATTCAATTATCAATGCTTTAGATTTTTGACAAAATATATATATATATATATATATATTTTATTATATAAACTTGAACGCGTTTAACGTGAGTATGACACGTGACAAAAGGATAACTCATTAGATTTTAACACGTGCCATTGCTTATCTTAGATTGTGACACGTGTCAAAGAGATAACTTATAAAAATTCGACACGTGTTAACTTTCCGATAATGGTAATTTACTATATAAAAAATGTAAAATAGATAATTAAAATAGAAAATTTCTCGTGTTAATAAAAAGATCACAATAATAGAAAATACAACTTAATGGTAATTTTTTATATAAAAATATATAATAGATAATTAATTAAGATTTTATCAGTTTCAGCAAAAATGTTAATAGCAGAAAAAATGTTAATTCCTCAACCTCACCCATTCTATTCACCTCGCTGAGAATATTTTGTATTATCGAATCAGTTCCACGCCTCTCTTCAGCACCTACATTCGCTCCCTGATTTATCGGTGTCTTTGCTGCTCGGAGCGGTTTGCTTATGTTCTTCCTAATTTCCTCTAATAAGTTATTGTATATATCATCTTTCATTCTTCGTATCTCCTCCTTCACAAGTTCTTGCATCCTGACTGTCTGCTCGTTGTTTAATCGCCTAACCTCTCTCAAGATTTCCGCCTTCATAGGGTCCTCAACACTTGTTGCATCCTGCGATTCAACATCCAGTGTATCAACTCCAACCAAAGGTGATTCATGGTTGCCTGTTCCACTATTAGTCTTTCTTCCCGTTAGATTCAGTTATCTTTATCCTATTATCAAACTTCAGCACCTCCTCTGCTTCTTCTGGTTGGGGGTCCACTAATCCTGTCCAATCTTCCTGCCTGCAGGTTTGGCCACTCTCCAGGGCTGCGCATATATACTCAATACTCTCGTCTTCAACTTCGTCTTCCCACTCGAGTAGTCTACCATCCATATCGATTCCTATACCCAGTATTGATTCTACCTATAGCTGCAATTAAAACATTTCGCATAAGTAAATATATTTGCCAAAACTAAAGGTAAAAAAATTCAACAATAACTCCCTGTATGTTATACCACTCACATCAGGGTCATGTTCCACTTCAACAATATTAGAGGTGTGCAAGGATTTGAACTCTGGTAGTTCATCTAAGATGCCACTTCCTAATGTCATGTTTTCTCCCACATCAGGTAGCAATGTTTCTAACATTGGTACTGCCTGCAAGAACAGCAGTTGTAATGCAAGTGTGAAGCCGTGAGCTGTTGTGTGTGACTTCTGCAGCTTCCCAACCAATACAGCTATTGATGGATTTTTGGGACCCAATGACACCATTTCAATAGTTCGCTCAAAAGCCTTTACCCCCAGAGGTACTCCACAAATTTTTCCAAATCTCTAACCATTTCCACTGCCCGTATTGAGGCCTTCATAAATGATGAGTTGCTCACACACTACACCCTCCACCAGTACAATTAGTGCTAATCTCAGTCTGCGTCCACTGCTCATTCTTTGTTCCCTTGGTAAACGCTTGTCACCCTTCAACATATTTACTATCTCAAGTATTGTGTAAGACTGATTTGGCCCAAGCAGTTCCCTTCCTCACACCACCTGTCTTCATACTACTTTTTTCTTCTTCTGGATGATAAGGCTGGCAGTTTAACCCAGTTAATAGAGCAAACTCCCGGAGAGAAAACCTTATTGGATAGCCACCAAAGACAAACCACATCTCATGTCTTTTCTTATTTACTATCATCCTACACAAAAACTAGTGTACTAGTTTCCCTGAAAGTGCGCATTTTCTACAAGACAAATCAAATAGCTTCCCAAAACAGCTTTGTCACAGCCAATCATATTCCCTAGTCCCTTCTAGCACTTTTACAATGTCTAGAATGTATTTTATTTTTGAATATGCGTTAATTCGACCTTTAACGTCCGATTGGAAAAGGAGAGGTGGCAGAAACACAGGGTCCTCATCGTTGTTGTCTGTCCCAATTCCGCTCTCATTTCCGAAGTCGTGCTCAACTCTGCCACTTTGCTCACTACTCGACCTAAGCACATTATAGATAGCACAATCGTCAAAACGGCTTCACTACAGTCTCGTTGACATTAAAACCATCCAAACCAATTCATACCATCCCCAAATATGTCCTATAAATATGTCCACAAAATCATTCAACATTATTACTTGACTGTACACCAATTCAACAACCATATCTTCAAATGAATGTTCAAATTAAAAACTTAACTTAAACCCCCCCCAACCTTATAATTTGATATTCATTGTTTACATCCACAAATTGGGTTAGGTGCCAAACAAATTCTCTCTCGTTTGTCTACATATTATGTCAACAAACAATGTTTAAGGTATCAACTATGTTCTCTATCGCATCAAAGTCTACACTTATTTAAATTGGTATCTCATCGTGCCTTTTTCTATGAAAATGACACACATTCCCGGTAGTCGTCTTTACATTACATCTCCGGCCATTTATTTTTAACACCAATTGTTTCTCGTATTACCTATTTCTTTTCCACTTTTTCGTTTTCTTCCGAGATCTACCACTCCTACGCGTTGGGCCATCACTCCTGTCATGCATTTCCTTCTCTTCCCTCGTCTTTGAACTAGGCAAGGTGAGCATTGTTAACAGATTATATCAGAAATTCATATTACTCTTTAAAGAAATTTAGGGTTCGTCGGACATACGCAAAAGATAACTTTTAGAAACTACTAACTAACACCTACAGATCTAATTTTAGAAACAGTACTCACCGTCTCTCCCGGCAACTCGACTCCTCGAGCACTAGCTCGCTTCTTATGGTTGCGTCCTCCGGTAGGGTGTCTTCTTTTTCTGACTCTCCGTTTCCTAATGTCATTTCTCGGATTAATGGTTTGTCGGTTTATTTACCCAGTTTTTGGTGAACTCAAGACTTTTATGGGAACTACCCTCACTGCAAATTTCTTTTTTGCAGCCGCAAGTATCTCCCAACTCTATATCTCTGCAGATCTCCGGTTTGATTTTTTATTCTTTGGTGATAATAGTAATTAATTTTATTTCATAAAAATCTCTCGTTTAATTTTTCCAATGCCAATGCCAATAGTGGCAAACGAAGAGACTCGACGAAAAATAAAGGAAGGTCAGTTTAATCCAGGGACAAAATTAACTTTTTAAATGCTGCCATACAGTAAAATGTGCCATTTTTTGAAAGGCCACTCAAATGTGGCATTCTCTATAAAACTCCCTATATATTTTTGGTGTCAGTTTCTCTCTCTTTCACCGTCAAAATAATTAAGGAAACAAAATAATATATATAAGACAAGAAGTAGAAAGACATAGACTCTCTCCCCATTTTTAGCCATGGAAGTTCAATCAAGATCTCCCTAAATTTAGACCAAACTCAAAAGCTCTATAAGGTTATTTCCAAATGGGAGAGCTTGAGCTGAACTTCCATGGACGCTTCTAGGTGGACTGGAAGGTTTCACCAAATAGCTTAGAAATACCATGTTCACTCTCTGCTCTTTTTTAACTGGTCGTTATGATGGTTCTTCATACCGTTCCGGTCAAAGCGGTGGGGTTGAACCGGCAAGTCATGGAACGGCGGATGGGCTCGATCCTTTTCGAACCTACCAAGGTCTTATATCGGCTCCTTCTCAATCCTACTATATAGGGTTTTGTTTTTTTTTTCTCTTTGAGTTTTTTCCATTAACCTTCTTGTTGTTTTGTCAATTTGGTTGTGTTTATTTATGCAATTTAAGGAGTCGATCTTTGAATTTGTTTAAACGGTGTTTATTTTCCTATTTAATTCATGAATGTGATTATTGCCATATATAAGAAGCAAAGAGCATTTTAAATTAATCAAAGTCATCTATAGTACATTCTCAATAATTATGTGGTAAATTTGTGAAGAATTAAGTTTTCTAGTGTTGATATACAATAGCTCAGATTCTTTTTTTGTATAACCAAATTTAAAGAATAAGGTTGTGTAAATTGTCAACTGATGTGTGTTGATTTGTGATTGATGATTTAGTTTATGTAAAACCAACGATATTACCGGAAAAGAAAATGAAGATAGTAAAAAGGGTATGCGGGAACATGATCAAGTATAGAAATCATATGAACTAGGATTTTACAAAATTATTGATAAGGTTACGCATTTTTCTCTAATCTATTATATTTTTCACTATCTAAATTTGTTAAAAATAATCAGAATATTCTAGTAACAATTTTGTACATCATAATTTTGTGTTTACTGATTTTTATAGACTGGTTTGCATAATTCATACATGGTTTAATTTATGCAAGTATCCGGGCAGTATTTAACATGTCCAGATCGTTAAAAAGGTATTTACAGCATATGTCATTAACAGTTTTTAAAACTCTTTTAGTGAAAAAACGATTTTCTCAGGGGAAAAGGAATTTTTACAATATTGTTTCTAAAACAGTTTTTTCTCAAAAGAAAAATCCACAATATTTTCCGTTAATGAAACTACCTTACAATAATCAAAGAAAAAAAAACAAAACAAAAACAAGAGGAAGCAAGATAAGAAGCAGAAGAAGGCAAAAAAGGAACGAATAAAAAGAAGAATGAGGACAAAGAAGAAGACGATTAAGAATAAATTATAGAAGAAGAAAATTGTAATAGAAGGAAGAAGAAGAAGACCGAAGACAAAGAAGATGAAGAAGAACAAAAACAAAGAAGAAACATATGAAGAAGAAGAAAAAAAAAAACAAATGACACTCTAGCGACTTCGGCCGTAAGTCATTGACATCAAGTAACAAATTTAGAAAAAACGAAAGAAAATACAAAAACAAAAACAAAAAAGAAGTTGTTTAGGTAACAAAAGTTGTTTTAGATTTATTAAATTCCATAATTGTCGCTAAAATCAGATTTTTATTCACATTAAATTTATTCTTGCTTCACATTGAGTGAATTTAACTTAGATCACATTTTAGTTTAGTTTTGAATTGTTTTGGATTAGGATTTATAGATGAATAAGTTGTAAGTGCAGGTTTTACTTAGTATGGGAAAAATGCACGAAATTGCTTAAACAAGATGGAAATTGTTCTAGTTAGAAGGAGTGTTCAGCAAATAAAAGCAGTTGACGTGGACTTCGAGGCCAGCCAACAAAGTTGATGACGTGGAGTGTACAACTAATTGAATACAATTATGCAAAGAAGATATTCACCGAATATTTTGAGTTGTCCAAGATCATGATTGGTGAAGATTTGGAGCGATCCGAGATCGCTATTGGAGACCTAGAAGATCTGAAACCCTACATATATAAAATGGATGTTGAGGAGCTTGCGCAGGTCAGCTGTTAAAGGGAAGAAAAAGTGGATGTAGATTTTCTGTTTTTACAGAATATGTGTTTATCACGGTGAGGAAAAGAGAGATAACGAGAAAAATATCGTATATTGTCTATGCTTTTGTTTATGTTAAAAATCGTTTGGTCACAAGTTAAAAGAGTGTTCTTAACCTGTATGTAAATCCAATTAAGAGTGTAATCATCTTAAAAGATTTCTAATACAGTTAAAACTCGGTGCGTCGGAGTTTTTGGAGAAAACAATATTGAGTTCATCTGGTTTTTCATAAGCATGAATCTCTTTTATATATGCAGAGCTTATGATAGAGCTTTTTTGGAGAAGTGAAAAAGTATATGCTAATAGTTCAACGTAAGAGAGAGCAAACGCTTGCGAGTTCTGGAGAAAGAGCATCATGACATCATTGTGGCAAAACTCTCTGGTAAATCTCATGTTATTGAACAAGAAGAATAGGATGTGATTCGAGAAAATATCTGAGTTACTTTAAAGATACCAAAAACAAATCAATACGTGCTTAAGATATTTTTCCTAGCTTCGTGAGACCAACAACTAGCAGCAGAAGATTATGAAGAACATATTTTAGCGTAATCTCCAATGGTTCAGGCTTTAATTCAAGAAGAAACTCAATGATACATGTTCGAGCTTAAGATGTGTATCTTCCGGTGAAGAAGATTGGATTTGATTCGGTGTGTGACTCATCCGATATAAGTATTTTAAAATCGACTTGTGGTATGCGTCTTAATACAGCAGATGATGCAACGGTTTATATCAAGACATATATGAATGTGACATTAAATTGGTCATGTCTGCGCACAAGGAAAAAGGACTGCTGATGAGGCCCAGAGCTGCAACGAAACGACTTCCTTCGATTTTTTCCCCCAAAAAAAAACTACCCAAATTAAGGCAAAACATATTGTTGGAGAAATCATAGAGCATGAGTTAAACTGAAAATTATGACAAGTTTGCGAAATGGTGTGTTTTTGTTACGATTATTTGTGTTGAAAAATAAGACGTGGAACCCACTGTAATATTATGCTTCAGGATTCAACAATCAAAAAACTAAAGCTAGTTTGGCTTATTCAAATCATTTAGCTAGCGAAACTGAAAAAAAAAAATTTAATGTCAGAAGTGGGGTTTGAACCCACGCCCTCTTACGAGGACCAGAACTTGAGTCTGGCGCCTTAGACCACTCGGCCATCCTGACTTTTACGAGATTATTACGTATTATATAATATATATCCTATTAAATATATAGTTAACACGAAGGCACAGCAAATGTGCTCTTCGTCCATCGAAACGTACAGCACACCGAAATCGATACACATTATGTCAAGAATACATATATATATATATATATAAAGAGATAGAGGGCAAGAGAACGACTACAAATTTTGTTCTCATGCCACAACATCACCAAAACCATAAAACATACTAGCAAGACTGTTTTATCTTTCAATCAGGTTATATAGTTGTAACTGTAATTAATACCAATAGAAACACGGTAGAACAAATGGTTCAGACTCGATCCACGCGATTAGGATTCAAACCTCATCTTTCGTGGTACAACTAGGTACCATTAATACAATTAGATAAGACTAATACTAGTTGTACTGCTCTCTTAGTTGATACAATTAGGTATATTTAGTTGAGGGTGGGTACTTTTGAGTTTTTGTTAAAGTGAAGGTCATTGAGATTAATGTAGAGTAAAAGTGAATACACTTTGATGTTTTAGGACATATTAGAATTTGATCCCTTTTAAGTATTGTAAAGTTAAATATGACAGAGAGGATGAAAAAAAGTTGCTAACTAGAGAGAGATATAGTTAGAGGGTAGTGGTGTCAATTCACCAAAAAAGTGTGTTGGTTTTCAAAAGTGTGTGGTTGAACAAATACTAACGTCGTTAAAACCAAAAGTGTGTGGTTGAACAAATACTAACGTAGTTTATATTAACCGATGCAAAATTAACCATTACTTTTTGCAAATGATACATATTAACATCATTTAAAAAAATCGATGCAAATATTTACTTTAACTGATGCAAAATATTTGCATTAACATTTCCAGAGTCACTTACATAAATGATATAAAAGTCATTAGCATCAATTATAAATGATGCAAATATATAAAATAAGCAACACGAGATACTCTTTTTTTTTTGTATTATAATTCGGATCAAATACATGTAAAATCAAATGTCTTAATCTGCAATGCACAGGCTTACTTCTTCCTATAAAAGAATCTCAAATTTCAACAAATATGTATTTTTTTTTGTCAACAACATGTATTATGTGAATTTAAATTCGGATGGTAACACAACAAATCAACGGCGATACTAATACAAACCATGAGCTTATTAGGCTATGTGTCCTATTCAACATATAAAGAACAAATATAGCATTGATTTTTTTGGTATTCCTTTCCTAACAAATCCAAACTCATTAACATTCATAATTTTCGTTACATCATCATGTATCATTTGGCAAACAAAAAAGGACTACACCATGTACCATATGAATCTCAACTCTGTCTATACACAATGCAATTTGTAAGGGATAAAGAGAAAAACCCCAAACCAAACAAATTTAAAATAAAGGAATCATAAAAAAAGAGAAGCCTCTTGCTTCATGTAAGAAAAAAATGAAAAGAAAATGGTAAAAACCTTCCATATCTGTAATATATGTAAAAATCAGGGCCTAATTAATAATTATTTTAAAAATTGCATCCGTTGGAACCTTCTATCAGAGAGAGCAGGTTTTGTTCGATGCTTCTTTTGCTTACTCCGGCAATGTCTGGAACAAGAAGTGAAAATCAGATCGCTGACGGAGAAGCGGCGGTGGATCGACGTCGGAGAGATTGATGTTACCACCGTGGAAGGATTGCGAAACATCTTCCACTGAGAAAGGAATGCTGCAAGATACCGGAAACAGTGAAGGTTCGTGAGTAATTAGGGAGAGAAATCGAGAAATATTGTTTTTGCGTACCTTGAATCGACGTCGAGCAAAAAAGAAGGGTAAGTCATATTGACTGAATCTTCCGCCATTAGTTTTCTCATCTGCTTGATCACCTATTTTCGGCACAAATCGTTGAATCATGAGTCCGGTTTTAGTTTTGTTCCTTTGTTTTAGGTGTCATTTTGTCTTGTTTAGAAGTATTTGGATACAATCCTGGTTCACGGTGTTTTAAGGGTTTTATTTCTTGGTTCAGGTACATGAGTTCAAAGCAACTAGTAAAGCCAATTGATTGTAAGAACATAGCGTTATTGTATTTTTGTTAGGTTTGTTCTGTGAATTTTCTTCAAGTAGTTTTGGAGTTGGTTTGGTTGATCCATTACTTACCTCAGAGGAGAGTCCTTGAGTTCCATATTTGTCGTCCCAAAACATAGTCCCAATTCGATATACTTGTGGAATGCTTAGTACCTGAGCAACAATTTAGGAAAAGAGTTCTATTAAAAGTTGCAGTTAATTTATTCAACCAGAGTGCTTTTACTTTCATAAGATCCTTCACCCGTTTGCTCATTTATCCAACTATAGAATGTGTCAGTAGTAACCCCTAATAGATAATTGAGCCATAGTAAGATCCTTCTATATGCTTTGCAGAAGTTTTGGTTTAACGTCTTTACCGGGCATATCTCTTTTATGATCTCGTCCAATGATTTCTGTGTCTTTTGATGCGAGACCTGTAAAGTGATATAGTGTATATTAAATACTGAATTTTCACCAATTATGTATTTTCACCAATAGATATGGTTCGAAGTTGTACCAGAAACTTCACTGCTTGCCTTATGTGTTGAAGCTCATCCCATGGTGATCGTGCTGCCTGTGGGAAAATAAATAAATAAAATTATGTAAGTTAATCTCTTTGCCTTATTTTTGATCTTTGCATAGTTTGGTTATTAATTCTTTAGCCTACCTCGTCGTCTGCCTTCAGGCTCCACTGCTCTAATTCATGCAAGCCCATTTTCAGATATTCTGCGTTGCTAACCGAACAACACTCTCGGCGAAGCAACAAACTACCAGAAGATAAACTTTGCAAGTCAAGCTACCTCATAACTAAATGTAGGTACTTGTGTCCTATGCAATATATTTTCTGTACCTATTGAAGAGCTGCACATTGATGTACGAGAAAACCTGATGGAAGAGTTTTTTTGTGATCATAGATGGGACCTGGAAATCATTAAAACTCAGTCAAGAAACAGGAAAAAATAAATTAAGCTTGAGATGAAAATCTTCGAAAGTTCATTCTCTTACATGGTTCTCTGCCATAAAGGTCAAGGTATGTTCAAGCTTGTTGACAATGTTCTGCCACTGTACATATGATGCCTGTTGCTTGGCAATTGTGGTCAAGTGGATGCTTTTAGTCACGTCTCGCAAGGTTCTGGCTCTTGTCGGTCTTGGTGCCTGATACATCTCACATATAACACATTATTAACATATGTGATTAGCAAATCATTAAGATAAGTTCCATAGTAACTTGATGAATGGTGTACTAACATGGATACAGAGATTTAGTAATGGGTTAATCTCTTTCTTTAATTTATCTCGAATCATTCCATATGTTTTCTCAACGTATGCTGCTAAGTGTTGCTTGAATAGTAAAGCCGGGTATTTAGCTTCGATCATCTCTTGGTCATTTGATATCCCAACCATCCCACTGTAGCCACTGGCTGTTTCCAAGCCCACTGAAGATGATTGCATTCCCTACAATGTTTTTACCAACTATTACTAAGGCTCTTACAAATGGATTAATCGGAGGTTCACTTTTACCAAGCTTACTTGGACCAATCTCCCAAATAGTGTAGCCTGGGATGATCTGTTACGTCTTGAAGCCGCATTATTCGTATTGCTGAACTTGAGTGTAGATTGGAGAAGATATAAGAGGGTAGAGCTTGTTGTGAGCCAATAAGTTAGTTCCCTTGTGTCATCTTGGCTCTTCTGGACCAAAATTAGTATAACTTGAATATAAAGTTATGGTTTCAGAGGGTTCAGATCCTACTTTCATAGTCATTGTCTTTAATTTATTACCTCAATGGACGATCGGATCTTATGAACAATTCTATCAAATATATTTGTTTTCTCTGCTTCAAATAATCTCCATTGAAGTAGTGCCTTGTAAACTATCCAAGCTGCCACAGATCTGTCGTTATCAAATCTTCTCTCGTCGGTGAGGCATTTTATCAGCAAATCATGGCTCTCCTGTCCAGTAATAGTCATTATAAATTCTTCTGTAGTGAACAGATATTGAAATATCTTTTGCTTGCTTTTGTTGGTTATCAATTTATGGCTCTTTATTACAAACAAGTTCTCGAATGATACCTGTTGCCTATCTGTTAGAGACCCTTGTTTTGCTAACACATTGATTGGATTCCTTGGCTCCTGAAATAAATAGCAAGGGATGAGGAACTGTAGAGTACTATTTCTTAACTGGGCCTAGCAAGATACCGTACCTTTGTTGCCTGAGTCTCTTCTGTTTGATGTCCATTTTCAATATCCTGCACAGTTATATGACAGTAATGCAAATTGTTATACATATTTTTTTGACTTAGAAAATTATATGTTGACAGAAGTTCTGCACCTTTTCGGACGCAAAAACTCTTTCAGGAGGCATTGTCTTTTCTACAGAAGCTGTCTGTCTTCGAAGAGATTCGTTTTCTGACGTTAGAATTGCAACCTTATCCTTCAGGCTGATAAGAGGTGTTTTTTTGAGATATGTGGTGATATCAGAGACAATTTCATATTTTTCTTTTTATTTTATAATTCAGGTCGACTGAAAATTTTCAAATCCATGCAGCTATGCCTGATAGAAGAAAGAAATGTACTAGGCTGACAAAACTGCTCAGCTCACAGAACCGTACCTGTTTAACTCTCCAGACTCTTCGATGCTTGTTGAAGCACCCAAAGCCTGCTGGCGCAAGACCTGATTTTCGGATTCAAGGTTTGACAGGTTCGTATGTAATCTGGAATTCACCAACAATACTCATGAACCCTGACTGTAAAACAGAAATATTATGTCAAATGCCTTAAGGAACCAATAAAATCTATACCTTTCGATGATCTCTTGAAATTGGATGGCCTTTGATTTTGCATCTTCTGCTTCAGTTAGACTTGCCTTGCTATCTCTCTCAAGTGCAGAACATTTTGCTTCAAACTCCTCAATCGTTCCTTTTAATTTCGTTACCTCAGCCTACGTTTTGAAGATATTGTATCAGGGAAAGTATCTGCTTGTTAGTGGAACTTTTAGCTCAAATTTACCTCCAGTTCATTGTTTTGACTGTTCAGTAACTCCAGTTGAGTGTTATCTACAAATGGAACCTCTTTGATGACTGGTGGAGCTTGTTCAATGGCTAATTTTGCTGCTTCTTTCTCTCGTATGATTGCAGCGTAGGCTTCATCTAGCTTCTCTTGCAATTCAGTTAAATTATTTTGTAGTTTTGCGATTTCTTGTGCTTTGGCTTCTTCGAGATCAACCTAATGACACAATTAAACGTGGGCTTCATTTTGGAACTTTCAACTCTAGCATTTCATCCAAGGCAATTAGATAGCAGAACATAGGACTCTAGTTTCTAACTTCGTTGACAATACCTTTTGATGCTTCTCTAATTCGAGACGCCAGGTTAGCTCTTCCACACGTTTCTCTAACTTGTCCTTGGCTTCCTTGAGCGCTCCAGTTTCTCTTGCAGCCTTTGTTGGAAAGATTTTATTGTTAGTAACTTAGACTGAAGCATTTTTCTAATTTTGATTTATATTGCCTGCCTCGTAGACAGTAGATTGATTTTTATGAGAGTAATCAATCTAGTAATGAAGCTTACCATTTTGAGCTTTCTGAGCTCTTTTCGAGCTACTTTTGCTCTCCACAGACATTGTAATGCTAATGTTGCTTTTGTGTGCTGTTTATAAGCTTCTTGAGCTTGGTGTCTTCTCCATTCCCTCTGTTAGAAGATATATCAGTAAGACTTATCAAAGTACATCAAAATCATCTTCACCGTACTGTTTCCTCTTCCACACTATTTAATCCTCAGACAAGTAAGAACAATCATATTGCTTGACGTCTGATCCGTCAAGCATCTTGGAGCACATGCATAAGTTTCCTTAATTAAAAACTTGTTCTCATGGCTGAAGAATAATCCAAATTTTGAAATAAGATTGGTTACTGCTTTTGATTATTTCTAACCTATCCTTGAGAGTAATCTAGTGAGAGATTATAGAAGACAAGTCCAGAAACTTCTGATATTTTGAAAGAGAATTAAGAAGTAAAGTAAAGTAGTCAAAATCTAGTACCTGAATTATAATTGCTGCCTTTGTTCTTCTTCTATGTCTATGCTTGTTTCGAGCGGACATTGTCCGTAAACCAGTCTGAATAATTGTTGCTGATGCCTGGAGCTTAGTGTAGTTTTTCCTTGCTCTGTGAGCACGGATTTTCTTTTGGATACAAATTGAAGCAGCCTCTCTTCGCATGTTTTGATACAACTTGCGTGCAAGTTGTGCTACATAAGCAATACGCATGACACAGTTAATTTGAAGAATACTGTTACCTGGCTGAAATTTGGATCATGTTGTGACATTCTTTATCAGATAAGGCTGCTAATATTCTACCCCTCCATAGTATGGATGGCTCTATTGATAATTTAACAGTTTAATTCATAGCTTTGTGTTGGGTAGGGTGTTACTATTGAGGCATATGTAGAAGAATAAAACCTCTCCAAAGTTTTTGCATATAAATTGTAGCTCTTTTCTGCTCAAGGAACTCTTTTCTTGTCAAATAAGTCCTGATCTGCCTCTGAATAATTTTAGTGGCACAAGCTAGGACCTCGGTTCTTCTTGCATCTAGTTCAGCCATCTGTCCAGCCCTAAGAAATATCTTTGTTTTCCCTATCTGAAGATGAGAAATCAGAATGCAAGCTTAGATTACACTGTTAGCATTGGGTTGCTTTATTTATTCATATCTTACATGCTTGTACCCTGAGCTTGACATACCTGGTAGCCTTTTAGACCCATCTTGTCGCAGATTGAAGCACATGCCGACTTTTCGTCGGATCTGTCAATAGATAATGTAATTTTCTCAGTGTTGATTGGATCAGGATATAGGATAAAACTGATAATCTGTCGTCTTTTCTAGACTTTTTCTATCAGAGTATTTTTACCCCTCTGGAACGTCTGTTGCTAGCATCACAAAACGATCTAGGAATTCATCGAAAGCTCTTTTTGTTGGATAACCAGCACAACTGATTCTTATAGCTTCTAAGACACCCTGTTCACTTATCCAGGTCTGCTATTAGCAAATCCCTATGGGAAAACATGAACTTGTTTAAATAGGAAACCTGAGTGTTTAGGCTTACTCCGCATCTTAGTTGGTTTAGGACGTTGTCATTCTCAAAAATCCCGGGCTTTAGAACTGCATTTGGCTTCACACATCTAATATAATGGGGCTCTGTTGTGTTCAGCGTCTCCATTAGAGCTTGGAGTTGTTGCTGGGGGTAGGTTAGGTCGGGAATCAAGATCTTGAGCGATGTGCAAATGATATATAGTTACTAGCGGCTTACCTTGAAACGGGTCCCAATGGATGAAAATTTGGACTGCTTTGATGCGTCCTCTGGAAGTGGTGGAAACAAATTGGCGACAAAAGAACACTTAGATGCATCTAACAAAGCTTGATGTTCTGCCACAACATAATCCTTGTTCTTGTCAAGAAATTGCTCTGCTGAATACGTAACCTGGACACAGAAAAACGTGCTTAGTAACTAGCTACTGTATTTACTTCAGCTTAGCAGCTTAGCGTCTAAAATTGTGTTTGTCTCACATCTCCTGCATAGTGGTTGACAGTGAAGGCTGTTTGGGCAAGCTTAGGTTTGCTGAAACGCTTGTGTCCTTTATATGTTTGATACATCTTCTGTGCAAACGTCTCATGAGTTGACTTGGGAAACATGCTGCAAAGGTGAATCTTATGATTATGCCGAGAGGAGCCGGTTTACTTCTTACTATGGATTGATATTGTGAAACTTTCCTTCCCCTAAAAGTAGGATTACACTTACCATGCTTCATCAAGTAGGGCAATTATGCCTCCTGGTTTCTGCAAAAAAGAAGATGCCATTGATAATTTTCTGTGCTTGTACATGTTGTGGAGCCAAATGTCATCCAGATTTATGATGTTAGTTGCATAGTTTATACCTTCTCAATAAGATCTAAGACATCCTGGTTATCAACAAATTCAACATAGCTCCAGTTTATTTCCTCCCTCGTGTATTCCTCCTGCTCCATCTTGAATACATGCTGCAGAGAAAATTGTTCCATGTAAAAGTTGCTTGCAATGTGAACAGGTTACAGTGATTTTATTTCCTACCTGATTGAAATGCTGTTGTAACTTCTCATTTGTGAGATTGATGCATAGCTGCTCAAAACTTTGAAACGAATAGTGGTATTAGATCATAAGGTGTATGTGTACCCATCATTCAGGTTTATAATTTCTGTCAGGTTTACCTGTTGATCTTGAAGCTTTCAAAACCATAAATGTCGAGGACTCCGATCAAGCTTTTAGCATTCGGGTCTTGACCTATTGAACTGTTGATCTTATCCACAATCCTGCCATTATTGAGTTGTGCACAGTCACGGTTGGAGATTGCTCAAACTGAGAACTGTTTATATAGACAAAGTCCTGAAGGAAAACCATGTTAAAGGTGTGTTCGGTCTCTCCTATGATGTATATGCGGTTTCTATCTTACCTCTGCGCCATTAGAATTCCGGTGGAGGGCGGAGCATCTTTGCGTAATGATTGTAAAAATATCCATTTTTGTTTCAGGGGTTGGATTTACATACCAGTCAAACAGCCTGGAGTATACTGTCTTGGCTAAAGCATCACGGTTTGAGGCTGCCGATTCTGGGTCAAGCGGCTTTGTAATGTTACCATCCGGAGTGACAATTACACGCTTGCAGAGTGAATCTTCCATCATCTTCTCATTGCACCTGTGTCAAGTGAATAATTGAAAATTTGTCAGCATTGCCATTGAACTGTGCAGTACTTCGAAGTGTATTGGTAAGATTTCTAGTCGAAGATACATGAGTAATTCTGCTGCTGTTTGAAGATGATATCTTGATTTATCATCCCTGAGTTTTGAAGAATCCGCTTCTTCTCCTTTCATAAAATTGACATTTCCAAGGTGGAGGATTGCAGCTACGACGCGGAATATGGCATCCTAAAGTTGAAGTTTTCTGGTCAGTATTTGAAGTATCTATAATCATATGTATCCTAAGAATGAGTTCAGGAGACAAACCTGTGCCTCTTGTCCAATGCCCACAATGTCCATGGCATTTCTGGTCTCCATATACTCTCTTGCATCATCTACATTGGAAACCTCGTAGCAGTTCGTCTGGTTTAGATAGTGGAACGTCCTTGGATCCCCTACCTTGAATTTCTTAGCTTCCTGAAAATCAAACATATTGTTACAATCGTTGTATTGTAATTTTTCCAGCTCTATTGCTTTTAGGATTGTTACTGAAGACTTACCTCAGGCGGTGCTGCACAGAGCATGTAGAAGCAGTGATAGTTCCTCTCAGGGTCTGAGACTTGGCAAACACGAGACCGTTCAAGAAGATAAGTGCGGATTGCAGCTCCAGATATTTTCCCACGCTTGTCAAATTGGATCTCAACAAATTTTCCAAACCGACTGTTGGAGAACCCAGAGAATTACAAAGGAGTCAAAACAAAAGATGCCAGCAGAAAAAGGAAATATATGTCCAAAGTAAGTGTTTCATAGGCACCACCTTGAATTGTTGTTTTTCACTGTTTTGGCGTTCCCAAAAGCTTCTAACACTGGATTAGACTGGAAACAGAACAATTTAGAACGGTGGAAGCATTTGTTCGAAGCAGATAAAATCAGAGAAAGTAACTCACCTCTAAAACTTGTTGTTCAACACTTCTTCCTTCAGTATCTGATCTGCCTCCCATGAATGCTAGATATCTCATGAGCATTTTGGTTGTCTCTGTTTTTCCAGCTCCGCTCTCTCCACTGACCAAAATGGACTGGCTTCTTGCCTCATTTATCATCGCCCTGGTATATATGTTAAGCTTTTGATGAGCTAAGTTCTTTACAGTAGATGTCTAAAAGTCTCTACTCAAGGATTAACATCTTTTACCTGTAACTGGTATCTGCAACAGCAAACAGATGCGGGCTTAGCTCTCCAAACGCAGCTCCTTTATATTGCTCCATCATATGGACGCTATACAAATGTGGAAGTCTTTGGAATGGATTCACCGCAATCAAGATATTTCCGGTGTAAGTCTGCTCTATCCAAGAGTTTGCAATTAGATAATCTCAACATCAACTTTCAAAAGTTTGATCAATGGAATGTTTTAGATATCCGTCTTAAATTACTGACATATATCTCGTTTAAAGCAAAACGGCAATCAAGATTGTGGAGGACCCCTGGCTCATGGAGGTAAGCCAGTTTAGTCATGTCGTCAACTCCTGCAGGCGGCGCCTCTGTATCCTTTGGATAGATACTAGAAATACTAACAACAACCTGTAAAAATCAAATCTATACTTTAAATTCTTCTAGAAAATCTGTGTCCTACTGCAAAGGTCCATGGTAAAACGTGGTTATATATCAAATGAAAAAGTAGTTTCTTACTGTTTTCCCATTTGCAGTGACTATTTTGGCATTGGTGCCTATGATTTCAATCACTTCTCCACTTATCCATGCGAGTTCTGGATCCTCGACCCAGACATGTGACCCAAGTGTGATATTTACAGGAGTCCCCTAAAATTATTCATCAAAGCAAACCTTTCAGTAATCTCATTCAGAAGAAAATATAGGATATCCAACAGAAGGTTAATGAGAGGCTTACCATAACTTGAGCTTCTCCAAGCTCTTATGCTGAGAATCTGTAGCAGTTGAAGAAAAGAGAGTGATCAAAGGTAATATAGAAAGAGACGATTGAGCTCTTTGAGGGGGGAGAGAGAGAGAGATGAATCATATAGACAACAAAGGGGATTCTGAATCCAAATAAATTCAGGAGATTCTTAGCTTAGAAAATAACCTTTCCCTCACCTCTCGGCTCCACCAAGTTTCTTATCTGTTTTGCAGGTTTTAGATCTTGAGATGCAGCAATGGCGGCAAATCAACTTCTTTCAGATATTCTCTCTTGGGTCATTTGCTTTCAAAACCATGCTTGAGCATTTGATACGAAACTGTTTGGTGTAAGGCCACTCTTCATATTTTCATCCTTTTCAAAGCTTTATGCTGCTTCCTTTTGAGTATGAATGGGGTCCTTGTAGGTTAAACAAAATGTGAAATTGCTGCTTTTAGAACTTTAAAGTTGTCTGCTTTACATTTTGATATTGCTACTGCACCAGCTTTTCACTTGATCGGCCACGGCCAGGTACTATTTAGCTGTGAAAGTGAACGTCTTTCCTCTTTTCGTTAAAAGATAATATTGCCCTTTACGTTTGGTTCCAGAGCCAAAGGCTCAAGGGACTTGTCATGGACGTGCTTAAACTTGAAGTCATCACCTTAAAAAAGTGTGTACTTTTGTCAAATATGATTGAAAGTTGCAGATTTTTTTAACTTTCATGTTTGTATTTTATTTTATTTTTCTGTGTGAAGGTAATGGCCGATGGAGAATCTCCGGTGGCGGTTGAGGCCGGTGTCCGAGGCTGGGCCTTTTGGATTAACTTTTCCAGCTAGACTTGGCTTTTCTTTTCTTTCTCATTTTTTATTTATGGTCGAAAGTTTTTATATAGCTGTCTAATTTTGCTAATTTCTTGATCCAAGAACATCATGATTACATGTGCAACCCTGTGTTTTAGCCTTTTTTCTTAAATTAAATAAAAGATCTCTCCTAATATCTTATACTATTAACTATTAGTAACATATTTACTCATCTATCAAAAGCATTACATGAAAAACAAGGAATAACAAAAGTTTAACTTTATAACCAACAAACCAAGAAAACTAACAAAATTTGACTAATTTCATCGTCAAAAGAGAATACAAAAAAAAAACAGCCTATTAATGCAGTAAAAATCTATAATTAGCATTGACCAAAAAGAAACAGAGAGAAAACAAAAAAGGTTGTAGCTCTCACCTATTAATGCAGTAATAAAACACAACATTTTGTTAAAAGGAAAGGCCAAAACCCTGGGGGATTTTAGAGTATCCCGTTTGTGATGGCCGATCCCTTAGTTGTTCCTGGAGCTCCCCAGTCTGAATTTTATGATGCCAGTGTGTCTCGGTTTGGGAGAGTCATGTGTTATAACCAAACGGCAATGAACATGGTCGGACATCATAACGGAGGGGAGAGCGGAAACACGCTTACAGCAGCACTTCCTTACTTTGTGACGCAACTGTGTGTTGCTAATCTCAGCTACCGCGTTCTCTACTATTTTACTCGTCCTCTACATCTTCCTCCTTTCGTCGCTCAAATCCTTGTGAGTAATCAACCTTGAAAACAGATTTAACTAACCATTATCAAACTTAAATTGTTTTTTTTTTTTTTTTTTGTCTATTCTTATGTATAACTACTGTTGCAAATATATGTTTCCCTTTTTTCTTTGTTAGCTATGTCCTAAAAGTCTTTATCTTCCCAGTCTTGATTAAAAAAAAAAATTAAGTGTTTTCGTCTGGAGAAAAAGTCTCGGTCGATTTTTCTATGTTCGATAGATTTTATTTTATTTTCTAAATGTGACATTAGAGATTTAAATTTGATTGTCGATTATTTTCCGGAAAATGATAATGTTCGCAGGAAAAATAAAACTTCAGTCAACTTCATTGTTGTAACGAAAAAAAGCAGTTTCTTGCTTTGTTTTCGAAAACGATGATTCTATTTTAAGTAACATAAACCAAAATGACAAAATTCAAAGATTTGTTCACGTACAAATTGCAATATGATGGGATATATTTTTTTCAAATTAATCTCGTACGTAATTTACAACATGATCCTATATAATAATTGTAAAGATTATTTTGTTTCTTCCCTATATAATTTGCAGTGCGGATTACTGTTCAGCCCGACCGTGCTCGGCAAAAACGACTGGGTCCTCAAACATATATTCCCTTATAGATTTGCAATGGTTCTCGAGACATTCGCGAACTTAGCTCTCGTTTACAACATTTTCCTCCTCGGTCTTGGCATGGACTTAAGGATGATAAAGATCAAAGATACCAAACCAGTGATCATAGCCATTGTTGGCCTCCTTGTGGCTTTACTTGCTGGTGCTGGCTTTTACTACCTTCCCGGTAACGGAGACCCCGACAAGATCATAGCAGGTGGTCTTTACTGGTCGGTCGCGTTTGGCTGTACAAATTTCCCTGATCTTGCTAGGATTCTTGCGGATCTCAAGCTCTTGCGTTCGGATATGGGACGTACCGCGATGAGTGCAGCCATTGTTACTGATTTGTGCACTTGGATTCTCTTCGTTTTTGGATTGGGGAGTTTTAGCAAAGCAGGTAACGAATATGAATGTTCCCTTGTGATTTTTGTCCTTTAGAACTCACACACGCATGCTATCGGAGTTATGCACGGTGATGACAATAGTACTAACGAAAACATTATTTAATTTAAGGTGTACGGAATGAAATGATGGCATACTCATTAGTATCAACCACAGCTTTTGTCCTTCTCTGCTACTTCGTCATCCGTCCTGCAGTGGCTTGGGCCTTCAACAACACCGTTAAAGGAGGCCACGTCGATGAAACTCATGTCTGGTTCACTCTAGCCGGAGTTATTCTCTGCAGCTTAATGACCGAAGTATGTGGTGTCCACTCAATTACCGGAGCTTTCTTATTCGGTCTCTCGATCCCTCACGACCACATCATACGAAACATGATCGAAGAGAAGCTCCACGATTACCTCTCCGGAATACTAATGCCTCTTTTTTACATCATTTGTGGTTTAAGAGCCGATCTTGGTTACATGTCCGAGTACTTGAGCGTTGGAATGATGGCGTTTGTGATTTCTGCGTCGTTTATGGTGAAGATTTTGTCTACGATTGTTTGCTCCATCTTCTTGCATATACCTTTGCTTGATGGTTTCGCCATTGGTGCGCTTATGAACACCAAGGGAACTATGGCATTAGTCATTCTAAATGCAGGACGAGACACCAAGGCGTTGGACGTAATTATGTACACTCATATGACGTTGGCGTTCCTAATGATGTCAATAGTGGTGCAGCCACTATTAGCCATTGCTTACAAACCCAAGAAGAAATTGGTTTTCTATAAAAATCGAACCATTCAAAGACACAGAGGAGAGTCAGAGCTTTGTGTATTAACCTGCGTCCATGCACTCCCTAACGTCTCCGGCATAACCAATCTACTACAACTGTCTAACCAGACCCAGAAATCTCCTCTTAACGTTTTTGCCATCCACCTAGTCGAGCTAACGGGTCGCACCACGGCTTCGTTGCTCATAATGAACGATGAGGCCAAACCAAAAGCTAACTTTTCGGACAGAGTCAGAGCGGAATCCGATCAGATCGCTGAGACGTTCGCAGCTCTGGAAGTGAACAACGACGGGATTCTGGTTCAGACCATCACCGCGGTTTCACCTTATGCGACGATGCACGAAGATATTTGTTCGTTGGCCGAGGATAAACAAGTCAGCTTCATTTTATTGCCTTACCATAAGAATGTGACGTCAGACGGTCGGTTAAACGAAGGAAACGATGTGCACGCTGAAATCAACAAAAACGTTTTGAGCCACGCGCCTTGTTCAGTTGGGGTTTTGGTTGACCGTGGCATGACGATTGTCCGGTCTGAATCTTTTTTGTTCCAAGGCGAAACCACAAAGAAAGAAACCGCGATGCTATTCATTGGAGGTCAGGACGACCGAGAGGCTCTGGCTTTCGCTTGGAGGATGGTAGGACAAGAAATGGTTAAACTCACGATTGTGAGATTCGTCCCAGGCCGGGAAGCTTTAGACTCAGTCAGGAAAGCTGCAGTCGAATACGAGAAAGAGAAACATATTGACGAAGAGTACATCTACGAGTTTAATTTCAAGACAATGAATGATCCGTCGGTGACTTATATAGAGAAAGTGGTTAACGATGGCCATGATACGATCACAGCGATTATAGAATTGGAAGATAACAATTCTTACGATCTTTACATTGTGGGAAGAGGGTATCAAGAAGAAACACCTGTGACCACGGGATTAACGGATTGGAGTAGTACTCCGGATTTAGGGATTATAGGCGATACATTAGCTTCGTCAAACTTCACCATGCAAGCTTCGGTTCTAGTGGTACAACAATACTCATCTGCTAACAGACAAACCGCAGGTAACAATCAAGAACCTGTCCAAGGTGGAGCCAAGACTGCTCATGAAGCTAAACCTTTTATGGAAGACGAGGATGATGAAGGACATCAGTATCATATCGGAATGCGCAAATGAGAAGAGTTTTTCTTATTCCATATTGTATACAACTTTAGAGGAGTTTTCAATCTTTCGTTTCAAATTGTAAGTTTTTGTCATATAATCAATCCAAATAGTTATTTCTTACTGAATTATGTTACCGAGTTTCCCCAATGGCATATTCAATATGCTCAAGTAGAAACCGTTGCAGCTTCTTTCTTAAATCTTCGACTTTCTCGCTTGTTTCTGTTCTGTTTATGATCATATCATCGAGCCAATGGTTTATTGCTTTAAGGTGGACGAGAAGAGACTCTTTTCCATTTGTTTCTTCCTTCTTCACCGAGAAAGAACCTTTGTTCAGTGAGTTCTCTAAGTATTTCAAGAACCACTGGCTCAAAACTCGGACTAGCTCGTCCGCTAGACTTGCTGACTCCTTCAACCTGCTTTTGCCTTCTAAGCTACTTCGGTCAGAAACAGAACGATGTTTCGTTGCAGGAGGTTTCACGCCCTTGTAGGCTGTGTTTCTTGGACTTATTTTCTCCTTGGGATTCAGTTTTTCAGATGAGTTTTGTATAACAATGTAATGATGATCAGCAGCATCCTCTTGCTTTCCAGACTCTTTACATAAGCTGAACTGAGAAAAACCGGTCACTACCGCAGCTTGAACCCAAGATGCTGCATTTTTATTAGCTGCTAATCTACAGGAGCCGTTGTTTCGATTTTGAGTAAGCAACAGATGGACCGCTTTGCCTGTATTCTGTGTACTATGGTATAGCTCCAAGAACCGCCGTACTACTTGTCCCGCAGATAATTTCTTAGAAGAATCACACAGCTCCGCAAAGGCCCTGAAGGAAAAAAGTCATATCTATGCTATTAATAATGACTTGCAGGCTTGTGTAATGAAGCCGATTAGGGATGGATAGAGATGACATACTGCAAACTGAGTAGAACAGACTCCATTGCGGATGCTTCCTCCAGTGCGCTTACTGCTGTCAAAACTGCTCCTTGCCTATGTGATAAAACTTCCTGAAAGGAGAGGTTAAAAACACATGACTAGTAATTCTCAGAGTCACTAGAACTTGAAGATTGATCCAAATACTGTACCTTTCCGAGCAATTGAATGGTTTTCGGGAGTCCATTCCATAAGATTCTCTGATCAGACCAAGTCTTGTGACTTGAAGGCAGCTTAAAAAGCGCAACTGAAGAAGCCACTGCCTTTGGCAACGACTTGATACCATCTTTTGGAGAAATGGCCATGGTTATAGGTGATACAGGCTTGACCACATATCTGCTTCTTAAAGCAGGGGTTTCGCAGTTAAGGTGCTTTGATATAGGTGACTTGATACCATCTTTTGGAGAATTGGCCATGGAGATAGGTGATGCAGGCTTAACAACATTCCTGTTTCTTAAAGCAGGGGTTTCACAGTTAAGGTGCTTTGATGGGGACTCATTCTTTGGCAGATTCTTATCAGGCAAGACCTGCAGAAAAAACATAGAAATCTATGGAATCAAGAAAGATTCACACTACAAGTGCACAAACAATAAAGCCAATATCAAATTGCTGCAATATCTACAAGAAGCAACTTTTAAGGTCACTTGAAACAGACCATTATAACAACTTAAAGAACAAGAAACCCTAAACAGCTCAAAACACAGCTTCCAAAATCCAAATGCAATAAAATGGATCAAACAAAGCGATTCACAGAGCAACATTTAAGTCGCAAGAAGCAACATTTTAAGGTCTCCTTTGTAGACAACTTAAAGAACAAGAAACCCTACAACCACTCAAACAGAGCGATTCACAGAAGAGAAGAAGATGAAAGATGTACTAATTTGGGTTTGAGACGTGGGGAAGAAAGAAGCAATGCGGCGTCACGGCGGTGAGTCACCGAAGGAGTCTGATCCCAACAACTCCTTCTCGCGGAATCCAAACTCATTCTCCTCATCTCAACAAGATTCTTCTTCGTCGTCGCCGGCGAAACAGAGGCCTGGGTAAAAGGAAGCAGCAAATCGCTAGAAACAAGATCACTAGGGTTTCCAACGCAGAGCCTCCGTTTCGGGACTGGTTTCAATCCACGGATTACAGGAACAGGACATCCTTTCTCCATGTGTAAACCACCGCGGATGTAAACAAACTGTCCTAGCTGGATTTCATCGAAACGTATCAGATCAGCGTCGTCTCCGGCGGAAACGGCGACGTAAGCGGCGTGGAGAGAGTCAGAGACTTTGACGAAGAATGCTTCGCTACGCCATTGGTCGTCGGAGAGACAAGGAACGATTTCGATAACTTGGAGGAGTGGTGAGCGGTGTGAGGACAATAACGGCGGCGAAGAAACTGAGTTTCCGGCGGCAATATTGAGAAGGTGGGAGAGAACTCCGGGAGTAAGACACGCCATGGTTGTTGGTAAAGAAGCATCTTTTGGGGGAAGGAAGAAGAGTGTGAATCTCAAAGAGAGAGAGAGAGAGAGAGATGTGTCTCGGGGAGTGTGGAGAGTTCGTCGTTTACTGTGTCTGAAAAAGGAAACAGTTTTGTCAGAATGCTAAAAAGCTCTCTCTGTCTTCGAGATTTGATGAGCTTTTGTTGGTTGCAGGTGTAAAGCACGAGCCTTTTTGTTTCTTTTGTAAAATCCTAATTGCAAAATTGTGGATCTTGGATTAGAATTTGCCAAGTCAAAAACTTTTGGCTTCCAACTATTTGGAATGATACAAAAAAAAATATTCTCTACAGATAAGTTTTTCTTTTTGTAGTTAAGAGGCTTCATGCAACGTTTTTCCAACTGGGCCGACTAGGGATTTTGTCCTTCTTGTCGAGTTTTGGCCGAGTTAAAGACCGGATTTTTATTCAACTGCTGAAACCGGGCATAACATTTTAAAAACGGTGACTCGATTCGTACCTTAAAAACTGGTGAAACACGACGGTTCACAAAATTTAACTTACCATTTTGATAGTTAGGGTTGCACAAGAAAAACAAAGGATTTTTCTTTCTCTATTTTGTTTATGTTATTCCAAATTTTAATAGAAACCCAAAAGGCTATGTTGTTCTTTTTTCTATTCTCATATATTTGTTTCTCTACATATTTACCACTATTTTTTAGGTTTTTTTTTAATCACCGGTAGAGACGACTACAAGTTAATGTAAAACATGAAATATTGTTTATATACCTTTAAAGTATTCCCAACACACACAAATATAGTGGACATTTGAAATCAAAATTTATAGATTAGAGGGTTACGCTAATTATCATGCTGTGGTCCCTGATCCAAAGAAGAGATTATGGATCTCGGACAAAAATAAGCAATATTATAGATTTAACAGAAAAGCATAGCCCCTATATATTTTAGGATGAGACAGAGAATGAAAAAAACAGAACTAAATTACGTGTAAATTTGAGAGTATTTTAAGGAGCATATTATTTTATTATTTAATTAGTAAATCATTTTTCCATTAGAGAATTTCTGGTCACCATTTAACTCTTTTTAACACATATTTTCGGGCTCCTGTTTAGGCGTATATTATGATAGGCCAAATACAACTCAAACTCAAGAGAACGTTTTTGTAAGAATATTTTCATGAAAGGCTTGTTTAGAGAACACAAGTGAAGTGTCCAATCATTTACTTACCTGTGTTTGTGTTAACACTCCAACTAGTCCATCAGGTCGCACTCGAACCAACCTTCCTTCCATAAATTTATGAACTTGCTTTGATTGTACCTTTGTTGTTGGTATCTCTTTTCAACAACTCTTTTTCCACCTTTTTCTATACCAAAAACGTACATCATAAGAAGTTTCGATCTTAACATTTGGCTAGATTGGCGACTGAGATGGATTTTTATCAATCTTTGGATTGTATCTCTTCTCTGCTCGAGCTAGAAAAGTAATAGATACAATCTAAAAGAAAATAAGTTTCAATGAACTATATTAAATTTTCGACACCATATAAATCCAAACTATTCTCATAATGTCATTTTTAGTTTCTGAGTAGAAAATATTGGTTTCTGAGTAGCTTATTTTAAAATTAAATATAATGTTAGATCAAGAGTTACATTTGCATTTTTTTTCTCATACCTAAACAGAAACCTTTAAACCCCCCCCCCTTTTTGTTTAGTTTTCATGTAATAATAAAACTGTAAAAAAAAAAAATTTGAAAGACAGAATTGAATGAAAATTATTTTTTAACTAAAACATCAAAAATACCAAAATTATTAGTAAAATTTATGAGATTATATAATATAAGAAAAATTCTTTCATAATTGTTATTAAAAACCAGCGGAATTATGAAATCATTGCATCATTTTACGTATGGATTATCAATCAGAGCCTTCAAAGTTGGTCCGTTGTGATTTCATTGTTATATGTTAGAATTAACAAAAATTAACCCAAAATATGAAGATAAGTTTAGAGTAAGTACATAATTATGAGTCACAATTGTAATCATTTCTTTATTTATTTATAAAGTAAGTAATAGTCCAAACACTCACAGTCACCGACCTCTTACGTTATAAATCAAAAGTGAAAATGGACCTATAACTACTCCTCCTAAGCCCTCTATATAGTTGTCTCATCTGAAGAAAGAAAAGTAGATTCTCTCTTTTGTATGATCAACCATGGGAAGTGAAGTAATAAACCCGACCAAGCCACGGTTTGATCTGAGCATGTCGAAAAGAACTCGAAAACCGTGGTCTAGTCTCATCAATGATATGCATCACCATGACATATCCACCCAAAGCTCACAACCGAAACCAGACAAAGAACAAGAGCAAATCGAAGACAAAGAAATTGATCGTAAGAGTTTGAACAATCTGATGAGATACGAGGAGAAATCGAATGGAGAAGCTAATGTTAACAACAAGAGCTCTCTAGGTCAACATTACGAGGATGACGAGGGGATCAAGCAGACGATGCAATTGGTGGTGAAGAAAGAGAAGCAAGGTGGTGTGAAATTCAAAGGTATGATGGGTCGTTATGTTAAGGTCTGGAGCGGTTTGATAAAGGCCAAACGTGACCGCAAAACGCCGGTCTTACGGTTCAAAACTTGATTTCCATCGTATATACGTAGGTTTCATGTACGTGATCACATATACCTATATTATACAATTAGTTACTAGATATGTTTTGCTTACGTGCGTATTATTGATGTGCACGTATGTTGTCGGCATATTGGTTTTGACTTTTGAGATTGTAAGTAGCACTATATACACGAACCTCTTGGTTTAGCTTCTCAAAATCAATATAGTAAAAACAAAATACGAAGAAAGAAACGAAAATTGGCTGGGATTGTGAGTTTTTGGTATGATCCACATCCACTTGCAACTTTTAAATCTCAATTTAAGTTAAGGAACCTTAGAACATTTCCGCACCCTTGCAGTCACAACCTTTATTTTGTGAAAGTGTTCATTAGAGTTTCCATAAAATATCACCATCTACATAATAATAAAATCCAATTTTTATTTAATTCTGAATTGGTGACTAGGTAAATTGAAGATCTGCAAACTCTGCCATAAAGATATAGCGAATGAATTATCTATAAACCCAAAAATTTTAACGTGTTTTATATATTCTTTTCACCAACTCCCACAGACTTGAACGAAACAAGTTATTTTGAACAAATTTTAAAGAAAGCTTGATTTTTTGGTGGCTGAAAACGTTATATGAATGTAGCAAGATTCCAAGCATACATAAGTCACAAAAATTACTGCAAAAAAATTCAATGTATATGTATAGTCCTTTGCTATTTTTTCATTTCCATCATATTAGATGGCTCCCTCGAATATTTCCGGTAGTTGTTTGAGTGACACATGGTGAAATAGATGAACAATATAACTGATGCTCTATGAGCGATGCGGGACAAGCGGATTATGAAGTCCAATGTGGTTTAAGTGTGATTCGGATAGTGCAAAATAAGCGGTATAGAATAATATTTGAATGGTGACAAAAATAATGTGGTACAAAATAAATTGTTTGAATGTTGAAAAACATAAGAAGCGGTACAAATACATATTTTGGCTTTGAATGGTGATTGTATGCCGGACGATTCTAATAGTAACAAAAATCTTTACATATATGTATATATTTATACGTTTTCGTAAAGAGTTTTTAGATAGTTATTTTTAGGAATCAAGATAGATTAATAAAATTGTTATAATTATATATTTAAAATGTTAATTTAGTGATTAATTAATGAACAACAAATTATATATTATTTACAAACACTAAACACAAATTTGTTTAAATTCTAAAGTTTTAAATTATAAATATAAAAATATTTATTTCAAAAAGTGAGTATAATGTTTATGTATAATTATGAAATTAATTAAATTTTTTTAGTTATTCAAATAACCGACACAAGTTTGTTTGATAATATACCTATATTAGTACATTAAGTTAATCTATATATATTTTTAAATATTTTGTAAAAACAAAAAAAAAGTGGACAACACTTAAAACACAGTAATTTTGGTATGTTTAGCTACAGTGGTGAGGATCAACACAAACATATTTTAATTTTTAAAAAATTTATATTATTAAACTGTACATACTTAAATAAATGTCTGAATGGCAACACAATACATAAACCACTGTTTGTTTCATGTATTCGCACAAAACATTCAAAGCCTAATCTTATTTTTAGTGTCATATAATACATATATTCCTGTGTTTTCTTTTCAATAAAATACGGTACTGCTTAGGATCAATCCGAGTTAAATAACAGAAGCGTGGCAATCATATAGCTAACCTCCAAATTAGTGATGCTCCATTTCCTAAGAAGATAACATATAATAATAACAAAAATAAAATTTTAAAATATCAATGTTATAAAATAACTCTAACATCCTAGTTCATCCATATGATCTTTATTATCTAGTTCGAGTTCTCTGTTGTTAAATGCGGTTAGTTTGTCTAACCTATAAAATATGGGTGCTGTTTCACAAATATTTAACGAAATGTACCAAACTTACGAATTTCAATAATTAACATCACGAAATATATTTCACGTAATTGTTACTCTTACAATAACTATAGCCTAGAATCTTTATCCTTTGAAAATTTGCCTGCTCTTTCTTTCAGCAAAATATTTTCTGGCTTATTCGAGGTACGTATAAAAGTAGCTTAGAGTTACTTGCAATATACTCCCTCCGTTCCACAATATTTGATTTTCTACCTTTTTTTCATTGTTCCATAATATTTGATTTTTTAGCATCATTTAATGAAAATATAGCTAAAAATAAGGATCATTAAACCTAAAAGACCAATAGTAGACCGTGAGTTATTGTTATAATTATTGGAAACATCAATTATTTAATAATTTGGCTAAAAAATAGCTAAAAATAAGAATCATTAAATCTTTCTTAATTTGTGTGAAAAAATTGTAAAATCAAATATTGTGGAACGGTGGGAGTAGTATTGGTTATAGAATAAATAAATGAGAAAGTATCAGGTCACCTCCGGTGTAAGGAAAGGTCGGTACTACGTGGCAGATTTTCATTGGGTTGCTTTTTTACCAATAAAATTGGAGATGCATGGCCTCACCACCGACCCTATGTTAAAGTAACCGTATGACACCGTCAAAAAGCAAGAATCTTTATTTAAAGTGCCAAGTCAGCTCTTTTTCATTTCCTTTATTTCGGGTACCATTATACTGCACAATTAATCATAATTACTTTATTTCGGGTACCAATAAAATGTTTAAGCTTATTTCAGCTCAATTTGAATCTAATTATGATTAAATACTTAAGGTTATATTATAAAAATACCAAAATTTGTTGCTCATAAGTCATATTAATAAATATGTCTAAATTTTTTTTTTTAGAAAAAGAATAAAAAATAGTATAGCTCTCGTTGTTAGTTTGTTTCTATTAATTAGGTCTTTTGTTCGGTATGAAAATTTCGGTTAGTTCATTTGACACTCGGTTAATCCAGTTTGATTCATAAACCTATCTGTAAATTTAAATTAAAATATTTAGATGGTCCAGTATTGTATAAACTAAATTTCTATTATATATACAAACGTATTTAATTACATTCTTGTAGAATCCGAAGCAAGCATTAATTGTTAATTAATTTTCCTTTATAAAACCAACCTCATCCTCCAACTTCTTCATCAAAACTCAAACATCAAGTCTCTACAACATAAAAAAAAAACTCACATCTAAGGAAAACTCTCAATAGAAAACATATAAACAACAACCAAGAATATAAATGGGAAGAGATCAAGAAGTAAGCCCTCCAGTTCCATTACATCTCTGCGTCTTCGTCTTGATCCTATTAATGTTCGTAACGATCTCATGGTACGCGAGCTACGAACCAGTTATAGAAGGATTTACGGATCAGTTCAAGTTTGCTCTCATGGCTTCTCCTCTGCTTTTGCTCTTGGCCGTCTATTTTCTATCCGACGATGGAGGAGTAGGAGGGATGATGACGTCATTGATACCTCTGAACGAAAGAGAGTCTTTGTATAGAGCTGGAGGAACGCCATGGGGAGTGGCCTTCATGCTCGTGTTTCTCTTCTTCATGGTTTCTTATCAATCTCAGTTTCAAGAACGTTGGTTTCCTCTTCGATGAAGAAAACGATATCGTTTTTGGTTCTTCTAGTATTCTTGACTTCCGCTTTGGGTCTATAATATGGATGATGGATTCATGATGTATGTTGATTGATTTTTTCAGTTTTGTTTACCAATTATACACAATTTTATGTAATCTTTCAATCTCTCTTCTCATGGTATATAGTATCTTATCATATATTATGACGAGAGCAAAAGATTACTATATTATTTGATATTTGAACCAAAATAAGTATGGACAGTGAAGTATAATATAGATTCATGATGTATGTTGATTGATTTTTTTTATTTATTTACCAATTATACCGTTTTATGTAATCTTTTAATTTCTTGTCTCATGGTAATAGAATAATGATATTATGACGAGATCAAAAGATTACTATATTAAGTTTTTTGGTATCTGCACCAAAAATAACTATGGACAGTGAGGTATATAATGCTTTATGTTCATTTGGCTTTTGTTGCGTAAGGGCTAAACTGGTCAAAATTATCCTTGTGAGAAAAAATTATATCATCCCGACCCAACTGATGATCGAACCGGGGGACAAAGGTACTAGTCCACACAACTCAGTTGGTGTTCAAGCATCGATATTTCCTCGTACTTAAAATATTGAATTCTCATGTTATGTGTTCTAGCAAAGTCTAGAGAAAATATGACGTGTCCTTTCATTTGACCGGATAAGGTCTAACAATATTATGTCCGTTACTTCCACGTCTCTCTGCCTCTGGTCAAATACGCAAGGCGGCGCTCTCTTTCTCTATAAATACAAAACTTTTAGCATGAACTTAAAATCTTCAATCTCATACTCATCTTCAAATCTTGACACAACCCTACGAAGAAAAAAATACATTTTCTTTACCACGACTCATTAACTCTTTTGTCTGATCAAAACTCTTGTAATCAGTATTTCTATCTATTACAGCAAATGGATGGAGGCTTGGGAACGATGTTGATGAAGGTGGCCTTATTTGCTCTGGTTCAAGCTTTGGTGTATCTTATCCTCTCGAAATCGTCGAGGGTTTTCTCTAGATCGAATTCGTTGAAAAGGGCTTACAGTTTCCGGCCTATGAGGTCCGTCAGCATCCGCCGGATTCTGGCGGCGCTTCAGGATATTCCTGCTGGCGAAGAGATGTCTCCTTCATCTAACGGCTCTTCTTCTTCTTCTCTTACTTCTCCTTCTTCGCAAGATGAGGCAGCAACAACAACTATATCACCACCATCTTAGGGATATATATATACGGCATTGTTTGATTATTTTTTCATTTTCTTTTAGATTGTTTCATTAAATGGATGTAAGACTGATTAGTCCTCTATCTCTATGTACATATGTATGGTTGGTGTAGATGTTGAATAGTATTAAGCCGTACAGTACTATGTACAATTCAAAAAGAGTTAGTATAGTCTTTGATTAGTAATTTTTCATTAAACCAATATATTTATCGATTGATGTTTTTATTTGAATGTGGTGAATTATTTACATCACTAAACGACTAAACATGGAGCGAGGTATATTTTTCAATTCAACATAGTTTTCAAACAATGAATTTTAAGATGATAATCACAGAGGAAACAAGAGCATATTAGAAGAGAAGAAACAGAAGATGTAGGAAAACTTCATCTTGTAAAAGAAACAACATTGCTTTAAACATTTGGACCATGAAAGATGGGGTCAGGGTCCTTTAGGAATTAGGACACTGATATGATGTTTTCCATTAGACTTTCCAACGCCCAAAAAAAAAAAAAATGTTCGATTGAATTTGAAGAGAGAGAGGCTAACATATAGATTATCATTGTATACATTTTGGTGAGATTTTTGTACTTAAGATCCTTGTTCCAGCTTTTACCTTGTGATCGATTTCAGATCCTCTTTGATGTTGGATTTAAAGCGAAATCTTTTCAAAATTCAGATATTCAGGTGACTAAATTCTGAAGTGGGAGGCTGACCATTTGTCTCATAAGTAACGCGAAATTAGCGTTTCCATAACACGTCACCAATAAATCTATGATAATGATAGTTTTGGTATCACCACGAGAGCCTAAATGTTGTGTCCTATCATACATTAGTGATGAGCACAAGTTACGTCCTTATCTGCTGGTTTAAACGCTTTCCATGTGGAAGTGATTCGGAAAGTCAGTTGTTGGGAGGTCTTGTGGGTTTGACACCCACATATATGTACATTATATTATAGACAAATATATATATTAGTGATTCGTAATAGAAAGGTATATAAGCACATATAAGTAGATAAGTTTTTAAAAAAATTAAAAAAGTAGATAAGTTTCGTTAAAAAAATTTATTGAGCAGTTTTAAATATAATATGTTACTTGTAGATATGATTAATATTGAGAAACATATTTTAATATTTTAATTATATCATAAAATTTTCAATATACTTAAAATTAAATAATAGAATCTATTAAATGTAATTTGTAAGAAAAAAAATAGGAATGTGATGTGGAATAATTTTATTGTAAGAAAGTTATTAAAACATATCTATTTTACTAGTTCAAGAGATATATAAAGAAATCAATCTAGCGCATATATATATATATATATATATTCCCAGGTTTTTTTTTTCAAATATCAGATTTTATTCCACATATTTTCATTGTTCCTCATTTTCACATAAATAAATAATATATGTTGATATTTTACCAACTAAGCTTTATACTTCTGTTTACTATAAAATGCAACCTCTTCACATTATTTTTACAAGTTAATTCCAATATCAAGAGCTCTATTTGTTTTCTCTTAATTCTTTCGCTTAATCACTTATCAAAAAAAAAAAAAAATGAAGAGCTCTCTGCAGTTAATCTCTACACTATTCTTCCTAGTCATACTTGTTGTCGCACCAGGTATACAAATCTATCTTCCCACAAGTTATAACCAAAGATACTAAAATATACTTTATACACTTATACTTTCTTTCCCTTGTTTAATTTAATATTTGTTTTTATGCATACACTATTTAGTTTAAGAATTGATGATAATTGAATTATAATTTGTACAACACTACAATTTATGTCATACTTTGCCATGGATTTATGCAGAAAACAAATGTAAAAACAAAATCGGTAGAATATTGCATATAACATAATTTTTTTATACAAATAATTATTTATTACAAATTTAAAAATTATTTTTATTTATTTCTGTTTAGCTATAATTGAAATGGTATTATTGTGATGAACTCGTCAATATTGACTATAACTAATTAGGCTTTACATAAACACATTAGGCGTTGGGAGCAATAAAAAGATATTGGTTATAAATTAGCAACAAAAATTTTGGTCGTTATTGATTATATTTATGGTTATAAATTTGAATTCGTATTGATATGGTCTTATAGGTATGAAGATGGTTGAAGGACAACCACAAATGTGCGAAACCAAAAGCATAAACTTTAGGGGATTGTGTACGAAATGGAGGACTTGCAAGCGAGTATGTATTAGCGAAGGCTTCCCTGATGGTCGATGCAGAGGATTTTTCAACAACAAATGTGTTTGCAGGAAGCCTTGTGCTCTTTCTACCTAAACAAAAAATTATTATGAATCATTAATTAAAGCTATCAATAAGATATCTATTTATGTACGTTAATAATAGAGCAGAGTACAAGTCATGTATTCAAAACTCTATTTTACAATATATGTGTATTTGTTGTTATCGAAATAAAATTCTAAACACATAATGGTCGAAATCCCTTATCAATATATCTTAAATTGATTTGTTTTTGTAAACAAGAAAAGTATTTTGTCATAACTAAGAAAAGTAATTGGACTGAAAAGGTTCATGTAGAAATGCTGAGTTCCTGTACAGTGTTGTCTGTTACGTATACAGAGAAACATTTTGAGAAACTCTTCAGTCTTCTTGTTTGCAAAAAGTTTTTCACAGAGTTGGGGCCAGCGGATAGATTCTTCTTACTAGATATAAAACTCAATGTTCCTTGTAGTGTTTTCCAGTAACTTCACCAACCTGTCAAGAGAAATATAACACCATGGATCACGTAAAAGTTAAAACAAAACGCAATGTACACTAAACGGTTCAATGGATCAAAGACTCTGTTACCGAGATCAAGTGTCAAAACCCTTGAATCGAAACAAAGATTAAAAGTATACAGGTTGTTCGAGAAAGTGAAGTATCTAATTTTTATGAGTTACATAACAAATCAGATATTTTGTTGGTCTAATGCTTATCTTCTTTGGTAGTTATGTTTAAACATCAACTGACTGCAGGTTCTCGTTAATCATAAACAATGGCTTAAAGAACTTACGTCAGCGGAGCTTAGCCACCGATGTGTATCATTGGTCTATTAGCTGTTCTGGCAATGTCAAGCATTCCGGCGTGTGCGGCTTTCTTCCTCTTCACCTGAAACCCATTGTGAATTTTTTAAAGTCTCAAAACACAAACGAAAACAGAGGGAAGAATCCGTGACGGTTGGTAAAATCAGATGAAGCAACTAAATACATACAGCAGCGCCTATAATTTCCCTTAGCACCTCGTCATCAGCACCAGACCGGAGAGGATCTCTCAAACTAACCTGTTTACAAGAAAATCATCGCACGAAACATAATGATCGTCACTTTTAACATTATTGAGAAGCAACCATGAATCCTCATGGTTACCAATAATCAAGTTATTGCACACTTGTAGATGTTCTCAGCCACTTGAATCAACAATTACTGACTTTTAGCCATGAAAAAGGTTAGAAATTTAATTTACCTCTGAAGGGCCGAACAAGCATACTTTGAAGTTCCCATCTGCAAGAAGTCTTAATCTATTGCAGCCAGAACAGAAGTGTTCTGTCATGGATGTGATGAAGGAAACAGAACCGCAATGCCCATCGATCGTAAAGTTCTTAGCTGTTTCAGTCGGGTGATCTTTCATACGTTTTATACTCGGAAAGCGTTTGACCTGTTACCATAACAACTGAAACTAATCATGAAAATGCTCAAGGAAAGGTTGACTAATTTCAAAAAGGAAAAACACTGAGAGACTTCTACCTTACCACTTTATCCATCACTTCTGCATAAGGCACAAGTTTCTTCACATTCCAAACATTTCCATCAAATGGCATAAACTCGATGAACCGGACATTAATTGGCTTTTCCCGAGTCAACTCCACAAAATCACAAATTTCATCATCATTCAATCCCCTCATGACAACACAATTGACCTGTCAAGACCAAGGACGATAATGAAAAAACTCTCAAGCATCAAATATCGTTCTGCTGCAATCAAACGGAAAAATGAGGAGGGAGTATTAACATACTTTCACAGGATTGTATCCAAGCTCAATAGCAGTATCAATCGATTTCATAACCCTCTCGTGCCCTTTACGTCTAGTCAGAAACTCAAACTTTGCTGGGACCAAAGTATCCAAGCTGATATTTAGCAAATTAAGCCCGCATTCTTTAAGCTTTGGTAGCTTTTTCGCAAGTGTGATACCGTTGGTAGTAATAGCCAAATTCTTCAACCCTTTTAAGTTAGACAAATGCAGACAAATATCTTCGATATCTTTCCTAACCGTAGGCTCACCACCGGTCAACCGAATCTTGTTAACCCCAGCAGAAACAAAAAGACCAGCCAATCTAACAATCTCAGACTGTGACAACAACTGAGGCTTTGGAGTAAGTTCCACACCTTCAGACGGCATACAATACTGACACCGGAGGTTACACCGCTCTGTCAAAGATATCCTCAAGTAGGTATGTAACCGACCAAATGAATCGATCAACATGTCAGAAACAGGATTGTCTTTTGTCTGATCCACTTGAGCTGCATAACTGCTGCTAAATGAACGCTCACTACTAGTAGTAATGGTTCTTGTTACTGATCCTGACCCAACTTCAGAACCGACCTGCTGAAGTATCCCAACATGGGACGAGACAACAATAAATCATTGATTCTCTAATAAAAAGCACATCGCACACAAAATGAATTCATTTAGCTATTAAATCCTTAACCTTTACCCTATATAATCGAATACTAGTAGCTTCAGGAACAAATCAATTCAAAAAAAAGGCAACCAGCTTGAGTGGAGAAATCTAAACCCATTACGAAAGTGTAGCAAAAGAGAGAATTAGCAAATGAAATAGGAAAAGTAGGAAAATTTACAAGGAAATTGTTGGAATTCTTGAAACCCAAGTGGCAAGCACTAAATTTGGAATAGCACCTCCTCATCGTTAACAAAACTGTAGAAAAGATCGAATGAGAATTGCTGAGAAAGGGGGAAGATAAAAATCTAATCAAAGTGAGAGAAAGAAGGAAAAAAGAAAAGAAAAGAGATGACCTTTGGTAGACGGAGAGAGTCTTCGTTCAAAATAAACAACTAAGGCTAAGTTGATAAAGTGAAGACGGCACTAATTAGAAGGGTTGATTCAGCTAAAAGCCTAATTAAAAAAAACATGAAACTGTTTCGTCTTTTCCGAAGACATGCACCGGTCTCGCCGGTGACCGGTTATCGGAAATTAAACCGACCTTCGTTGGACATTTTTACTGGTCCGAGTATGGATGTGAAGATTGCATCTAAGATCGGATATGTTACTAGCGGATTTTTAAATTGTTTAATAATTCATTAACTGTGAAACATAACATACAGTACATTATTAAAATAAAATATTATAAAAACTTATATTTTTAAATCTGCAAATTATGTAACAAACAGCCAAACACACATGTGAATCCAACATAAAAAAATATAATTTCATTTTGGGTTTTCTCGACGACAAGTAACAAGTGTCACTAACTTTCGTTTTATTTACATGCAAATATAGAAAACCAAATTCACCATCCTACCAAATTATTCTGCTAAAGCAGCTAAATACATTGAATACAGAGAAATAAAAAAATTTCGTTGGAACGATTTTATGTTAAATCAAGTTATAATTTGGACCCGAACTATATTAAAGCTATATATCGTAAAAAGTCTTTAGAAATTGGAAACTGGAGTACTTTCGAATAATATCTTTTGTCATCTGTTACAAATCTCATAGTTCCAATACACAGTTACGCAGCCCAAATCATAACTGGAGTATAGTATGCTATTTCATTTTTCTTTTTGTTATGATATTTCTAAGTTCATGTATAATATTACACCAAAAATATGTAGAGAAACTTAAGCTTTATAATTTTTTTCTTTTGTAAATTAGTAAGTTTAAATTTAAATTGTATTTATGTACATACACATACGACATACTAGGTATAAATTAATACTCAATATATTTATATGAATAACTTATTTACATTATAAATATAACTATTTCATAAATTAAAAGTTTACAATAATATTAACTTAAAGAATTTCTTATGGATGTCAAAAAAAAAATTTATAAAAGAAAAAGATATTAGCATTTATTTCTTTGACTAGTACCGACTAGAGATATATAAGAACACAATCTCGTATGTATATGAGTTAATCTCAGTTAATCTCAACACCTTTTTTCTTAAGCATACTTCTCGCCGCACCAGGTATGCAAAGTTTGTCACAATGTTAAGTAGTTACGTTATAACCAAATAAACTAAAACATATGTATATTATATTTTAATTCCTCTTTTAATTTAATACATTGGTTTATGCATCTACTAATTAATTTTAGTATTTGATGATGTTGTAAAATAAGTCCACAAATATAACTACAAATATTCTCCCAGTTTGCGATGGATTTTTGTAGCTAAGAAAATCGATAGGCTATTGCAAATCAAATAATTTTACATAACTTTCATAAGTTATAGCGAATTTTATCACTAACATTTGATTTTTGCATAGTTCTATTTGACTAACATACATACATCAATTTTGGTTACAGCTATTATAGGCGTTACATAAAATATTAGGCATTAGATGTCATAAAAATGGTTGTAGTGACAAAAGTTTTTGTCATTTTTGATATATGGTCATACTTAAATACGAATTCTTATTGAATAAAAATACAAATAATTATATTACAGATATAGATATGGTTGAAGGACAACAAAAGTGTGAAGCAAGCAAAGAGCCTGAACTGGAAGGGCATGTGTATGAAATGGAGGAATTGTCGCCAAGTATGCATTGCATAAGCGAAGGTTTCACTGACGGTCGATGCAAAGGATTCACCCGCTAATGCATTTGTAGGAAGCCTTGTTTTATCCCTCCTTATTAAGTTTTTGTTTCTCAAAAATTTTGATATTTAAATTTAAATTAATAACACAATTCATTATTAATTGATTGAAGATTGTGTTTTTTTTTGATAAAAAAATATTATGGTTTTCTAATTATGTAATTAGTTGATAGAAAAGAGTAGGAGTCATGTACTTAAACTCAATTTTAAGCTATGGTTTTCTAAGATTTCTTTCATGAATTACAATATTATTTTTCAATATATGGAATACCTTAAATGTTTTTGGATTCGTATCCAACATTAATTTATGGTTTATATATATGTAAAAAATATCGAACTAATATTTCATGTTCCGATTATATACATACAATTTCTATTATTAAACGATGAGAATAATAATAAAATTTTTTGGCATATAATCTCTGTTCCTAAAAAAATGATGTTTTAGGTGTTCACACAAATTATTTTTTTTCTTTTAATTTTTTTTTTACATTTTTATTGTTTATAGAGAAAATTACGGAGAATGCCAAAAAAAAAGTTGACTTCGAAAAATGCCAAAATGTAAGTTTGACTTCGAAAAATGCCACAAGAATACTGTAGCATGTCTTGAAAAAGACTAAAATGTCTTTACGAAATGGTTCGCTCGAATCTTCAGAAAACCAAAAAAAAATATAATAATAACAGAGAATTAGGGATTCGAAAGCAAAGCTTTTTATGCATTTTCTTTGATCCTTTTTATAATTAGTTTAAAATGTTTTAGCTATATTAAATCGATGAAGGTGGAGATCAACCCTAAAAGCTCTGTAATCGGAAAAATGGAAACAATTTGATTCTGATTTTTAGGAAGAGAAACAAAGAAGAAAGCTTTCATACTTCTTTTACTGTGTTTCTTGTTTACTTTTTCTCCCATGCTTTCTGGAAATTCTCCTACAGAGATGAAATCATCAAAAGCGCTTTACTTCTTGATGTAATAATTGAACTTTCTCTGCTTTTTAAGTCATTACGTTGAGCTTCACAATTTCTTTTTACTCTGCTTTTATTTTTCATTTTCAAATTAGGGGTTTTCCACTCAATTTGACCTCCATAGATCGGGTATTCCTCTACTATTACACAATTTCTGAATTGGATTTTTCTGGGTTTCTTTAGTCTTTCAGGAAAAACTTTTGCTTTTATCCGGAATTTGACTTTAATCCTCGGAAAAGTTTGGTCTGATTCCGTTTGCATCGATCCCAATTTGTCGGCTCTATTTTTTGTTACTTGATCTGAGAAACAACTAGTAACGACGAAACTGTGCTTTTTGGTACATCGATTATCCCATGGCGGGCATGGATGAAGAGATACCACTTACATGAAGCTGAATTTAGAAGAAACAAAAAAAATTGGTGGACAATATACCTTTACGATGGACATCAAAATGTTTCGAGTCGTGGACATGTTTTCCACTTCGTGGATATGTTAAATTTGGTGGAAAATATACTTTTACGATGGACATAAAAATGTTTTGAGTCGTGGACATGTTTTGCACTTCGTGGACATGTTTTGCACTTCGTGGACATGTTTTCCACGTCGTGGACATATAAACACTTCGTGGACATGTTAACAACTTCGTGGACATATTTTCCACGTCGTGGACATATTTACCACTGCGCAGACATGTTCTCAGCATCACGAATTTGCTACTGCTTCTTCTCATTCTTTCCTTGTCGAAATGTCCCAACAGACGCAAACACAAACCCAACTTTATGTCTACGAGCAAATTTATGTCCACGAGCTAATTTATGTCCACGAGCCAAATTATGTCCACGAACAGTTATGTCCACGAGCAAATTTATGTCCATGAGCAAATTTATGTCCACAAGCAAATTTATGTCCATAAGCAAATTTATGTCCAGAATCTATTTTTATGTCCACGAGAAAATTGTCCACAATCTGTATTTATGTCCACGAGAAAATTTATGTCCATAATCTGTATGTCCACGAGCTAATTTATGTCCACGTGCTAAGTTATGTCCACAATCTAATTGTTCTTCTTCACGTCAATTAATTTCTTCCCCTGCCATTTCCACCGCAGAAACCCTAGATTGACCCGATTTTCAAATTCTCTGTCCAACGACACTATTATCGTTTTCATTTTCTGCCTCTAATTATGTCATCGCTCTCCGGTAATTGGTTTACATGGGCAGACACAAGATGAAATTGATTATGGAATGAGTATGTTGAGACGTTGTACGAACGCTGAACGGAAAGTCTCGGCGACGGTGTTGTAATCTGAGAACAAGTTTGTGGTTTCGTTGAAATTGAAGATGGATGATGAAATTGGGGCTTGTAGGTTTGAGTTTGATAGTTGAAAAGCCAAGTTTTGAGTTGATTCGGTGATGGGTTCAAGTTGTGGCATCAATCATGGGAACTCGGAGATGCCATCGAAAAAAAAATGTTTTGTTTCTCTTTTTTTGCCAAAATTTTATTCGTTTCCTGCACAGTGCTGCAGAAGAAGCTCCTAAACTTATGCAATTTGGTCTTTAATTTAGGGGCATTGTGGTCTTTTTGTCTCCAATGTATAGGAACTTTGTGGCATTTTTCAAGAGTGAATGATATTTTGACATTTCTTGTAAATTTTTTTTCAATTTTGACATTCTTCCTAAGATTATCTTGTTTTTATTAGTTTAATAATATTAACTCCATTTTCCTCCAATGGGTGACAAATGAAAATAATAATAATAATATTGATACAAAACATCAATCTTTGTCGAACAAGAATAAATTTTTAAAAAATTATACTTTTAAAAACAGGGAATATTTTACCTTTTCGTAACAAAATAAATGTCTCTTAAATAAATATATGTAGGTGAAAAAAACATAGATGGTTAAATCAGTACATACTTTGGCAAAAAAAAAATCAGTACACACTATACATAAGAGGAGAAGGACGCAGCATCTTCTAAAGAGTAAAGATTAAAAAAGCATAAGGAACATTGGGAAATGGAGGTGTAATGTCGTGGAGTGGACATTCCTGATTGGAAAGTTGCACCAAGACATACTTAATTAGTAACAAAGACATTGGCGCCTGTGTTGTTCCCGTTGCTTTTCCTTATCTTTATCCCCAAATCTCTTACTCTCTCTCTGTTACTACTTTGGGGGAAGATAAAAATGAAGATGATAGCTTCTTCTTCCATCGCATCTTCTTGCTTCTCCTTGAAGCTGTCCTAGGTTTTAGTGGTCCTCCGCTTCTCTTTAATTTTCCTCTCTTGCCCAGGTGATGATTGATCTCTGCGTTTGCTCCTAGTTATGATTTTGGAAGCTTTTATGGGTTTGATTCAAAGGCTAAATTTTTTAACTTGGGTATTTCACTCTACTCTTATGAGTGAGACTATAGATTCGTCTTCTTGCTCTGAGTAATTTAAATAATTATCAATTTGCGATTTTTTTTGGGTAGTCTGTTGATTTTCAGTGGAAGATTGTGGATACTATCAAACTTGAAGCCTTGCTCCTTATAAAATCATGATTGTCTTGTGTTTCGGTATAGATTAGCGAAGATATTGGATAAAGGTTCTGGGTAATTAGGTTTCGTGATAAAAGTTTGTACTTACACATCTTCTGCTACTTTTTGGTCTTGTTCTTTACACATCGGTTTGGTCGAATCCTTTTTTTTTTTTTTTTTTAAACTAAAAAAGCAACTTTTTTTGAGTATTTATCGTCTCTTTTCGATGATATCGATTTTATAGGAGTGTTTCTCATCTTGCTTTGGAGTGAAACAAATCATGTTTTAGTCGGATTGTTATTTGATTGCAATCTCTTTCAAAGAGCTTATGATTTGCTCTTTTTCAGTTTAAATAGGTCTCATAGTTTGTTCTTGATGGTTGTGTAAAAGCTCTTTTATTTGACAGATACTTACATCATATTTGGTTCAGTTTATTTTTAGTAGGATTTAGAAGATCATGGCTCAAAGGAGAGTACCTGATCCGCCTCCGCCCCAGAGGCGGATTCTGCGGACTCAAACTGCTGGTAATCTTGGAGAGGCTATGCTGGACAGTGAAGTAGTGCCATCGTCTCTTGTGGAGATTGCTCCGATCCTTCGTGTAGCCAATGAAGTAGAAGCTAGTAACCCGCGTGTTGCTTACTTATGTGAGTTTAAGTCATGCAAAACTCGCCTGATGATGTGATTTACTCATCTTAAATGATCTTTGACAAAATCCGTGGATGCTTCTCTCAGGTCGGTTTTATGCGTTTGAGAAGGCACACAGGCTTGATCCCACATCAAGTGGACGTGGTGTTCGCCAGTTTAAGACTGCGCTTCTTCAACGGTTAGAACGGGTGAATATCATCACTTCATTTACTCTGCTTGAGTTTTTCATCTTCATGCCGTTGTCTTGCCGGGGGATTATTTGTCATTTTGCCTTATGCCTTAAACTTCTGCAGGAGAATGAAACAACTCTTGCAGGACGGCAGAAGAGTGATGCACGTGAAATGCAAAATTTCTATCAACACTACTACAAGAAGTACATCCAAGCTTTGCAAAACGCTGCTGACAAAGCTGACCGGTTTGTGTTTGATGGAACTGTTTGTTCAGACAAAGCTGCTAACAATCTGTCTTTCTATGTCTTCATTTATAATACAAATTTGTTTTACTTGTAGTGCTCAACTTACAAAGGCATATCAAACTGCTGCTGTTCTCTTTGAAGTCTTGAGGGCTGTTAATCAGACAGAAGATGTGGAAGTCGCTGATGAGGTAAATCTGATAGTAGATTATATCTTGTAGTGTTTAAATCTGTTCTTATGCAGGTTCTTAGCCATGCTTTCCTGGAAACATCTTGATACTCATGAATTAGGTCACCAAATTATTGGCTCACTTGTTTCTGTTCATCCTTTTTCTTGCTCGTAGATTTTGGAGGCTCATACAAAGGTGGAAGAAAAAAGCCAAATCTACGTGCCTTACAACATACTTCCTCTTGATCCTGATAGTCAAAATCAGGCTATAATGAGATTTCCTGAGGTTAACCAAGCATTCAACTAACGGTCTCAATTGTCTTTTTTTTTTTTTTTTTTTCTCTTTTCTTTTGAGACAGAAAATAAATATTTGCACACTGTTCTGCAGATACAAGCTACAGTAATTGCACTTCGTAACACAAGGGGCTTACCATGGCCAGCAGGTCACAAGAAGAAACTCGATGAAGACATGCTAGATTGGCTTCAAACTATGTTTGGATTTCAGGTGATGCTAGTGAACATCCTGTTTTAGTTTAGTTGATTGAGAATTTATTACTGTGCTGATTGTGATCCAAACCTTTAAATGGCAGAAAGATAATGTTTCCAATCAAAGAGAGCACTTGATTTTGTTACTTGCTAATGTCCACATTCGACAGTTTCCGAGACCTGAACAGCAACCAAGAGTATGTATTCTTTTGAACTTGGATATGATGTTTCCTTGCTTGTCTAATTCCTCTGTATCTGCACTGACGGCCAAAATTACAATTTCTGCCTCTAGTTGGATGATCGTGCATTGACTATAGTGATGAAAAAACTTTTCAAAAACTACAAAAAATGGTGCAAGTATTTGGGTCGGAAGAGCAGCCTTTGGTGAGGCTTCTCCTTGTAACACCTCATTTTGAGACTTTATTTTGTTCTTTCTTAGGAACATAGAAACAGATGTAGTACATACGTTGGATATTATACGCCTTGTGCTTAGTTATCTCTCTTTTCCCGCTTGTAGGTTGCCGACGATTCAACAAGAGGTTCAGCAGCGGAAACTGCTATACATGGGACTCTATCTTTTAATATGGGGAGAAGCTGCAAACCTGAGATTTTTGCCAGAATGCCTTTGCTATATATATCACCATGTATGTAAAAAAATCAGTCTACCCTATCTATCTCAAGTAACTATGTGGTGTGTCCTCTAAAAATATCAATTCAACTTAGAGAAGGGCACTGTGTGTTCAAATGGTGATCTTGGCTAATACCTACTAATCGACTAGTAAAATTTGAAGAACTCCAATATATAGTATGGGGCAATGAACCAGTGCAAGGAATTAGTAATGCTTATTTTTATTTAGAGTAGGAGTTTTTTGCTACTTGTGTCTAACTCCGTGTTTAATTTGATTTTCGGAATTTGTTCAGATGGCTTCTGAGTTGTATGGGATGTTGGCTGGGAGTGTTAGTTCACTGACAGGGGAGCATACAAAACCGGCATATGGTGGTGAAGATGAAGCTTTCCTGCAAAAAGTAGTGACTCCTATATACAAGACAATAGCGAAGGTTGGTTGCTTCAGATTTTCAGTCTTGATCATTTTGTCTTCTTTAGCTTTCCTCCTATCCAATTCCGTCATTTTTTTCATCTTCATATTTGTGCGCTATAGGAAGCAAAGAGAAGTAGAGGAGGAAAATCAAAGCATTCTGAGTGGAGAAACTATGACGACTTGAATGAATATTTTTGGTACAAGGCAGTTGATCATCTTGTAACATACTGGAAAGACACGTCTTTTACATTTCTTCATGATGGATCTCCATGTCTTTTAACTTGTAGGTCAATTCGGTGCTTTCGGTTAGGGTGGCCTATGCGAGCTGATGCTGATTTCTTTTGTCAGACAGCTGAAGAACTTAGACTTCAGACAGCTGAAGAACTTAGACTTAACAAAAGTGAGGAGGTATGGGTAGAAGAAACTAATTGATGGGTTTCGTTATTTTTAATTTTTGTTTACAAAACAGTTTGAACTTCCTGTCTTATGGAACATAAATTTGTTAACTAAGTGTTTAATATCAAACTATCTCTCAACTTAAACTGTTCATAATGTCTGTTAGAGTAACTTATAATTTTTTAAACTTTAAATTGTAGTTCAACAAGTCATGAGAAACGTTAGGTGGAAGAGTTCCATTTGTTTTCCTCAAGTTTTGTGTATCTAGAATTTCATGGTTGATGTTCACAATGCTGCAGAATAAACCCAAAACTGGAGATAAATGGATGGGCAAAGTCAATTTTGTTGAAATACGCTCCTTCTGGCATATATTTAGAAGTTTTGATAGAATGTGGAGTTTCTATATCCTGTCTTTGCAGGTACGACTAGTTATTATTAAATTTAATATCAAACTTGTATTTTCTTGACCTGTCATGTAATTTGATGTATTTATATCTTTTTAAGGCAATGATCATAATTGCTTGGAATGGATCTGGGGATTTGAGCGGCATCTTTCAAGGTGATGTCTTCCTAAAGGTTTTGAGCATCTTCATTACGGCAGCTATATTAAAACTTGCACAAGGTAATGATTCGTCAACTTATACCACTTTCATGCGGTTCATTAATAATTATCCGACAATTGACACGTGTTCATTTTTTTTTTTTTCCATCTCAATCATAGCTATGTACCTTATACATCTATTTCTTGCTTTGCTCTTTACATCGATTATTTTTAAACCACTTTAATATTTCTGAGAAAATTTTGTGTCCCTATCATAAATGTCCTAATCCCTTCAGCCTATGCAGAGATGGAACACACTTTCCACATCGTTATCGTCCCTCCATAACAAGTAGAATTTGATGAAGACTTGATGTAAATGAGTAGGAATAATTGTTGTACACTTCTCTATAATTTCACAATTTATGATGTTTGCCTGCAGTCTTATCTGTTAGGAAGAATTATTGTTGTGTGGTTTCTTCCAATTATGTTTCCATGCTCTAAGTGAAGGGAAGTTGATCAGTTCTTACTATTCTCTGAATGTTTGCGACTTTCAGCTGTCCTTGATATAGCTCTAAGCTGGAAATCAAGACATAGTATGTCATTCCATGTGAAGCTCAGATTTATCTTCAAGGCAGTTGCAGCTGCAATATGGGTGGTTCTCATGCCACTAACCTACGCATACAGCTGGAGGACCCCTTCTGGCTTTGCGCAGACCATAAAGAACTGGTTTGGGGGACACCACAATTCCTCACCTTCCTTTTTCATTATGGTCATTCTTATCTACTTATCCCCAAATATGCTCTCTACGGTGCTCTTCGCGTTCCCATTCATCCGACGTTATCTTGAAAGGTCTGACTTTAAAATAGTGATGCTGATGATGTGGTGGTCTCAGGTATTTTATCCATTCATCTTATTGAATATAGTATAACTCGCCAGTCCATGAATGCTAAATAAGAAGGTGACTAATCTTTATTTTTTGGTGACACAGCCAAGACTGTACATAGGGAGGGGTATGCATGAGAGTGCATGGTCACTTTTCAAGTAAGAGTGTAAAACTTGCATGCTATGGTTGAAATTTTGATTGTTCTTACCACACTGCTAAACGAGGTTTCGTGGATGATATCTAGGTACACAATGTTCTGGGTTGTACTTCTAATATCAAAGCTTGCATTCAGTTTTTATGCAGAGGTACTGCAATTTCACATATATTCAATGTGTTGTTTTATAGTATAACAAGAGCACCATCTAAGGAGCATTTAAAAGCTAAAGACATTCTTCTCTAACAACCACTGAGAAATTCTAGTGTACATTGTTATTAGTCCATAAATATAAATGTTTCTCATACTTTCCATCTTCAAAGCAGATTAAGCCTCTTGTTAAACCAACCAAAGATATTATGCGAGTTCATATATCAGTCTACCGCTGGCACGAGTTTTTCCCTCACGGTAATGCTTAATAGCATTTAGGTATTAGCTCATTGCATAATGAATTTTACTGAACAATCTAGTTGTTTTTTCTTTTGTCTTTTTCAGCCAAAAGTAATATGGGTGTGGTGATCGCTCTCTGGTCACCTGTTATTCTTGTGAGTTGGCATATCTTTTGTTGCCATATGCTTCCTTTTTATGCTCTCCCCTATCTATGCTAACTTTCATATGCAGGTTTATTTCATGGACACTCAAATATGGTATGCTATAGTATCAACTCTGGTTGGAGGTTTAAATGGAGCTTTTCGACGTCTTGGAGAGGTTCATACTTGCTTTTCTTACAAATTTAAAATGAAATAGAACTTGAAGTGGCATGCTCTCACATCTTGAGATAATGTCTGAAAAGGAGTTTATTTCATTTGCAGATCCGAACACTAGGAATGTTGAGGTCTAGATTTCAGTCCTTACCAGGGGCCTTTAATGCTTGCTTGGTTCCAAATGAGAAGAGCGAAACTCCAAAGAAAAGAGGGATTAAGGCGACCTTCTCTCGCAAGTTTGATGAGGTCTGGACACTTCTCTTATACCAGTAAATGAAACATACGACACAAACCACTATTTAGGAAACAAATGTTTGTTCTCTCAAATCATTTATTTTGGATAGAGCTCCATTTCAAAGTTGTGTTAATTTTTGGTAATTACAGATTCCATCTAGTAAAGACAAGGAGGCCGCGCGATTTGCTCAGATGTGGAACAAAATTATTAGTAGTTTCCGAGAGGAGGATTTGATTAGCAATAGGTTGAGTGTGCCTGAAATATTCCTCCTTCTTTCAATCTAAATGATTGTTTAATCCATTTATCTGGAGAAGAGTTTAGTGATAATATTCATTAATATGCAGGGAAATGGAACTCCTGCTTGTGCCATATTGGGCTGACCCTGATCTGGATCTTATCCGCTGGCCACCTTTTTTGCTGGCCAGTAAGGTGAGTATTTATCTTGGTCTTAACTATGATCTTAGGTTGGCTTGATTATTTATGGCTAAATGTTGTAGATCCCAATAGCTTTGGATATGGCAAAAGATAGCAATGGAAAATATGGTGAACTGAAAAAGAGATTGACCGTCGACAGTTACATGACTTGTGCAGTCAGAGAGTGCTACGCCTCTTTTAAAAATCTCATAAACTTTTTGGTTGTTGGAGAACGAGAAAGAGAGTAAGTTTTACAAATTTAACTTGTGTTTTGACTCGGAAAATACATTGTACTTTCCTAAAATATTTGTCTTGTGCAGGGTCATAAACGAAATATTCTCCAAGATTGATGAACATATAGTGAAAGAATCACTGATTACGGACTTGAACTTGAGTGCTCTTCCTGAACTGTATGGTCAGTTTGTTCGACTAATTGAATATTTGGTAAGTCTTGTAGCCTTACCATGTCGAACACCTCTGCAACTTTAGCATGATTTCAAGAAAATAACTGAGAGGGGTCTACTTGCCACAGATGCAAAACAGAGAGGAGGACAAGGACCAAATTGTTATCGTCTTGCTGAACATGTTAGAAGTAGTGACAAGAGACATAATGGAGGAAGAGGTCCCAAGGTAAGATCATTTGAGTTAGGCTTTCTGCTGAATGGTTTGATCAATGTTGTTTGAAGCATACTCATTTAGAGTTTTCTTTCCATAGCATGCTAGAATCAACTCACAATGGAACTTATGTCAAGTACGACGTAATGACTCCTCTCCATCAACAGCGCAAATATTTCAGCCAACTTCGATTCCCAGTGTACTCTCAAACAGAAGCCTGGAAAGAAAAAGCAAGTTTCCTCTTTAAAATTCATCTATTTACGTCATTCTTGTTTCCGCAATAGTGGTGTATTTGATCTCTATTGCCTAAGGACCTTCTAAGTTATCTATTCCTCCCTTTTTTTTTCATTATGCAGATCAAGAGGCTTCATCTTTTACTTACTGTCAAAGAGTCGGCTATGGATGTGCCATCCAACTTGGAAGCTCGAAGGCGTCTTACTTTCTTTTCAAATTCATTATTCATGGAAATGCCGGATGCACCCAAAATCCGCAACATGCTTTCGTTTTCGTAAGTTCCATTCACTTTCAGTTTAACTTTTTGGTCATATTTTGTATGTACATGTATGAATGGATGTTCTTGATTGATAAATCTTTCTAATTCCATCTTTCCTACGAGAAGTGAAGAAGTACATATACCATTAGCCATACAACATCTTATTGTCTCCGCTTTTTGCTTTTCCATAGGGTCCTAACACCATATTATTCAGAGGATGTTCTATTCTCCATTTTTGGTTTGGAGAAGCAAAATGAAGATGGAGTCTCTATACTCTTTTACTTGCAGAAGATCTTTCCAGGTTTCATTTTGTCTTCTGTTTTCAAATGGTCTTGTGCCACTATAATTGTATTCTGGATATGATTCTGTAAACTGAGTCAGTGATTTACCTCAGATGAGTGGACAAACTTTCTGGAACGAGTTAAATGTGGCAGCGAAGAAGAACTCAGAGCAAGAGAAGAGTTGGAAGAGGAGCTTCGTCTGTGGGCATCTTACAGAGGCCAAACACTAACGAAAACTGGTATGTAGCTTTTCACTTCCTTTCTCAGAGAAACTCTGCTTCACGTTTTAGCTGCAGGATATTTTGTTTTGCTATACGTGTTGTGCCTGATTTTTATAATTTTGATCAACCAGTGCGAGGCATGATGTATTACCGAAAGGCTTTGGAGCTCCAAGCCTTCCTTGATATGGCAAAGGATGAAGGTGCCTTAGGAATCATCGTTATGATTTATCTTTTATTCATGGAAACTGCGAAATCGTTAGTAAAACTGCTTTTGTTTTGTTTAAGAATTAATGAAAGGGTACAAGGCTCTCGAGTTAACTAGTGAAGACGCATCAAAGAGCGGAAAGTCACTCTGGGCTCAGTGTCAAGCACTTGCTGACATGAAATTCACCTTTGTGGTTTCATGCCAACAATACAGTATTCAGAAGAGATCTGGTGACCAACGTGCTAAAGACATATTGAGGCTTATGACTACGTATGTCTTTTTTCATCATAATTCTTCAGTGTTATGTCTTTCTCAGAGTTAAGTTTACTATTTTTCTGTTGCAGGTACCCATCTCTACGTGTTGCTTATATCGATGAGGTTGAACAAACACATAAAGACAGCTACAAAGGGGCGGACGAAAAAATTTATTACTCAGCCCTCGTTAAAGCTGCTCCGCAGACCAAAGCTATGGATTCTTCTGAATCTGTGCAAACACTAGACCAGGTAAAAGATTCAAGATAATTCGATGAAAACTGTCTAGAACACTTTAAACTTTGGTACTCAATTATTTCTGTAAGTGAGGCTCTCTAGTAACATATGAGGTTTTTTTCAATATATCTTCTTATGGCTGTTTTTGTGTTTTTCTCATTTGCATGCATTTCCCTGAAAACCATTTGCGGCCACATCATTGTGTTCTAGTTTTGGAGACTGAGTTTATATTTCATTCTGCAGGTCATTTATAGGATTAAGTTACCAGGACCTGCAATACTAGGAGAGGGAAAGCCGGAGAATCAGAACCATTCGATCATCTTTACTCGCGGAGAAGGTTTACAGACAATAGACATGAATCAGGTGTGCGCCTACCAATTTTTCATTTTGTCTGGGCTGAGTATCCTAGTTAATTTCATAACGCTCGTAGTTAAAATCGATTTAAACATTCGATAAAACAGGACAATTACATGGAGGAAGCTTTCAAAATGAGGAACTTGCTGCAAGAGTTTCTTGAAAAGCATGGAGGTGTAAGAACACCTACAATACTTGGACTTAGAGAGCATATTTTCACTGGAAGGTACCACAGTATGACTTGTATAGTCAATTTGGTTTTCATGCACCAAATGATTTTTTACTTGTCTTGTTTCTTCTGGCAGTGTTTCTTCTCTTGCATGGTTTATGTCAAATCAGGAAAACAGCTTTGTTACTATTGGGCAGAGGGTACTAGCTAGCCCCTTGAAGTAAGTTTTTTTTTAATATATATATCCCGTTTTGGAATCTTCTGAAGGGAGAGCTGGATTTGTAACTTTCGTTTCAACACCCCCAGGGTACGATTTCATTACGGTCATCCAGATGTTTTTGATCGACTGTTTCACCTTACGAGAGGAGGTGTCTGCAAAGCTTCTAAAGTTATCAATCTTAGTGAAGACATATTTGCAGGTACTTGCTTCAATGCCTTTTCTCTGGTGACACATATTATGATCTGGCTCAATACGTTTTCTCATGCTTTCGCTGTTTTCAGGTTTCAACTCTACTCTTCGTGAAGGCAATGTGACTCATCATGAATACATACAAGTTGGTAAAGGGAGAGATGTGGGACTCAACCAGATTTCAATGTTTGAGGCAAAGATAGCTAACGGAAACGGGGAGCAAACTCTAAGCCGTGATCTATATAGGCTGGGGCACCGATTTGATTTCTTCCGTATGCTTTCTTGTTATTTCACTACAATTGGGTTCTATTTCAGTACCATGGTAGGTCAAAATCCTTTTTTCTTATCTATCTTATCTCACAACCAGTATGATACATGCGAAGTTTATCTGTCTGATACATTATCTGTGTCTCTCTTACAGTTAACCGTGCTTACTGTCTATGTATTTCTATATGGCCGGCTGTATCTCGTTCTTAGTGGTCTTGAAGAAGGATTGAGCAACCAGAAAGCTTTTCGTTCGAACATGCCTCTTCAAGCCGCACTTGCTTCTCAATCATTTGTGCAGATTGGTTTCTTAATGGCCTTACCTATGATGATGGAGATAGGCCTTGAGAGGGGATTCCATAACGCCTTAATTGATTTTGTACTGATGCAGTTACAACTTGCTTCCGTATTTTTCACGTTCCAACTCGGGACAAAAACTCATTACTATGGTCGAACATTATTTCATGGAGGCGCGGAATATAGAGGAACTGGGCGTGGGTTTGTGGTGTTTCATGCCAAATTTGCTGAAAACTATAGGTTCTACTCGCGCAGTCATTTTGTGAAGGGTATTGAGCTGATGATTCTCCTGCTCGTGTATCAGATATTTGGCCACGCCTATAGAGGCGTAGTTACATATATTCTGATTACTGTTTCGATATGGTTCATGGTGGTGACTTGGCTCTTTGCTCCTTTCTTATTCAATCCCTCTGGTTTCGAGTGGCAAAAGATTGTAGATGATTGGACAGATTGGAATAAATGGATATATAACCGAGGGGGAATTGGTGTTCCTCCAGAGAAGAGTTGGGATTCTTGGTGGGAGAAGGAAATAGGACATCTTCGACACTCGGGAAAACGTGGTATCATCCTGGAGATTGTTTTGGCTTTACGCTTCTTCATCTTTCAGTACGGACTTGTGTATCAACTCAGCACTTTTAAACAGGAAAATCAAAGTTTGTGGGTGAGAGAGCTTACTCATCTCAGGTTGTTCTTCTTATTTACTGAATCTCTTGGATTTTCATAAACTAATTCCCGATGTTTCACAGATTTATGGAGCTTCATGGTTCGTGATCTTATTCATTTTACTCATTGTGAAGGTATGGTAACTAACTCCATGAACATTCATTTCACATTTTGAGTTTCTTCTGTGTAAGATACCGACAATCTTATGCCTGATCGCGATTTGTTTTTAAGCTGGATTTAGCAGTTACTAAACTGAATGTAACTAATCACAGGGTTTGGGTATGGGAAGGCAACGGTTCAGTACAAACTTCCAGCTTCTCTTCAGGATCATCAAGGGTTTTGTGTTCCTCACATTTCTTGGAATTCTCATTACTTTCATAGCTCTTCGTCTTTTAACACCCAAGGACATCTTCCTTTGTATGCTCGCTTTCATGCCAACCGGATGGGGAATGTTACTGGTAAGTTCTCATTAAACTCCTCCAAAAAGGTTTTAAGATATCTTTGTGTTTGTCTGGTTTGTGAGATAGGTTGCTATCTGCAATTAATTCAAAATATTCATTGCTTTTCAGATTGCACAAGCTTGTAAGCCTCTGATTCAACGGCTAGGAATCTGGTCATCGGTTAGGACGCTCGCTCGAGGTTATGAGATTCTGATGGGTTTGCTTTTGTTCACTCCCGTAGCATTCTTAGCATGGTTCCCTTTCGTGTCTGAGTTTCAGACAAGAATGCTCTTTAACCAAGCATTTAGCAGAGGTTTGCAGATTTCACGTATTCTTGGTGGTCAAAGAAAAGACCGATCTTCCAAGAACAAGGAGTGAAACAAAATCATATAAGCAAAGAAACAGAGAGTGGTATACACATGTATATACTAGATTAATACTATTAAAGACTGTTATGCCTCTGTAATGTTACTACGTCCTTACCAAGTAATCAATCTATGGTTCTTTCTAGGATTGGTCTAGTCCTGATTTTGATTTGGTTCCGGTTCGGCTTACTTGGTTTGTTGAATCTTCGGTTTTAGAAAATAGCTATCAAATCAAACTATAGTGTAGATCGGTTTGGCAAGGTTTTGATTGGATCGGTTCTACTTTGTTTTAAAATAAAAATTGATTCGATCCGGTTCGAACCGCTAGAATTTGTTTTCGGTCTATGGAGACTTGGAGAGGCTACTGAGATCTATTGAAAAATAAAAACCCTGAAATTGTAGTTATTTTCAAATTGATCAGAATATTTTAGTACGCTTCTATCGAACCCCAAAAAGAAAAAACCGACTACGACTGAGTAAGCCTGTCAAGTGGACGGATTTTCTCCGCATAGCTTGCTCTGCAGTGGGCATAGCCTAAATTTGAGTGGTCCGCACCCGCTTTGCATAAGGCATGAACATAAAATTCTATGCTCGTGATCGCTCCGCCTAAGCCTGCGGGCAATCCAAATTCCGTAAAATCCAAAAAATTCTGCAAGGTAAGAAAAATTCTGCAAAAAATCCGTATAATCCGAAAACCGGTTTGGTAGTCGTTTATGTGGGTACCTGCAAGTCCACGGGATCCGTCCACATATCCTACAACAAAACTGCGCTCCGTCCCGCAGAACCCGCTTTTTTGCGGGCTCTATTTTTTCAACGTGCAATCCGCTCCGCAGCGGGCTATGCAGGCGGGGCCCGCGGCTTTGGTCCTAATTGACAGGCATCACTGGGAGCTCTCAATCGAATACCAAACCGGTTCAATTCGGTTCGGTTTTTAAACCGGTCTCTCTCGCTTCAACCCGTCTTCTTTTCCAATTTCCAAATTTTCTTCTTCGATTGTCGAATTTTCATGATTTTCCCGCAAAACCCTTTCTGGGTTTACCCTGTGCTGTGAGCGTCACAAAAAAATTTCTTCGTTTCTGTAATCGAAGGTAAAAGATGAGTACGGTCGATAAAATGCTGATCAAGGGTATCAGAAGCTTCGACCCAGAAAATAAGAACGTTGTTACTTTCTTTAGACCTTTAACCCTAATCGTCGGTGCCAACGGTGCCGGAAAAACTGTAAAAATCCTACAGTCCCTTCTCTCTTCACTTCACTCCCATTTCGCCTCCGTATTTGAATAATCTGTGTTTATTTCGTGACTTTTGCAGACGATTATAGAGTGCTTGAAGGTATCTTGTACAGGAGAGTTACCACCGAACGCGAGGTCTGGTCACAGCTTTATTCATGACCCTAAGGTGTGTTTCCTTTAGATTCTCAATTCCTACCTAATTTCATGTTTTTTTGTTGATTCATGCAAGCTTTTACAATTCTATCTTTGTTATATTGTTAATGAATGTGGAATTCAGCCTTTTGATTTTGTCTTAATACATAGAGATATTCAGATTGAAATTTAATTGGTTCCTACTAAAATTTTTGGAGATTGCATTCAATAGAGTTGTTCTTCCATTGTTATAGGTTGCTGGGGAAACGGAGACAAAAGCACAAATTAAGCTGAGATTCAAGACAGCTGCTGGGAAGGATGTAGTATGTATAAGGTCATTTCAATTAACACAAAAGGCTTCAAAGATGGAGTACAAGGCAATTGAGAGTGTGCTTCAAACCATTAATCCTCACACTGGAGAGGTTGCACTTATTTCCTGATATTAATCTTTCATTTAGTTTCTTCTCTCACTTTTTTAGCTATGTATTCATATCTTGATTTTGGTTTGAAGGTCCCGAGCTAAGTGTTAGGCTATCTATATTCCCTACAACTTTTGTTTTGTTTGCATCTAGAATGATTTGATACCTGTTTTCTTGAAGAAAATCTAACACACTGCCTAATTTGGAGTTTCTACTATTGCTTTATTTTATATTCCTCATTTGTGTTGCATCTGTTCCAGCAAGATCATTTCTCCTTCTTATTTTTCCATATACTTTGTCAAATTGCAGAAAGTATGCCTCAGCTACAGATGCGCTGACATGGATAGGGAGATACCAGCTTTGATGGGTGTGTCGAAAGCTATCTTAGAAAACGTCATATTTGTGCATCAAGATGAGTCTAACTGGCCACTGCAAGATCCTTCTACTTTGAAAAAGAAGTTTGATGATATTTTCTCAGCCACCAGGTAGTTTCTGGCTCATCAACATTTCTGTTAAATTACCACTCCCTTGCTGTATTTGTTGTAGAAGAAACCGATTCCCAGAAACTGTAACATGTGTGTTTAACATGAAACAGATATACAAAGGCTCTGGAAGTTATTAAGAAACTTCACAAGGATCAAGCTCAGGAAATAAAAACTTTTAAGCTAAAGTTGGAAAATCTGCAGACCTTGAAAGACGCAGCTTATAAGGTATGCTAGACATTAACTTGTTTGACATTTATTTTTCTTTTCGTTTTCAGTACCCTGGTCACTGACGCAGAATGTTTTTTTGTTAAGTCAAAGAACAAATTAAAACTGACGCAGATTGTTTTAATTCTGAAAGTAATTATAGACTAGTATTGTATGCATATGGTATGCATGTTCTTAGGCTGTGTGGGCTATTCTTATGCCATGAGACTTCCTGTACAGCTTCGTGAGAGCATTGCTCAAGATCAAGAAAGGACAGAGTCTTCAAAAGTTCAGATGTTGGAACTGGAAACCAGCATTCAGAAAGTCGATGCTGAAGTTCATAATAAGGAAATGATGTTAAAAGATCTGAGAAAGCTACAGGACCAAGTATCAAGAAAAACTGCCGAAAGGAGCACCTTGTTTAAGGAGCAGCAGAGACAGTATGCAGCATTACCTGAGGAAAATGAAGGTTTTCTCTTTTACAATCACAATGTTAAGGCCATTTCTGTCTTTTAGATGGTGGGGATCTTCTTTTGGGTGCTCATTGTTACAGTGGTCTGTCCGTTTTACAGATTGAGTCCCTGCATTTGTATGAATTTACTTTTGCCTTTCTGTAGAGGTATCTCACATTTTGTTATTTCTTCACGTAGATTAAATATGTTGATGCTTGTCATATTTGTTGTTCAGATACTATTGAAGAATTGAAAGAATGGAAAAGCAAGTTTGAAGAAAGAATTGCTCTTTTGGAGACCAAAATTCGAAAAATGGAGAGAGAGATGGATGACACAGAAACTACAATTTCTTCGCTTCACAATGCAAAAACTAACTATATGCTGGAGATCAGCAAGCTACAAACAGAAGCTGAAGTAAATCTAAAAAAGGCTACCACATAGTAAAATATTAGGAGTTCTCTGCTCCATTTGGTTTTAACATTTTTCCTTTATATTTTCATAGGCTCATATGCTGCTGAAGAATGAAAGAGATTCTACCATCCAGAAAATATTTTCCCATCACAATTTAGGAAATGTTCCCAGTACGCCCTTCAGTACTGAGGTAGTTTTGAATCTCTCAAATCGAATAAAATCAAGACTCGGTGAACTTGAGATGGACTTGCTTGATAAGAAGGTACACATTCTTTATTTTCTTCAGAAAGTCAATTGTGTATTGCATATGTTGACATCGGTAGAGATTTTGATTTTCATCTTAGAAATCAAATGAAACTGCCCTAAGTACGGCTTGGGATTGCTATATGGATGCTAATGACCGTTGGAAAAGCATTGAAGCTCAGAAACGAGCTAAAGATGAAATCAAGGTGTGGTTCACCATTTGGAACTCTACCCAAATCCTCCCCTAACAAGCCTAAAGTTTAACTCTTTTACTTTTGATGGTGACTTATGCAGATGGGCATATCAAAACGCATAGAAGAGAAAGAAATTGAGCGTGATTCATTTGAATTAGAAATTTCCACTGTGGATCTTAAACAAACTGATGAAAGAGAGAAACAAGTGGTATTGCTTTCTTCCCTTGATTTGCTTACATGATTTTGGTCTTGATGACTTTGCCCTTGCTATATGTGCCTTATTTTGCCATCATCTGCGTTTGCACAGCAAGTTGAGCTTGAGAGAAAGACAAAGCAGAATTCTGAAAGGGGATTTGAATCCAAAATAGAACAGAAACAGCATGAAATATACAGCATGGAGAAAAAAGTCAAGACACTGAATCGAGAAAGAGACGTTATGGCTGGTGATGCTGAGGATAGAGTGAAATTGTCTTTAAAGAAGACGGAACAGGAGAATCTTAGGAAGAAACACAAAAAGATGTGATCTCACTCACCAATGCTTTTCTCGGCTTTCTTTCTTTCTTCTTATCAATCCATTGTTTTCACTCTCTAAAGCTATTTACCAGAATAGATGAGTGCAAGGATCGAATTAGAGGGGTGCTGAAGGGGAGTTTGCCACCCGAGAAGGATATGAAGAAGGAAATAGTTCAAGCTCTGAGGTCGTGCTTTCACTTAACTTATTATTTATCGTGATTCTGAATGAATCCTTTATTAATATAAGATCTCTTGATCAGGATCTCAAAAAAGAGAATAGCTTGCTACTTCAGATGTTCGAAGTTTTCACATCTCAAAAGGTTCTTTGTATTCGTTTTCTCTTTGTCTTAGGTCAACTGAAAGGGAATATGATGACCTGAGTTTGAAATCCCGAGAAGCAGAAAAGGAGGTCAACATGTTGCAGATGAAGATACAAGAAGTAAACAATAGCCTAGTCAAGCATAACAAGGATACAGAATGTAAGCACTGGTGTATAATTTAAAGTTAGATATCTATTGGTCAGTTCTCTGACTAGCGCCTTAAGTTGTGAATAAAATGCTCTTGACAACTTTGTCAGTGGTACCAATTATTAGACCATGTTAATATAAAGTGTCATCTAGACCATGTTAATACCTGAATTGACATTTACAACACAGAATCACAGACAAGGAATCCATTGTCGGTTGCACAGTGAATGATTAGAAAATTATGCACTCAATCTGACTTGAGTACTTTTATGCAGCAAGAAAGAGATACATTGAGTCCAAGCTTCAGGCCTTAAAACAGGAATCAGTTACCATTGATGCTTATATCAAATTGTTGGAGTCGGCTAAGGACAAAAGAGATCACCACAAAAGGTTTGCGGTTAAAACTGCCACTGTTTCTGTACACGCCCCCCCCCTTAATGGTTTGCGTGAATTCCAATATATTCTTGTCTTGCACTCAAAAGCGTAGTTCTGTTTCTGGTCTGTGTTTGCAGCAAATATAACATGGCAAGTGGTATGTGCCAGATGTTTGAACCTTTTGAGGAGGTAGCACGTAAACGTCATTTTTGTCCTTGCTGTGAGCGCTCTTTTACAACTGAAGAAGAGGATAGCTTTGTTAAGAAGGTTACACAATTTTCTCCTGTTTTTGCCTTACGTTTCAATCATTCAAATTCTTTTATGCTTCTGAAATAACTGTATGTCTCTTTATTTGAGTTTGAGTATGTAAATTTCTTTTCAAATACAGCAAAGGGTAAAGGCTTCAAGCTCGGCGGAGCATCTTAAAGTATTAGCAGTGGAGTCTTCCAATGCTGACTCTATATTTCAGCAGCTGGACAAACTACGGGCAGTTTTTGATGAATACTCGAAACTAACTAGTGAAATTATTCCTCTCGCTGAGAAAACTTTGCAAGAGTATACAGAAGAGCTGGATCAGAAGTCTCAAGCTCTTGATGATGTGAGTTGGGGATCACTAGTAATTTCCTTGGATATAACCGATTTGCAGCCTCAAAGTCTATCAGTTCATTAGAAGTCTTGCTGTTTTCTACTTGCTCTGTTTCCTCTTAATCATGTTGTCATGCACGCAAGCTGGAAAATCCTAGTTTCAGTTCATAGCATCTCAAATCATATATGTGTATGTCTTCAGGTATTGGGAATTTCAGCCCAAATAAAAGCTGACAAAGACTCAATTGAAGCACTGGTGCAGCCCCTGGAAAATGCTGACAGGATCGTTCAGGAAATCGTATCCTACCAAAAGCAAATTGAAGATCTTGAATATAAGCTCGATTTCAGGGGTCTTGGGGTTAAAACAATGGAAGAAATCCAATCAGAATTAAGTAGCCTCCAAAGCAGCAAGTAAGTACTCTGAATTTATGCAGGGTAAAACATATTTCTCTTCCTTGGACGTTTCTTAGTCTAGCAGACACATTTTTCCAATATTTTCTTCCTTATGTACCCTTGAACAGGGATAAATTGCACGATGAGCTGGAGAAACTTAGAGATGACCAGATTTACATGGAACGTGATATATCATGCCTCCAGGCCAAATGGCATGCAGTAAGGGAGGAGAAGGCTAAGGCAGCCAATTTGTTACGCAACGTTGCAAAGGCAGAAGAAGACCTGGAGCGGTTAGCCGAGGAGAAAAGTCAACTTGACCTTGACGTGAAGGTGCGTCTTATGAGAGCTTTTTAGATTGTTTTCCACATGTCTTTCTGTGTGCCACTATATCAAAGTCCATTGTTCATTGACGACTATAAAGGTCCTAATTTATTACGTCCATGATCATGAATGAGAGTACTAAAATGTGAGGAATGTGCTAAAACAGATTAGTGAATCATTGTCTTTCTGATTAAATTTGCTTACTAGTAATGCAATGCAATGCAACACAGATATGTAGAGAATACATAATAAAATGGGTAGCAATAACATCCTCTCGAGTTGGATGGTATATTGCTTGTAACTGTTTAAGTTTTTGTATTTGAAAAGCTTCAAGTATATTTTTTCTGTGCATTCGTTGAAATGTGATCAAGTAGTTGTTCGAAACATGCAAAAAGTAAACTTCAGTCTTCTGTTCCTATTCCTGTTTCAAATTTTCTCTGTTACATTAAATGTAGAATCCTTGAATGTATTGTTCATTTCATTCTTTTTCAGTATTTGACCGAGGCGCTGGGCCCGTTATCCAAGGAAAAAGAGCAGTTACTGAATGACTACAATGATATGAAGGTTAGACGTAACCAAGAGTATGAAGAACTGGCTGAGAAAAAGAGAAACTACCAACAGGAAGTTGAGGCATTACACATGGCCAGTTCTAAGATAAATGAGTATGTTCTGCTAGCCAAAGGTTAATTCATTACTATCCTGTGTACCAGATATGCTTACAGCTGCTTCACCAGGTATCATGATCTGAAGAAAGGAGAGCGCTTAAATGATATTCAAGAAAAGCAGCGGTTATCCGAATCTCAGCTTCAGAGCTGTGAAGCTAGAAAGAATGAACTTGCAGGTGAACTGAACAGAAATAAAGACTTGATGCGGAATCAAGATCAACTGAGAAGAAATATAGAGGATAACTTGAACTACCGGACAACAAAAGCACAAGTTGAGGAGCTTACACGTGAGATTGAATCATTGGAAGAGCAAATATTGAATATTGGTGGGATTCCCGCAGTTGAAGCTGAAATTGTAAAGATATTGCGGGAAAGGGAAAGACTTCTTTCAGAGGTAAGCAGATTCTTATATATTTATAGCAGTCACTCTGATATATTTTGGTGTCTATGGATGGTTAGCTATTCATTTGTTCTCCATGATGCTAAGTATAAGATCTTGCATTTCTCCGATTTAAGCATTTAATATCTGAGGCGGTTGGCTTTTTCAAATTTTATCCTTGTTTCAAGGTAGCCAAAATATATAAAATTTAGAAATTATCATTTATAGATAACAGATTTTCTTCACTGACTAACATTACTCGTGGCTGTTAGCAACTGATATGTGTGAACGTCGAGTTACCCCGTGTTTTTCTGGATTATCTAAAGATAATTTATCCATTTAAAGGTTTCAGAGCCTATTTTGTTGTGCTTGAAGAATAATTATATTTTTCCTGTAGCTGAACCGGTGTCGTGGAACAGTGTCTGTTTACGAGAGCAGTATTTCAAAGAACAGAGTGGAGCTAAAACAGGCACAATACAAGGACATAGATAAGCGGCACTTTGATCAACTGATCCAGCTAAAGGTAAGACGTAGTATTACCTTGTGAGTTGTGGCAATGCCTGAATGATCAACAAATTCCACTCTGTGTTAACTTGAAAATTTCATTTTGGCCAGACAACTGAAATGGCAAATAAAGACTTGGATAAATATTACAATGCCCTTGACAAGTAAGCTGTTCTCAAGTCCTAATATAAGCTTCTGGCTAGTTGTTTTTCATTTTACACTATCTAATTCACAAAATCATTTAATCTGCAGTTCTTAACATATATTTCTATCTTATTGAATATACAGAGCACTAATGCGCTTCCACACAATGAAAATGGAGGAAATAAATAAGATTATAAGGGAACTGTGGCAGCAGACATACAGAGGTCAAGATATGGATTACATACGAATACATTCAGATTCCGAAGGTGCAGGCACCCGCTCTTACAGCTACAAGGTATGCTACAGAATTGACAACATGCTTTACCATGTGATCACCATTAACAATGTGGTAAACCTTGTTTTTTCTTAGGTTCTTATGCAGACTGGTGATACAGAACTTGAAATGAGAGGAAGATGCAGTGCAGGTCAAAAGGTGAGTTGTTCTATAATCGCTCTTGTAGAAGCATCGTTATCTGTTCAATAATCTTTTAAGCTTCGTTGTTTAACCCAGGTGATCACTTTCTTCTTCGTCTTCTCCTTCAGGTTCTTGCTTCATTGATAATAAGGTTGGCTTTAGCCGAGACATTTTGCTTAAACTGTGGAATATTAGCCCTTGACGAGCCAACTACAAACCTGGATGGGCCCAATTCAGAATCTCTTGCAGGAGCTCTTCTTAGGTAAGAATTACGATCCATACCCTTAATGAGTTATGATGATGATACATGGGTACATATAATTCCTCTTTCATAGAAATTTAATTATCTTTATCCTATAATGTTGTTATCCTAAGACCATAGCTCTCAACATTGGATCTTATTATATATTTGCATTCTCCAGGATCATGGAAGACAGAAAGGGCCAAGAGAATTTCCAACTCATAGTCATTACCCACGATGAACGCTTCGCTCAAATGATTGGCCAACGGCAACATGCTGAAAAATATTACCGGGTCGCAAAAGATGATATGTAAGCAAAACATTATTGCTCTCTCACCTCTTCTTCTTTCTGTTATTGAAATTCCATTTACTCTGAATCCAAGATCTGAAACTTCACAACTCGTGATCTTCTCAGGCAACACAGCATAATCGAGGCCCAAGAGATCTTTGATTGATAAACTGGTTGCTTGCTCTATAAACCAACATAACAGATTTAGCTAATGTTTAACGGTAAGCTCATCTTTTTGAAAAGCTATCTGTAGCTTTCTTGGCTCTGTTATTTACAACTCTACCTATGGTTTGATCAGATGTGTGCAAAATTTTTAATTGAATTGAAAAATCGGTATGTAGTGTCACCTCTTTGAACCCTTTTAAATTCTTGTAAAGAGAATGCAACATTCCAAAGTTTGTTGATGGTTTTGATATTTCAACGTCTCATCACATCTTCATAACATCTTGTCTTTATTTATGTACAACATAAACATCATTACAACCAACTATCAACACATCGTTAATAGCTTCGTATCATACACTTTTTTATCTTCTTGATCATATTATGGAAAGTTGTGCTTTAACTTAAGTCGAATATGAAATGAAGTTAGTAGATAGGACTAACAACAGGAGTGAAACCGAGCAACTTCTTAGAATGAAGCCATGGTTGAATAACCACAACTGAGTCAAACATCCTGGTGGAGCCATTGGGTTGAGTCACTTCAATCCTTAGATAGTATTTGGTCCCAGCCACGACCTGTTTCTGAGCCGACACAACTCGGCTAAACATCAATGGATTCGACACGGCTGTGTCCGTTTTCGCAATGGATCCTATGTTTCCTTGCTCGGTCTGTTCTTGTTGATTAAATTGCTCCACGCAGTACCTGTGATCACACAATCACATCACATTTCTAATTCACTCAAACGACATGTGTATATGTATACGCAGATGTATCATGTATGCATACCTTCCCAGTTCTTGGATTTCCCTGTTGGTCCGAACGTTTGGAACATCTGACCTCCCTCCGAGAACGACGGACATCCTTAAAGCGTTCGCCGATGGAGTCATGACTGCGATCACTAGAAACCCTAACAATGACAATACAAGAGAGACCTTTAACATTGCAGCCATTGCTTTTCACTTGTTATCTTCTTCTTTGGCTTCAATTTGATCGTGTGTGATTTGCTCGCCTCTTAATGTCTCTTTAAAACTTTATTTTTTCCCGTTGAGACTGATTTATGTGTGTTGTGACAAAAATACAAGAGAGAGAAGTGTTTATATAGAGAAAGAGTTTTAGGCTTTGTTGGTGTTTGTGTTTGGGTGTACGTGAATGGGTCCCCATGCCATCGGCACCTTCGGGGTTCCGCATCTTTTAAGTTACTTTCTGATCCAAGTCTCCACGTGAAGTGAGCCCCCACCTTTTTAACGTATGTGACTTGCTCGGATCGGTAATTTTGTTTTTATTATAAACCGGATTTGAACACACTAATTATACATCCTGACTATGGAATGAATGAAAGAATTGTTTTTTTTTTTTTGGGTAATTTAAGGTGTTTATGATGGTCAACTAGTCCATACTTGAAATCAAAATGAAAGAATGTGACACCTTATTTAGTTTTATAATGAATATTTTACATATTAACTCATCATAATTTGGTTGATCGGTAATATGTTAAAAGACAGAAATTCGTAGGTTTTCTTATATAAATTACGGAAACTGTGAATGTCTTTGTATTTAAAAAAAAAATTATGTTCTTGTATATGATTTTTTATTTTATTTTATGTTTTCATTGTTTTTGTCCTCCATTAGCTTACAATGCACCAATGAAACAATTTTAAATTCTAATATGACCAAGGAGGGATCATGGGTCTCTAGCCTTTTTCCTTATCGTCTCGATTGGATTTTGAACTATTATTGTCGTTTTGTTGGTTTTATTATAATGCAAGAGAGGTTTATTGTTTAGGAGAGCGACACGTATCAATTGAATTTGACATCTGCCCTCTCTTCTCTTCGCATGCTGCTCACGTAGCATCTCCTCTTACGTATGCCAAACTATTCATACATAAATTTATAAACTCAATCCATTACGGACAAGAAGAAATGTTATATATATATATATTGACATGGATAATATAATTTCATTTTCATGTATTCATACAATCATGCTCTTTAACAAACAAACAAAAATGCAAATATAGCTATAAAACTTTAACGTCGACAAGAAACAATACGTACTTTCATATACCTTTAGAAGTAACATATTCATATTTGGGTTACCATTTAGTATATTTGGAAGGCATAAAGTTTTCTCGGACTTGAAGATCTAAGAGACATCATAAAATTGGCAATGAATGAGGCGACAACTTGGGTTGAAATTTAAACAGAGAACCAGGTTCAGGAAAATGTGGTTTTTCCAACATTAGAGGACAATTTGAGAACACAAATTACAACTTGTTATGTAGATGGTTCCTGGAAAGAAACAAATAATTTTGCAGAGGTGGGCTGGTTTGCAGAGCAAGATGGATGGTGGCGAAATAATCATGGGCTCAAGGAGTATGGACATGAGCCTATCCCTATTGCATTCGGAACTGGAGTCTATCGTCTGGGCCATGCAGTGTATATTATCGCAACAGAAAATATTCGTAGGTTTTCTCACAGACAGCACTGAACTAGTGAAGATGGTAGCAGCACCAGAAGATTGGTCTGCATTCGCGTTAGCCTTAGAAGAGATGAAGAAGACACAGGAGGATTTCGAGTTTTTTTCTATTTTTCTTATTTTCCGTTCTTTAAACGGTAAACCAGACAATCTAGCTCGTAGTGCTCGGTTATATACTCAATCCGTTAGCTATCTAAACTTTATTCTTCTGGTTTAGATTTTCAAACTATTTTAATTTATAAATTGTTGATAAAAAAAAAAAAATTGGGTTACAATGGTAAGATATACACAACTTGAAAATAAAACATTATTATTTGTAGCCCTTCCTAGTGATCGTTATCCCCGATACAATTTGATATTCCATCGTCATCTCTTACAATCTATCTACACACAACTTGTTTGGAATCATAACTATATATATGCAGCATCATAATACTAATAAACTTTATTAACCAGCATTCCAACGTATTGCTTGATTTTCGTTCTAGCCAAAGTTCATTCTATGGACTAGTTGAATAGCTTTGAAAAATGGCATTAATTGACATTTATCTTTGTTGAATTTTCTTTTTTAATTTTGTTTCTTTACTTTGTGTTTCCTTTTGAATATTTTTTAGTTCTCTATTTTGTAGATTCAATCTATCCGATAGTAGATTGCGGAAGGAAGACTTCGGCAATAGAAGTTTCTGTTGGTGAGTTTGAAAAATCGAGTTAGGGATAAAGAAGAAATTGATCGGCGGCTAAAAACGTTTGTAGAACACCGATTGAACATGTGTATCAAACCTAATTCACGTGTCATGGTTCAAAATTGTAGCAACAATCAAATTAATCATATATGATAATTGGGTTTCTAAATGTTTTCATTATTAGTCTAAACAAATCTTTTAAAAACTCTAGTTTTTAGAATGCTTTTAACTTTATTGAACTTATGATTTGTATTTTTCTACACTTTTTAGATTGATTAATAAAGTTTGAGATAAAAAAAAAAACAAAAAAAAAAAAAACCCAAAGCCACTAAAAACTTTCTATGCCATTTTGGGCCGAAAATTATGGGCTATTTTAGTTTCATTGACCGAAACAAAAACAAAAACCAAAAAAGTTACTTCAGAGACTAATTATCTAATGCTTTGACCAAATCATTGACAAACATTAATCAAAGCTAGATTTTCCGTATCGAGATTCAATGACGTCTCTTCTCTCTTTATATGTTTCTGTCCCTAAGCGTAATAGTAAGATATGAAATAAGAGCCTCGAAGAGGATACTAAAATGGGTCATTCGTGGACGTTTCCCCATGCCGAGATTAGATGTATATGATCAATATAGATCTCAGGTTAGTAATATCCAATTCATCTTTCTTATTACATTTCATTTATTATTCATCCAAAGTGGTTATATGATTGTGAACCACAAGAAACGGTGTTTTCTTGATGTGTAGAACTGTGTTGTTTGATCAATTTGTTATTGACAATATGAATAGGCAAGATTTTTGTTAGCGAAGCTGAATCCTTATCATTTTGGTATCGAGTTCTTTCACGTATTCTCTTTCCATCATCTTCACAAAACTTATACTAAGGTGGAAATATAAATGACTTTATGATAAAGAGAGAAAAATGCTAGCTTCAACCAGAAAATGGGTTTTATTTTTAGAATTACCATTTCTTAGTGAAATTTCGTTTTTTCACTTAGTAATTTTATGTACTTAAAAATTTAATTAAATTTTCTTATTTATTTTAAATTACACTAGTTTTATTTGAAGTAAAAGAATATAAAAGACTGATAAACAATTAAATACAATAACAAATGTAGGACATATACACTGTTTTGTCTAATTATAAAATTTGACTTGAATTATATTTTCTCCTTATTCCTTGTATTCTCTCTACCACTCCCTTCAAAGCAATATCAAAAGCATCTTCAAAAACCTCTCCACCCGGTTTGTTCCGGTTTGGTTCACTGTACACAATCTTCGGAATCAATCTTATTACGTTTTCTCTCAAACCAACCAATCTCTCATTTGGTATTCCACGCAAAATCTCTTCAATTTTGTTCTTTCCCCCGGTTCTCAGCTCCTTAACCGGTATATAAACCGAATATTCGCTATTGTTCTTAGGTATGTGCCATACATATTGCTTGTATGCGCTTCCTTGGTTGAAGAAAACCGGAATACAACCAGCCAAAATCGAATCAAACACCGATCTTCTGGTTAACGAATCACCCGGTGGTTGTAAGCAAAAAACCGAACTCTCGAATAGTTTCATCACACTGATCGGATCATCGCAGCTATTGGCTTTAACGTCACAGTCAAGAAACCTACACGTTTTAGATGAACTTTTGCATTGTTTTATAACTTCAGTGCGAACCAAACCGTTTTGGTTTCTGCTTGGTCTTTGAGCTCCAGCGAATGAGAAGAGGACCGACCGGTTTGTGAGCTTGATCTTGTCTTGCCACCGGATGATCTCGGAGGTTGAATTTGGGTGAAAGTAAGTCGGGTAAGGAATTGCGAACTCGTTGTGGCTCGTTGGACTCCGTTCAATGGTGAGAAAAGTGAGGTTTTGTGACTCTGGTAAGAGCATTAAGTTGGTTCCCCAGTCGGAGTTCTTGTTGGAGTTTCGTCTGAAATCTCGTGAAATCCGACCGGTTACGAGGAAATGGTCCTTACCTGACATACCTATATTTCAATTAGAGACAACCGAAATTTAATTTGTAGTTTTATCAAAAAGATATTGGCGGAAGGAACAAAATCATACACACGAAAATTATATATTGTTAGATTTTAATTTGGGTGATTTGCAAATTATTTTTTTGACATAACTACAAAATTAATTTTTCAGTTATTAGTAGTTGAAATACGACCCCTAACGAGGAAATGGTCTTCACCTAATATACCTGTATTTCAATTAGTAATAACTGACCAAAATTATTTTGGTAGTTATGTCAGAAATTAAATGACCGACGGACTTAACAAACACATTAAAATTACAGTTATATAATATCTTAAAAATATCACATAAAATATTTAACAAATATATTATTGAGAGATAATGTTTACGTGTAAAGAATTTAATGTGTAGTTTCATTTATAATTTTATTTTATATTTTGATAGCAAAAGAGTGTACTTCAAAATTATAAAGGTATGAATTTTAAAGTCGTCGGTGGAAAAGGTGAGAAGAGAAAAGTCGTCGCTAGCTTTGAATAATTTGATTTATTATTGATTAAATAAAAACTACAAGCAATAATTGCAAACGATTTAAAACATTTAGGGGGCAAAACGAAATAATAAAAAGAAAAACACGACGTACCTTTCCACTGTGGTTGCTTCTTCAGCCATTTAACCAGTTCCTTCCCGGCGGCGTCTCTCGCAGCTACGTTACGCCGCCGTAGATGTCGCCGGAAATCGAGACCAGCGTAATAAGGTAAGTAAACAGCCGAAGCAAGAGACGAGTTTCTCGTCAAACACTCGTATCTCTTCATTTTCTCGTGGAAAATAACTTCGAGCATGAACTGATTAGTCGCGTACCAGCTCGGAGAGTAGTCAGAACCGTCACCGCCGATCAAAGGTCCGAATCCGGAGTTCTTGAGATACTTACACATACTGATTTTGTCCTTTGGTCTTGTAATAGAGTCACAATCTTGGAGGATTTCAAGATTGAATCGAGATGGTAGCTTGTGGATATATATGTAGCGGCCGAGACACGTGTCGTCTCCGGAAGGTTCGTGACGGCTTTGATGATCGGAGATGGAGGTGGTTGTTATGGTGGTGATGAGGATGATTTTGTTTTGGGAGAGATGAAGGAGAAGCAGAGAGATGGTAAGGAGAGAGAGGAAAAGTAAAAGAATGGTTGGTTTTTGCTTCCATGGATGATGATTCTCGATTGAATCTGATGAATTGTTATTGTTCTTCATCATCGTGTGGTGTTCTTGATTTGATGATCCATCTTGAATTGAAAAGAGAGAGAGAGAAAGGTCGCAAAGTCACACGCAAAATATATATATATATATATATATTTAATAAATATATATTTTTCCTGGTGTCTTTACAAAGGAATTTTTGAATGAGGAATACAAGTAATGATGTCAGATTTCAAATTCAATTTAGTTTGATAATCTCTTAATTTTTATAATCAAATACATACGTAGGTGGGTAGAAACTTCTTGTGATTTTTATTATATCCAAAAATCAATATTTGGTCAAAATAGTATGGCTCTCGAGGCTGAATCCTATTGAGTTGGCCAAATTATGGTAGCTTTAACCTTTCTGTACTAATAAATGTTTGCTATAGTGCTTTTCATGGTTACTTTTGCAAATTCCTTTAACTCAAGATTGTTTATTTTCTTTCTAACTAAAATAATATATAAAACAAATGTAGTTAGGCCATGTACAAAGACAAAATCATCTTTACTAATAAGATATTATTTCTTATCTTATTACTACTTATAAATAAGATCCTCAGAAAAAATAAAACCAAAGCAAACCGAACTATTTCAAGTGTCTTGTTTTCTAGTTTTGTACCTTTTTGTGTTTATCAAAACATTCATGGCTTTGTGGACCTTGTGGCATTATTCGACTTAAAAGGTTTAAGTAAATCAGACAAAGACTTTGGCGACAGACTCAACCGGCTTGATATCGACTTCTCGAACTTCAAGTTTCATCCCTTTTCCTCCTCCATTGGCCAGTGGATGGATCCCGAGCTCGGGCCCCGTCATATACGCCCTTGGCTCCCTCTCCCCCTCTATTGATACTCCAAACCGCTTCTCTGCCTCTGCATCCATAATTAAATCCAAATCTGATCAATTACAAATTATCCTTACTACATTGTGCCATATCAATACCATTACTAGTTTAACCGGTCTAGGATGTTTCTCTATCAATACCCTAAGCCGCTTTTTCTTCTCTGAATCCATGCCTAATTCCAATAATAAATTACCAATGATCCTTGCTACATTACGCGTTATCGAGACGAGTACCAGCTATATTAGTCTAGGCTGATTCTCTATCGAACGCCTAAATCGCTTCTGTCTCAGCATCCATACCAATATCCAACCAAGCTACGAATGACTTTTACTACATTATGCTATATATATCAAAGATCATTGTTTCCTAAACAGGTCTAGACGCCAATAAATTTAATTCTACATAAATAGAAGTTGAAAATTCTATATGTAAGCGAACAAAAAATTGACAATTAAATGATAATTGATTAACGGCTAAATTTAAAACGATTATGATCGCTTAATAACATAAACACATAATTTCAATGTCCAAAAGATAATTGTCATGGTTATGAGCGCTAGCACCTAGGTAACCACCTAGACCATTTTTAAAACATTAACTAAACACTGTCTAAATTTATTTCTTGAAAATTAAACCGTAAACCGCAAGAAATCTCTCATTGAAACTAAGAAATGACCTATAACTAATCTACCGATTTTCTTACCTTGAATCATCTCGTGGAAAAGCTGGCCATCGCGGGTAACGGCCATCATGATATTAGGTAAACCAAGGGGAAGCTCATGGCCCAAATCAACTTGCCAAAAATGGAAAACTTTGCCGTAAGTCTTAGCGACTTTATCAAGATCTTGACGTTGAATGGCACCAGGAACACCAGGCATGAACAAGAATCCTCCTTTCACTTCCCACTCGTGCGAGTGCCAAAGCTTCTTCTCTTCGTCAGGCAAAGTCATGAACAGCTTCTCCGTCACTATGTACTCCAATCCTATCAGACGAGCGTTTGCATCCGGACCATCGTAGATCAGACACTGACGCATCTCTTCGTTCACGTGACTACAGAAATGGTGAGCCTCTACTTGTCGTGTCATGTCGTCAGCATAGAAATGGAACCTGCCATCACAATTGTGTAACTACGGTTGGACATATAATACAAATCGAAATGGAATTTATAAAAAGAAATCGAAAATATAAAAACTTTAGAAGATATTGGTCATTAGTGCCATATTAGCTAAAATTAATTACATATATATATTTTTTTGTTTTCCCAGGCGATTGATTTTAATTCCCTTAAGCAATTCTCAAAACCGAGAAAGCCGAACCGAACAAACAATTCTCACCCCTACATTCAACACATTAATAGGTTTATTCAGAATTAAGTAAAACATGTTTTTTTTTTTTTTTGTTATCAAGTAAAACATGTTTTGTTCTTGAGATAAAAGAAAAAGTCTACATATATATTCAAAACAACTAGCTATATATGTTTCTTTACTTTCATATCGAGAACCATAAATCCAAGAGGGATAAAAAGAGGTGCAATTGATAAAGATCCGGTTATACGTACGCGCAGAGATGTTGGTGGATTTGGTTAACCGGAGCAAAACTTTGAACGGCGGAAGCGGCAGTGTCAATTATGGAGGTTCCGGTCTTCGTTGCCTCCCCTGGAACCACCGGTCCAGACGTAGTCGATGAGTGAACTGCCTTCTCCATTTTGTTTGTAATTAACTATTTGCACTTCCTCCCCAAAAAAGTTAAGCAACCAAACAAACAGAGTGAGAGAATAGATCATGCATTCATACTTGTGGGTGTGATCTAAAAATGGAGCACTTGTATGCATGAAAAGACGTGGCAATCACAGGAGGTTACACTTGGATTTTTCAGCTTCTCTTTAGGGCATATAGTGACAAGAACTAGTCAAATGTTTTAAAGATTTTGGGAAGCTTTTTTAGATAATTAACAAGTGGTTGTGACAAAATGTGAAATAATCAGTTAAGCAATAGCCAAATATCTCGCATGACATAGTTAAGCTAGAAAAGTATGAAGAGTTCCTTGTAAAGTAAGCAACACGTAAGATCTTTGAATCTACATCTGTTTTTACTTGTAAAGTTGTAATGCAAGTAACGCAAAGAGAAACAACGATTTTAGGGTTCTCTAGGGTTTTAGAAGTCTCTGAAACTCATTTTTGGGTCGACAGCTTTTGAGCCTCTTCTCCCTCCTCTGCCTCGGCCTCTCCCTCGTCCCCTTCCCCTTCCTCCACGCCTCACAAAGGACCTCCCATGTTTCACTTCTACAAGTGAGAGAAGCAACTCATCACATAGAACACATCCTCGATGCAGAGTGGCTCCGTTCTCCAGAGGAGTAGTTTTCTTGTTGAAATCGATCTCTATGATGGCTGAATCGCACTCGGGACAGCGGTTACTAGTGGTGGCTATGCGATGAGCACCTTCTGGAAGAAAAACGATGCAGCTACACAAGTTGCAGTTGAGTTTCCACTTGGGGAAGCTCACCGGGTCCAAGACGAGCGTGCCTTCGCACTCTGGACAAGCGCAGACTCCTTGGTTTCTGACAGAGTGTTGGCATGTGGGATGAGGACAGAGTGAACATGGCATGCCTGAACCGGTTTTGGTTTTGGCAGGAGCATTGGGCGCCTTAGAAGCTCCAAAGAGTGTGTCTATGCCTTCGAATGGAGGAGAGTTGTAGCAGTATGGGCATAGTGGAAATGATTTCCCCTCAGCTCCTGGAACTGAATAGATCACGAGCTCAAAGTTGTCTAAAGGACATGTGAGTTCCTTGTATAGCTGTGAGAAAATCAGTTAACAAAGGATTCAGTAATAATGATAAATCCGAAAACTAGAGATTCACTGAGGTTTCAGCTTAAGAGTTTAGGTGCTGAAAAGTTTTTACCTTGACTGTACCCTTTTGAGGAAGATAATAAACTTCTTCGCATGTGCCGCAGAAGAGACGTGGTGGGACTGCCGTGATATGTTTCATGTAACGCAAGCATTTTCCACATTTGCTTAAAGCGCGGCCAGAATCAGCCAGAGGAGAGAACTGTGCTTCAAAGAGGGCATCCATGTGTTCGATCTGAAGGACAATATAAGGGAGATGTTAAGTAGGACCAGATTTAAATCAAACACTTTATCAACATAATGCCTTCAAAGACAATATAACATAAGCCATGTTTTCCCAACCTGTTGAACGAAGTAACTGAATTTACGCCTGAATTGCTGAATCACATGTTGTACAACATGTGAATGATCAGCTTGGCCCTTGGCAACAAGAGTGATTTGTTGCTCGATAAAGCTACGGATGTCTGGTAAGCAAAGGTCTGGATCAATACATTGATAGCCTCTTATTAGCGTGATTCCTAATGCCGTTGGAACCAATTTCCTCCCAGCTTGGACCTGCAAGAAAGCGTAAAGCCAAATAAGAGTAATGAAATTTTTCAGAAAACAAAAAATGGATCCTCCTAAATTAAGTAATATTGTAATCATGACGAAAAGTATACCGCCTTTGGGTTAACCCACCTGAACATAATTACGTTCACCAATGTTGTTTATATGCACAGGTATTGAGGCATCTGTGCCTATACCATGCTTCTCCATTAGAGATATCAGCTCACTCTCAGTAAGGAAGTCCGGAGGCGCAGTGTTGCCCTGTAGATTTTACAACATTTAAAGACAAATAGAAAGGATACACAAAAACTGGAAACATTAAAGTAACTTATGTCCTAGTACAAGGCAAAGAGAGTAGCAACAGAAATTGGAGAAGAATGTAACCTCGTACAGCTCCACTCTTAAAACTTCAATCCTCTCTCCTTTGAGGAAAGAAGGGAGTTTTTTCTCATCCACTGCAGACCATGGCATTATAGCTGTAAACCCTTTTTCTGTCACTCTCTTCCCTGTACAATGGAAAGTTTCTCCACCAATTGACAATTCCACTTTAGTCCTGAGATATCCATCCAAGAGAATACCACATATAAGATGTGCAAAGAATAAGCTGTAATTGGCATGGATCAACAAACAAGGCTTTATTACCTTATGTATTTGCAGTTAGGTGAGACGGTGCCAATAAAATGTTGACAGACATACTGATAGAGTCGCCAAGCATCTCCTCCAACCATGTCCTCGGTTGCTGCTCGCATCGGAGTGATAGGAGGATGGTCTCCAGCATCGGTTCCTGACTTTGGCTTATGAAAGCCGTCTGAGAGCAGTCTCTGTACATAACCACCCCACATTGGATTACTAACTTGTGCTCTGAGTGTGTCTGTGAAGTCGAATGAAGAAGGATATGCTGTGCTTTCTGTTCGCGGATAGCTAGCACAAAACATTCCATCACGATGATGACGGAAAAAGGTTTAAATGTTTAAATGAGTAACACAGGGAATAATGTGATATATGTATATCCTCGTCAGCAAAGGTTTTTCCCATTTCCTATCTACCAGTTCTTAATTACACAAACAAAAATATACCATTCAATAACGATTTGGGATTTACCACGATTAGCCAATTATATGCTGCTAAAGAGGAGTTAAATGACAAAAATAATAATCTGGAGAATGGAGCAAGCTAACCTGATGAAGCCTTGAGTATACAATCGCTCGGCAAGATGCATAGCCGTCTGAGGCCCAAACCCTAGAGCACTTGAAGCAACCTGTGTAACCGCTAATGTTATGCTATATTAGGGAGAGTAATTTGAAAACTAGCTTTTATTGAACTTTGAACTCGTGAACAAGATAAAGCAATGGCAAACGCTCTAAACGCAACACTGGAAAACCAAAAATATAATAAACAAAACGAAAGAGAACCAAGATCCCAATGTAGTTGCCAACTCATCCCAAAAAACAACTATGAAGCTGATAGAAGCAAAATTGCTTTGGATGAATGCAGAATATTTCAGTTTTTCTGTCAGTGTTTTGCAATCATAAGTACAGGATATGGTATTCGCTTAAAGTATAATGTACAACCAGGCAAGTTTATTTTAAAGGAATTGTAATCACGACTAGTGACTTTTCTGACCTTTAGCAAATTCACTGTGTTAAGACCAGCTGGACGACCTTTAACTTCCTGCTTTTCTGATACGTCCATTACTTTTGCAGTTCTGCCTTCCACGACCAACTTTTGGAACACAGTAGCAGCCTACAATTTGTAAAAGCATGAATATATCAGCAACATAAGATTAGCAAGCAACAGTCAAGAATGTCAAAGAAATTCTAACACACGAACGAGACACTAACATCCAGGTCGAACAATCTACGTCTCTCCCACTCTAGTAGAAGCTCATAACCATCCTTTATTATATAAGGTCGCAGAGCCCAAAACTTTTCTGGCATGAAAGTATTAATATGCATGTACCGTTGCACACAAAACCCAAGAGTAGGAGTCTGGCATGGCCCATAACTGAAATAAACATTCAGAAGGATCTTTAAGTAGTTAAAAGACTAAAACCAGATGGATACAGTTACTTGTATTATAAAGAAGATGGAAAAATCTAGTTGGCAATATAGTTTACAGAAAACTACTACTGAATTTGAAGAGTGACAGAATGGACAGAAGATCACGCAGACTCTTTCCAGCATCTAAGGAATACTAGAATAGGAGAACACATATGATCGAATTTAAATCCCCAAGAGAACCAGAACCATCGTTGAATCATGACAGCTCATTTCTTGTCCTATTATGAGAAATGAAGAGGTGCTTTGACAAAGATGCAACATTAAAGCCTAAGTCTTACAAAGCTATGTCTAATACTCCTTTTTAGCATTAACATAACATTCCATACTCGGACACTCTAATGACAGAAGATAACCGCAATAGAATTCCACAGCCGCATATGATCAACCATATCAAATACCCCAAGGGAAAAAGAAAAAAAAAATGCATCTGTAAAGAAAACAGTCGACCCATCTTTTCGGAGACTCTTTACACACGGAACAAAAAGAGAGGAAAGGAAGGAGACGAGAGGAAACTGACGAGATAACTCTGCAGTCTAGATTCTGATATTTGCCTTGGAAATAACTTGTTTGAAATCGCGAGAATGCTACACCAACTTTTAGATCTATCTCTTGACGTGCATCTACTGCCAGTGCCTCATCTCTGTTTGGTTCAACAAGGTTGTCCATGGCCTTTGATATATCTTTCTCAGTCACAGAAGAAAACCGCGCCCGATAAACCTTTCTCTTACTATCTTTCATGTCAAAGCCAGTAGACTCGATAACTACAAGAATATAATGGTCAACAAGTTATAGCAACGACCATCAAAACCCTGTGCATTCCCAAATATGACTGGCATCGAAAAGGTACTTATGCAGGAGAAAAATGATTAAGATATTGGTGGTTGCACCACATATGCAGGAGCTAACTGTATACTTAAACCCGCAATCTACTACTACAACTTATAGGGTCTACCATTGGTTACTGGCATAGTATACCGATTCAGTAGTATGATATGTTTCATTTAGTAAAAACAAAGAAGAAAGTATATTCATTGATTCAACAATTACCAATAGAGTGGATGCAATGGTTAGACACAATAAATTCTGTATAGTTCAACCAAAATCTGGTGAGAACATAAATGAAAAACGGTAATTAAAAAGACTTGCCTTCAAAACATATATTCTCCCCTTCACGATCGCAATCCAACCACAACACCATATAACTGCAACTACGAGCTTCATTACTTAAATGCCTACAAATATGAGCCTGAGATTTGAAGACTATTAGAGAAAAGTGTACATTACTGTAGAAAAAAAAAGAATACAAGAAGCATATGCCACTAGAAAGATGCATCTCCACTACTAACCATACGCATAACTCTTGTTCCAAAAAGTCATGCACATCGTTTTTTCATAAAGTAATAAACCTCATCCCTTAAAGTATACAGAATTATAGATGTTGCTACAAAATATATACTACAGCTGCCAATGCCCAAGGTAAACGCCAAAAAAAAAAACAGCTCAAGCAGTCCCCCATTCACAAAGAAAAGAGATAAGATCGTGAGAACTTTTTACCTTTGGGTTTGACTCCTTTTTAAGAATTGGAGCGTCGAAAAGATCTTGTGGATCGATTGTTGCCCAATTCTGATATTTTTCTGGGAAATCTACACTAGAATATGAGAGTGGCATCTAGAAAGACTGAGAAATCTGCTTTGAGATATTAAGAATATCTGCAAGCAGTAGTTTTCACAGCAGCTTTGTACACAAGATATAGTCCACGAAGTAAATAAATAAAAATTGGATGAAACATTAAACTAAAACCATTTTCTCAAACTCTCGAGTACAGCAAGAAAAATAGAAACTTGAGTAGCTAATAGAGACGATGCAAACAGCGATTTCAAAGACATCAGAGGAAACGTACATTTGATAAAGAAAAATGTGATGCAAATTAAGGAAAATGTCATTGTTGAAAGGTAATCTATGAAGCATCAGCAGCAATCACTCCTATTTCTCTTTGATATGAATAATGATTGATAGGCAAGAGAGAACCTGAAAACATGTCCGATAACAGATGTTACTCTATAATGTGCTTTGAAGCCTCGAAACATCCCATCAAATTCATGCACCTCGGTACTGCCTCTCCTTGTAGACATCTGAAGCAAAAGGAGAAGATATATCCATTAAACCAAAATCTCCATAGCATTCTTACTAAATGTTACTTACAAGCAATTCAGACTTCCAAGGTAAAACACAGAACTGATTCGGTTAGTCAACTCCCAAAGTATACTGAACTTAATAAAGAAAAACATAGTCACAACACTAAATTAACATGGCTGCTATGATAAATAGGTCTCAGTCATTAAAGCTGAGCATCCTTCAGTTGATCTATCCCTTAAATTCAACACGGTTCGTATAAACGAAGAACAGTTCTGCTACCAAATAGAGGTTTTTTTACTTATTTTCGAATTAGGGTTTCAGGAACTAGAGAATCAAAAGAGAAACCTGGCCATGAGAGAGAACTGAAGCTATGGAGAGGGCAATGCTGGGCTTCTCTGCCACCTAATGAAAGCAACGAGAGAGAGATTTGTAATAGATGAAGAAATGAAGATGGGGAAGTAGAATCGAAATCAGAGAAACCTAATCCACCCCACCCACCATAAGAACTCTGGGGAGATGAGCCATTGAAGACAAACGATGCTGGAATCGGGTCAAAACTCTCAAGCTCAGGCGACGAAGAGATTTTAACCATTCTTTAAACGACAACGTTTTGGTGCACTATCTCAATAGAATTCGGTTTACAGTTTTGGTTTCGGTTTGGTTTTTTTTTTTTTTAAACGTCATTATATTTGATCAGTGTCTGTTTACAGAGTCATTAAACAAAACACTCAAGGATAATTTGATAAAATTTGACATGTTCCATTGCTGCATTTTTTGAACGATGATGGAGAAGGTCATCCAAAGCCTTTTGCAATCACCTTCCATGATAACGTTTCGAAATCCACGACACCATAGGGATTGCAATAGCATGAAGAAGAGCAATGCCTTCTGCTTCCAAGGGATTAGATCCTTGTTTAAGTTCAAATGGTCACACGCAATAACTTTGTTCGAAATGACATCGAATCCGAAACCTATACAAGTTCATGCTCTGCGATCCATATCCTCAACAAACTCACCACCACATACGGGTTAGTTTAGTTGGCTTAACATCATTGGTGGCGTTTTATTATTCAGCAAGAGTGATTGCAAAAGAAACACATTGTATTTACGAGGAGGGAGATAGTTTTTTTAAGGGTTTTAACAGCATTATGGTTGCTTTTTATTACTCAGCAAGTTTATTATGTTCCCATCGAATTGTCTCGTGTAACATTTATTACATCCTATATTATCAATATTTCTTCTTTTTCATACTCCATAACTTTTTAATTATTAAAATATATAATATCTTAATAAATATATGCATTATAGGATTTAAGAATTACAAACATAAAAATATATAGTAGATTGTGTTTGTGTTATTTTCACTTATAGAACCCTTAAATAATTTATACAAATGTAATAGGTTTTGCTACGCTTTTTTAATAACATAAGAGATAATCAAACTAAAGGTTTTTTTAATCTAATCTTCTCGATTAATATATAGGAGATATATTTGCCAAAAATCATGCTCAATATGTAAAGACGATATCACAATCCAAACATTTAATACTAACTAAAAATTTATATTTTGGTCTACTAGACAAAGTAAAAAGCAAACAATAAAGGGTAATGTGTCTTGTTGTAGTGACATATCATCTTTCCCTTTCAATATGTTTTCTTTTTCGGCTTTTTTTTTCGTTTCTTTATTTTTTGCTATAATTATTGATTTATAGATTCTGTGAAATTTCCAAATTTTTAAACATAGTATCATTATTCTTTTCTTGGATCACAATTGTTGGGGCAGAAGATACCCTAGTAAAGTCTATTGATATCAATTAAACGACCTACGTTGTTCAAAAACTCAAATTTGTAAGATTACTTAAAATATCATCCAAACTATATAACATTTACGATTAATTCTCCATTCTATTACAGAGTTAATTTAAAAATGACGAATAACAGTTCTTACAGGTTTATCCTTAGAATAATAAAACATAGATAAAAGCTTAATCACGTAAAACAGGAAACAAATGTTAGCAGATAAGTTACTAAACATGTGAAACTGAAAAGTGATAACTATGTTATAAACACAAAATGCAATTCGAAGTAAAAATATTTGCAAACATGTTGTCTATGTTATGTGCATACATATGCATCCACATATATAAAATATAAAAAGTAGATCATATCATCATATGTGTACAGATGTGAGCGACTTCGAAGACTTTGTTGACAAAAAGTGTGTCCTTTGAAACAAACCCTAATCCATTTGATGTTTTCAATTTAAAACGTACGTAGATCATATAGGGGGAAAAAAGAGAAGAAGTGATGGATATATCATATATGTATTATTACGAATACAACAGTTTATTTTGAGAAACTGTACTGACTGTTATGAAACAATTTTCTATTTGTAGTATAATTTTCGTTTTAACAAGAAAATCGAAAAGTCAGGTCACAATCTCAAAGTGTGTTATATACAACTCACGAATAAATGACAACGTGTGTGTGATAGTGGACTGACGGAGAAACTACTCGTGGGAAGATCGTTTATTTATGTGGCGGCAAATTATTTATGGATCATGTAGAAAAACCAAATATGTGTAGCTTTCTTTTGTTTATATTATGATACCCTATTATAGTTTTTAACTAAACATATACAATAGTTGAGTTCTGCTTTTTGTTATCTGATTGACAAAAATCATAATTTGTCCATCAAGAACGACTTGGTGATCTTTATATTTACATAGATTCGCACCAAATTGAACCCTAGGACATAGACCATAAACTGTATATACTATGATATAAAGTAATATAATATGGTACCAAGAAAATAATTTAAGGTGGAAGAAAATTCAAAGCAGAAAAATACCAACATTGTGAGGCAGAGACTTGAGATGGGAAAGAAGAAATGATGAAGGCATGTTTGGCATCTGGCCATCTAAAAGCCAAAACCATCCTATCCAAAATATTTAATTATTTTGTCTTTTTTAAAGCAAAAGAATCCGTTTCGACATTATAACTACAATGACTACCCATGCATATATTATATATTATGTATACAGATATAAACCAATCATAGATAAACATTATGTATACATGTATCTAGTCATTGTCATCCAGCGAAATTAAACGTGAGCGTCTTTTTCAGATAAAATTACACGTTTGTCAAGCCGTTGAATGGCAAATATATGTTTACGAGTAATTTTAAGTGGCAAAAACGGTAAAAGCATGACTAATAGAAGAACTTAATTTGCTTTATTATAATAGCATACTATCGTTAGTTTATAATATATAATGATTAACTTTTTGCTTCTTCCTTGATCGAAAATGATTTGGGAGACTCCCTTTAATATCCTTAAAATTTCAACATTTACGAGGCGGTCAAAAGCAACCAAGATTCATCTTGTTTTACACATCCTTCACAGTTCACACACACATATACATAGTATTATATACTTAATTATTGCTTTATTCTTGTGTGGAATCCTCTTTTCTATGTTGTTGTTGTTGAAGGCGTAATGCTCATTTGGTTATAGACGCAGATCATATCATTTAGCATTTTAGAAACTGAAAACTTTCAAAATGATTGTTAATTTGCTTGTGTATTTGGTCTACTGGTTAACTAAGAAACTTTCTAAAACTTACATCCCCTATATATTATTTGAAAAGTACCTTTATAAAATAAACCTCATAAAGGGTAAACATTTACATCATATTGCCATTACTTCATAAAACAAATTTTAATCTCTCATTATGGGTAATTTAGTAATAAGAGAATAAAATAGGAAATATTTGTTAATATTCTAAAATTTGGTTACCATATTTCTTATTATTGGATTAGAGATTTAAAAAAAATATTAGAAGATTTCGATTTTTATATGTTTATGGAAACCAAATTAATTCATATTTATATCTAAATTTAATATTCGATTTTAAATAGGAAATATTTGTTAATATTCTAAAATTTGGTTACCATATTTTTTATTATTGGATTCGAGATTTTTAAAAAATATTAGAAATATTTCGAATTTTTATGTTTATGGAACCAAATTAATTCATATTTATATCTATATTTAATAATGGAGTATTTATTAATTTTTATTTTTTATCAAACATGTAATTATAATGGAGTATTTATCAAACATTATAATTATAATGGAGTATTTATCAAATTTACTTAAGTAAATTTTATATCTAAATTTAATATTCGATTTTACATATTATATTTAATATTCGATTTTACATATTAAATTTAAAATATCACGATTTTAACAATATCACTATTTTAATGCTACAATTTTTAAGATATATTTCTATTTTTAAACAATTTGTGCTAAAAAATCGGATATCATATTGATATAATATTCGAAAAAAATAAGGAATATTTTCTAACAATAAAAGAAGCTTTTTAAAAAATATCATGATTTTAATGCTACGATTTTAATGCTACAATTTTATTGCTACGATTTTTAAGATACATTTCCTTTTTTTAACAATTTGTGCCAAAAAATTGGATATCATATTTAAAATCATATTCGAAAAAAATAAGGAATATTTTCTAACAATAAAGGAAGGTTTTAACAAAATATCACGATTTTAACAATATCACGATTTTAATGCTACGATTTTAATGCTACAACTTTTAAGATACATTTCCATTTTTTAACAATTTGTGCCAAAACAATCAATATCATATTGATAAGTTAATGAGAACCGAATTATATCATAGTTATATCTATATTAAATATTCCTTTTTAAAGATGAAATATTTGTTAATATCCCTATATATTATTTGAGAAGTATCTTTATAAAATAAATCTCATAAAGAGTAAACATTTACATCATATTGCCATTACTTCAAAGAACAAATTTTAATCTCTCATTATGGGTAATTTAGTAATAAGAGAATAAAATAGGAAATATTTGTTAATATTCTAAAATTTGGTTACCATATTTAAAAAAATATTAGACGATTTCAATTTTTATATGTTTATGAAAACCAAATTAATTTATATTTATATCTATATTTAATATTCGATTTTAAATAGGAAATATTTGTTAATATTCTAAAATTTGGTTACCATATTTCTTATTATTGGATTCGAAATTTTTTAAATATATTAGAATATTTCGAATTTTATATGTTTATGGAAACCAAATTAATTCATATTTATATCTATATTTAATAATGAAGTATTTAATAAATTTTACTTTTTATCAAACATGTAATTATAATGGTGTATTTATCAAACATTATAATTATAATGGAGTATTTATCAAATTTACTTAAGTAAATTTTATATCTAAATTTAATATTCGATTTTACATATTATATTTAATATTCGATTTTACATATTAAATTTAAAATATCATGATTTTAACAATATCACGATTTTAATGTTACGATTTTTAAGATACATTTCCATTTTTAAACAATTTGTGCTAAAAAATCGGATATCATTTTGAAATCATATTCGGAAAAAATAAGGAATATTTTCTAACAGTAAAGGAAACTTTTTTAAAAATATCACGATTTTAACAATATCACGATTTTAATGCTACGATTTTAATGAATTAATTTGGTTTCCATAAACGATTTTAATGATTTTAATGAAATAATTGGTTTCCATAAACGATTTTAATGAATTAACAATTTTAATGAATTAATTTACTTGAGTAAATTTTATATCTTTAATATTCGATTTTACATATTAAATTTAATATTTGATTTTACATATTAAATTTAAAATATCACGATTTTAACAATATCACGATTTTAATGCTACGATTTTAATGTTACAATTTTAATGCTACAATTTTTAAGATACATTTCTATTTTAAAACAATTTGTGCTAAAAAATCGGATATCATATTGACATAATATTCGAAAAAATAAGGAATATTTTCTAACAATAAAGGAAGCTTTTAAAAAATATTACGATTTTAAAAATATCACGATTTTAATGCTACAATTTTATTGCTACGATTTTTAAGATACATTTTCCTTTTTTAACAATTTGTGCCAAAAAAAATCGGATATCATATTTAAAATCATATTAGAAAAAAATAAGGAATATTTCGAACAATAAAGGAGGGTTTTAACAAAATATCACGATTTTAATGTTACGATTTTAATGCTACAATTTTTAAGATACATTTCCATTTTTTAACAATTTGTGCCAAAACAATCGATATCATATTGATAAGTTAATGAGAACCGAATTATATCATAGTTATATCTATATTAAATATTTCTTTTTAAAGATGAAATATTTGTTAATATTACAAAATTCGGTTACCATAAATATGACCTAAGGATAATTCGGTTACCAAAAGATTTTAAAAGGATATTATAATCTTAGGGAAAAAAATCGGATACTATAATACCATAAAGTTCCGTAACCTTAGGAAAAAAAAAAATCGGATATTATATTGATAAGGATATAAAAATCGAATTTTTGTTTTGTTTTACAACCTATTTTAAAATCCTATATATATATATATATATATTACGTTTCTTCTAATCTCACCTCATCAAAAGCTTTCTTTTTGCTTTCATATCAACAACCCAAAATAAAAATGTCAATCTCCGCGAAATACACTTCGGTCAAAGATTTAAGACCCTTTAAATCTTCGTGGTGTATTAGAGTAAAAATACTCCATTCTTTCATGCACTATGCCAAAAGAACAGGACCATCCTTAGAAATGGTTTTAGCAGATGATTTTGTAAGTATAACTAGCATTTAAATATGTTTAATATAATGTAAATCTTATGATATTATGCTAAAATTAATGTTTATTTGTGTCTATATTTTCTGGGTAACAAAATTCAAGCAGGTATAAAAAAAAGAGCATATTTCAAAATTTCAAAAATTTGTGAAAAAAGAGAATGGAAGATTATTCAGGGATTTGGAGTTAGTAAGGTCACAGGATCTTTTAGATCAACAAATCATCAGTACATAATTAACTTTTTGTACACAACTATCATGTCTTCCTCACCATCTATTTCAGATGAGATTTGACTTGATTTGGTTGATTTTAATCAAATCAATAGCGGTTCGTTAGATCAAAATAAATTAGTTGGTGAGTGGTTTATATATTTATTATATATACATAAACATCTTTTTAAAAGGTTATTGTTTTGATTTTAATTTTAATATTTTTTTTTTAAAACAGATGTGCTTGGTGAATGTTGGAGAAATCAATACCATAGATGTTCAAGGCAAGGCCACTAAGAAAATTGATTTTGAGCTACGAGACTCTGAGTAAGTATTTTTTTTTTTTGATAAATAAACCTTTATATATATGGAGATATATATTTTTAAAAAATAAAAATCATATTTATATTTGATTATATTTTAGATTATAATTTATTCTTACCAATAAAAATGGGTTAATATAAAAAAATTATCAGAATTAATTATTGCATACAAGTTTGTTTGTTTTTAAAAACAAAGACATAGATAAAGCTAAACAATAATTAATTGGCCAAATGTGCAAAATTGGCGAAATATTAATTAAATGGGCTCAATGTTAAATAACTTACATTTAAAAAATTAATTTAATATTTTCGTATATAAAAAACTTAACCTGTGCATAAGCACGGGTAAGAATTTAGTTAGATTTTAGTCTATAGTTCAAGGCTTCAAGTTTAAGCTAGTCACAAGAAAGAAAAAAAGAAAAAAAAATTGAGCACTTATAATTAATTGAAACATGTCGAGTATCGTGGTGGTCATGTTGAATCTCATCACTCATGTATAATATACTGCTTTCTGTAAACAATAAAATCGTATTTTGTTGGTATTCTGATTTAGGGAGATCGTTGTAGCAGACCAATTTTAATCACTCAAAAAGTCTTGCTAATTGATTATAACTTGAAGCTGCAAACTATCGTGACATTGAACATAGCATTAGCATGCGAATTGAAGTGTTATTGTTACATAAAATATTGATGACAAGTACTAGAAAGAAAAAAATAAATGTTAATTGAGAAAACAAGTGTTAATTGAACATACCACTTTTTTTTACCAAAACATAATTTAATTTTTGGTAGTCCATTAACGTAATATACTTTTAATGGCCGTCCTGATCTTGTTACCTTATAGGTTTTCTTCGACCTATTTATGATACAAAGACACAGACACCGACCTCTCGATTCTCCAACATCACTCCTTCTATTAAGTTGATCATCAATAGTGTTATTCACAATAAATTTATTATTAATTTTACAATCACATCAAATATTAATATTGCTTTTATATTTTTTTTCCAGAATCTATTAAAATATAATAGTGTGGATATATTTTTATCACAGTTTTCCAACCATTAAAATGTAGCATCCAATATATATTTTTTTAATTTATATAGATTATTCTCCATGTATCAATTTAAGTGATGTTTACAGTTTTTGCACACAAATTAATAAATTATTTAATTTTAATTTTCTCTAAACTAAATCATCATTTATTATCTAACTAAACATAATTCAAACAATGAGAAAAAGATATACAAAATACAAATAGTCAAAAAAAAACTAAAAACACTAATTGATTTTATAGAAGAAATTGTTTAAAATAGTATGTTTTTGAACAATAATTTGGACTTAAAATTTTCTATTTGACCTTAAAATTGAACTATTTCTACAATTTTCCTTATAAATGTACCTCTCTTTAAATTAATGTTCAAAAACATACTATTTTAACAAATGTCCCAATTTTGTATTAAAAATTGAAAACATCATATAATTTGATACAATTTTTTCTCCCTAAAACATCACTTTAAGTAATACGAATAGAATCTATGATTAAATGGTTTGTTATACGAACAGTAAAAGAAAACTGATAGATAAGACCATTAACAACAGTTTGACAAAAAAAAAAGGAAACCATAAACAAATAACAAAAGATACAAACTAAAAGAAAACTGAATAAGCCTCACTTAATTATCTTCAACAAAAAAGTTGACTAATTATCAGTAAACTCAGCAAAAGATAAATAAAATTGAGAACCTTCGAGAGAAAATATTGGACATAGCTTTACCTCGGATATCACTGGAATGTGCCAGGAATGAAGAAACTATTGCTTCCACTGGCTTTTAGAGAGAGTAACGTTTGTGTCGACTCAATGACCAAAAATGTTAAAAATTGTCTCATTTATTTTGTTATATTTCATATCTCTGCCTTCATGGCTAAAGACTAGGCCTGGGCATTCGGGTTTCGGATCGGATTCGGGTCGGATAATTCGGGTTTCGGGTAATTCGGATATCTAAATTTAATACCTGTTCGGGTATTTGTAAAAATCGGGTCGAGTTCGGGTTTTTATTTTTCGGGTTCGGATCGGGTTCGAGTCGCTATTTTTCGGGTTCGGATCGGGTCGGGTTCAATATTTTTATTCATATGTACCCAAATCTACTCGAAATACCCCAAAGAACTTAAATATTAGTTACTTTTTACCCAAATCTATCTAAATTACCTAAATTAACCAAAAATATCTAATATATTCGGGTTTTTATAATTGTAATTTTGGGTATTTGAACTATTACAAGTATAAATATAACTAATATTTTTGCTATATACTTGTATTTCATATACTTTCGGATATTTTCGGGTTTCGGGTTCGGGTCGGGTTCGGATCGGGTTTTTCGGGTATAGAAATCTAGGGTCCGTTCGGATATTTTTAAAAATCGGATCGGATCGGGTTCCGGTATTTTTGGGTTGGATCGGATCGGGTTTTCGGGTCCGGGGTAAAATGCCCAGGCCTACTAAAATCTATAGTCGACTTCGATAAACCTTGTAATCGCATTTCAAGTATTAATTAATATTTTATGTTTTGCGTAAAACAAAAGGAAAAAAAAAATGAGAGCCCAAAAGAATTGATTAGTCTTAAGGCAAGGTTCCTTATAAGCTCTCTCTCTCTGCGCTTTATTCTGTTCAAATCCGCTGCTTTTACTTTGCCGTTTCACTGAGAACGAGGCTCACTCACTCTCTTTTTTTCTCTCTCTCCTAGAAGAAGAAGAAGAAGGACCAAGCAGAAAGCTTAAACCAGCACTCACTCTCTCTTCAAATCACACTTTCTGCTTTCTCTCTCCAAAATCTTCCTCATTGTCTTCTTTGCCTCCTTCAAGAATTGTTGTCTCTTCAACACCTTTTTTACTTCTTGTTCTAAACCAATCTTCTCTCATTTGTCTCTACTGGGTTAAAGAGAGTCTCAGAAACTAAACCCATTTCTTAATTCCTGTCTCTGAGAGACAGAACCCTTTAAGTCTAATCCAACTTAGCTTCTGTCTGATTCGAAGGAGGAGAAAGAATCCAATTCTTGTCAATTTCGAAAAATCTCATATTTTTAAACAGTGATTCAACCAAAAAAACCCAAATTTGTTCGACTTGATCTCTGTTGTCTTTTGTCTGGGGATTTTTTTGGATGGATTGAGTCTCTATTCTAAGGACAACTCAAGAACAAACCTGTAAAAAGAGCAACAATGAGAGACGACAAATCCAAGAAAAGCAAGGTTTGTTTATGTTTTTTTTTTAATTCTCTTTTCATCTTCATGAATTTTTCAGATGGACTATTATTTTTTTCTTTTTTCTTCAATGAAGCTGTCTTGGTCCAAGAAGATGGTGAGGAAATGGTTCAACATCAAAAGCAAAACAGAAAAGTTTCAAGCAGACATTTCTGTTCCTCAAGGTAAAGTAAAGTCTTCTTCTTTGTTTTGTCAAAACTTGTTCTTGTTCTGTTCTGGAGTGCATTAATTTGCAATCTTTTTGTCTTTTCTGAGAAAACAAACATCTCAACTCACTTTTTTATTTTTTTGGTCCATTGACAGTTTCTGTTTCTTTTGCTTTAACCACCGTTCTTTGTGGTAAATTTAAAGAATTAGCTATTGGATTGTTGTGTATGATTTCAAATTCTGATTTTTTTTTTGGTCAAATTAATTAAGGAGTTGAAGTTGGGCACAGAACCAGCTTTTCAGAAAGAGAGCCCTGTACAATCAAGAAGAGCAAAACTGGTATAATCATTTATCAATTACACATATATGACCAACAAGCTAGACAAAAGAGAAAGTTTTTTTTTTTCCTCATGATTTCTGAGTTTCACAGAGAAACTCAATAAGAACTGGGAGCAGCAAGCTAGACAAAGGAAAATGAACTATGAAAATCCCAGAATCATTGATGTCCAAAACCACAGGTATATATATGAACACAATCACGCACGCATCTGTGACTTATATTATTATCCATTGAAGTTGAATCTCATGTTGATGATACTTGAGAACAGCATCTTCGTAGCTACATGGAACGTTGCTGGACGCTCTCCTCCCGAAGATCTAAACCTCGATGAATGGCTTCATTCGTCGGCTCCTGCAGATATATACGTACTCGGGTGTGTTTCTATTACATCTTCCTCCCAAGAATGTCTGTCTTTGTTCCAGAGACGTTCTTACTAATCTTGCGTTTTTATTTCATGTGTTCTTTTAGGTTCCAAGAGATTGTTCCTCTCAATGCCGGTAACGTTCTTGGAGCTGAAGACAATGGTCCTGCTAAGAAATGGCATTCCCTCATCAGGAAAACACTCAATAACCTCCCCGGGACAAGCAGTGTCTGTCATACTCCGTCGCCTATTCCCGTCCCCATTGCAGAGATTGATGCTGACTTCTCCGGATCTTCGAGGCAAAAGAACGAGACTTTCTTCAACCGACGGTCTTTCCAAACACCGAGCATATGGAGAATGGAGGAGAATGACCCTTCGATCTCACAGCCACGACTTGACCGTCGTTTCAGCGTCTGTGATCGCGTATTCTTCAGTCATAGACCTAGTGATTTCGACCCGAGCTTCAGGTGCAGTCACAGGCCTAGTGATTACTCAAGAAGGCCAAGTGATTACTCTAGACCAAGTGATTATTACTCTAGGCCGAGTGATTATTCTCGGCCTAGTGATGTCTCCAGGTGGGGCTCCTCAGATGATGATAACGGTCCAGGGGATTCTCCGAGCACAGTCTTAAATTCACCGGGGTCATGTCCTGGTTCTGCATCAAACGAAAACGGTTATAGAATCCCGTGGAACTCATCACAGTACTGTTTGGTCGCAAGTAAACAGATGGTTGGTATCTTTTTAACAATTTGGGTGAAAAGCGAGTTACGAGAACATGTCAAGAACATGAAAGTATCTTGTGTTGGTAGAGGATTAATGGGTTATCTCGGAAATAAGGTAAAATGCTTATGCTTTGTTACCGCGTCAGTTAGTTAGTTAAGAGTTGGTTAGATAGTGTATTGTTATAATGTGCTTTTGTGGTTCTTGTAGGGATCAATCTCAATTAGTATGTTGCTTCATCAAACAAGCTTCTGCTTTGTCTGCACCCATTTGACCTCGGGACAAAAAGAAGGCGATGAGCTAAGGAGAAACTCCGATGTCATGGAGATACTCAAGAAAACAAGGTTTCCTCGTGTGCAGAGTTCTGCGGACGAGAAGTCCCCCGAGAATATCCTTCAGCATGAGTAAGACTGAAATCGAACATCAAGAATCGAATGATATGTTTAAGATTCATGATCCAATTCATCATGCCTTTTGCACTCAAATCTATTTACTTTTTTTATTGTCTTTGTTTTTATTTGATATAGTCGGGTAATATGGCTCGGAGATCTGAACTACCGGATAGCACTCTCTTACCGATCCGCAAAAGCACTTGTCGAGATGCAAAACTGGAGAGCATTACTAGAGAACGATCAGGTACATGTTGTAGATATAATGCATATACAAAGCATTAGAGACTATAGAGTTTCACATTCTCATTTTATGGAATGTTCTGTTCCGAAAACCTTAAAAACATTTTTTGCTGCAGTTACGGATAGAGCAGAAACGAGGCCATGTTTTTAAAGGATGGAACGAAGGGAAGATTTACTTCCCACCAACTTACAAATACTCGACTAACTCGGATAGATATGCAGGAGATGATTTGCATCCAAAGGAGAAACGTCGTACTCCTGCTTGGTAAGTTTCTTGCATTCAGAAAAAAGTAAATAAGAACCATGTAATGATCTGACAATGGTTTTTTTTAATTTTGTTACTAAAGGTGTGATCGGATACTGTGGCATGGAGAAGGACTGCATCAGTTATCTTATGTAAGAGGAGAGTCACGGTTTTCAGATCATAGACCGGTTTATGGCATATTCAGCGCAGAGGTTGAGTCAAATCACAAGAGATTAAAGCGAACCACGAGTCACTCCACTGCACGGGTCCAAGCTGAAGAACTCTTACCTTACGTCCGTGGATACACCGAGCTAACTTTTTTTTAAAAGACAATCAAAAAGGAGTTCTTTACGGTAACATCTCTATTCATTAAAACTTATACATCTAACCAGAAAATTAGGAGATAACAGACAGAATGTAGTGTCAGTGACATGAAGCTATGAAAGCCAATGTAGTCCATTAGTAGTAGTAGTTGTGGTCCTCAAACTCAAAATAGAGATTTAAGTCCATTAAGAATGGTCTGCATTTATTATATATCAGCCAAGAAAAGTATAACCCACACGTTTCTCTCATATCATTTAAGGCACAACAGATTGATTTGGATAAAAATGGACCCGGTAAAGCGATCTGTTTTCGTGTTTTCGATTCGAAAATGTGATAAGATATTGTCTCTGGCATCATCAGAAATAATGATGGAAAATTCCTTGAAACCAAGATTTGTTGTGTGATTCTTGAATCTTGAGAAAAAACTTTTTTTTTCTTCTGAAATCTCATAAAGAGTTATTATTGTATATAATTCTTCATTATATTATTATCACTTATGGTATATAATTTGATTCGGCTTTTGTCAGGTGATTTAAAGTTTATTTTCGAGTGTTGAAGCCTTGAGGAGTGATGATGGAGACATTTCATTGCTCCTTTTAACACAAAGGAAACAAATAACAGGTTGGTCCAACTTCTTCTTCGTATGTCTGTTTCCGGTTCGGTTTCAACTGATTTTAACGGGTGAATTACCGGTTTACAGGTGTATAAAGTATTGTAATTTTGTCTTGGTTAACAAAATTTCGCATATCAAACCGGTTCTTTTATTTTTCATGGTAGGACTTAAAAGTAATTTTTACAGCGTGGTTATTAGGTAATAATCAATTTTAATCTCAGCTTACTTTTAACTTTGATTCTGTTAATAGGTTAACAACAGTTTAAAATAAAACTTGTTTTTTTTGGTGCAGGATTATGAAACTGACAGATGGAAGGTTTTTAATTTCATCAGTCTTCTTAGTTAAGTGTTTAGAGATAGTTTTTGATATTACTCCTTATATTATAAATTAAAGTGTGTTCCCGAGACAATGATAGTGTAATGCTTGTTATATAAGGTTTAGCCGTTTAAATGTAACAAAAAGATTATACAACAAAAGCAATTATTTGATTCATTATGATTGTTTCCTTACAAAGAAAAAGTGAAAAGAATAAAAAGATAACGTCTTGTGATGATCGTTGTACTGAAAAAGTTAAGAGTTTCTTGATAACCTCGAAGCCCACTACTCCTCTGATTCTATATTGGAGTACAGAAATTCAATGATAAATTTTTACTATTATGTATTATAATACATGAATCATGGAATACTCACACAAACTCAATTATCACAGACTGAGTTCTGAACTATGATATCTGTAGTTTTTGACATTTATTATAAATATAGGAGTAATTTACATGTATGTGTAACCCTCTTTCAATTTTACCAATCGCAGTTTGAGTTTATTAACTGTAAATATTCGCAACATTCGCAATTCGCAACAAAGTGCGATTGAGGCTGTTTAAGGAAAGATGGAATAAAATCATAAATTCTAACTATAAACAAATAACTACATTTGAGGAAAATGAGTGTTAATTATTTGATCAGATTGAAAGCCTTTATTTAAAAAAATACACACACTATTTTGATCAGTAAAGTTAGTAAAAGAAGAACTTCGTAATGAATCATAAAAAAATATAGATATTATACTTTGTAAAATCACATTTTGGTGTAATTTTTAAAATATTATGAGATCAACGAAAGTCAACTATTTGATAACTAAAATAAGTCAAAATATCAACATATATTGCACATTTGCAATTATAAATACCTTTGCGTTATTTTATAGCATTGCGTGCCTAATAATTTTCAATCATTAGTTTGTGTTTATTTAGTGTAATTTAATTAGAGGAAGTTTGTATGCTATACAATTTTCAAAAATATTTTAAAAATGCAATGTAAGAGAGAGAATAGTGTGAAGGTGTAAATGTATAGAATGAAATGATTGAAAAAGAGTATGAAAGTGCAGAGAGTGTAATAGTGTATTGCGTAATCTCATGCTTTTCTCTTTTTCCTATTTGCCTTATGCTTTCTCTTGTTTCAGCTTTGGTGATTACAACAAAACTTGTAAATTCCTTTATTTATTTATACTAATATATATATAACCCAAATCAAAAACATTCTTGTAGAATCTGAAGTCAGACAATGATCAGCTCTATTTTTTTCATGAAAATTCCTATTTTACAAACATTAACAAATAAATAAAGAAGGAATTGAAAATGTGGTCCAGAACGAGAAATGTATATCAAAATAATTTAATAGTTACATTCAGATATTTGATCTGATAATAAGATAAGTGTTTCTGTTCATTCCGAATTATGACGTGTTTAAAATATGGATTAGATATAGATATTATAATTGTTCAAATATTCGATATGTGCTAATATAAATGATGACTGATAACCTGAAAATATATGTTTAGTGAGTGAATGATAGAATACGTTTTGGTTGGTTAACAGAAAATATCCCATATTTAAAAAGTGATTTCACATACTAATAAAGTTCCAAAGAATATCTTTAAAATGTTTCATACTATTAATTAACTAGTCTTTTTTTTTTTTTTTGTCAAAAATTAACTAGTCTTAACTGTATCGCTATAGCATTAGCTTATATGTACGAACTGGTCAGACATTGAATGGACTCTATATTCAAAGAAAATGTTTTTTTTACCAGAAATAAAAAACAAATTGTAAAAGTAAAGTGAGAACAAGGTTGCATAAAAAAATAATAATAATAATAATAACACGGGTGTCTCTAAATCTTTGTAAAGCCAATTCTCTCTTCCAACCTCTCCTCCGCCACTCAAAAGCTTCAGTCCTTTCTCCTTTGCTCCGGCCGGCGTCGGTGGCCTCAAGCACCGGCGTCGGCCCCCACTTCTCTTCTCCCTGTTTGTTTTCTCTTTGGTTTTTCTTTTGGCAAGGCGAGATGACAGATGATTCGACAAATCCCTTCTCCTTCTCTCAGGATCTGCTCCGGCGAATCCAGCTCTCTAATGCCCAGCCGTGTCCGGTTGTCAGGCTTCTGAGGCCATTGGTAGCCAGCGAATCCGTCCCTTCAGCCTTGCACTCGGGTTTCAGTTTGCTCCTAAGATCCCTTCTCTTAGGTCCTTAGTATCTCTCTGAACGTCTTTCTCTGTTGTGTCACAATTGTATATTTCTTATGGTGGGATTTGTTCAAGGCAATGTGTAGTTAGGAGTTGGAGTTTAGATTAGGTTTTGTCTATTTTGAGGAGTTGGTTCTGTCAGGTTGCGGCTCTGAGGTCGCTGATCCTTAGGATATCTTTCGATTACTCCCTGCTCTGTCCTCGTTCGTTCATCTTGGTGATATAAACTAGTGGAAAGCGTAGTCGTTTGTGAGCTTACGATGCTGGTTTGATGAGTTGATTGTTATCTCTTATGGTGAAAGCTGGTTCCCATTTTTTATACTCCATCTTCTTTGGTTGGAAAACATCTTTAGAGTCTTTCATTATATTAGATTCATGGATCTGAAGTATTCTGATATGGGATTGAGGTTGGTAGTAGTGAATTAGGTGGGTTTCTTAGACCTCCTGAGTCACTGGTCATTATCCTCTTCCTGGAGCTCTTAGTATCATCCTCATCCGGTATAGCTCTGCTCGATCATCTATGCTTAACTTGGGCCGATACTACTAGTCACGTCTGTGATTAGTTGTAGTCGCGTATTGGTTGGTTACTGGAAAGCACACGCCCTTTGCTTTGATGATTATGAGTATTATCCTGAAATCAAGCTTTGCTCATGTATGGTTGCATCTTCTTATATGAAGATAATCTTTTGGCTATTTTGGGATGCTATGATGGCAACAGAAAGCTGATAGTTTGGGAGAAAACAGATTCAACTGGCGCGATCAAGAGCATTCAGGTGTAATGTCAGATACCCCGTCGTTGGCTTTTCTTCTTTTCCTTTGATTAGTTTTCCTTTCCTGGAAGTTGAGTTTGCCTTTTGGCATTGTTTTGGTAGCATTCTTGCTCTCCTATTGGCTTGTATTGTTCTTTGGTTTCTTCTTCCGGTGGTTTCCTTTGTGGATCTAGTGGCCCAAGTGGCATGTATGACCGTTAATGGCACCTTTCGGCATATGAATGAATGTGTTGATGAGTTAAAAAAACATAATAATAACAGGGGTATGATCTGATCTATAGACAGACTTTTGTGAGTGGGAAACGAAAGCAGCTTCACACAAGAAAGAAATTGCTCACTTCACTTGTCATTAGATTCCTTGCACTCATTTGTTCAGTTCAAGCATAGATAACGAAACCTCCACTACTTGGGGCCTTAAATTTGGGCTACATGGGCTTTTCTCTTAACCAGTTACGCACGACCTCTTAATTTCGCTTTTGTTTCTTAAAATTTTTCCGATGTCGAGGGAATCTAAGGTTTTAAATGAACTGTATCCGCCATGAAATCGCGGCGGCGTAACGTCTCGGAGGATCATCTGACCATTTCCCGACGCAATGCACGATCATTCCACCTCAGCGAATGAATTAAGAAACTCATTTCGGATCTCAATCGATCTGATAATCGAGATATTCATGAGGTTACCGGCGAAATCGATAGGAAATGTCGTTGTGTATCAAAATCTATTCACGGAGTTGTTCTTTACCAAATCTTCAGCTCGGCCGTAGCTACTGTACGCCTGCCAAAAACACAGTGAGTTCTTCTTCTTCTCTACACCTCAACTTCAAAATCCAGATGAGAATTCGTCTCCTGTTATCAGCTATTTATCATATGATGTTTAACTTCTCATTTGAAAGACTTAGTCCTATCAAATGGCTTGCTCCGTTCTTAGAGATGAACGGATCTTGAAAGGAAGGAAAAAACCAGTGTGGGCATCAGTGATATGTAACCCTAGCACAGGACAATCTTTACCTTTACCAAGAATGAAGACAAGGAGGAGATTTGGGTTTAAAGAGCTTTTTCGGGTATGATCTGATTGAGAAACAATTCAAGGTATTGTCTGTGACTTTGCCTTATGGAATCTATAATGGAAACTGTGATGAGTATCAAGTTCTGACACTAGAAACTGGAAAATTGTCATGGAGATTGATTGAATGTTGCATTCCTCATTGTCCTGTATATGATTCATGAGATATGTATCAATGGTGTTTTGTATTATCTAGCTTGCGTCAACGGTTTTTCAGAGGTTGCTTTGGTAGTTTGCTTTGATTTTGGGTTTGAGAAGTTTCGTTTTATGGAAGTCATGGAAAATTTCGGTGGAGCAGTGAGCAGTGAGTTTTTTTCATTAAAATCTCTTAGTTAAGATATTTTTTCATTAATAATTAAGTTGACCATGGATATGCATATACTTGGTTTTTTCATTAAAATCTCTTCTTAAAACAATTCGAACTCATCGGAATGTAGTTCGGGTTAGGGTTTAACGCACTCTCTCCGCCTTGAAATCACAGCGGCAAAACGTCTCGGAGGATCGTCAAACCATCCTTGCACTCAATTCACAAGCTTCAAAGTCAGTTAATGGTGGAGAAAACACAGATGCGATCCCAGTTGATCTCATTATCGAGATACTCTCAAGATTGCCGGTGAAATCTATAGCGAGATATCGTTGCGTATCGAAGCTTGGGTCTTCTATACTTGGCCTTCCATATTTCACCGAGTTGTTTCTGATCCAAATCTTTAGCTCGGCCTCAGCTCTTGTTCGCCTGATGAGTTGTTCTTTTCGACAGCTCAGCCTCAAAATCATCTTGATGATAACTCGTCTGTTCTAGCCAACAAGCTTATGCATTTTCATTTATTGTGGCTATGATAGCAGTAATACCATTAGTCTTATCAGGGGCTTGGACTATCTTACAACTCAGCGGATCTCAGAGAGACCGAAACCTAGAGAGTTGGTGATATGTAACCCCAGCACGGGACAATCCTTAACCTTACCGAAAATGAATATGATGATCCGATTGAAAAACAATTCAAGGGTTTGTAGATGACCTTGCCATTTTATGGAAGAGATGGTAAGATATCTGAAGAGCATCAAGTTCTGACATTAGGAACTGAAAAACTGTCACGGAGAATGGTCGAATGTTGCGTACCCCAGTTTTCTGGACGAACTGATAATGAGATATGTATCAATGGTGTTCTGTATTATAGAGCTTCGGTCGACATGTTTTCCAAGATTTCTATGAACTTTGCTTTGATGTTAGGTCTGAAAAGTTCAGCTTCGTAAAATTCATGGAAGTAATTTTCAGTACAAGAGTGCCTCATACAACAACTTTGATACTTACAATGGTAAATTAGGTTCAATGATGCAAAGGTCTGAATTATATAGTGGAGTAAATACAAGTTTTGAGTTGTGTGTTCTCGAAGACGCAGGAAAACATAAATGGTCAGAACATATATACATATTGGCTCCTTTGTGGCTTAACGTAGTTGGACACACCCGTCTCAATTAAGGAGGATGATGATACTTAAATGTCAAAAGTAAATTTGTTATTTATACCTTTTGGGGTTTCTATGTAGTCAGTTCCAACTTCCAACAACCTTGTGATTGTTTCGAAAAATTCATATCATTTACCAAAAACAGAAAGTTGAAAATTCTAAAACATTTTGAATTTTTGGATTTACTCAAACGGGCGGATCGGAGAACATAATAAATAAGAGTTGAAATCACTGTGGTTTGTCTACAAGGAAAACTAGGGTTTAAGGCAGTGTCTCCGCCATGAAAACACGGCGGCAGCACGACTCTGATGATGCTCTTACCATTTTCTGACGCAATACACAATCTTCAACCTCAATCAACGGAAGAAAAAGCTCAGACCAGATCCCAACTGATCTCATTTTTGAAATACTCTTGAGATTGCCGGTGAAATCTATAGCGAGATGTCGCTGCGTATCGAAGCTCTAGGCTTCCGTACTTTTCCGTCCAGATTTTACGGAGTTGTTCTTGACCAGGTCTTCAACTCGCCCGCAACTCTTGTTCTCCTGCCAAAAAAACAGTGAGTTGTTCTTCTTCACGGCACCGCAGGTCCAGAATCCAGGTGATAACTCGTCTCTTGTATCCCCGATTTATCATATGAAGGTCCCCTTTGATACTTCCTCCTATCCTCCTTCCTCTGAAATTTATGGTCATGTCTGCGGTTTGGTCTATCTTACACATTTGCGGGTCTTAAAGGGAAGGAAGGAAACGGTACCAATGATATGCAACCCTAGCACTGGACCAGCCTTACCTTTACCCAAAGTGAAGACGAGGAGGGTTCGAGTGAAAAACTTTTTGGTTTATGATCTGATTGGTAAACAATTCAAGGTATTGTCCATGACCTGGCCATGTTATGGACACGAACGGAATTGTAAGGAGTATCAAATTCTGACATTAGGGACTCAAACACTTTCATGGAGAATGATTGATTGTTGTATACCCCATCATCCTGTAGATGATGGGATATGCATTGATGGTTGTTTGTATTATCAAGCTAAGGTCAGTCCGGGTCGAAATTCAGGGGTTTCTACAATAGTTTGCTTTGATGTTAGGTCTGAAAAGTTTAGAGTTGTTAAAAAATCTAGGGGGATGGTACTGTATGGTGAATCAAATCTGGTAAACTATGAGGGTAGATTAGGTTTTCTTCAGTCAGATGAGGTTTATGGAAGTATTTCTAAAAAAAGTAGAAGTCTTGAGTTGTGGGTTCTAGTAGACGCTGAGAAAAATGAATGGTCGAAGCATGTATATGCAGTGCCCCCTTTGTGGAAGAATGTAGTTTCAGAGGCTGAGTTACATTTTGTTGGAATGACTGGTACAAATGATATTGTGTTCTCCTGGATCTATCCATCTAACATTTTCTATATTTTCTATTACAATTTCGAGAGGAACACAATCATAAGAGTTGAAATCCAAGGAATGGATGCGTTTAAGCATCATAGAGTTCACACCTTTCTAGACCATGTCGATGACGTGAAGCTTATGCATTATAACTTGAGATTGTAACAGATCATGGGCTCTTAGTGTTCATCTTTCTTGGATACTATATTTATTCCTTTGCACTAATGGTTCATACATTGAGGAATGGTTGTTCTAAAGTAAGTTTTAGCCTTTTATACTCTTTTCTTCATGAGTAAGCCACTTTGTGAACTCTGTATTGATGAGTTCTATGTTAGTCATCCAAAGGTTAAGACCACATTTAGGGGCTCTCCATCTCTCGCATGTCCCTTTTTTCTTTGTGTAATATGATATTTGTTTTGCTACCTTGAATAAGAGCAGTGTAGTTACTTTCATTTTCTGTGTTTCTTATTCTAGCATCTTATCTACTTGATATGCGTTTTAAAAGCCATCTCGTGTGGCAGATTCAGCAAGGGAATGATAGTCTTGTTATTGCAGACTCTTTAAATACTAATCCAAAACAGAGATTTCTAAAATTTGATATTCTGATGCTAGATAAAGGTGGAAGAGTTTTAGATCCAAGATATGGTCAGAATGTTGTTATTTACGTTAAGATCACTTAACTTTGCCAAAAAGAGGTTGTGAAGCCCTTGTTGCAGAACTAGTTTTGTTCCATTTCAATTGTATCAAATAGAACCTGAGTTGCATTCTTTGAAAATCTTTATCAAGAGTTGAAGTTTTGGAGAGATTATCGAGACCGGCACAGAATGAAGAAGAAATTGGACGAAGAGCTATTTGGGATGATTCATTTACTAAGAAGCTTGATACAATTGAGAGGTGTTTCTTGTTATTTTCTAGAAGTTCCAAGTAAACGAAAGCAGGTAATAAAATAAGAAAAACCCAACTACCTTTTATAACTTGAGATTTTGTAACAAAGCTAGTTTGGCTCTTAATTTTTTACCTTTGATCTTTTAGTATCGTGGGATCATAGTTTAGTCCTGATCTTTCCACGACGGCGGCAATACTACGTCTCCGTGGATCGTGTAACCGTTACCCGACACAATACGCGATCGAAGATCTCAGATAATCTATGAGAGTACTCAGAGTCGATCTCATTATCGAGATATTCTCGAATCTGCCGGCGAAATCTTTAACGAGATGTCGCTGCTTATCAAAGCTTTGGGTGTTGATATTTCACGGAGATGTTCTTGACAAGATCTTTGGCTCGTCCGAAGCTATTGGATGTGAAATCTTAGTTATCTGTATTACAGGATGTGAAATCTTAGTTATCCGTATCTATCTACTGGTTATGTGTAGTTATCTGCTGTTTTTGGCTTAGTGGATGATTATTGTCTATTCTCTGTGTGATTCTTTTATGGACATGTTTTACACTTTACAGAATTTGTTCAGTACATTCAGGAGCAATGGTTTGTCCTAAGCCTAAAATTTAGCTTTTTAAATATGAATTGGGTGATCGTCTAACTTGATTTCTGACTATAGCCTGTAAAATTTAAATGGCTTTTCTAATTGATAATGTAAACTCTCTGTTATGATCCGATTAAGAAACAATTCAAGACCTTGTCAGATGGAGAAGGAGATAATGAGAAGTTTGACGAGTATCAAGTTTTGACACTAGGAATTGGAAAACCATCATGGAGGATGATCGAGTGTTGACCTGGATATAAAGGGATATGCATCAATGGGTTTACTACTATATAACTAGGGTCAACAGATCTTCCAAAGATTCTATGATAGCTTATTTTGATTTTAGTTCTAAGAAGTCCAGCTTTATGAACCTCATGGATACTTTTCATGGACCAGTGAATCCTATAACAACTCAGATACACTACAGTGGACCAGTGCATCCCGCAACAACTCTCATAAACTACAATGGCAAATTAGGTTCGCTTATGTCGGGAGGGTCTGACTATGTTAATGGAACAAGTAGAAGTTTTGAATTGTGGGTTCTAGAAGACCACGAAAAAAAGGAATAGTCGAAGCAAATTTACGTATTTCCTCCTGTTTGACAGAATGTAGTTGCGGAGACCAAGTTATACTTTGTTGGAGTAATTGGTACACAAGAATTTGTGTTTTTGCCGGAATTTCTATCTGATCCTTTCTATGTTTTCTACTACAATATCGAGAAGAACACTGTCGTAAGAGTTGGAGTCCGAGGAATGGAAGCGTTTAATGGTAATAGAGTTTACCCCTTTCTAATCATGTAGAGAACGTGATGCTTATTCAAGCATTTTACAACTTTATAACTTAAAAGATATTGTAACAAAGCTGGTTTGGCTCTTAAGTTCTCACCATAATGACCATGGGATCTTACTTTAGTCCTTATATCTCCACATGTTTTTTCCGTAGTTATCATTTTGTTTGCTTGTTGGATGAGTATGTTCTGTTTCCTGTGATATTGTGAGACTTTTTTGGATACAGGATTAATCTCATTGTTTACACTTACAGAATTAGTTCATAGGCTCGAGAGCAAAAGATTGTTTCTAATCAGCTAAAATTCTTCTCTACCTAACAATGCGTAATTGGGTGATCTTCTACTGATTATAGCCACTGAATTCAATTGTTTTTTTTTTTTTTTGTAATTTACTATGTAAAATTTCTTTATATTTGGTTTAGAAGAAAGTTTTGGCAAGACATTAATACATCAATAAGACAGCCAACAATAAGCTAACAAATACAAATGAAAAGATAGAGTGTTTACATAATTTTCCATATGAATCATACACTAAGTCCAACATACATAAAGAATTGCGAATTAATCTTTTTGTTGATCAATTACTTCAAAGTATCAGTAGGCAAGAAACTAAACATAACAGTGTCTCTTACACTTCCCTTGTTACATAGAAACTTCCTCATCACACCTTCTCTAGTAAATCCAACTTTTTCAAGAACTCTTTGAGATCCAACATTGTCCACATCGACAAGTGCCTCAAGCCTTTCAATCTCCGGATATTCCTTGAATATCTCCGCCGTCACTAGCCTCACGGCCTCCGTTGCAAACCCTTTTCCCCAATACTTTCTCGCTAGGACATAACCGATCTCTTTTCTGATGTTATCGACCGGCATGATCAAGATGTAGCCGATCGGGCGGTCGTCTTCTAAGCAGATGGCTCGGAGCCAAGGGTGTGTCAAGACACGATCGGTTATGTATTTGATGACTTCGTCTCGGCTCGTGCAAGGCTCCCAAGTGCAAAAGCGTGCAACTTTAGGGTCTGTGGCCCAAACCATGTAGTCGTCGACGTCGGAAAGAGTCATCGGGCGGAGTGATATTCTTCCCGGAGGCGAAGAGCTCATGATGATTGGTTGAGTTTCTTGTGAGTTCATATCCATTTAGGGTGATAATTGTTTGAGATATCACATCACTAAGTCTAAGCGGTGTCTTTAGTATACAGATCGCGATATGGAAACAATTAGGATCCTACCTATAGCTTTTGACTAAAAAAACACTAAAATAGTACCATTTGCTATAGATTAAAGTCTAAATGTTTGTTGTGTAATTATTCGATTAATATATTGTTTGAAGCTACGACGGAAGATGACATCGTGTGAGTGGATAATTGTCTATATTTGACCTTTGACTTTCAACACTTACTTGGTTGCCAAACAAAGTATTGATCGGAACTAGATGCCCATATTGCCACGTGGCAAATCGTGCGTGGTCACCTTTTCCAAAGAGGATTGAACTGTTTGTCAAATGATCGTCGCTATAATGTAGTAGTCAACGCAAAAATCAAGTATTTCATGTTTCATTTAGTTTATTGTACTTTTAAAATTTTCAACATAAACTGGTAAATACAAGGCAAGTATAAAAATAGTAGATAAGGTTACAACAACATGAGAAGAAGTGAAATAGATCATCACATCAACTTATACATGTGATTTTACAAACTAAGCAAAATACAAAATTCGATATATCAAACAAATTTTCTCTACAAATCTGAATTTGTTGATGCAAATCAGATCAGTGCAAAGAATCAGAAGGCAAGAAACTAAACATGACCATATCTCTAACATTTCCTTTTAGATACATAAATTTCCTCATCACACCTTCTCTAACGAACCCAACTTTTTCAAGAACCTTTTGAGATCCAAGATTGTCAACGTCAACAAGTGCCTCAAGCCTCTCCATCTCCGGCTTCTCCTTGAATATCTCCGCCACCAAGAGCCTCACCGCCTCCGTCGCGATCCCTTTCCCCCAATACTTGCTCCCGAGGACATAACCAATCTCTCCTCTGATCTTATCGACTGGCGTGACGGAGATCGAGCCGATGGCACGGTCGTTATCTAAGCAGATAGCTCTGAGCCAAGGGTGTGGCAAAATGACGTCATTTATGTACGCGATCCCAGCTTCTCTGCTCGTGTAAGGCTCCCACGTACAAAAGCGTGTGACCTTTGAGTCAGTGGCCCAAACCATGAAATCGTCGATGTCGGAGAGAGTCATTGGCCGGAGATGGACCTCCGGTTTGATCGTAGTAGATGAGTCGATCTCCATTGACTATGAAGCTTCTTTGGGAGTTCTTTATAATAATTATCTCTCTCAATTCTCACAGATTCGTTTAGGGGGCAATATGATAATAAAGCTTCTACGAATCGCGACTTAAATAATCTGAATTTTTTTTAACAAATAAAGGAAACAGAAATTTCCTCGTTGTTTCGAACAGTCAAATACGCAACAATTAATGAGTCTTGTTGGATGGAAGGTGTGGGGCAAAGGCGGTTTTACGACGGTATGAATGAACCGTATATTTTATCTACCATTCAATGGGGCACACAATCAGCCTCTGTCACATTACGTATGTGTATATAATGTTTGGAAAAAAATAATATTTATAGTAGTATACTAGTATGTATTAGTCTTATATACAAAATATTGATTTTTTTGAGTATTTTTTTTTTGGTGGTTTTTTAGTATACTGTGTGGATTTATATATATATATATTTCTAATTTTAGTTAGGGCGGGGTAAAATATCTGAATTATAAGTAGGAATCCTACTTCGACCGAAAAAATTTGATCTCGATCGAACCGATATTAGAGAAATACCTGAATGAATTAGAGGCTAGGGACTTCAGGTATCGGGTAATACCCGATCCGAACCAAAACCCGAACTAAAACCCAAAAACTCCCATTACTCCCGTTTTACCTAGTTTTAGGTAATTCAGATACTTTCGAGTATTTTCTGGTAGTTTAAGTAATTTGTTACCGCTTTATCGGGTAATTCAGATACTTTCGAGTATTTTCAGATATTTTTGGGTAATTTACGTTTTTACCGGAATTTTCGGATAATTAAGATACTTTCGAATACTTTTGGGTAATTTTTTCAGAATAATTTTGGATCCGAACTGAAAATGGAAGGAACAGAACTCGAAATGTAAAACCTGATCTAAACCGTATCCAAAAGGAACCGACCCGAAAATTAAATATAGCTGAATGGGATTTATGAACCTGGTACCGAATAACTAAAAATCTGAAAAATTCGATCTGAACTCAATGGATACCCAAACACCCACCACTTTGGAATGTTTGGAACTGAATAGTTAGCAAAATAAAAAGGAAACAAAATGTTGAAAAGAAAAAAATTGTATTAATGAAAAGTGAGAAAATAGAAAAAGAGAAAATAAATTTATCTACAATCATCCAAAGTCGAGACTAATGGTGGGAAAAAAAACCATAATCCGAAAAACCGAATTGAACCAAACCAAAATAAGTGATTTAGGTTTGGTTATGGTTTAACCTAAAAACCCATTTGGTTGTCATTCTTATTAAATTTTCGGTTTAGATTTGGTTTGGTTAAAAATCGTAAAACCGAATGGTTATTTTGGTTTTTAATAAAATTTAGAATAATTATATAATTATTTATATTTGTTTAGTTTATACAGTATATAATAATTTAACTTAATGTTTTTTTTATTAGGCTTATATGTTGCAATTATTAAAGTCTTACTAATTTAAATCTCAAAATTTAAGAACAAAAAGAAAAATTATATTACAAAATTACAAATTACAACATGAAATAACTTAAAAACCGGAACCAAACCGAAACCGAACAGAACCGAATCACATATAGTTTTTATATGAGTTTACTGTTTATAAAACCGATAAACCGAAAAAACTAAACTGTAACCAAACCGAATTACATACATTTTTTATATAGTTTCAATTTTTGTAAAACAAAAAAACTGTACGGGCCACCGCTAGTCCAGACTCTCCGTAACGCAAGACACGGAGTGTTTATTTAAAATTTTAAAAAAGTGGGTAAAATTACCCAACCCATAATTAAATGGCTAGTCGCAATCTTTTCTCTATCTCAATCTCACCTTCTCAAATTACAGTTTTGCCATTCACCTTCCTCTCCGCCAACAACGACGGGAGACGACGCCTTGCAATCGCCGCCCGATCTCACCGTGTACAACGCCGGAAGGTTCGTAGGAGACCTCCTGACAGAGATATGTCCGCCATAGTTTCAACCCAGGAGCTTCCTCGCCGACGGGATTCTGAGGAAAGCCTGCTTCTAGATTCTAGAATTAGTAAATTCTCATCTTTCATCAATTTCTGATTTTGGCATTTCTGATTAGTTTTTAGCGAGAATCGAAGCTCAGGTTAAGAAATAACTGAATTGCGCGACTATTAATTGCAATTTTGTTTGTTAATAATTTAATAAATGAGTTTTTGTTGCAATAGATTCGTTATTCATACTTATTTAAAACTTGGGTTCTTGTCTGATTTATGGAATTATGCGTGAAACTGGGTTTAATTCTCATATTCTAATGTGAGAAATGTGTGGTACTGAAATAGGTGTAGCTGAAGGAGATACATCGAATACGGATGTAGAAGGAGACAGAGATACTTTTAGTATTAGAACACAGCCTCGAAAAGGAAGAAATATTAGTAGCAGAACCAAGTTTTACGGTGTTGAATTATCACCGGACAATGTTGCTGTAGCAATGGTGTACTTTGTTCAAGGTGTTTTAGGACTCGCGAGGCTCGCTGTTAGTTTCTATTTAAAAGATGACTTGCATCTTGATCCTGCAGAGGTATGTCCTTGTTATGTGCTGGGAAAAAAAATCGATGATTTTTTAAGTAAAATCTGCAATGTTTTTTTTATGGAGATTGATTGAAATGCTTTTGAAGTTCCTTTTATAAAAAATATCTTTATAGGCTGACAAAATATACCTCTTGACTAGACAGCTGTGATAATGGGTCTTTCGTCATTGCCATGGCTTGTTAAGCCTCTATACGGTTTTATCAGGTATGAGTTCTTCACCACCTCTGTACTTGTTAACGCTTTTCGATTATATTGTTGAAGAACCGTAGTGACCAATAGCAAAGTCTAAGGAACTTGGTCTGTTTTACAGTGATTCACTGCCTCTATTTGGCTATCGAAGGAGGTCATATCTAGTTCTCTCGGGACTTCTTGGTGCATTTTCGTGGAGTTTGATGGCCGGTTTTGTTGACAGTAAATATAGTGCTGCTTCTTGTATACTTCTCGGTTCCCTCTCTGTTGCCTTTTCTGATGTCGTAAGTTTTCTAATCCATTCTGGTTAACTTAGCCTGGTTAAGTTGCAAGATAGAGTTGGTTATTCCAGCATGTTGAATTGTTGAGTGGTTAACTTTTCATAGGTAGTAGACTCGATGGTAGTGGAACGGGCTCGTGGTGAGTCACAAAGCGTGTCGGGATCTCTGCAGTCATTGTGCTGGGGATCCTCAGCTTTTGGTGGAATTGTGAGTTCCTACTTTAGCGGCTCCCTGGTGGAGTCATATGGTGTAAGGTACAGTACACAATTTGCGCATACAGTAGCTTTTCTTTTTCGGTATCCCGTGGCATAGATAACTAACTAAGTGGCATTCTAAAAGCTGTTATACCTCAGGTTTGTATTTGGGGTGACAGCTTTACTACCTTTGATAACTTCAGCAGTTGCTGTTCTCGTGAACGAACAATGTGTGGTCAAACCAGCATTAGGGCAGAAAGAGAACATAACCTTGGTCAGTCCTGGCTTTCTTCAAACCTCAAAGCAGAACATGATTCAGCTATGGAGTGCCATTAAGCAACCAAATGTTTTCCTCCCTACCTTATTTATCTTCTTATGGCAAGCCACACCACACTCGGATTCTGCAATGTTTTACTTCACGTATGTCCTCTTCCATTTGGTTCCTGGTCATCGGCTCATTCATATCCACTGAGATGGTATTAAGTATTAACTACAGAATCTAATTTATGTTATTTGGTTTGAATTCATCTCAGAACGAACAAACTTGGCTTTACTCCGGAGTTTCTGGGACGAGTTAAATTTGTGACCTCAATTGCATCATTGCTCGGAGTAGGACTGTACAATGGATTCCTGAAGACTGTTCCACTGAGAAAAATCTTTCTGGTGACGACAATTTTTGGCACGGGTCTTGGGATGACTCAGGTTGGTCCCATCTGCACTTTGCAAGGAGAAATTTGCCATCTATATGTGCTACACAATTAGTAACTCTTGGGACCGCTCTTATGTTTTGCAGGTTATCCTTGTGTCAGGTTTTAATAGACAGTTGGGAATCAGCGACGAGTGGTTTGCTATCGGAGACTCTCTTATCCTAACAGTCCTCGCTCAGGTTTACGCTATAGTCAGCATTAAGTTTCTCAAAGGCTTTTGAGTTCTCGGATTGTCATACCGTAGTTAATGCAGCATTATTGGAAATGTAACAGTATCAGTGCACTGACAGCTTAAAATCAAACTGTCACAGGCTTCATTCATGCCGGTTCTTGTGTTAGCTGCGAGATTGTGTCCAGAAGGAATGGAGGCAACTCTCTTCGCTACACTCATGTCAATCTCTAATGGAGGCAGTGTTCTAGGTGGACTTATGGGTGCAGGGCTGACTCAAGTATTTGGCATCACAAAAGACAGTTTCGGTAACCTATCAACGCTTATTATCCTCTGCAATCTTAGCTCATTGCTCCCTCTGCCTCTTCTCGGTCTTTTACCGCTAGATTCTCCAGACGCTCTTACGAAAGATGATGCAGACATTGAGATGAAGTCTAATTGAGGAAGATGATGATAATGTCAAAAGTTAAATGTTATACCTTTTGGGGTTCTGTGTCTACAGTTCCAACCTTATGATTACTTGAGAAGAATGAAGCAGGCTATTAACTTGAAAATTATTCCATATCATGTAACCAAATGTTGTAATTTAAAAACAATAAACTCTTTGTTAAATTCTAGAAACCTACTTCAATATGCAAAAATAGTAATGATATTAATCTCTACAATGTGACTTCTAACATTATTCTAGATTTGATTCAACATACCTCATTCAGTCTTCCTCATCAGCACCATAGTTGTGGCATAGTGATGCGAGTCCCAAACTTGTTGTCGTCTTCTTCAAGGTTACTATGCAAGCAAGTTTCTTAGTCTTAGGTTTCTTCTCATCTATTGCCTTCATTTTCTTTTCTTCTCCTCCTCCTCATCGGTTTCTTCTTCTACAAAGCTCCTCTGATTACCAAATCTGATACTCTTTATCAACGCTTCATCTTCCTCTTTTGCAACTTCTTCTTCTTTGTCTCTTCTACTCAAAGACTCGAGCATAGAATCTACACTCACCGACACGTGTCTAGATTTCATAGATTTGATTTCATCAAGTTTAGCCATAACTTCAGTCTCTCTTTTAGAGACCAATGTTTTCTTCTCTAAAGAACTCATGGTATCCCCACTCTCCCCGGCTTGCTTCTCCTCCTCGTGTTGATCATAAACGCGAGTTGCACCTGATTCGACTACATAACTCGAATTCTTTGGATCAGTCTTCACTATCAGCTCGATACAACAGTTACTGCACTTGAAGTAAAACCTATGAATTTTAATGATACCTAAGTAGGTTTCTCCGATTACTTCTTCATCACGGCAATTAATTTTGGTACCTTCAGAGATGTAGTTCCCACATGTGTTGCATCGAATACGAAACGGAACCATCGATCGAACCTTCTTTTGCTGATTTTTAGGTTTTCGGATCCGGGGAATCTTCTTCGGATCAAAGTTTGGTTGATAATATTTGTTTTAAGACTTTTCTTTCACCCATCGCGCACACAAAGAAAGAATATCTATAAATCAAATATCAGAAACCCTAATCAAAACCCAAAACCAAATCCTACTAGATGAGAGGCGTGAATATAGTTTTTGGAGTCGGGCGAAAGTCAAGAGATTTTAATAGGGTTGAGGCTTGAGAGAGGTTCCTGATGATTTCTAGAAAGAAAAAGATGGAATGATCGATTTGTATTTCCTCTCTCTCTCTTAAATAGATAACTCTTTTTTTTCTTTTTCTTTTCTGTTTGTTTCCTTTTTTTCTATTTGGTTACAATTTCTAAACAGGGTTTTTCTTTCCTAGGAGAATTATGAAAATAGTTTAAATTTAAGTGAAGATATTTTTACACAGAAATATATCGTATTTATTTTAAATTCTAAATTCTAAATTTTTATAGTCTAACAACTAAATAATAAACTCGAAATCCTAAACACTAACTCTTAAAACTTTAATATTCACTATATGTTGAGAATTAAAGGTTTTAGTATTTGGAGAAAGGTTCTTAGTATGATATATCTAGTATCAACCTTCAAGTAAACAAATACATTAGGTTGTGTAATAAGGGTATATAGATCCCAACGAAGGAGCTTTTCTTCCCTTCAATCGGACTTAAGAACCATTAACAATTTGGGAGGCTAATTCTTTTTCAAAGGCTTGTTGGGAGGTTCGTTGCATGCATGAGGGATTTCACATTGGTTTTTGTTGTTGTAGTACAACAGTATTATTTACAAAACTTGTACTACCCAATTCAAGCTGTACCATCAATTTTACAAAACAACTATATATCTTTTGTTTATCAACAAGCTGTTCATCTTCGGCTTGTTAATCATCCCCGTTCTGGATCTGGTCTACGGTAAGGGCCAAATCGGTCTCTACGCCGGATTTGATGTTACCTCCGGGATTCATCACCAAGGATATTTATTCTGAGACTCAAAGATTGGTACCCTGTTCTACTCATTGCAGCCTACAATGTGTTTGATTTACTTGGGAAATGTTTGACCGCTGTGTTTATGCCCAAGGATGAGAGGATCGTCGTTGGCGGTTGCAGAGGCTGTTGTTTTACCCTATCTTTTGGGCTTTCTTGCACGGTCCAATGTTTCTAAGGAATGAGATTTCTGTAATGATAATGGCATGCTTGTTGGTATTAACAAACGGATACTTCACAAGTGTTTTGATGATTCTGGCTTCTTAATCTGTGCAAATGCAACACGCAGAGGCTGCAGGTACAGTTATTACATCTTTATTGGTTATCGGTCTGGCTTCAGGGTCTGTCTGGGTCATCTGATTCTATCAAACAATGTCTCTGTCGTTGTTGTTGTTGTAAATTTTGTTTCTGTTTCAGTTTTATTCTGTAACATTGGGTTTTGTTGGAGAGAAAAGTATAAGCCTATATCATGCAATCAAATCAATGGAAAAAAATTAAATGTATCCAGAAATACGATTATGATGAATGGGCAACCTATGACATTTTGTGGCAGAAACAAACGTAAATTTTAGGTAGAATAATAGAATGTTAAAAGCAAGCAAAACTATAAAATGATAATGAGCAAGTTGCGTCATGAAATTGAAGAGCCTACATAACATCAAAACTTCATGTTCCAAAACAAATCTCAAGACCTGTCCACTACTGAGTATTAAATATCAAAAACAAAGAACACAAGAGTGGCCACAAGAAAAAAAAATGCGTTTTTTTTTTGGATAAAAGCATCTGAAAACTTGACCTTTGCTTGATTTAGTTAGATTCAATATGCTTCTTGACGATGTTTAGTGCAGTTGTCTCCTCACCGTAATCCTGTAACAGCCAATACAAAACCGCACAAATGAATCAACAGGACACAAGCCAAAGACATTATATGTATTTATAAGTTCCTATGATTCATGGATTACGAGAATGTAAAAAGACTCGTTACCTTGACTACAAGACATGAGCATCCAACAACCTTCCTTGCATTTCCCTCTGAATCAATCTTGCAAAGCTGCAACCACATTCAAGATTATTACCCTGAAAGTCTTCCTTAGAGAAGAGAGCTTTAACCATTAAAAGGAAGCCTACTTACACCAGCCCATTCACCGAGGGTTTTGGCACTTGGAACTGTAAGCAAATTGATGTTGTGATCAGCACAAAGAGCTTTAACCAGCTTGACATAATCAGGTTGGTTGCAGTCCTCAGCCAAGACACAGAGCTGAGCAACACGCTTCTCAATAAGCTTAGCGCTTTCATGGAGACCACGAACCACACCACCATAAGCACGAGCTTTCCTTAGTGTCAACTCCAATGCAGTCATCAAATCCATGTCTTCTGGGATTGCAGCTGCCTCAGCAACAGGAGGAACAACAGGAGCAACAGCCTCATCACTGAAAAGAAAGGAAAAAAAAGTATAAAACTTTATCAATCCTTGAATACTCACATCATCAACAACAAGCATTAAGAATTGCGAAACATAATACTAAACAATCTGCATTTTTATGTAATCAATGCCCAACTAGAAAGTTTAAAGATTGAATCACATAGCATAAGTCCAAATCAAAGCATAACATCTATCTACCTAAAACTAAAAATTTTATCACTCAATTTATCACTGATTCAGTAGATTAAAAGAATGTAGTGAGAATCCAATATAGCTGTATCGCAAGAGAAGCTTACCCTGACATATTGACTCTTTGAATTGGCTTTACGCACAAAGAGAAGCAAAAGTCTTTTTTTCAAATCTGCCAAGAAAATCAAGTCTCAATAAACACATAAAACGAAATTACTGAGCCAAATCGGAGGAAGAAGAATATATTTGGACAATCACGTACATAAGACAGATCAATTTCGAATGAGGAACTGTGGAGTACGAGACTAACCAGAGGGAGCTGCAGCAAAGAGGTGAAGCAAAAATTGAGTAGCAGTTATATATTAGGGTTTTACAACCCTGCTGAAAACGATTTTAAAGATATGTTGAGTAACTGGGCCACTATGATGGGTTTTACTGGGCCATTCCTTACATTTGGGTGCTTTGGGGCTGATCTTTCCCAGTTTATGTTGTTCGTTTCCAAACGTGATATTAGATTTTGGCTTTGATTGGTAACCATTAAAAGAACAAAAAGAAAAGGAACAAAATAAACAATAAGGAATGGAACAAACAAATTTTGAGGAATGAAAAAAAAAGATGCAGAGATAGAATAAATATACCAATATGATGAATGGTAACCAAACAATAATAGTATCATTAAAAATATATTAAATAATTAATAAATCAAATTTCAATAAAAATACTAAAACTAATATTATATTAAATTAATTTTACATTTGATTTTAAACTAAAATTTGTGAATTAAATTTATATATTTCATGTTAAATATTAATTATTAATATTAACCTTAAATAAAATTGTAGGGTTAATTTAAAATATATATACTTCTTTCAATATAAATATTTTAAGTTTATTTTACTATCCATATAATTTTCAAATAAAGTTTTAAGATTTATTTAACATGAAATTCTTATCAAAAATATTTTTTTCTATAAATATATTGTGAAGCTATGAAAATTATTTTATATTAAAATAAAAATATTATCAGTAAATTTTTTTATTTATTTTAAAATAAAAAACGAATTTTAATAATTGTTTTTTATTTATTTTAAAATAAAAAACGAATTTCAATATTTGTTCTTTTTGTTCCATTTTGTTCCTCATCAATTTTGGAGAGGACTCGTTTGATGAAGAATGTAGAGGAATGATGTTGGAGAAATATTATTCTTAAATGGTAAAAAAATTGAGGAATAAAAAAAAATATCACATTCCTTCTCGTTCTTTTCCTAAATTATGGTTACCAATCGGAGCCTTTGTAAACTAGAATGTAAAAACAGCCCAAGTATCCCTTTGATAGTTATTAAAATTATACACATATGTATTTCGAAACTAATTAATTCTTTCATATAAATTGACTATTATGTTGTTTTCAGTAAATTGAGTGATGTTATCTTCTAAGTCTGTAATCAAATAGGAGAGAGCTCAATACCAAACCAAAATTTCTAATGGCCATATACTTCTTCACACAACCTTATGTGTGATAATCTAAAACCATCTAAATAAAGAAGATAAACTTTTAATTTTAATTTAGAAACTTTTTATCAATGAACAATCTGACCATTCTCAACACCTAATCCATACAAAACACCAGAATATTTCTCCATTGAACCAATGAAGAAATTCTCCTGCAGCTTCCTGAATGTACACGACGTTAACAAGCTATCCGATCCGGCCTGGTGACAAATCCCAACTCGCTCAACTTCAAGCAGCTCAGCCAATTTGTTCAGACCTCCATGAAGACTGTTACAGAACTTCATCAAGTGTTTGATATCGTAAACTCTTGGAAAATACACGCTGATCATCTCAAAGAAGCCCGTTTGCGTCTCTGGCAGATTCTGACAAGTCAAGAGCTTCAACAAATATCCGAAATCGTATCCGCTGTGGAACGTAACCCAATGGACATTTTCATTCAACACAATCCCTGAAGACATCAGAAGCTCGGCGAAACGTTTCGAATCGATACCCATTTGGTTGTTTTTCGCGAAATCGATCCCTGATTGACGAAGAAGCTCGATCGAATCTGTAGCAAAAATGTCGGAATCGAGGTCGAATTCGCGGAAATTGAACTGCCAGATACAGTACTTGTTGTCTGTTCCACAAGTTGGGAGGTTTCCTTTCTCATCTGAGAAAGTGAGTCCGAGCTGAATCATCTTGAGTATGTTGACGTTTGTTTTTAGCGTTTCGTAGTGGTACTCTGTGTTGGTTTTGAATGTTCCGACTGGTCTACACACGATTCCGGGAAACTCTGTGTCCATCGCTACGAAAGGGAAATCGTCGACGACTTCTCGAATCAGAGCCATTTCTGATTCGAGATTGTCGTTCCATACCTCACGGATTTGAATCGAATCGTCCTTCAGAAACAGCGACATAATTATGATGATGGATCCGAGTCAACAACTACAGGAGCATCCGGATCTAGAGTACGATCTGATCCGGTGTCATCAGATCTGCAATCGATTCAACAACAAAGAAATTAATCACCAAAGATTCCAAAACCTTCTGATTGGATAAATCTCGCATATGATTTAACGAAAACACAAGAATCGACAGACACATAGATATACAGACAATTACGAAAGAGAAGCGCTTAAGTTAAGTCGGCTGTGTTCGAACCTTGTAATGAAGCGAACTAGATAGATGTTTCTGTAGAAGACGGCGATTTGTTCAGGCTAGGGTTTCAGAGGATGTGGTGGTTTATTGAAGAGGATTATATAAATCACCGACAATACCTTTTTTTTCTCTCTCTCTCTATGACTTGTCTGAAGCTACTCTGTTTTTTTTGTTTTCGTTATTTGCAAACGCTGTTAGCTTTAATTATATTTCTTTGTCATAATTTGTTTAGTGTAATCAGTAATGTGGTATTTTCGGTTTACCTGAGATTGTACAAGCGGTTAAAAAGCCAAAATCTTTTATTTGACGAAAGCATTCTTTGTATTTACTACGACTCGCCAACTGCTCTTAAGACCTCCAAAAATGGTAATCTCAAACTCATATAGAACTTACACTTCAATTTTTATTCCCACTGGCATTAGCCCAAACATATAAACCCCAATATTCTTTTACAATTGAAATGCATCAAGCCGTCAACAGATATACACCCAGTGACCCAAACTGAACAGAAAAAAAAAAAAAAAAAAAAAAGAAAAAAAAAAGTTAAACAGACCAGAAGCAAATTGAGGACTCACAATTTTTCAAACTGTTACTAAGAGGAAGAAGGGAGAGATAGAGAGATACAAATGGTGGATAAATTTCAGCTTATTCCCAGTTGCTGACTCCAGAGTTATCTGATATTAAGCCAGATGATGATCCTGCTGAATTATTTTAGAGGATGTGAAGGGGGGGAGAAATTAAGTGAAACTATTGCACACCGCAATTCAGACAGCTACTTGAAGTAGCCAGATTCAAATTATTAGAAGATCGAAAATTCCATCCTCTAAAAGAATCGATACTTATCTCTGAGGAGGGTCAACTGTCCTGACATTAGCACCTGTCATACCTTCAATCTTATCTTTGGTGATCTCCACAAAGTGACCAATTACTTCGTGAAACTGCTTAAGACCCGATAATGGTAGAATGATGGAGGACCTGTCAGAACCTGCCACCTATATTTTCATATATTGAGAAAAATGCTTAATGCTAAAACCACAACAAAATCAAGCTCTCAAAAGTTAAACAGCATAGATTTTACCTCAGATATCCTCAGGAAATGTCCCCTGTTATTGTTCCCCAGATCAAAGAAGAACCGTTTCTGGTCAGCTCTGATTACTTTAGAAACACCAGTCATTCCCGTTTCATCCTGGCCTGGCGAATCAGTTGCTCGATCCACATTAAGTTCTGAAGAAGATGGCTGCTGGCTACCATGGCCAGGTATAAATCCAGCTCCAACATCATCTGAAAGTCCAACCAAGTGTTCCTGTCCATCAGAAGGTTTCTGTTTCCAAACAAAGAGACAATGAGACCAGAGAAACAGAGAGCTTAGTTAACGGTTTCAACAGAAAAATCAAAGGAGACCTGATTTGGCATCATGAAAAGTCCAGATGCTTCATGAATCTCAGCCAAGATATTCCTGAAAGCTGCCCATCCTTCATCAGGAGAGTTTCCAGCTGGAACAATAATGGTACTTCGATTTCTACTAACTGATGCTTCTGACACCTAACACCATACCAAACCCCATTAGAACATTCCTAAGACTTTTGCTACCTCGACATAGTCACATATGCAAAGTTGAAAAGAACTAAACACCTCTTAAAAACTACAATTCACAGATAACAAAGAACAAAACACGAACTTAAACACTTCAGATTCGTATAGTTTCAAAAAAGAAATCGATACCTTCAAGAAGCGTCCCCTTCTGTTCTCACCGATGTCGAAGTAAAACACCTAAACAAAGCACCACATACAGAAAACAAAGAGTCAAAAAAAGTCAACGACCGTACGAGAGGAGAGAGTGATAAAGTTCAAAAAGGAGTTACAAAACCTTGGAATCAAGCTGCAATTCTTTGCTAAAAAGCTCGTGTTCCTCAGAATTGACGTAGTAATTGAAGAGATCGAGGAACCAAGAGATGCCGGAGGAAGGAACGATGATGGTTGACCTTGTCGCCGACGTCTTCTCCGATATCTTTAGGTATCTTCCGCGAGGATTCTCCTTAAGATCAAAATAGAAAAGCTTATGCTCCACTTGCAACGTCTTGCTCACCAATTCCACATCGCTCCCTCCTCCTCCTCCGGCTACGGCTCTTCCGCCTTCAGCTCCTCCGCCAGAATTAGATTCCATGTCAATCTTCAATTGATCGATCGGAGTAGAAATTTCGGTGAAATCTCTTCACTGAAGAGTTGAAATTGACGTCTGATCTGAAAGAGGTAAAGGAAGTGCGATTGGAGAATGGGAAAATTGTGAAGGTGAGAGATAACGAGAAATAGGGTTTAATATCGGACAGGATGTTTTAAACCGGAAACATTGTTTGGTTCGAGGTTCGAATTTTTCTCATTGGTCGACAATAAATCATTTCTTTGGAATAACTACTATTACATCCCTTATATATTATTTGAAGATTATATTTATAAATAAACATTGAAAGTGTTAATATTTACCCATTATTTCAAATAACAAATCTTAATATTTAATTAAAGAGATTTTAGTCATTAGTTATTATGTGATTATTTAATTAATTATAATTTTCATTTTAATTAATTAATTTATTTAAATTTTTTGAATAGTAGTTAAAAATATATTTTATGAAGATTTTGTTGATTTAATTAAACACACTAATTAAATTAAATTAAATACTGATTTAATTTTCTAAAAATAAGAGATTTTATGTAGATTGCCGATTTTTTTTGAAAAATAGATTATAATTTTCTTTTAATTTATTTATTTATTTTAAATTTTTTGAAAAGTATTTAAAAATAGATTTTGTAAAGATTTTGTTGATTTAATTAAACACATTAATTATTTAATTTTCTAAAAATAAGAGATTTGATGTTGATTGCGATTTTTTTTAGAATGTTAATGTTAATGTTAATTCCCTTTTATAATATCGAATCTATTAATAGATTTTTAGTAGATTTAAAAATATTAGTTCATATATGATTTAGTTTAACATGATGTACAATTTAACATAACAGTGTAACATTGTAATTTAATTTTTAAATCTATTTAAATTATAAAATTTGGTAATTAAAACAGAACAAGATATAATTAAATTTAAATAAAAAATATCCAGAAATTTTCTGTTGAGAACAATATATCCCAATATCCAATATCGCTAATAGACATACTATCTTTCAACAGAAAAATTTATTATACGAAATTCAATCTTAGAATATCCTGGATTAATATTTTCCAAAATATCTTAATTAATATCTTAAAATATCGCAATTTTCCAAAACTTTACTTATTTTTTTGGTTAAATCAAAGAAAATATCCTGATTTTACATATAATTTTTCCAACATAAATTTCTAATATTGTCGAGTATGAAAGATTGATTTATATTTCTGATTACAAAATGTTTATGCGGATATTACAAAGGTTCCATATTATAAAAACTGATATTATAATTTTCGTAAAGTTTTAGAAGAATTGCAATTTTCTAATATTCTGATTTTGTAATTTTCAAATATTTGTTTATAATTACAATTTTCTCGTGCTATAGCACAGGATATATCCTAGTTATAGTATTAATTTTACAATTTTAATTACTTTGATGATTACCATGTAAACAATACAAAATTTGTTGTATAGTAATAATATAAACATTAATACATCATAATTAACCTATAATTAACAGAGAAAAAGGTGAAAGAGTCTAGAGTTGAGAGTTGAGACAACAAAAAGCTGCCACACAAATTTTTAAGATTGTTTAAATTGTTTTTTGTGAAATAATATAAGAAGATAAAATATCCTAGTTTTTGTTTCCAACCAAAAAAAAAAAGTTCTTTTAAGCCGGGCTTTCTCATTCGTTTGAACGAAAATTTTGGTTAATCTCAGTAGTTAATTTTGGAAAAATCCAGAAATATTTGTCTTTACTTGTCTGCGAGTTTTAAAACAAATCGATGCCACGTATTCATAACTACATAAAACATGATGATGACTGGGATTACTGACTAATCTTTTAAAGTCGACCATTTTTTGTTTCACTTATGTGCGCAACAAATTGTAACTTTTCTTTGTTTCTGATTAGCTGCTCTGCTACACTCTTAGAACCAAACATGGCGAGTCTTGGCCATATAGCCAGAGAGTCATCGAACATCACACGCCTCGCCCAGTTTTACAAAGAGGTAACGGATACCTAATCGACGTTTTCAATTTCTTATACTTCTCTTTTTTTATCTCTCTTCTCGGATTCATCAAATTCTCTGTTCTGGATTTGGGTTGTTACCAATTCGACTAAAACGAAACCTTTGATTTAACTCGATGTATCAATTACACATTTGCACTAGAATCTAGGGTTTGCAAATTGGCCTTTTTGAATAGAGATTTGCCGTGCTATTGTAGCTGAGTTTCTTCCTCTGTTCACTTGTCTCGTTTCTAATTACTGTTGAGAGTGTAGTCCACATTTGAAGGAGAATGAGAATTGAGATTTACAGACATCATCACTTGTAGTAGTCACAGTGTTTTGTAACCTCAATCCTTTTGGTCAAGTTAGTGTTTCTTCGTTGATTTTGTATCCCTTCCTCTTGTTCTGAAATCAGTGGCTCATATGTGTGATTTTCAGATATTTGGGTTTGAGGAGATCGAAAGCCCTGATTTTGGAGATCTAAAGGTCATATGGCTAAACTTACCAGGTGCTTTTGCAATGCACATCATCCAGAGAAACCCTTCAACAAACCTTCCAGAAAGTCCTTACAGTGCCACCTCTGCTGTTAAGGATCCTAGCCATCTCCCAATGAGTCACCATATCTGCTTCTCCGTCTCCGATTTCGACTCTTTCCTTCAGTCTCTCAAGGTCTTCTTTCTTTGCATTACTTTGTCTCTTTTACTTGACCTTTAATTATACAAATTCAGTAGTTATGGATATGGTTGGTATTGACTGTATATTCTTCTGCAATCGTTTCAAGATTGTTGTAGTTATTCCCATGAGTCTTTCATTGATCTTCTCTCGTCGTTGTATAATGTAGGAGAAAGGGATAGAAACTTTTCAGAAGTCTCTTCCTGATGGAAAAGTCAAGCAAGTTTTCTTCTTTGATCCAGATGGTAACTAAACTCTTTTTACTCATAAGCCGGCTTAATAACTATAAGTAAGATATTTGTTTACTCTTGTTGTTATTCAGAACAAGCATCCCAACAAGTTGCAAATTACATGTCTTGTATATTATGCATTGATGCTTTAGTAATTCACTCAACCAATGCGGAACAGGTATTCTAGAATTGTCTTTGGCGTTCGTGTATGTTTCAACTTACAGATTCTGTCGTCAAATTTTGCAGGGAACGGATTAGAGGTAGCAAGTCGATCTTGAGCCTTGAACCTGAAATATGTGGTATAACTTATAGAAATGAAATAAAAGTATGAATAATCAGTTTGTTGGAACAGGATAAACAAGGCTGCATATGTAAATTCTATGTCTAGGTTTGATGTCAACTTTTGATAACTTATGCTTTAAAGCTCATGTCATGTGCCTTGAATGTTGGATTTATAGCATTAATGAGCTTTTCTTGTCTAGTAGTTCTCATGTCCCTATAACAACACCGAGGAGATTGAGATAGTTAAGAGAGAGAAAGAGGCGCAACTAAGAACAACCATACATTCATAACTCAAGATTTTTTTTTTTTTTTTGGGGTTTAGACTTGGTCCGGTCATATAGGTGCCTAACTCTCCAGGTTCAGGCCGGATAAAACTCGTTATACATATCAATTCAATCTGCGGGTTAATTTGTATTGCCATAAATCTTGATTGAATCACACCTAAAACCTAAAAATGGAGGCTAGATTAGAATTGGTTAAGATCAGAGTCGGGTCTAATACTGAACTGAACCGAATTGGTCATTTGCAATATCCATAAGTGTAGGAAACTGATGACCCCAAAAAAAGTAAAATAGAGAAAATATGTCTCAATATTCCAGTCTAAACAAAATAGACATCAATTTGTGGGGCTAAGTTGTTGTCCCATACACCAATGACATTGGGCATAATGGTCTTAAGGCATTGCAAACATTTTACAACTTACCATAATATCGCCAATCTGTGTGATAGTTTTAAGACACATCTAAATCTTTTGATCCATCACTCGCCGTTTTTGTGGTTCGTATTTGGTGATGGAATATTGGACGAATCATGAGTAGCTTGGGTAACAACAAAAATCTGATAGCTATATTTTCTGTTGTGGCCCACATAAATTTATCCATAGGAAAAATGAGTTCGAATCTTTTACTTATATGATAGCTATATTTTCTGTTGTGGCACCATATAAATTTCTGGTGCCGGATAACTACGCAAAGTGGTACCACCGGTCCATGGTAGCCTTGGTAAGATGATAGCTAGGCTGTCCATTTCGGAGGTTATCCAATTTTACTTCTAAGGTGAGCTTGAACCTGCATATATGTAGGTTACAAGCAAAAAATCTAGTCACTAATTAACAAGTGAGTTCATTATATGAAATTGGCATTTGAAACACAAAAAGTTTCAAACATTTCACCAATTTGACTCCACATTAGTCTTTGTAACCAACTCATCTAATGAGATTTATTCACAAAAACAGGCCGTCTAAATACTTATTATATTGGAGACTTCATGCCCATGTTTGGCTCGGCCTATAATTTTTTGTTCCCTTACTAATGATTTGGTTTTCATTGATATAATTCAACTTGAAATACAAAAAGCCGGCAAGGATCGCAATCTTTCTAGAGACATAGCCGGCGAGTACATGAAGGCTCCCAAAGACATAGACCAAACGAAGATGAAACAAACAAATTATACAAAAAAGGGAAAAACCCAAACAACCCAAATACATATACAGTTAGAGCATCATTAATGGGGTTGAGTTTTTTAACAATATTTTTAAAAAAAAAAAAGAGGAAAGAGAGTAGAAAGAAGATAAAAAAGAAGAAACCCAACTAATAGAAAGAGGAAGAAACGTTTCTTATTTAAGAAATTTAAGAACCCTTTCTTAAAAACATAATAATAAAATATTTGAAAATTTTTTAAGAAACCCAACTAAAAACCCCATTATGTATGTATATATGTATGTATCTATATTATCCGCTTAGAGAACTATTATTTTAAAAATTCATCGAAAAATAAAATTATTTAAAACTATATGAAATGATTGGAAATCATGAAACTTGATCCTGGCTTTTACTTGATCTGGTGAGAATTTGAATTGTAAACTTTTATGGATCTGAATAATCCGCACCTGATTTGACACCAAATTATAAACCGATCTTTAGCCCTTATTACCGGACTCTATATTAAAGAAAAAATGGGCAGACATAGTAATAGTCACTGGTAGCTAAAATATCTTTAGGTTTTAATAAAACAATAATTGATCGAATAACCAGCTTGGTCGGACCAGTGAAAACTCGACCTGACCTTGTGAATCGGACCGGTGGACCAAAATCAGGACCACACTAGAGGAGTATGCGTACTTGAACTAACGTCTTTTGGCTTTACGTCATGATGAGTGGACCAATCTAAGGTGGTGGATAAATTTTCCTCCTCGTGAGCTCTATTCTGTAATTGCAAGGACAATCATTCTTCATGTTTTGCAATTTTTGTAACTCTGACATAAACCAAAATTAATAAATAACATTTACGTATAAAGAAAATACCTCCCCATGTTGAAATTCAGCTTTGTACGTCAGTGTTCAGAAAGAAAGTAAATAAATACAAAATTACAAAGTATCAAACCAAAAGAAAGAAAAAAATAAACTATAAAAAGTAAATATCTGGTATTCACATTCACTCGAAAGTACAACACCCTTTAGGGTATATTTTTTGAACCTACTCTGTAAACGTTTCATCATTACAGATGTAAATTAAGGATTCTAATAACTGCATCTCGCAACACAAGTGCATGTGGGTGATTGGTGAACATACAGTCAACATTCAGACTCTTGGTAGCTGCATTACGATTCTTGAAAAGGAGATAAAACAGATAATTGATAGTAACTCATTTATTAATTAATCAAATTTTATTTTTGACAAGCATTAATGAAATTGTAAATTACATAAGTACCCTTATTATAAACGTAATGAGACATATTGTGTATATATGCTACAAAATAAGCCAACATACACATTTTGCTCGAAACATTTACTCTCACTTAATTCCTCCATCTCTCTCTCTCTCTCAAAAATGCCAAAAATATTGTGGAAAAGCCTTCATCTATGTTTCCCGTCGAATTTCACCAAATGCTATTCTTCGCCGTGTATTCCTCCGTCCTCCGCCGATCACGACAGTTCCGACCTTCCTGGCCGTCCCTCCATTGTTCTCCTCAACAACTTTAACCTCCTCTACCACCACGACAACCACAACCACCACAATCGCATCGTTGACTTACCTTCCTCCTCCACCACCACCACCACTCAGGCCGCCACCTCTTCCTCCTCCACGTCATCATATGAATCTGATATCTCTCCTGATGTATCCGCCGCTTTCGCTTCCCGTCGCTTCTTCTTCTCTTCTCCAGGCCAGTCCAATGCAATCACCGACTCACCAGAAACCCGGTCAAGAGAATCCTCTGATAATTACGATAATGCCGCTATCACGTCGACAAAGAAGAAGAAGAAGAAGAATTACGAAACTTCCGTGACTACTACTACGAGACTTATAAGCGGAGGAACCGCCGTGACGCAAAACGTGTACTCACCGGATCCGTTAACTGACTTCAGGCGATCAATGCAGGAGATGATTGACGCCGCCATTGACGCCGGAGAACTTAGCCGTGATCCGGAAGACGGTTACGATTTCTTGGATGAGCTACTACTCACTTATCTATCCTTGAATCCAACGGACACACACAAGTTCGTCATCAGGGCTTTCTCCGACATATTGGTCTCACTCTTGTCTGAAGAACGCCGAATATGCTGACGTGGCGGCGGCCGCCGGGATAAATAACGCCCGTGTAATGAATGCAACACTTGACTATTAGTTCAGTGAACCTAATTTTCTTTTTTCCATTGTACGTCGTCAAGGAAGATTAGCTAAGCAACCCAGAATTAAGAAATACTGACAATTTTATCTTTTTATTTTATATTTTGTATGTTTTTATTTAAATAATTGAACGATGTGAAAAGGATAGAAGATTTTTGAGATAAATGTTAAAGATTTGATATAATTCATATATTTGGTTGGATAGTATATAGAATTAGATATTTTGTTGGCGAAAATAACTTCTTTTTTTTAAATGGTTTTATAATTTTTTAAAAATTATATAAATATATATATATATATATATAAGCCGCACAATATAGCAGACGGGATATCAAAACTGGTCCACTCCCATGATGGAGTGAAGAAGAAATCAAATCATGTTTTTGTGTATAAATTATTAGCAAGAACAAAAAAATGCATTAGAACTGGAAGTGAATTTCCAATGATCCCTGGTATGTTAGCGATGGGAAGATTTCACCTTGCTCCCTCCCCTTTTAGTCGAGTAATATAATCCCTCTCGCAGATAAAACTTGTTCGGAACTAAAAGAAATAATTAAATTCTTAAAAAATGATTTTGTATTAGTTAAATTTATGTTAACAAATGAACTAAAGCTAAATACGTCCAAAAAACTTTATGCGAAGAGTTAAAATTGAACTTGGTTTGATCAATGAAGAATAAGGTTGAGTAGACAGAAAAGTATCACCAAGGTACAAAGCTTGAGGCATCGATAAACTCTCTAGTTGTTTATATTATATCAAGGCATGGATCCTGTATTTAAATATTGCTATGCATCCATACTTTAATAAAGGGGCAATTAGTTAATGTTACTATAAGATACTGTATAAAGTAAAACTTATTCTTTAAATATAAACCAAAATGTATTTACGATTACTTAGTCTACCTCTTAATGTTTACTACATCATATGAGATTTAATTTTCTTCTGTACGTATAGGATTAACATCGCCTTAATTCATGGTTGTATCCATGTATGATCTGTTTTTTTTTTATGTTAAATATTAATATGAGATTTAATCTTCTTCTGTAAGTATAGAATTAACATTGCTTTCATGGTTGCATCCTAGTATCAGAAAATCTTTTTTTTTTTTTAATGTTAAATATTTTAAACTGAAAATGCATGTATAAATCGTTAAGAAAACAAAAGGAATGCTCCTTTTCTTGCTTGTATTGCTTCTGTACAAAATATATTAAGTAAAGATGTTTGTACATCAATTAAATATTGAAATCTATTAGTATATTTTTGCTTCTTTCAATTAGATTTGCACGTAACACAATGTGAGACAAAACAAAATAATTGAGAATCCTAAGAGACGGATGTTGGAAGGTCCACTCGACCAAATAATATAAAAATTGTAGTTAATAATTTATAATAAGTGTCTAATTTAAAAAAAAAAAAAAAAAGTATGTAAAAGTTAGTTGGTTTAGGTGTAAGTAAGACTATGCCATTTGTCTTATTCACTAAATAAATAAAAGTAGCCTCTAGACCCGCTCAATTGCGAGTATTTTGCGAAACCAGACACGCAATTTAATTTAATTAGTAGGAGATGATAAACATAAATATACATGGAAAATAGTTCTTATCTGTTAACACTTAACACTTTGATTCAGTGGTACGTACTAGGATATTTTCTTAAAGATGATATATTATAAACATAATGATTAAACTGGTAATCTTTTGTATTGGGAAGAAAACAAATGTTCTTGCAATGAAATAAGGATGTCTTTTATCGCATGCAATGTGCATATATTATCTCATATATGTAGAAATGTGCATATGGGTTTATTTGCAACTAAACTTGACTATGATGTAAAATTGGATACTGAAATAAACGAGTCTTGTTATATCGCCATATGTAATAACTAACTATGATTTGCATAAGTTAAGGACTCAAAACTTCAATAATAATAAGCAATCGTAATTATACTCTTCGAGTTGGTAAATGGTGCCTGGTTTTCTGCCGCTTGTCTCCAATTCTGCCCAACCACCTGTGTTTCAAGGCATTGAGGTCACTGCTTAGCAGCTGCCACCTTCAAAGGCAAGTAGATCAATTTTACGTTTTGTTATATATACATTTGTTTGTTAAATTTAGAGTCTATGTCACTATGTGTATGTGTGTGAGAGAGAGCAAATTTGGGTCAAACGTACAGTAGAGTTTCATATGTTCATTGCGTTGCGAATTTAAGGTCATTTTTATATAGGAACCGATCTGTCAACCACCTCACTGTTTCAAACGAAATCACAAAACGGAATCCGAGAAGAAAGAATTTGCTTACATGATTTTAAGAGTTCAGATTTTCGATGCAGGGGTCATTTTTTTCTGTCAAGCATTTATCCGAGCAATCCCGTAAATCGAAGAAAACTTGTGATTGATTATATGATTTATATCCATAACGAGATATGAGCAAAGATGAATAAAAATATTATATTAAAAAAAAAAAAAAAGAGATATGAGCAATTCACTCTGTCAATACAATTATACAAAGCATGTAGTATTACGAGTTAAGACGATTAAAAAAATATATATATAGTAGAAATGGATTCATGATTTTTTCGGAAAAAAATATACAATTACTTTGACTCCAATAGCTTAAAGTTCCACACCTACCTAAATATGGGTCAATCTCAAGATATGAGATCAATATCGAGACGGAACAAAAAAGTTTGAGACTCATACAATGCATTTGGATTTCTCTTACCTCTCAATTTTAAAGTCTTAGACTATATTTGTTACTAATACAATTGTCAACATTCTAAACACTTATGCTGTGAATATTTCGGTTATTACTGTTTTATGCATTTAGATTCAATATAACCATAGTACCATTTAAATGTATTGTTGTGTGTTAAAGCTTCAATAAATTCAAGAGCTAGTAAAATAGGTGGTTTTTAAAATATACTCTTTCTGTTTTAAAATATAAGGGGTTTTAAAGTTTTTTTTTTTTGTTTCAAAATATAGGGGATTTCTCAATTTTCTATATAAGTTTATTAATTACTTTTTAATTTTATAGTAAAAAAACTAATCTCAAAATAGATAGTCAACAATAATATTTAATGTTGAAAAAAAAAATTTATAAAATAGTCAGTAAGAAGAAGACGAACAAGACTGTAACTCTTCAATTTCAGATTTCATAAAAGAGTGCCAGATTACACTTGTTGAAGAGTAAGAAAATTAGTCTAAAACAAAGAATCATTTAAAAATCCATGATTTACGACATATGAGCACTAGATTGAGATTCAAAGAAGACGAACAAGACTGTAACTCTTCAATTTCAGATTTCATAAAAGAGTGCCAGATTACACTTGTTGAGGAGTACAAAAATTAGTCTAAGACAAAGAATCATTTAAAAATCCATGATTTACGACATATGAGCACTAGATTGAGATTCGATCATTATAAAATGGTTAAAAGAAAAAAAGAACCAAAATTTGACCTGGATCAAGTTTCATAGTCTGATTATTGGATTCAATTAGTAAATCATCATCGACATTGCTAAAAGTTTCTTCTTCAGGTGAAAGTGAATTTAAATCAAATAAAAACTCATTCTCATAAATTTGGAGTGGTAAATTCAAATCAAAATTAGAATCCATGAAAAAGTTAAAAACCAGATTAGTTAAACAAGTTTATATAAGTACTATTGTTGCTACGATCACATTGGTTTGACTCCACTTTAAAATTTTGAATTTTTAGTTTCAAATTAACAATAGAAAAATTGGCTCCAAATTGAAATTTATAATAAATTTTGTGCATTATTTATGATCGTAATAATATGTATATTGATGGGGAGAGAGATATTTTGATCAAAAGAAATGACTATTAATATTTTTTTAATAAATTATGATGTTAATGATTGTAAAATTAAGTTTCTTAAGATGCGTGTTTTTTTCTAAAACCCTTTATATTTTGAAATAAGGGAGTAATGTGGAAATTGTATCTATCTTAAAAACACTATTTTCCTCTAATTTATGGATTAATATATTTAAATATTAATCTATAAATTAGACTTAGAGGAACACATATTTGAAAAATAACAAATGGCAAAGAAGTGCTAATAAATTAAAACATGGTATTCGTCATTCAAGTTTTACGAGCAAAGAAGTCTGCTTTTAACATTCGAGGTTCTATTTGCGAGAATTTTTTTTTAAAAACTTAAGATACTAGAAAGCCTCTCAAATCCAAACAACCCATACATGAAAAGTCAGCCATTCCTCGGGAACAAAGGCATTGATACTAGTTCAATTGTTGATTAAGTGATAAAATGAGAACATAAGCGACTATATATGCTGCTTTACAAACCTAGCATTGCTCACAATAGACTGTGCAATTCCAAGTAAAGTGCGGACAATCCTCTCCTATATCTTTGAAGACTCAGTAAATTTTTAGTACCATTCCGAATATATGAGGAACAGCCACACGCTTCCAGCTTTGATGTCTTATTTTCCTTTTTGTCTAATATAAAAATTATTAATTTGCTTAATTTCCTTAAAATTAATGTGAATGAATGATGATTACACTGTTGTTTCCTTTAAGGGAAATGCTTGCCATGAATCATGGGGCCATGTTATTTGACTGACTGTTAAGGAAATTATGGAAATCGCAACAACAGAAATGTGAGGATTGGGCCGAGGCTAACAATTCACAGAAGTAAGACGTGGTGGTGATCCGGAAAAGGTAAGTTCAAATTCTCTTACCTTTTATCTATTATAGGGTGGATAGTAAACCTAATGTGGGCTGCACTTAACCACAAGGTCGGAGGTTCCACCCCTCCAATAGACAAACTCGTCATTCAATGTGAAATCAACTTGGTAAAAATGTATGTTGATATCATTCCAATCTTATACTTCGTTACTAGTTTCTAGAATTGCATCTTTAATTTTTTAAACAGCTAAAAACTTACGACACAACATATCAAAAACTCAAAAGAAAGTGTCCAAACACTAATTTATTATACAATCTGCAAAGCATTATTACTTCCTTACACACATAAAACATTGTTTACCAGTTTTCAACAACAAACCCAAAACACACAAACTATGCATACTCTTCTCTATACGATCATACGAAACATCCTCATATCTTACATCATATTCTAAAATCTATCACCAACACGATTTTATTTCAAATCTTACATCTTCCTCTGAAGAGTAATCAAATCAAGAGTAGATCCATACTTCACATCCAAAGCTTGAGCACACCAACCATGTCCATCATCAACCGTTGGCATCCTCACTTCCATCACAGGAACCACTGGACTCGATGATCCCGGCATCAACACAGCTGCAAAAACTCGCAAAGCATTTGACGCATCGATGTCCATACAAACATTGATCTCTGGAACACCTTTAGGTGATGGCGGAATCCCAACTATCTTGAAATACCCAAGAAGATGATTCTTTTCAACGTCCTCTCCTTCTCCTTCGTATATAATGATCAAAGCTTCCTTCTGGTTGTCCTGAACTGTCGTGAAGAAGAGGTCTTTCCGTGCTGGAACCATAGTGTTACGCGGAATCACGGGTATGAATTTGTTTCCTTTAGCTCTTACTCCAACAGCAAGAGCCGTGGCTTGTATTGTCAAGAGATCCAAGCTCCCAAACGGATCATGAATCCCTGAAGTCACCGCACCTTCCAAAGCAGCTCCTCTAACCGCAGCTTCTAACGGATTCACGCCTTTGTAAATCTCATCTTTCTTGCATATGTTCTTGAGAATGGTTCTTACTTTTGGGATGTAAGAACAGCCTCCAACCATTATCACATCGTCGATATCACCAATCTCGACTTTCGCATCTCGCAGGCACTGCACAACAAGTCTCTCACACTCCTCAAATACCTTCTGGTTCACTTCCTCAAACTCCACTCTATCAAGAACCTTGGAAATCTTGTTACCATTTCCCAAATCCACTTCAATCTGGACATTGTCTTCATCTGATAGCCTGTGAATAGCGTCCTGTGTCGCTACACGGAGCAACCCTGAAGCTTCTGCTTCTGGTGGCACGATATGGCGCATTGTGTTCTGCAAAATATCTTCTCCTCCAATGGGGTTTCCTGCCAAGGCTTTTATCTGTGAAACACCACCAGCAGTTGCCGTAACCGCAACATCGCAATAACCAGCACCCATATTGAATATAACTGCAAGCCTCTCACTTCCGCTTCCCATATTATCATGCGTAGTCATCTGCTGCTGTTGCGCATATAGCAACGCGACTGCAGTTGGTTCCGGCATCAAACGAAGAACATGAAGTCCAGCCATAGCACAAGCTCGTTCAATCCGTGTGAGCTGGAACCTAGAGAACGAAACTGGAACCGTGAGCACTACATTTCTGACAGGCCGTTTCAACTGAGCTTCAGCCATTAGACGTAACTCCACAAGGAATATCGCTAAAACTTCCTCTGGAGTTGTTGATCTCCAAGCATTGTTCACCAAAGCTGCAATAAAAGGTCTGACACCAATGTCAAGAGTTTGAACCAAGAAAGGAAGGTTCTTGCTGGCGTGAACCACAGGATCAGTGTCTACACGACCGATAAGTCGCTTCATGTTGAAGATAGCGGCTCCGGTTAGCATTTCCTGCTCATGTGCGAGCTGGTTGCTAACACCACCAGCAGGGACTTCGTCTTTAAAAGTGACGAATGATTTGATAAGTTTCTGGTTTCTTGTGTTCCTCAAGATGTGAACTTGAGAGCCGTTCCAAACAGCTATACTGCATTGTGAAGTACCAATATCGATTCCAACAGCGATTTCGGGTACTGAAGGAGATGATGATGATTTCTCCTCTCCAGCGTTTTCACTGTCTGATGCTACTGTGTATGCTTGTTCTGCCATTTCCTGCAATTCTTTTCACATTCAAGATTCAAGGTCTGTACATAGAAAATATGATATATGAAATCTAATACTGGTATATCGGCTTAAAAGATTCAAAATCAAAGATTTGTCCTTTTGAACCAATGACTAGTGTTTTTTCATTTCATCACTCAACATTCAAAACATACCCAATTCAAACACAAACTGAAACTAATTCTCAAGTGTTTGTGGGATTATTGGGATCTTAATCTCATACGATTACACCCAGATACGATTCCGAAAGTAAACTGATAAACTTGGATCAAAGTATAATCGCAATTTCGATAAGTATGAGAACTAAGCTTAAAACCCAGATGGGAATAACACAGAATGAAAAACGGAAGAACAAACAAAGTGTTATGCATAAGAGGACTCAGAAACAACAAACCTGAGCAAAAGAGGGAACTATTATCGAAAGGGTTTGTTTGTAGCTGTAGCGGTAATAGAAGAAATAGGATTCCTGAGTCGAGAAAAAAAGAGAGAGAGTGACAAGAGAGGAGGAAGAAGAGAAGAAATAGAGAGAGTTTAGAAGGTGCGAGAGAGAAAGATGTAATTGTGCTTGCTCGTCTTCTAGAGTTTGCTAGAGAAACCTCGGCGCTTTTTAGAAAAAACAGGAGGGAGTTCTTTTTTTCTTTTTTTTTTTCTTTTTTTTCCTTGTTTCTCGCTAAATTAATTTGCCGACCCAAAACAAGAAAAAAGAGTATTAATCTAGTTTATTATTTTTCTAAAATGGGCCTGTTTCAGTTAAAACTATGTGGGTCGATTTTAAGAGAAAGCAGATGGGTCTGTATCAGATTATTAGCCCAACTCCGGATCATTAATTATGATTTTTGTTTTTTTCTTTTTTCTTTTTCTTTACATTATTGTTAATGTAATTAGTAAATCAATCAATAGTGTGTTCAATAATTATTAATTAGAATGATTATATCTAGTGGCAATGGAGAAGAAGATGTTACTTTTAAAAAATAGCAACGAAATTCTTTAACCGATTTTGCTTTTCATTTAATTGTTGAGAGATGAGGGATTTTTTTTCATTGCATTACTTTTTATGTATTTGATAATTTTAGATTAAATTTTAGTTTTGCTATACATACATTTGATAAATTAGACGTCCACGTAATAAATCAGACATCTATTTTTGATAAATTAAATGTTTACATAAACAAAATCAAAATGTTAAGGCAAAATCATGTTTTCTTGTAACAATTAGATAAATAGTGAAATACAAATTAATGAAAACAAAATACACTATTTGATAGAAATAAGTCACTTCTTCAATGTTTTAATTTTTTTTTCTGCAAATATTGGCATCTACTTAACTCATCCTAAGATAAATCGATTTATGAATTTTGTTCTTGCAAGACCCCAAATGAAGGGAACAAATATCATGATTTGGACAGAAATAGTTATTGTCATTCTTGTCTGGCTTCAATCGTTTGTTTAAATAATTGTATGGTAATTAATCAGATGAATAATGGAAACAAAAAATAATATTAGAATCATGTTGGAATTGTTCACACTAGAAGATGAAGTTGTCGAAAATGTCCAACCAATAACGCAACACATTGGTGACATCTCTTGATGGGGAAGTGGTGACGTTAGGGAGAGGTCCACAGACAGCAACTATCAATTAATATCAGGGAAAACTAGTACAGAAAAATGCAATAATGTTTGTGTCTTATAGAATGGTAACATATCTTTTCAACTTTCAAAGTAATCTTCAATCCCGTGTAAAGAATATAAGTATTACGAAACTGCTATTACTGAATTTTGACGCTATTCTGAAAAGTTCCAGTTAATTACAGAAAAACCAGTAAAAATTTACGGTATTGCTATTCAGGGTAAACAAATCTGCAAAAAACAAATCTGCCGCAAATTTGTTTTTCATCGCTGACTTGTTATAACAAATAACCACAGACTTGTTATAAACTAATCTGCGGTCAATTTGTTATTACTTGACCGCAGACTTGTTAAATATGCGGCATATTTGTAAATCTGCGGCAGACTTGTAAATATGCGACAGATCGATAAATCTGTGGCCACTATGATCTGTCGCAGACACCACAGATTTGTAAATCTACGGCCACATTGATCTGCCGCAGAAACTGCAGATTTAAAGAGATTGTCGCTGATTTGAAATCTGCAAAAATCTGCCGCCACATTGATCTGCCAATTTGTTTGGCTGGCACCGCAGATTTAAAAGTCTGTCGCAGACTTGTCTGGACTCGCAGACTTATTTTACTATTCACTCAGAAGATAATTACTAGAATGACTCAAAACGATGACAGATTTATCTTAGCGACGGTAGAGTTATTTTCTGCCACATACTTATTTGCGAAGGTCGCATATTTGTTCCACACGTGGCCGCATACTTAATTCTGACTAGACTAACGTTTTAAGTAGCCGCAGACTTATTACCCGTAGATTTGTTTACAGTCTTTTGGCCGCAGATTTATTTCCAGTAAAAATCTGCATACGTTTTTCTGTAATAAGATTGGAGAAGTGGACCATGGGTGGGAACAAGGTTCACTGGGATACCAGAAATGGATGAATCATATGTGAATCCATTGGGAATGGTCCAAGATGAAGTGAATCATATGTGAATCCATTGGGAATTCCTTGTATGTTCATCGTTAAGGTGATGAAAACATTGAATTTTTAACGAATGTATTATAACAGAAATTCATTCTAGTGAAAGTGGGCTTAATACTTTGGAACGATGATTCAATGATCCTTTTAAGTTTCTTTTGACTTTTACCAAGAAGTTGTATGTGATTTGTGAAAAGCTTGTGTTATAAGTGTAGCAAATGTCAACTGAAATTTCTAAGATTGCAGAATTATAAGATGAGTGCATAACCTGAAACTGTAACCGGATGGGCTCCACAAACGATTAGCTTTTCTATAACATGCATTGCAATCTTCCCACTACCACTCACGACACATCTGCAATAAAGAGTATATGGTTTCAATGTTGTGATATCGAAGAGACTTTTCATGTGCAAAGTCAACAAAGCTCCTCTTTCTCTATCTAGGCTTGTGGAATTCATGACGGGTAAGGTTCCATTTTGCTAAACTGGTATGAGCCTAAGTCTAGACGAATCTACTGAGAAGAGCTTGTTTTTCTCAGAGGACATGACAACAACAAACTCCAAGTCTCAAAGTTTTGGTTTTTCGTTGATTCTGTACGCTTGAAAGAACGAGTAGAACAAAAAAAAAGAGTTGTATAGACGTTCTATCTGAAAACTTGTCTGAAATCAAATCAATTGTGTCCATAATATTCTGATCTGAATCGTCTTCACTAAAATTTACAAAAATATGAAATCTGTATAACCATTCATGAACTCTAAAGCTATGGTACCACACTGTCATTCACTTAAAAATTCAACTCAACACAAATGGAGACAATATCATATTGTTTTAGAAATCATACAACCCCAAAATCATATATAGTTTTCTTTCACAACACAAGTAGAAGATTATATGAACAATATGAATATAGAAGCAACTTGGGTTTCAGAGCCCTGATTTAATGAGGTAGTCACCAAGCCTCTCCACGACCATATTGCATTGTCCAGGAGCCATTGGTTCTTCATAGATACTAAAGACCAAAGCTTGAGTGGTCTTCTTGATGGTAACACCACCAGCCCCCTACAATGGAAGCAAAAGCAACATCAGTTCACAAAAAATCAGTATCCCCTATGTTAGAATCACAAACAAATGTAGATTATATTGCTGAACTTTCGTAATTATTAAAATGGATAATAAGTAGAAATAGCTACCTCATATCTTTACAGTGGAAGAGTAAATGAGATCATCATAACAAGACAAAAACAACAGATTGTGATAAAAATGAAAAAAAAAAAAATGCACCTGAAATGTCATGTCCCGGGTACCTATATCAAACAAAAAAACAAAAACACAAGATCAAAAACAGTAAGTGAGCTTTTGGTTCGGTTCTTTGGAGCGACAACTTTTTCTTTTTCAAAGAAACAAATCTGCGATCATAACCAAAAAAATCTGCAGCATCAAAGAAATAAATCTGTAATAATAACCAAGAAACTCTGCAGTTACTTTTACAAACAAATCTGCGTGAACTAACAAACAAATCTGTGCCTTGTAAGAAATAAATCGGCGACAACAAATCTGTGGTTTAAGTAACAAATCTGCAGTTACTTTTACAAACAAATCTGCAACACCTAAGAAATAAATCTGTTGCTTTTAAGAAACAAATCGACAACAAAAAAACGGTTTTTATTGTGCATTAAGTGAGAGCATGAGAACTATGATAAGAGGAGAGCTTACCAGCTAGCCTTACCAGTAGTGATAAATATAAAAAATGCTTTGCCACTTGCATTCTCTAGATTATGATTCTTTCGAGGACAACCATATGCACATCAAAAACTGTTTAAATAGAATAGAAATCGTAGATTAGATGATTTACACACAGGAGAAACTTTTTCCAAGCTTGGAACATTCGTATGTGAATGGTACGACCTTGGAGTATCAGCTGCATTTTCATAGCCTGAGAGAAATGACGGCATTAATAACCAACAAGCATATCCTAAAATGGTATTACAATAACAGTTGATAGCATCGTATTTTACATGCTTTCTTGCATACATTTAACTTAGTTTTATATGTTTATAACCTGCATTTAGGATAGTTTTAGTGCATTTAAATTTGGTTATGTGTGTTATAGGTACTTGGATGAAATCGTGCACTTTCATAGCATTTTGGGACCTTAAGAAGCTATAGGGACCTTGGAGCTACTTGTTTGGACCAAGAACATCATGGAAAAATATCTCAAGAGCCTCATAAAGGAAACAGCGGTCGTAGCATCAACCAGGGGTGGTCGATGCCCTTCTCTGGGAATGCCATTGACAGACAGCGTCGACCAGGACAGGTCGATGCTTTGTCTCGGACATGAAGTGGAAGCCAAGACGAAGACAATCGATGCAAGAATCGACCGTGGCTGGTCGACGCCCGACCAGAAGAAGCCCAACGACCACGAGCATCGATTAGGGTCTGTCGATGCTGAGTCACTGTGCAGAAATAGAAACTTCGGTTAATGCAAACTTGCAAGATATGAAAGCTTAGGATCTCGAGTTATGACATTCCAAAACCTTCTAAGGACGCCCTACACTCCCCCAAGCCACCTAAACTCTATATAAACTCATGTATTCTCATTAGACACAAGTTTTTAGACTCTCTAGCCACATTTTGTCTCACCTTCAAATTATGTTCTTCTTTAGGTTTATTTCTGTCTTATGCTTTTATTTATGCTTTGATTTAGTTTTCTGTTCTTGCTTTTTAGTTTATTGTTTACTGTTTTATGAATCTAATCCTTGTCTTTGCCGTCACCCTCTGAAAGACAAGTAAGTAGATCTTTTAGACCACTAGAATGGTGGTCGATGATGGGATTGAAGATTTATGATTCAATATGTCTGATTGCTCTTGACCGATCTAACTACTCTAAATGCTAAGTCATGTCCTATGGGATGTGCTTAAGGTTATAACTAAATCAGTAGATGAGGTTATACGAGTAGAAGCTCTTACCACCACGAGAGTGGGTTAAAAATTCAGACTTGCATATTAGGGAGTATTACTTAGCATCAAGCTTGTTGTTTGATGGAGCACATTAATGCTTATCTAGCTGTGGCCAAAGTTAGATAATGATCTCAGGAATACATCATCACGAGAGTGGGATTGTATTCTAGAAATAGATCTGTCATTCACTCTTTGTCTTAGACACACTTCTAATGCAAGCTAAACACTTGGTTAATCGGTCGGATGTGTGACAACGGCAACTGATGTGTTATCACTCATAAGAGTAATCGATGATGGGATTGTGCGCAATGCGTGAAAGTCGCCACGAGAGTGGGTCAGGCACAGTGACTAGCATACCACGAGAGTGGACTCGTCTATAACAGAAAATCCCTAGATTGACAACACAAACTTAAAAGGTGAAGCATGAACCCTATAATCTGAAATCCCTGATAAATCGACTATCACTCAATTAATTGTAAATAATTAATTTAGTATTTTATTTATGTTATTTTATTTATGTTTATTTATTTATGCTATTTATATTTCTGTAATTTAATTTATGCAATTTACTTTCGATAATTTACTTTTCTACAATTTATATTTTCGCAATTTAATTTATGCAATTTACTTTTCAGCAATTTACATTTCCGCAATTTATATTTATGCACTTTAATTTCCGTAATTTAATTTTCGCAATTTATATTTCTGCAATTTACTTTTCTGCACTTTAATTTATGCAATTTACTTTATGCACTTTATTTTCAGTAATTTAATTTATGCAATTAAGTTTCAGTATTTTATTTTTTATGCAATTTAATTTATGTTATTTATTTTTAGTATTTTATTTATGCAATTTTAATTTATGTTATTTAAATTATGTTATTTATTTTACGCCTCATATAGCTTAGGACACAACCCCCTATTTTATTATTCCGCCTAGATTAGATATGCATTTGCATTCTCTATATAGTTATTATATTCTCTCTGTGGATCGATCTCGTATTACTACAATTGCATGACTGTGCACTTGCGGTCTTATGAGTTAAACTCTCGAGAACTCTTTAGTAGCGCTCGGGTGAAACCTGAGAGAGAATGCGTAACAAACCTTATGCCGCTGTCAACAGCTAAGAAGCAATAAACCTTTACCACACAAAGAGCGACTAGTAATCGTATCCTGTAAAATCTTAACACATTATCATATTGGTGCTAGCTAGCATTATAAAGCAAAAGCAAAGCCATTAATCAGTCACTTGATCTTGGAATACACTCTTGTCAGTATATAGCCTCTCTACCATATCCATCTCCAACATGTTTAAGCTAAAATCCAAAGAAACAAAGATTATTAAAAAAAACCTAAAAAAATCTCACCCTTGGGCGGAGGAGAATGAAAAGCCGAGTTGAGGGAGTCACCGTCCTGTTGCCACCTGCAACGACCTCCAAAGGTGAGCCATCAACAAGAATCCATCACCGCGAACTCACATATCAGCCGCAGATTCGAGTTGTTGACAAGAAGCCACCACCGCCGCAAAAGGGCCGTCGTCGAGAAGCCGCCACCACTCCGTGAATAATATCCACCATCACAATAGCTGAGATAAGCCACCACTGTTAGATGAAGGTCCCTCCGCCAACACCAAGCGAAACGAGGAGAGCCGCTGCCTCAACGGGAGAGAGATAACGAGAACACCACCAAAAATTCCGGCCACAGAGACAAAAACTGGAGAGACGCCGTTTTCAAGCGAGCTCAGACCGTGAACCATCTTCGATTTCTAAAACCGGGACCAGATGCGGCGAAAATCATCTCGAAACAAAGCCGAGAAAAGAGAAAAACTAAGAAAAAAGAGAGAGAGAGAGGGAGACCGGAGCCGGTGCTAGAGGAGCCACTTTACTCCGGTCTCAGATCAGAGAAGAAGGTGGTTGGCGGCTGGGAGTAGACTGAAAAGAAGACGAGAGAGTTTTTTTTAGGGGGAACGTTAATTATGCTCTTGATTCAACAAAATATCAAAATTGAAATGGTGGGAGATTGAAAAATATTCAATTTTTTTGTTTGAATGACATTTTTGTTATTCTTTCAAAAAACGTAGTTTATTTGACATATCTAAATTTTTTTAGCTAATTACTTAAAAACGAGGTAATCTAATAATAAAACCATAGTTTTGTGTTTTTTTAAGTAATTCTCTCTTAATATTATAAGTAAATATTTTACTAGTGCAATCAATCATTATTACCAGTAATGTCATATTTCGTATGTGTGAAAATTCACTATTCGTGATTTCTGCTTTTTAGTAGATTCATGGCTTGATTTTTTGTGTGTGTGTGTGTGGCCTTTATGTGTTTGTAATACTAATCGATACATGATATTGTTCCTAATCTCCAATCATCTAGCACTAGCATGTGCAACACGTACAACGAATCGAATTATATTCTATCAACGCGTACTAGCATACTATGACAATATATTTGTTTTTGTCTGAAAACACGTGTTTTGTGTGCAGAAACTTCATCCGATATTGAGTACAAAGTACAAATTATAGTAACGCGTATAGCCTAACTTTTATTGTGCTAACACTTTAACAATGAATTCTAGTTAGTTAAAATATTGTTAAATTTCTAGATAGTAGAATTTACTATTAACCGGCGCTTAGTCTAGTCTACCATTGATGAATAATATATATATATATATATTTTTTTTTTGATAAAATCTACCATGCATGAAGCTCCTTGCATACTGAAGAGTGAAGACATCTGATAAGTGAAATATAATGCGTTTGGGAGTTAGGCTCCTGCAACCCAAAAAAGTAAATCAAATTCATAGCGATTTGATACAAGATTATGATCTACCGATCAATTATCTCTGTTCATAGTCAGTTAATTGAAACATTTACAAAGACTTAACACGTAAGGTTCTGAAACTCTTGGAAATTAAGAAGTATTTTTACATTGTTTAATCAAAAGATAGAAAGCGATCGTTGCAACACAAATCATGATAGAATATGATCCGATTAACACAAAATCATATTATATAATGTAATGTATTTTCAAAGAAAATGTATAACCAGATAAAACAGACGAAAAGGATTTGAACCATGAGTCAGCAGTCAGTATCCATGATTAAAAAATAGAGCAAAACAAATAAATAAAAAAGACTTTGCTTCCTATAAATACCCTCAAACATCTACCTTTCTTCACGTCTCTTATTGTTGTTTGCTATTTTCCTCCAAATTTCCCAAATATTCTAAACATTATTTTCTTATACTTATTCTCTTGTAATGGATCTCTCTCCGATCAACTGCCTCATTTTCGGTAAACCATTTATAATACGTGATATCAAATTTTTAGAATGTATTTTACTAAGTTTGTTCTAATTGTTTTTGGTTTGTGTCTCTAATTGTGTGATCAGATTTGGATGACACATTATACCCTCTGAAAACTGGATTAGCGCCAGCTGTCAAGAAAAATATCGACGGTAACTAAACAAAAACAATTCTAATTAATGCTTTCTACGATTTTTTTATTTTTAATTATTTGATTATCTGGGCAGATTTTCTAGTGGAGAAATTCGGATTCCCTGAAAGTAAAGCTTCAAGTTTAAGAGTTGAACTCTTCAAAACTTATGGAAGTACTCTTGCTGGTCTCAGGGTAATTTCACTTCTCCATTTTTTCTAAAGAATTAATTTTTTTCTTTTTCTTCTTTTTAATTCTAAAGAAATAGTTCATTATATATATATATATATATATCATTGATTTCTAATTTATTTTCTTTGTTTCTTAAAAATTTTTAGGCGTTAGGTCATGATGTTCATCCTGATGAATATCACAGGTAATTTTCAACAACTATATAATATTTTGATCTCAGGGAAACAATTTATTTCTTAAGCTTTTTTTCTCTTGCATAATTTGTTTTGTAGTTTCGTGCACGGAAGATTACCGTATGGTTCGATCGAACCAAACAATAAGCTACGTAATCTTCTGAACAAAATCAAGCAGAGAAAAATTGTAAGTTTAATCTTTATTTATGTAGCATGAATTATTATTTATTGTTTGCCAAAGTGAATAAATGATCATTTTTTTTGTTATTGGGTTTATTAGATTTTTACGAATTCGGACAGGAATCATGCGGTGACGGTTCTGAAGAAACTGGGTTTAGAAGATTGTTTCGAAGAGATGATTTGTTTCGAGACAATGAACCCGAATTTATTCGGATCAACAACCCGACCCGATGAACACCCCGTTGTTCTGAAGCCTTCGTTGGCCGCAATGGATATTTGCATTCGTGTAGCCAACGTTGACCCTCGCCGAACGGTAATAATTCTTATTATTTTATATTTCTATTATTTTCCTTTGGTAAATCCTAAGCTCCACACGTATCATTATTTAAACTATTTTTATATATATTTCAAAATAGGTGTTTTTGGATGATAATATCCACAATATTACTGCGGGTAAATCTGTCGGGCTTCGCACAATCCTGGTAATTTTTTAATTCCATTTCACATCTTTTTACGACATTTCTATGTGAGAATTCAATTTTTTAAAAAATTTGGTTAAAAAAAAAGGTGGGGAGAGCAGAAAAGACGAAAGATGCTGATTATGCGGTGGAGACTGTACCTGAGATAGCTACGGAGGTGCCGGAGATTTGGACGACGGCAACGGCTACGGGCGGATTTGACGTCGGCGGTGAGAGGATCAGACGGAGCAAGAGTGAGCTGGAGGGTATGGCTTCAATTACAGCCGTCGGTGCGTGACGTGATGGAGTGAGTGAATCGTGGCCGTTGGATCTTTGAACGTTTAGTGGTTGGGTTTGTACAGATGGCGTTAAAATGTTGATAATGCATGTGAATAAAATAATAGTGGTGATGGAGAGAATATCCATCCCATGTGGACACCAATTGTGAATACGCAATGAAATATTATCATGTATGATGACAATGATTTCAATATGTGTACATTTAAGTTTTAGCCGAATTAAAAAAACGGTCTAGCCGAATACTTAGTATGTGGCATTAGTTTCTCTACCAATACGAAATTTTAGTTTCGGTCTAATTTTATACGAATTTATGAATTTACGTCCAACACTATCACATATTTCTAATTGGATAGATGTAAGTTTAATTAATAATTCGCGATTTAATAAATTTCTAAAATCGCGGTTTAAAATCCGGTTTAGTAACTGGATTACTAAAACCAAACCATAATTGAGATATATTTTTTAACCCAAACCAAAATTGATTTACTACTAAAAAAAAACTAATAAAATATGAAAAAACCGAATTCACGTGCAAGTGGTAGGATTTGTAATTTTGTACGTTTTATTATGTCTCCCACTACGCAAATGGGATAAGTTTGTAAGTTTTATTATGTCCCCACTACCCTATGAAGTTGAGGAGTTTAAGAAGGTGGAAATCCATTATCAGTAGATATTTCGCTATCATCTTGTAGTTTTAGATAAAAAGTGTCACAGACTCACAGGCTCGCTTGTGCTTGTCACAGATATCTTAAGTATATAGTCTTGTTTCAAATATCAGTAAGTTGTTGGACTTTGTTCTTGCAGGTGTATATCGATGAATTCACATTTCATATTTAATATGCTTCAGCTTAGTTGCTGACATTTCTTCTTCATGCCACAACCCATGTCATGTAATGATGTAATTTATAATAACTTGGCAGGCTTTTGAGCCCCCTTTAGACTTGAGTAAACACATGTGCGAGCCAATAACTGGAGCACTGTCTATCGAGGTCAGATTAAGACATGGAAATTTTTCTTAATCAAGTTTTATTCTTAATTTAGTGTCTTCTGTGATGTATCTCTAAATTTAATTGAGTCAGTTTCTTGCTTGTTTTTTTTTTTTTTTAATCAGTACACAAGTGCCTGATGAGTGGACAATATACACCTGGATACACCAACTGCAATTCGCTCCCGGAAGATGATCAACTACGTCCTATTTCTATTTCTGATATTCATCCTGCAAGGTATGCGTTATCGAACCGCAGAGAGAACCGGCCTCTGGTATAAAGACTTATCTGTTTTTCTGTAAAACATAAGAGAACTCAATCGAAAGGGATTAAGCAATTTGTATTGGTAAAAAGTTTATGTAAACTTATTATGTGAGCAGTGCAGGAGTAAACAGAAGGTTTCTCTATGTGTCGTGGCGATATTTGTTGAAGTATTCAATGAATCAAGTCAAGCAGGTATGAAACAGTGACTACTTGCTTTTGATTAAGCCAATATGCTATATTGTGCATTCCAAATACGCTCTGTTCTCTGTTGATGGATGAAAAAACCTTTGTACTCTGACTTCTTCGTTATCCTTTTGCCAGCCTTTGGCTAGACCACTCACTAGAACACTCAGTGACATTGTTAAGTGTTACAACTCATTTTTATTTATTTATGTTAAGACCGATATTTAAAGCTAAACGAAACCTATGACCTCTCCCTACACTTTGTGAGGCTTAGTACTTGTGAGTGTTTGTTTCGGAAACACTTACCAATGTGTTTGAATACAGAGCATAAAATAATGTAAAGACTCGGAGAATTTTGAGTTCAGGTTCCAATGTGAGACCCTACATAATCCACAAAAATATATTAATGTCGAAAGCAATTCAATTTGGAAGATAATATTTATTTTAATTTGAGTTAGATTAACTTGATTATAATATTTTTTAAAGCACATCAATAATAATCAAGTTCATAACAGTTTCTGAAGCTAATCAATTTTGTTTCTTCTAGAAATCAATTTCAAAAACAGAAACAATTTTAGAGTATGGATTATCTCTCCAATGTACGTTTAAAATTTTCTATTACTACACAAATGGGCTAATCTAGGCCCATTAAGGAACATGAGGCACAATTAAAAAGAAATCGTTTCCTCGTATAAGACGACGGCGACCAAACTCCAAAACAAAGAAGGGAGCCACCATGATTTCATCGTCGGAGACGGCACCGGCACCGGCACCGGAAATAGTGACAGCTATGGCAACGGAAACGGAGACGCCGAGGGAAGTGGATGATGAAGAGGAGGAGAAAATACGCCGTCAGAAAAAGCTTGAAGAAGCTCTCGAAGCCAAATCTCTTCGCCGCATTATCAGTGCTTACCTCAAGTATATATATATTTTTTTCTCAGCCTTATTCGGCTTTTATATCGTTTCATACGTATAACCTAAAATGGCAATATGTTCAAGGAGAATTGTCTGATTGATTGGAATTTCGAATCACAGTTCTGGATTGGTACTGTGTTCTTTTAGTTTTTTTTTTAGGGTTTAGTAGTGGATAAGTTACGGGAACTTGATTTTGGTTGGATGTTCATGCATATGACTGAGAATACGTGTACTTTGATTTCTATTTCTAGGAATACTTTTATTTTTTTACTTCTCTAGTGTAAGCTTCACACTTAAGTTGAATGCTCAAGGTCATTACTTTTGATTTTCTTACATTCTTTGTATTTGTTATTGGTTACATAATCCGAGATTTGCTGATTAAATTTTGAATTTCATTTCATTTGAAGCCTCCTGTAGAAGGTGGACTTTAAATGTTAGTTTTCTTCTGGGGTCATCCTTGGTTGAATTGTGCGTTTTGTAATTGTAGGCGGTCTAGTAATATTTTTTTAAAAGGTGATTTAGGTTAAAAGGTTCTGCATCATTGACTTTCCTTGTGTTTGGAAATTTTTACAGTTATCCAGAGGCTGCAGAAGAGGATTTGAAAAGATGGGAAAGATCATATCGGAAGCTGTCTCCTGCACACAAGGTAATTTCTGTTGCCTGGTTTCTAGCCTTGAGAAATGTGATATGATTATTAGAGAGGATAGTAGCATGTTCTACTGAAAATGTCTTTAAATGTGGTTTCCCATAGTTGCGTCTAGAGAAAAATGAAAGTTCTTCTTGCTGTTCAGTTTATTATTTATTATTTGTTATTTGTTGTGTTACCAATTGATATTATGTTAATGTTTTATTGCTGTTGCATAATTTAGAATTTGAAATGCTTACGATGCATAGTGGTTAAGAGATCACCAAATGATTTCAAGTCAAGTTGATATTTTGTCTGCTTATAGTTATAATAGAACTAACGATTTTCAGTGATGCCTTTTTTCCCCTTGTCCAGGCATTGGTACCCCATTACCCTATGAAGTTTCAGAGATTAAGAAGGTGAAATCTGGAATCAGTAGATGTTTCAGTATCATCTTGTGGTCTAAATAAATTTCACAGGCTCACTTGGATGATATTCAAAAAAAAAATTCTGTTATAGTTGCTTCAACTTCGCATATGATTAGTTGCTTCGTTGTTATTACTTTGGATTATGGAAGATTCCTCATGCTGCTAAACGTTTTCATTAACTTTTGTAGTTAAAAGTGATATTTTTTGTCAGTTGTCACAATATTGATATGCCCTGGAGAAATTGAGGTTAGGGACAGTCTAAACGTGTAACAAGCAGGTCTCTGGTGTTGGCACTATTGCATTTTCATCCTACTAAATATCTGACCTCTCAGAGATGATTTGCGTAAATGGGTTGCATGTATAAAGTAGCATAACATATTTGTAAACTCTGTTTTTATATATATCTACTACTTTCTGAAAAAGTAAAACCTGCCGATCGCTACTATTTACAAAATGGACTAGTTAAGTATTTGATTTCCTAAATCTTGTAAGTTTTATTTCTTGTTCACGTGTCATTTTTATGATATCCATGGTTCTTATAATTCTTCTTTCTCATGCTTGCACACTAAACTCGATAGTATGCCAGATTGAACTTGACTTATTTGTATCTGTCTGTGCTTGTCCCAGATATCATAAACATAGTCTTCTTTGAAATGTTAGTAAGTTGTTGGACTTTGTTGTTGCAGGTGTATATCGACAAATTCATTTTTCATATTTAATATGCTTCAGGTCAGTTGCACACATTTCTTCTTCTAATTCCCGTGGTGTTTCAATTACTTCGTGCTACTTATTTGGTTATATGATTTATAATTTTTAACTTGAAATGCTTGATATGCTACAATTCATGTCATGTAATAATGTAATTCACAATTACTTGGCAGGCTTTTGAGCCCCCTATAGACTTGAGTCAGGAACTTGATGGTTATGAAGACTCAAATTTTGAATGTGCTCCACATGAGAAATACACACTAGATGAAAGGCACGACTCTTCTAGTCAGCCGGCCTTGACCAATAGTTGTACATATCAGGAAGAAAGCAAACACATTCGTGAGCCAGTAGCAGGAGTGTCTACGGAGGTCAGATCAAGACATTGGAACTTTATTCTTTTCATTTAGAATCTTTAATTTATTTGTATAAATGCAGGAGCTTCAAAGGAAGGAAGCTCATGATCATTCTCCCAAGGATCACTATGCAGACACAAAAATCAATAATAAGACATGGGAATGTGATGGAGGCCAGTTAAATCATGACCATGACAGTGTAATGCGAACTCATATACTCTTATACCTCAGTTCCTTCCAGAAAACGTGTTGACGATTGTTAGCAATTCGCAGATTCTTTAGTTATTGTATCAGTTATATAAGATCTTTGGTGGATCATATGAATATTTTGCTGGTATTCTAGATCATATGAATTTTACCTGGTAGTCTATATTCAGAAAGCGTTCTACTGTCAAGCATAGGCTTTGTTGTGTATATGTTTGGATCATATTTTATGACTTTAAAATTGGCATAATTCATCTGTTTTTTTCTAATTCTAATGTTCCTCTTTTCTTTCTTAGGTATCATTTTCATCCCATGATTGGTTGAATTCATCGATACAGACACATGTTCCTCTAGTTGATGTAGATAAGGTATGCTTTTTCATTTTTACTATGGCTGATGATATTCATTTTTCTCAGTCCTAGGTAGTCATAATTGTACCAGGAGCTCTGTTAGTGAGAGACAATATCGTAAGGCATCCTGTTAGAATCTATTCTCAATCTCTATTAGTTCCATTAGGCAGTTTGGAAAGTTATGGGGGTCGGTTTCCTCATGTAACTTTGCATGTGGAGATGAATCCTGTTGAGCTTAAGTACACCTTCTTACACGTTTGCATATGCACATGATAGACGTGACACGCACACCAGTACAATTGCATATGTTTGTTGCGATGTTGTGTGTATTTCTAACCAATCTATACTTTAAAATGTTCATGATTTTGTTGTATTCTAACACAGGTTCGTTGTATAATAAGGAATATAGTTCGAGACTGGGCAGCAGAGGTAGCCATACTTTTGTTTGTCATTTTCTTCTGACAATGATGTACTCAGATTCTTTCTTTAATTTTATATTAAGTTTTGTGGTATATTCTTTTTACTTACAGGGTCAGAGAGAACGAGATCAATGTTACAAGCCTATCCTTGAAGAGCTTGATTCCTTGTTTCCTGATCGTCAGAAGGAGAGGTACACCGTGTTACTGCTATTTGTTCCTGACTTTTGGGTCTCTGACATCTTATCAATGCATTCTGAGTTTGTGGAAAAAGTATTTGTCTATACTATTCAATATCCAAATCTGGTGGCTTGTTGTCTGATCCACGAAGTCCCATTATAGAGACTTAACTAAAGAGAGACGGACCAATTGAATAATTTGATTGAGCATTTTTAGTACCTATTGAATAATTTGATTGAACATTCATTCTGCTTACAAAGTTAACTGTATGATTTGCAGCACCCCTCCTGCCTGTTTAGTCCCTGGTGCTGGACTTGGACGTCTGGCCCTTGAAATTTCTTGTCTAGGTATGCAATGCAGAAGTCATTTTTTTTGTAGACTCGATGATAATAAGGAATATAACAATTCTGTACACTGGAGCAGGTTTCATAAGCCAAGGAAATGAATTTTCATACTACATGATGATATGCTCAAGTTTTATTCTGAATTAGTAAGAGTTTCTTACTCTCTCGAATACATTATCTTTTTTATATTCCTTATATTTTGCTTGTCCGTCTCAAAGAGCCTCTCTGTCCCCCTTTTCGAGGTTGAGATATTTGGTCATCCATGTTGTTTCAGAAAATAGAAATCAATTAATCCCCAATTCAATAATTTACATCTTTTATTTTTTCATATCAGCCAACCCCTAAATTTCAAACTGTTTTTCTAAATTGCTTTTGGAGAGTCCTCAATTTAGTTTCTTCTGTGATGTATCTCTAAATTTAGTTAAGGTAGTTTCTTACTTTTGGTCCAGTTTTGAGTTTTGCTAAGCTTGTTTTTTGTTTTCATCAGTACACAAGTCCCTGGTGAGTGGACAATATACCCCTGGATACACAGCAACTGCAATTCGCTCTCGGACAATGATCAACTACGCCCTATTGCTATTCCTGATATTCATCCCGCAAGGTATGCCTTATCGAACCACAGGAGAACTGGTCTATGGTTTTTGGAATATGTTGGTAGTTTTAGGTATAAAGACTTATCTGTTTTCCTTGTAAAACACAAGGGAACTCAATCGAAAGGGATTGAGCAACTTGTATTGGTGATTTCATGTCACTTTACTAAAAAGGTTTATGTAAACATTTTGTGAGCAGTGCAGGAATAACAGAAGGTTTCTCTATGTGTGGTGGTGATTTTGTTGAAGTGTACAATGAATCAAGTCATGCAGGTAAGAAACGGTGGCTACTTGCTTGTGTTTTAAGCCAATACACCATTCATTTGTTTAATTGTAACCGTTAATACTGAATTTCAGGAATGTGGGATGCAGTTGTTACTTGCTTTTTCATCGACACGGCTCATAACATCATCGAGTACATTGAAACCATATCCAAGATCTTAAAAGACGGAGGAGTAATTTCCCTATCATACTCTTTCCTTTACCATTGTCTTTTTAATTTCTTCTCCTTTGATCTTTTTTTTTTTTCTCCTGACATATCTAAATTAATTTTCCATCAGGTTTGGATAAATTTAGGACCACTGTTGTATCATTTTGCGGACACATATGGCCACGAAAATGTAAGCATTGGACTTGTCACACGATCTTGCCATAACTTTGATATCACAATATATTTCTTGTTTCTCCTTAGGAAATGTCAATCGAGCTAAGTTTGGAGGATGTAAAGAGGGTTGCTTCACATTATGGGTTCGAGATTGAGGTAATATACACTATGAAAATGGCATGTACCTATAATAAAACATCTCATGTTCTTCCACACTCAGTGCTTGTCCTAAAATTTGCAGAAAGAAAGAACAATTGAAACAACTTACACTACAAATCCCAGGGCTATGATGCAGGTCAGATTTTTCATGTCCCTCTGGATTTGATTATCTTTAATCTCTAAGATCGATTTCATCATCTGTTTCTATATTTGGGTGGTTGATTTCGGATCGAAAGGTGATGTTGTGTGTGTATGTGTGTTACAGAACCGATACTATACTGCCTTCTGGACAATGAGGAAGAAATGTGCAATAGCAACTTAACCAAATTCATTCTGGACTATTTGTTACATCTGGATTTCTTTTGTTTTTCTTTGATGAATTAGCGGTCCAATCTAAATACTCACTATTTGTTTTGTTGTTATACTAAACTAATAAACTATGTTCTCGATTGATGAATAAAAAAAACCTTCGTACTCAACTTATCGTTATCCGTTTGCCAGCCTTTAGACTCACTTACTTATGATCTCCGTCTCTTAACATGATTTGGAGGTTCAGATCCTGCAATGGCAGGGACTAGCTTAACAAAATCGAATAAAGAGATTCACTTCTGAGATTTAGTATATACGAATGTATGTTTCGAAAACTCTCACCAATGTTTCTCTCAAATGGTGATCTCTCGAGTGTTAGAAAACAAAACAAAAATTGGTAAAGACCAGGTGATTGAGAATGAGACATTTACATATTAAGGGTAGGAACCTGAATCTTATTATATATAAATTTTAAACATTACACATACCCTCTCTTCTCAAAAAAACAGGTCTCTTTCTTAAACCGGTCTTAATAACCTGAAAAACCGGTCTTAACTAGGTTCCTCCGTTTTCTTAATATCCTGATTCCTGAAAAATCGGTCTCTTTTCTTATTTAAACCTATCTCTTTCTCAATTACCCAATAAGAATAGGAACCTGAATATTATTATATAAGATCATTACACATACCCTCTCTCTTTTATCTTTCAATTCTCGCTCTTGAGCTTCGTTCCTTGCGTACAAAGGCAACATTTTACTCTCTAGCTAGAACTCGAATTCCTTGTAGGTTTCCTTTTTGGTTCAATTTCTTCAAGAGATTTGATCACAATGGTGACACCTGATGATCTTATTGTTTCACTGATGAGTAATATTTTGGAGAAGATGTTACGAGAAATTGTCGAAGAGAGGTTAGAGAGCATGATGAATGTCTACCTTACGGAATCACAAACGAATCCTGAAAAACGCCAAGCTGTTGAACCTAGTGTTTACTCGGGGCTGAGTAAATTCTGGGAGCTTCCGGATGATATTGCAGTGGCCAACTTAGAAAAGGGAGATGCGAGACTTTTTGGGGATTGGGTACCAAGGAAGAAGAGAAGTCTTGGTCACCGATCATCTTCTTCTCGCACGATGACAACACCATGGATGCGTGTGATCGAACAACAAATATCAATTACTTCCGTGGAACCAGTACTGCAAAACCCTAATCCGGATTCAGAATCTTCCCAGTCATCTTGTGTCATTCGGTCTAACAAACGTCGTTCCATTAACGTGGAAAAAGAGTACGGTACTGACGAAGACAAAAGCTTTAAACTGTTGTGTGCTGCTGCGGCCGACATGTTGTTAGAGTACGAGGCTAAGAAAGAAAAATCGGAAAAGGAGGAACCTAGGGTTTACTCAGGCCAGATTAATATGTTGGAGATGATGCACGAAGATATCGGAGAGAGGCTTGAGAGCCTCTTAGAACATAGATCAATTACTTCCGAGGAACCAGTACTGCAAAACCCTAATCCGGATTCAGAATCTTCCCAGTCATCTTGTGTCATTCAATCTAAGAAACGTCGTTCCAATAACGTGGAAGAGAGACGTCTCAAGAAACGCAAAATCGTTCGTTGTTTAGAGGTGGAACCCATACAAACGAGACCACCGGAGTGGCTTTTGAACGTGATGAGGAGAGAAGAGAACGGCTACAATCCGACGCTGATCTCAACGAGGAAACTGTTTAAGACTGATCTCCACATAGAGCAAGCACGCCTCTCAGTCCCTTTTAACCAAGTGAAAAATCCGGACTTTTTGACAGAGGAGGAGACACTATTCATAAATCAAAATGCGATGAAGCTTCGTAAAGAAGGTGTGAGTGTGGATTTGGTGGATCCTCAGCTGAATAAGCATGTCCTTGATTTGAGGAAGTGGAAGATGAGTGGAAACTGGTATTATGTCTTTGTTAAAGGTTGGAACGATGTGGTTGCTGCTAACAGGTTTAAGGTAGACGACGTCTTTCCTCTCTGGTCTTTCCGATCTGGAAGAGGAAAACTTTGTTTTGCTCTCGTCCCTTCTCAGGCGAAAAATTCCAGCCATGGCGGCGGCTCTACTTCGGGAGAATCTGGCCGCGGAAACTCTCTTACTGGCGGTGATGGCGCTTCTACTTCCGGTGAATCTGGTCAGGTACCATTACCCGTTCCTCCTTCGCCTCTGGCAAGAGATTCTAGCCACTCTGGCCAAGGATGTTCAGGAGAAAGTAGCTCTCGTTCTTCCTAATCATATTCTGCTTATTGCTTAAGCCACAAGTAAAAAGGATTTTAGTTTTCAGGCAATTCTTGCTTGGTTTTCTTTCTTTTTTTTCTTCAGTAGAGTGACATAGTGAGATTTTGTCCCAAATAACTTAATGGTTTAGAATTCAAGCTTATGGAAATTAGTTTGGTAGTATGTTTTTTTTTTAGATATATATATATTGTCTAAATATTATTATTTTAGCTTTGAATTGATGTTGTTTAAATATGGCTTTGTTTCCTTGCGCCACCACGGGTAGAAGGTATTTGTAAACATCTTTGCTGACATTTTCAAGCTCTTACTCTTAAAAGAAACATGCCACTTTCTCAATTTTGTTGGCCCAAAAATATGCTACTCACCAAATTACACTATAAATAATCCCACACAAATTCCATTCTAATACACAATCCGTCTTAAAATGCCGTAGTGCAGTATTTTTGAAGGACCGTTTAGATCAAAATAACGAGGTTTGAGGAAAGGAAAAGGAGAAAAAACTAAAACAGGTTGGCTAGTTTAATTTCGATCAAACTATAACATCTATACTGCAATAGTTGTTCCCTCAAGATCATCTATTCACTTGTGCTTTAGGCTCTATGAGCTATGTGAAAGTGAACTTGTGAAGTAATCCATGATTCTTATTTTCTCACCAAGTCTCATTTTTCCTTCATTTTGAGATTCCTAACAAAAATAACGCTATTGATTCGCATTTTTCTTGTATAGATTCATTAATTACCGGAAGGGCTTGCGTGAGAGCTTCCAGTCTCGGATGAATTTGAGAAAGAAAGAGCTCCTAAAAAGACAGTTGTTAGCTCTTAATGCTATTTAAAGAAGAATAGCAATTCTTAATCATCCAAGTGTTTGTAACTCTGTACTAAAACGAGTATGGGATTTGAACATTTTGGAGGGTCCCTTCACTAATATCTGGTTACCAAATAGACAATCATGGTTTTATTATCTGGAGTAAATGGGGATCATCATCATCATCATATACGGTTACGTGATCTTTAAATGTTGTTTCCTGAATTTATTATAGACGTAATGCTTTCAGATATGACGTAATCCTTTGGTCAAACTTGTGCATTGAGATTGTCGTTTAACCATAGCTTTTGGGTAAATTGGGAAAAAGAGTATATTGACTTGGCTTTCTTAATACAATCTTTTGCATAGCGCGTTATATCATCTTCTTTTTATTTTTCTAGGTGCAATTATACTCTTATCTACCTAAAACAAATACGTGACGAAAATAAATTGCGTTTAGTAAATTGAGAACTACATTGGTCGGTTCACCAAATAACCAAACTTCTCTACGTAGCTCTTCTTAACGTATCTGGAATTAGATTAGATACACTAATTTAATCACAACTTGCGATTACATTCTCACCTGATCTGAATCCAATACTTAATTTCCTTTATAAGAAAGAAAAATTCCATGTGTCCTCTCGAAAATAAAGTTTTCCGATATCATATTTTATGTATATTCTTAACGGAAAGGAAAATAGTTAGTTGTAAATCTCAAAAGAAACTATTCTCAGAATAATATGTAGTATTCTGTTTTACATTTTTAAGTTGTTTATTAGTCAACATTGTGAGGTTTAGTTGTACTATTCTCTCTTTTTCTTAACATGTAAATATTCCCATAGAGAAAGAACTAACTTTTTGCTTTGAGAAAGAAAATAAACTCTTTATTAAACAAGAAAGGAATAAAGCCATGCTAAATTCATCATTTTGGTTAAAGTAAAATATATGATTATATCAATATATAGTTTCTTGAGTAATAAACTTCTCCAATAGTATGATCCTAAGTTCCATATTTGGATTACGTATAGGGGCTTTTTGTTTGTTCTAAACTAAATAGTAGGCTCATACCCAAAAAAAAAACTATTTAGTAGGTCATTAATTAACAAATTAAAAGAGTTTCTTAATCACAAAGAAGTGGGGCAAAATAAATCACAAGGAAAGAACCAACTTGTATTGTCTTGTTTTTTTTGGCCCGAAAATTTAGTCATGTTTGTAATTAGTTGTCTTAGTCAAAATTTATAGGTAAAATATATATGTCATTTTCAAAAACTGTTGATGACCCGATGCCATATATGCAAAATTAAAGGCTTGCGTTCACTAAACATTACGGCGAAAATCTGAAGCTACCACGAAACCATCCAAATTTTGACACGTGAACATATTGCACTAATAAATTTTTCTTTTTGCCTTGACAACTATGCTGTCTTCATCACTTTCAACAAAACATTCTTCGGCAGAAAAACCAACTCAAATCTAATTTTACAATTTTTTTTTTTATTTCATCACCAATTTTACAATTTCTAATAAGATATAAACACAAATAATGTGGGAAAAATAGTTTCAATATTGAATACTACAATCTCAATATAATTGATTAAGAATAAAATATATCTTCATAACTTCATATCGTTGTAGTATTATATATATATATTTTTTTGTTTACAATTAAATATAATAGTTTTAAAATAAAAAATAATTAGTTCTCTAAAATATTAAAATTAATTCCTAAAATCATCTAGTTAATCTTAAAAATATATAATTTGATTTACATTTAAAAAGGATGCTTCCTTTGCTTGCCGTTTTCGTGAGTCGTCGTTGGAATAAATTCTGGAGACTTAGCGATCAATGCTATCTGACCTCACGCGGTTCTACTAAACCGACCTTCTTGTCCTTCCCTTACCTATATATATACGTGACTATATCTTCATTTTCAATTATCAATCCATATTCGACAGACACCTCTTACATACATACAATTTTCCTCTAGCTAGCTTTTTAAAGAGAAACTACAATTTGTTCGAAGATGAGCCAATACAGCCAAAACCAATCAGCAGGTTTGTTTATACGTCTTCTTCTTCAGTTTTCTTACTAATTAAGAATCATGTGTTATCTTATCCATCAATCTCGCCATAATCATAATTTTTTTAGAGTTGTATGGTATAAAACTAATGTGAAATAATCATTTGTATAATTATAGGAGCTTATCCTACGCCGCCAGTGTCTACCGGTCCCTACGTGGCACCGCCACCTCTCGGTTACCCTACAAACGATACGAGTTATGCAACGGCGGCTCCGGTCGAGACAAAGTCCAAGGGTGATGGATTCTTCAAAGGCTGGTTAGTCTCTCTCCTTTGAAAAACTTTAATTTTTTTTTTTTTATAAGTTTAGTTAGTTATGTTATGGTGGCTTAACGTAACCGGCCCCGCTCGTTTGGTTAACTAACGAACCGGATCGGTTATTGTGATTTGAAACTTGAAAATATTGATAAATTTGTGCTCTTCTAATTATGCAGTCTTGCGGCCATGTGTTGCTGTTGTGTCCTCGACGCCTGCTTCTGAGTTCGGAGGAATTCGATGGTTTATTTGATATTCGTGCAAATTATTTATCATTGTATTTTGCTTTACCCAAATTATATTTTGGGATTTGATTAGCTTATCACATTTGGACTTCCTATTTGTTAATTCAATTCTGTATTACTCTTTGGTTTTGTATTGCGGAATTTATTATCTTAATATATCAAATTTTTCTTTTTACATATGCTAGATTACAACAATATGTTGACTTTATTTCCGGTTAGTCAACCTGAACTCGAAATCAATATAATAACACTGTTAAGCCAAATTTACAAACAATTAAAACTATTGAGGGTGAGATTGAAAAATCGATGCGTATAAATATATTCCGATAATAACACAAAAATCGAAGTGAGCGACAATGGTGAAATGTATGAAGCCAGGGAAAGCTGTGATCCTAGCTTAGGTTTAAGTCTGGGAAGAATAGATGGTTCTTCACCAAGCTTATATTTTGAATTCTAAAAATTTTATTTAAATTTTCAATTTGATGTTTAAAGTTTCAATCTTTCTTGAATTGTTTTCTGAGATTTTTGTGATTCTGGTTTAGCTTCCAGCTTATATTTTGATCTAAATTCAGTAATTGATAGTAATATTTATTCAATTTTGATGATTAAAGTTTCAATTTTTAGACATTTTTTTTTTTGCTTATCTTCTATGATTTGGTTATCTTCTGGTTAATGAAACACAAATTTATATTGAAATGAAGAATCAATGTAAGATGATACAACAAGAACCAAAAATTTCAAGGAGTTTTTGATCTTTTAGCGCATAACCATTGCCTTGATGTTTGGAGATCATCTTCTACGCTCATTGGGACATGCCATGTTCCATCTTCAGACTCCTGCATTATCCATCAATCATCATCATTATGCAAAATGCAGACGAAAACTTTGAGATAGAAACAGATATTTGAGTGTTGACCTGTATAACTATGGAGTATGGAGGGGGCATATGTAGTGTGAGTCCATCTTCTCTCGACACAGAGATCCTAACCTGCACCATTGAAACCAATAATACAATCAAAAGCTTTATATAAACACAAATGCATACATTACATAGACTCTTATATTATAGTACCTGATGCTTCTCTTTCCACCTTGGGAAGAAACTATTTCCCAGTAATTGGAAGAGATGGTCTCTCATCTCATCGTTTGTCACCAATAAACACTTGCAACTTACAGCAGCGTAAAGCCAATACCTGGAACAATTGATTTCACATAAGAAATGGTTTCGTCTTTTTGGATCATTCATGGTCAATCCAATGCACAAACTAATAAAAAAACACAAATGCAAATACCAATCATCATTTGAGCCAGGAGGAGTAGCGTAGAGAGCACCAGCGTTTTTCCATTTCTCTAGCAAGGCTCTGTTTTTAGGGTAAGTAGCTGGACCTCCATTTACACGACTCTTATGCAGGATCACAAGTGGTAACCTTTTCGACGGGCTTATTTGTTGACATCTTTGGACAGTATTGTTAAGCTAGTGGTGAGATATAGAGTCACATTAGTTAAACTAATCAAGCAATGATCTTGAGATTGACATTAGAACGAGAGAGTAAAAATCACCTGGAAGAAGCTGAAACTGCGCTGGTTGACTAAGCCCATGTTGGCTCCGTCAATGACTGCATCAAACGGTCCATGTCTTTCCAGCCATTCCTGCAAGCAAAAAACAAACCTTTTTCAGCTTTGCGTTTAGAAAGTCTTACTACAATCCTCAAGACAATAATTTTTACCTGAAATTGGTTGAAATTAGCTTTGACTTCTCTCTCGCAGGCCAATCGGGTCAACGATGCAGCAAAGTTTTCTCTCTCAACCGGATTGATATCAATACAAACAAGATTCTCTTTGCAACAATTACACACACCATTCTTATCCATATCTGTTCTTTTCACATTCCATTTGCCAGTCCCAAGCCATCCCTGTCCATGCCACCCACCACCACCACTCACAACCGCATCACTTATTTTCTTCACATCCCATTTCTTAACTCCAGCCTTTGCAGCTGCTTCAGATTTAAACCAGTCCTCAATCATATCAAAAGTCGAATTGGAAACCTGTCTCACCAAATCTCTCAACCGCTGCAACGTCTCATAGACCTTTTCTGCGTTCTTTGTATCCATACTAACTTTCAAAAGAGCAGCAAGCTCAGGCTCTTCAGGGACTACCTCTGATTCAATCATATGGGCATCGACTTCATAAGCTTTGTCTGCGTCACCCTTCCTACAGAAACCAAAAAGGGCTGGTCCATAGGATCTCAGCCGTGGTTGAATACCAAAGGCTTTCATCTGTTTCACCATATCGAAAGCCATTTCCGGGTCATCCTTTGCAACGGCGAGTCTAGCACCGTTTGTGAATGTAGCTTCATTGGGAACAACTTTGTCGACAATCATCTGCTTAAATATATCAAAACCCCTACTAAGTCCTGGATTTGGAGAAGACTCTGTTGCTGCTTCAGCCAAAGAGCATACATAAAGCAACACATTATAATGGTATTGGCTGAGCTGCACGCCATTTCGTCTTGCCTCATCATACAAGCGAAGAGCTTCCAAGACATCACCTTTCCTAGAGCACATATCTAGCTTTTGTTTCAGCACTGTTTCAGGAGACTGTTGAATAGCTTTCTTCTTCGCTTTCCTCGATAAGTTTTCAGAAGGCGAAGCTGCTGATTGTTTAGCAGCAGCGAGGGGAAGTGTGCATAGATGTCTGCTACGCTCAACAAGAAAAAGTCGTCTATCTCGGGTGCCTTTGACAATTAGGGAAGTATGGTAGCAACGAAATGGAGAAAATCTAGGATGGTGGAGATGAACAGATGGGACTTTGAGCATCATCGCAAATAAAGGACAACAAGCCCGAGAAAAGGAAGGAGAAAAACAAGTTACACGCAGCATTTCTTTGCTCTCAAGTAGTTGAAGAATTAATTTTCAGTCCAATTCATCTACAAGAGACAGTACAAAAATTATCAAGAATTAAAAACTGAGCTGTGTTCTTCACTTAGTCTAAGCATATAAAAGCTCTATACATTATCGAGAAAAAGCAATACATTCGTATCAAATCTTCAAAAACAACCAGTAACAGGAAATACAAAATTGAACACCTTTGGTATACGGCCAATTTACAATATATCCGAAATTTAGTCCAAGAAAAAAACTTAGAGAAGGGTTATGTAAGAATGTGAATTTTCAGTCTACAAAGGAGTGGAAATGTGAATAAACATCGAAATTGTTCATTGGGTAATATCGTCGAACAGGTTGAAGGCAACACATAAGAATTTTGAGAAAAAGAACTTACTTCGCGCCAGAGAGAAACTTTCCTTCTGGTGGAAAAATTGGAAAAGATAAAAAAGACGACTTTGGTCGACACAGCTTCTCCTTCAGGATTCACCATGGATTATCTCCAAGGTTAACAGATTGAGATATAAGAGTTAGCCATGGGATAGATTTTGGATGTTACTTCGTAACGACGTCGTTTATTAGCTACATAGGGTTTATTACCTTCCTTTGAAGCCCAATAACGGCCTAGATATTTACAATTTTGCACTAGGGCTTTAAAAGAAAACGTTAGGTTTTAAAAATTGGGAAACCCACACCGGGTCATGGTTCAAGCGGTCCAGTCCAGTTACAAGCATAAAGCTGGTCAAGGATTCAATGAATGAGGATGACAATGGAACAATGTGAATAGCTAGTATCTACAAGCTACAAGCACGAAACAGTGTGTGTATGTATGTCTATGTCATATCTACAGAAGCTTTGTGATGAATTTAGCAGCATTAGAGATCCTTCCACTAATGGTGTTGGTGATCAAAGAATGTGAATGTCAACAACTGCAAAAAGTAGCAGTCACCATTTTACAAGAGCTTGTAGTAGCAGTCAGAGTTCTATTGATCTCAACCACAAAGGCCTCGCAGACTCTTCCAGCTTCAATCCTTCTTTTTTGTTGCTTCTCTTGTACCTCATCTTCTGCCAGCACCAAAACAATCATTGTGCTAATAAACAGGACATTGATTCAGAGGTTATAAGAGACAAGTAAGTGAGCAGCTCATGCTATACATGTTCGAACACAATGATTGTCCCAAATGCATTTTTATCAGAAAGATTCCATTGAGTCTACATGAGATCGTTTGTTTAGATTCGAACCTTAGGACTGCCATCTTGTTTGATAGAGGAGACTGATTCACCCTTGTTTAGGATCTTATCACACCATTGATGCTTGATAACATTTAGCAGTTGCATCATCACCATCTTGAATTAGATTCTTGAATTACAGAGCATCTAAACTTTGATTCAGGAACTCATGGGAGAAATCAGACATGTTCAACCACCAAAAACGTCCCAAATGGATTTCCATCAGATAGATTCTTACAGGAGATTGTTTGTTTAGAATCCAACCTTAGAACTGTCATCTTGTTTGATATAGGAGACTGCTTCATCGTACTGTAGGACCTTCTTACACCACTGATCCAAATCACAGAACCTCAGATTCTGAAAGGAATAACAAAACTCGGATAATTAACATAGCAAGTTGAAAATGCTACAGAATCTTGTAACCTTATTAGCTTCAGAGCTTTCTGGATTCACAAGATCAGCGTCATTACGCCATTGATCCAATTCACTGAGTTCTTGAATCAATGTTTAGATGTTCTGTAAAACAAGAAGCTAACTCAAGATGGTTGTAATGGCAATATGTTATCAAGGATGGGGTCCGTGAATATCCTTACTGTTTGTGAATATTATGATCAGGTTTCTACCTATGTGTTGTTTTCATTTGCATTTTGCAGGCTGCGTGTTGTAACTCCACTGACTTCTCTCGGCTTATAGATTGTAGGATAATTCTCGAAGATAAGTTAGACTGGTTGGAACCACTAATGCTTTTACTTCAAAGTTCTTCTAATCTAAAAGTTCTCCTCATTCTCGAAGATCTAACAAAGCAGCTTACCTCTGAAGGGGAGAAATTACAGTCACAGGTAAAACCCTGAATCTAAACATGTTTTAATTACAATCTACAGTGCCACAGTTTTGTAGTCTATTATACAATCTTGAGAATGAGAATGTTAAACTTCCATTTTAACGAATGAAACGTTTAAGAGTATTTCAGGTAAGCGAATCCACAAGAGTATATAACAATCACTACAAGAATAATAGCAAAGAGCGACTTATTGTATAGTAGCGAAGAAGTCGCACTTCATACAAGTGCCACGAAATTGCGACTAAAATTAAAGGCGAAGTCGTCCATCGAGCGTCGCTAATATTCCTTAGTCGCAACTCCGTAATAAATAGGCGACTGTTTGAAGCCCGCATGTATTGGTCTCACAAGTGCGACGTCTTTGCTACAGTTAACTTTGCCGACTTATTAAAGACAAAATTTCGTAGTCGCAATTCAGAGGCAGATTTCGCGACGGCTATACGACGCATATTGTTAGTAGCATAATTGTGGCAAACCATGTGCTACTAGATTGCTACGCATATTTAAATGGTAGGATATAATTCACTTATATTTAAATTGTAGGATATTAAATCCGTGCCACATCGTTCAAGTTATACATATTTATTAAATTAATATTGCATAACTCCATAAGTTATTAAACATCCCATCTAAAGTTAAGAAATATGGCTTAAAAAACTTATCATAAAAACTGAAAACATATTTATAATGGGCTGACTCTTTATTCCCCTCAACATGAGTCCTCATGAGATCACTTTTAACTTTTGGCCTCTTCTGACTTCCCCAATTTACCATAAAATTCACTACACTACCCGAATTTTATAAACTCTGCGCAATTTTACCTAACGTGACCAAATTTCGGTTTAATTTAATTTAACCATGTTTTCTTAACTAATAACCATTTATACCGCTTTAAACCCTAATTTTAATCAAATCATACCCAAAAATCGATTCAACCCAATTTTTTCATCTTCTTCATCCAACATTCATAATTTCTAAAAATTTCTTGATTCATTTTGAGGTTGGATGTTGAATGTTGAAATTAATCTAAGAAATTTCAAAATTAATCAAGAAATTTCATTTTCTTCATCTTCTTACCTCAAAATTAATCAAGAAATTTCTTGAAATTATGAATATTGGATGAAGAAGATGAAAAAATTGGGTTGAATCGATTTTTGGGTATGATTTGATTAAAATTAGGGTTTAAATCGGTTTATATGGTTATTAATTAAGAAAAAACGGTTAAATTAAATTTAACCCTAGATTTGGTCACGTTAGGTGGAATTGCGTAGAATTTATAAAATTCGGGTAGTGTAGTGAATTTTATGGTAAATTGGGAAAGCATAGTGAAGAGGTCAAAAGTTGGGGGTGATCTGGTTGTGAGGACTCCTTAACATAGATTTTACTTATTGTTTACCCTATCTATGATGATACTGATTTCCTCCCTTAGATTTGCCCTTTTGGCATGCAGTTCCTCCATCTTTCTTGCACTCCACAATGTTATTTCCATGAGCATCCACCCTTGGCGAAACCATGTGATCATTTACTCCAAAAGCAACTTTCTCTGATCCTGTTTCACCATTTGATGGTATAGGAATTGATGGTATAGGAATATCTAGTCTCGTGGAATGCAATTTTCCTTGGTTGGATTGAACAAAGAGCTCTCCTCTTAAACCTAGATCCACCATGTATTGCAACAATTCATATGCTGATTTCAAATCCCCCAACCTCGGATAGGACCATATGAATTTTCTGAGAGAGAGTGTATTGAGATTATAGTGGTCGCATAGTGTCTCCACATATCATTGACAGCTGATAGATTGCGCTGAAAAACTGCAAGCTGAAAATAATACTAATCAGATAACAAAGAAAAGTAAGATCAACTATGCAGATCAATACAGTTGAAACCTCTATGTCAAGGAACAATATAAAGTCCTTAAACAATCTGCAAAGCTAAAACAGAAATGGGGACAATCACGAAAAGATAAGTCTTATCCATATCTCCTTTACTCCAAACTTAAAAGTTGGCATATGAACAACTCGTGAAACAAAAAAAGATAAAGGTCCTGAAATAAGTTATGTTCTTAACTAACCTTGAGAAGTGATGCATATGTTATTTCATTCTTCCCCACCCTCCGTTGATCCATCAATTCCAAACATTTACTAGCGTGATATCCACTACTCGTTTATGCACCAGGCTCCAAGAAAATAGTTATAGATGGGCAGAACCGGAGAGATACTATCATCTTCTCCGACAGCATGAATAAACTCTAATGCCTGAACAAATATGGGCAGAGAAATCAATAGATAAACGTGAGTTACTATATTATGTAAGGAAATACTAGATATTTGACTGGAATATTTGTATACCTTATCCAAGTGTCCCCCACTACGAAGGGCTTGTACTATGAACAACAAAGATCTGATGTCCAGACTGATTTCCGTCTCATACATTACACTGTAAGTCTCCATGACGAACTACAGGAAAAACTACAGGAACAAATTACTGCCTTGAGGTTAGAGACAACCAGAGTAATGTACTATGAGAAACTAATTACAGATATACATCTCAGCCCCATCAAAACTTCAGACATAGAGAACTCTGAAATTATGCAACATATTAAAAAACAGGTGCAAACAAAGTNTAATCATCCACCAAAGTACAAGCCTAAGGGCGACTTTTTCATATATCAACTTATCACAGGATCCGGTGATCGCGCACAATAATTTAGAATAACATGAAAATCATCAGCACTAAGTGAATAATTCCCCTGTATTAACTCTAAAAGCAGAGCTGAAGCTCCAGGCCTCTCTCCCGAACAGAAGCGCATCAACGGTCTGCACTTGTAAGATCTTCCTAGTTGACTCACCTTGGCATCGAATGAATTCATTACCTGCATATGGAATCATGCACTCTCAAGTCACAAAATCTCGTCTTTATTAATCCAAATAAGATCAAATAGATAGTGAGACAAACATACCATACTAAAAGGCTAAAATAAGACATACCCATCAATGTCGTGACACTACGAGAACAAGAACAACCACACCCATTATATATATAGTATATATAAGAGATGTAATACGAGTATGATATTTACCTACTTATTCGATATCACAAAGTCGATGTCGTCGACTATGCAGAGAACGAATATCTGATTTCTTCTCTCTAAGGAGGCGGAACGAATCACCGAGCACTTCTCTCTAAGGCGCCGAACGAATCGCCGACTACTTCGATCTAAGACGCCGAACAAAGGTTACGAATCGCCGTGTACTTCTCTCTAAGGCGGCGTAAAATTATTAGATCAGAGGCCCAGCAAATAAATGGAGAATACACATCGAATTAGGTTTATACCATTTATGTTACTGTATTGCGACGAATTTGCTGTGGAAGAAATCATCTATTAGAGATAAGTTCAGATCTTATAGAATAGAATCTTGTTGGTTCTTAGATAATGATAGATAATGATTTGTTCCTACAAAATAGGATCTGATAAACTCTTCTGTAACATATATAAGCATGTATCATCTCATGATTGGGGGACAAGAAATCATTCTCATTCTAAAACCTTTCATGGTATCATAGCAGGCTTTCTAACACCTGCAATAGCCTCTCGGCAATCAATTATTTCATTCTAAAAAAAAAAAAAAAAAAAAATTCTCTCGCCTCTCGGCTTTGTCAAATTTTTTCTTCTTCTCTTCAATTCTCTAAAACTTAAAATAATCAGATTTTGATTAATTGCCTCTAGGCTTTAATCATCAATTTCATCTCTCTCTTTCCTCTGTTTTGTAACGTCAAAAACAGAACATTATCATGGCTGCAATAGTGGCCACAAATCCCAAATATAAAACAATCTCTCCCTTTGATCTCACATCAGGGGACAATCCCGGTGCTGTTATCTCCCAGCCACTGCTCAATAGATTGAATTATGACGAGTGGGCTCTTAATTTTCGGATGGCTTTGAGCTCCCGTTAAAAGTTTGGTTTCCTTAATGGAGCCATTACGAAACCAGCGGAAAATTCTCCAGAGTATGAAGATTGGATCGCTAATAATCATCTAATTGTGGGTTGGATCAAACTCACCATTGAACCAAAGCTTCGTTCTTCCATCTCCACCCGTGAAGTCGCACGCGATTTATGGGAAATCATTCAAAAACGTTTCTCTGTCAAAAGTGGAGCCAGACTGCAACAGCTGCGAAATGCCTTAGCCTCCTGCAAACAAAACGGTGCCTCAATCGATGATTACTTTGGAAGGCTCACACGTCTGTGGGATGGTATCTCGGAGTGCATGTCTACAAAGCAATGTTCGTGTGGCAAGTGTACTTGTGATCTCAATTTAGCCAGAGACAAAGAACTTGAAGTTCTTAAAATTCATGATTTTTTATCTGGTTTGGATGACGTTCATGGAGCCATACGTTCCCAAATTTGTGCTATTACACCACTTCCAGACCTTGACAGCGTTTATCAAACCATTGTTCAAAACGAAACACTCAATGCTGGAACACCAAAAGAGGTGGAACTAATGAGCTTCGCTTCTCAACTTTCTCTTGCTGCACGACAACGTTCAGCACAACCAAAACAAGCAAATTCATCTCGTCCCAAAACAAATCGGGATCCCACAAGACAATGCACTGTTTGCGGCCGATCCGGACATGAAGCATCCTCGTGTTTCAAGGTCGTAGGATTTCCTGAATGGTGGGATCCGAATCGTAATAAGAACTCACGTGGTACTGGAAGGGGACGTGGTATCCCACATGCTAACGCCAGTCAAGTTGCCAATCCTGAAGCTAATCTCTCGACGTGTTCTCAGCCGCTCACCAATGAGGATAGAAAGGGTTTAAGCGGATTCACAGATGAGCAATGGCAAACTATTCAACGCGTTTTCGGTTCTACCAAAGATTGCTTGAGTGGTAAGGATAATTCAATCTGGATTCTAGACACCGGTGCAACTCATCATATGACAAGACGAGCAGATTTGTTACAGGATATCCATGATATACCACCTGTTTTTGTGAAGTTACCAGCGAGGGATGATGTCGTTTCTTCACAACAAGGGACATTTTTCATTTCACAAAATTTGTGTTTGAAAAACGTTTACTTGGTTCCTGGATTTCACACAAATCTAATCTCCCTTGGTCAACTTGTTACTGATCATTTTCTAGTCGTACAAATGACTGATAAATTATTGGTGTTACAGGACCGACATACGAGGATGCTGATTGGCGCGGGTGAACGAGAGAGAGAGGGGTTGTACAAATTCAGAGTGCTCGAGAATCTTGCTGCTAATAACATGACTGTACAACCGGAAATTGGTGTATGGCATAAACGCATGGGTCATGCTTCTTTTCGTGCTTTAGGCAAAATCTCCGGAGTCAATAATAAGTCTTATAATGACAATTGTACTGTTTGCCTACGAGCAAAACAAACAAGACAATGTTTTCCATCTTCTTCTAATAAAGCAAATGAGATTTTTGATCTGATCCACTGTGATTTATGGGGTCCATACCGTACTCCGGCGTTCTGCGGTTCGCAGTATTTCTTAACCATTGTGGACGATTGTTCTAGAGCCGTATGGATTTATTTGCTGCCTAATAAGTCGGTTGTTTCACTCCATCTTCGAAACTTCATGTCTATGATAGAGCGACAATTTAATAAAAAGATCAAGATCATACGGAGTGACAATGGGACAGAATTTATTTGTCTGGCTGCATATTTTCGCCAACAAGGCATAATACATGAGACTTCTTGCGTTCATACACCTCAACAGAACGGTCGAGTTGAACGGAAATATCGTCATATACTTGAGGTAGCTCGAGCTTTACGTTTTCAAGCTGATTTTCCGATTGAATTTTGGGGGGGGGGGAGTGTGTACTTTCTGCTGCATATCTTATTAATCGGACTCCTACTTCGATTTTACAAGATAAAACTCCATTTGAAATATTGTATGGTCATGCTCCGTCTTACAAACATCTGCGTACTCTTGGATGCCTTGCCTATGCTCACAATCTTCATAGTAAAGGTGATAAATTTGAGTCTCGCAGTCGCCGTTGTGTGTTTGTAGGATATCCTTATGGCAAAAAGGGTTGGCGCCTATTTGATCTCGATCAGAAGGTATTCTTCGTCTCTCGTGATGTGATTTTTCAGGAAGAGTCTTTTCCTTTTAAGATAGACTCGTCCCCTGCAATTACACCTTCGCTGATCACAGCTCCATCTACTTCTCAAGAAGAATACACATCACCAACAGATATCGTTGCTACTCCGTCTTCAGCGAATGATGTAGCCACAGTAACAATGGTTCCCTCTTCTATTGCTGTGACCGATTGTGTTGATGTTTCAGCTCAGACCATTACTCCTCCTTCGTCTTCTACAGAAATTATACCAACAGAAAAAAGAGTTACAAAACCACCTGGGTATTTACGCGATTACATTGTTGGTACAGCCTCCATCGCTCCTCTCTCTCTCACCATCATCCGTCCAAACACTTCTCTCAGGTACACCACATCCGGTTTCGGATTATTTAAACTCCACCAAGTTTTCTTCATCGTTTTGCAGTTATCTGGTGGCTCTTTCTACATACATTGAACCACGTTCATTTAAAGAAGCAATGCAACATGATGAATGGAAATCAGCGATGCAATCTGAGGTGGGTTCATTAGAAGGCAACAACACATGGGAACTTCAAGAACTACCACAAGGAAAGAAAGTTATTGGTTCTCAATGGGTTTTTCGAGTAAAGCTTCAAGCAGATGGCACACTTGAACACTATAAAGCTCGCTTAGTTGCTCTGGGAAATCACCAAGTTGCTGGGATTAATTACACAGAAACGTTTGCACCCGTCGCAGAGATGACAACCATTCGATTGATCTTGGATATTGCAGCTAAAAAGAATCATGAAGTACACCAAATGGATGTTCATAATGCTTTTCTTCATGGTGATCTTCATGAAGAAATATATATGAAACCTCCTCCAGGATTTTCTGCTCCAGGTGATAAACGAGTGTGTCGCTTACGCAAATCCATTTATGGGCTTAAACAATCTCCACGATGCTGGTTTGCCAAGTTAGCTGATGCTCTTCAACGATATGGTTTTAAACAAACAAGGTCTGATTACTCCCTTTTTGTCTTCAATCATGGCGGCATTCACATACACATTCTTGTTTATGTGGATGACTTCATAATCTCTGGCAACTCTTCCTCTGCAATTCAAGAATTCAAAGATTATTTATCTACTTGTTTTAAGATGAAAGATCATGGTACAACTAAGTATTTTCTTGGTTTGGAAATAGCTGGAGTTCTGAAGGTTTTTATATTTATCAACGCAAATTTGCAGCAGATATTGTTACAGAGGCGGGCTTATTGGGGTGTAAACCGGCTGGTTCTCCTATTGATCAGAATCATAAACTCTCGTTGGCTGAAGGTGCCGCTTTGCCGGATCCGGAGCCTTATCATCGGCTTGTGGGTCGACTTGTTTACTTAGCTTGATCCCGCCCTGATTTGTCCTATGCTATACATGTTTTGTCACAGTTTCTGAAGCAACCCCTCGAAGCACACTGGCATGCGGCTTTGAAAGTTGTTCGTTACTTAAAGGGCACTCTTGGCCAGGGCATTCTTCTCCGAGCTAATTCAACACTACAGCTCATCGGTTGGTGTGATTCCGACTGGGCTGGTTGCCCATTAACACGAAAATCTCTCACTGGTTGGCTAGTACAAATGGGTGACTCACCAATATCATGGAAAACAAAGAAGCAGAACACGGTCTCTCTATCCTCGGCTGAAGCAGAGTATCGTGCGATGAATGCAGCATGTCGTGAACTTCGCTGGCTCAAATCTTTGCTGTCCGAACTTGGCATTACACATGATTCGGCTATTCCACTCTATTGTGACAGTCAAGCAGCTCTTCATATTAGCGCCAATCCTGTCTTTCACGAACGGACGAAGCACATCGAAATTGACTGTCATTTTGTTCGTGATTGTATAGCTGATGGTTTGGTTCGAACATCTCATGTGTCTACAACGGAGCAGCTTGCAGACATTCTTACTAAGGCATTGGGAAAGAGGGAATTTTCAGCGTTTTTACTCAAGTTGGGCATTAAGAACTTACATGCTCCAACTGGAGGGGGTATTAGAGATAAGTTCAGATCTTATAGAATAGAATCTTGTTGGTTCTTAGATAATGATAGATAATGATTTGTTCCTACAAAATAGGATCTGATAAACTCTTATATAACATATATAAGCATGTATCATCTCATGATTGGGGGACAAGAAATCATTCTCATTCTAAAACCTTTCATCCTCGATTTCGGAAACTCTGAACCGCTGTAACCTGTTTTTTTCCAAAGAGCAGCGAAATGAAGATAAACCAATTTAGGTTTTATCAATGTCTGCGACAACGTTGTCACACAACAAATACATCTAGTGGTCGTCGCAATACAGTATCTTTTTTGCGTCTACTTTGCAACTCCGGTTACATATTGTGACTTCTTCGCCACGTTGGGTTACCCGTTGTAAATACATGACGTATTAATCGCAACTGAGTCGCGCCAGTGCGACTAATTGCCCACTTTCTGCTTTGCAAACTAAATTACGACTAAGCAGACTTCAAAAGTTAAGTCACAAAAACGTCGCATATATGTCGCTATTAAGCAGTAATAAAATGCGACTACTCATATAGTCACACGTATCCGTTGCTCTTTGCTATTATTCTTGTAGTGAATGGAACAATGTGAATAGCTAGTATCTACAAGCTACAAGCACGAAACAATGTGTGTATGTCTATGTCATATGTACAGAAGCTTTGTGATGATGAGCACAATGATTGTTTGTTGCGGTGCAGGCAGATGAGGTAGTACAAGAGGAGCAACAGAAAGAGTGTAAAGAAGGTGTGAAGGTGGATAGAGTCGGCGAGGCCTTTGTGGTTGAGATAAACTGTCCATGTGGAAGAAACTACCGAACTCTCTTCTCGGGCCGTGACTGCTACTACAAGCTCTTGTAGAATGGTGACTTTTTGCAGTTGTTGACATTCACATTCTTTGATCATCATCACCATTAGTTGAAGGATCTCTCATGCTCTGCATATTCATCACAAAGGGTTTATGTAGATAAAGACATACACACACTGTTTCATGCTTGTATAGATAATAGCTATACAGATTGTTCCATTGTCATATAGCTTACCTGAAATACTCTTAAACGTTTCATTCGTTAAAATGGAAGTTTGATTTCTTGTGTGTTTTGTTATCATTCTTAAAGACTTGGATGTTTTATGCTAAACAATGTTGTAAACACAGGACAGGACCGCTTGAACCATGACCCGGGCTGGGTTTGATCTAGACCAGTATGTTTGTAACCCAAAATAAAATTAGAAAGTAAAAATCCACGTGGGTGTATATATATTCTAAGTCAAACCATTAAGGATATGCATGTATCCTAATCAAAAATCTATCATTAACAACCCCACGCATGTATATATCCTAATAAAAAAAATCTATCATTAACAACCCCACGCATGTATATATCCTAATAAAAAAATCTATCATTAACAACCCCACGCAAGTATATATCCTAATCAAAAATCTATCATTAACAACCCCTTATATTAAGACCCTAAAGCTTAAAGGCTCGTCGTTTCAAGGAGAAAAAAGGAGAAAACCCTAAAGCTTAAAGGCTCGTCGTTTCAAGGATAAGAAGGGAGAAAAGATGTTGCGACAACTTTTGTTAACAGCCAGCTCAATGTATGTTGCGTATGCGGTATCGATACTGTTAAAACAAACATCCCGACGGTTTATGAAGAAAATAGCCAACAGTTGTCGGAAAATTGGAGGTGAAGACAGGATCAGTGCGTTGCCGGACGATTTGCTCGTGCGGATATTGATGTTTCTCCCAACAAAAGAAGTTGTGGCTACCATGATTTTGTCAAAACGGTGGCGGTATATTTGGAAGATGGTGCCAGAACTCATGTACCAAGAGATCAACGATCGTACTCACAAAGGATTTCTTGGCGGTTTACTTGGTCGTTTATTTGGCAAGCAAAGACGGTCTATTTGGCGGTTTCTTGACGAGTCGTTACAAGTCCACAAGGCACCTGTATTAGAAATCTTATATATAGAACTCGGTCCACAATGTCCGATTGATGTTGATGTGGTAAAGTGGATTGCAAATGCCATTGAGCGCAGGGTGCGCATGCTAACGTTCGTGCTCATGTGGTCCGCAAAGCCTACTAGCTTGCCAAAGAGCGTTTACACATGTGATACGCTTTACCAACTATGTCTTTCTAACAAGATTTTCGTGGATGTTCCTTCTCGGGCTTGCCTGCCATCCCTCCAACATCTTATCCTTTACTCTGTGGTGTATAAAGATGAAGATTCTCATATTAGATTTTTATCGAGTTGTCCTAATCTCAAAACTTTGGGCGTGGAACGACATCACCAAGACAACGTGACAAAGTTCAGTATAAAAGTGCCATCTTTGGAATGCTTATTTTATGACTACACAGAATTAGGAGTACCTAATGGTTCTTTGGTTATAGATTCTCCGGCTATAAAGAGATTCTACATCAGAGACTTTTCGGGAGATTCTTGCTCAATTGAGAACGAGCCTCGTTTTGATAAGGCAGGAATCCATGTAGTTTGTTACCCTGATAACAAGTTTATGAGATCTCTTTCCTCAATTATGTGTTTCGAATTACTTTTGGACGTTCCAACGGTATGTAGCGCTTTTTTCCTTACTGTTTATGAATATTATGGTCAGGTTTCTACTTATGTGTTGTTGTGTTCATTTGCAGGCTGCGTGTTGTAACTCCATTGACTTCTCTCGGCTTATAGATTGTAGGATAATTCTCTACGATAAGTTAGATTGGTTGGAACCACTAATGCTTTTACTTCAAAGTTCTTCTAATCTAAAAGTTCTCCTCATCCACCAGGTTTGTACTTTCGTTCGTGCCTGTCTCGATGGACTAATCAAAGGAAAAGTTGATGTGCTTAAATATTATATCCTTCAGGTAGTAGATGAAGATTGGTTCCCGCTTTCATGGAACCAACCGAGTTCTGTTCCCGGATGTTTGCCATCTCATCTTGAGATATTTGAGTGGAGAGAATATGGAGGGAGAAGCGAAGAGAAAGAAGTGGTAAGATTCATTTTTGCCAATTCTAAGTGTTTAAAGAGAGCTGGAATCGCTATGAAATCAACCCGCAAACTGAAAGATAAAAAGAAGATGATGAAAGAGTTAGAGTCTATGTCTAGAGTTTCGACATCATCCCAACTACTCTTCTCCACTCAATTAGGATATATGGATTATTTTTAATGAAATGGCCGACTAATCTATATCATGGATCATATGTGCCATTAGTCAATCTGTTATTTTCGTTTTTATGAACTTTTTGTTTTGAATTCCAAGGTCACGAAATCGTGGTTTCAATTCCATAGCTCCAAGATCCTCAAAATCAGATCAAAGTAAATAATAAATTTATCATGTGAAAAGATTCTAGCTAGGCATATAAATCCTCTATATATTATTTGGAGAGTACACTTATACAATTAACCTTACAAGATGTTAATATTTATATCACATTGCCAGAACAAATTATAACTTCTCATTAAAAATAGTTTAGTCATTAATCATTTTCTTATCACCAATAAAAATTATACTTTATTAATTAGGAACGATTATAAAGTATTAAATGCTTAAAATATCTAATTAAATATTTGTTAATATTCCAATCGATGCTATAGATTTGTTAATATTCTAATCGTGGAATATTCAAAACTGACCATAATCGGTGCTATAGATTTGTTAATATTTGTTAATATTCCAATCGGATATTGTGGTTAGTGATATTTGTTAATATTCCAAAAAAATCGGTATATGATTATTCCCTTACTCGACGATTTTTAAAAATTACATTATTTTAAACCAAAAATCAGTATAACACACTACAAGAAAATAATCGAGTTGCGACTGACGTATTAATCCCAAGTTAGTCGCACATTGCTTAGAATCGACGAATATGCGACTACAACAGTTAGTCGCAGATCGAGCGTCGCATATCGTCGGACATCGCTACGATTACAAATAAAGGTCGCCATATTGCGACTTCCTTGGGATTTTGTCGAGTGCAACTTTTTTGCGACCTATTGGCTACGTAAATTTGCGTCGCAAAGAAGTGGCTAAAGTCAGCGACTATTTCGAGACGAATTTTCCAAGTTGTTAATTCGTAGGAAATAAGTCACAATGTTAGGGACTATTTTGCGACTGCCTTGAGGGACCAATTGTCAAAATTGTGCGACTAACTTGAGACTACATAGTAGGGGACTAACCGGAAGTTGCTATTTTGTCGGGCAGAAGTCACTAATAGTAAGGACTAATTTGCGACTTTAGACACAAAATTGAGGGACTAATTTGCGACTTCCCTTGATAAAATTGGTTTTTTTTAATAAAAAAATTAAATGCTAATTTCAGAAATTCATAATGAAAGTAGGTAGTAAACATAACATTAATAAAGTCCAATTCTTAATCAACAAAAAAAAAAAAAATCCAAATCAAAATATAGCCCGGATTGAAGGGAAATGTATTCGGAAGAGATCGAGTTGGTGCTTAGGCCTGAGTACCTCCGGGTTGGTAAGGTTGTTCTTGGGGAGTATGAGATTGGTTCGCCACGGTTTGCTGAGAATTAGGAACACGGATTTGGATCCAGGTGTTGAAATTAAGTAATTTTAATCAACTAAGATAGACGAAACGTACCATTTCTCGATGAATACGCACATAAGACTTGTGCCCCGCTAAATCTTGCTTCATTGGTTTACCCATTCGTTTGCATTGGCAAGAGAATTAATTAAGCAGACTAAGACACAAACAAGAGAGAGAGGTCAGAGAAGAATGTGAGAGAGAGATCAGAAAAGAGTGAGAGAGAGAGAGACCATTTTCAAACTGAAGATAGGTGGGTTGCCATAGCTCTGTTTTATATACTCCAGGATACTTTCCATAGCCAATGGAGCAACAGCATACTTGTACAAACAAAAACAAAACAACTGTATCCTGATTGTTTATACATGGGTCGACACATGTACAAGTGTCGAAAGATGGATTGAGAACACTGTATAAGGAATATTATAGTTGTTTGTACATGCATACTTGTACATGTGTCGATAGATGGATTGAGAACACTTATGGGTTTGAAGACTTAACTGTATAAGGAATATTAAGAGTTTTGCATCTGAATTTGGTAGCCTTGAAACTCTTACATCGAAAGCTGCAAAAGCAAAAATATCAAAGCAGAGACTTTGTTTTGTTATTCAAAGGATAGAGTTTGATTCCTACATGTCATAGATACGCCCATATCTGAATAGAAATCCGGGTTTACTAAAAGAGAAGGTTTGAGTTTGATGTATGTGACCGAAGCCTCAAGGTAGTGAATTATTCCTATGAAGTCAGATGAGCTTTAAACTTGTTCTGATTCTTCCTTTAAGAAACTGGCAGTCTTGTTATAGGGCCACTGTGACATTGCACATTCATCTAATATGCACATCATTAGTTGTATCTATTTTTTACCCGGGTTGGTTAAGGGAGGTGGGAAAACCTCTCTTTACAATCATTATAAACCGTCTCCGTATATACAGATATAATAGTTAAGATATTCATTTCTTAAAACACTAGATATGGAACATTAGTTAGATAAAGAAAGAGATTAATTCATAACAAACAGAGTTAGATAGGAATGCACATTGTTACCCGGTTTGGGAAAGAGAGTTTGCTGCAGTATTGCCTGTATCTACAAGATTGGAACACGTAACAGCAGTTATCCGATGTCAAAACAGAAACTGAATATTAGATACAAATAGTTATACCAATATATTTCATTTTAGAAAACTATCAATTATAAGAAATGGGAAACGAAAAAACAAATAGAATTTCACAGAATGCTCTTGTTGGGAATTGGGCAAGGTAACAATTAAATTGCAAAAGAATCTGAAAACTTAAATGATTTAACTTACATATAGATAATCAAAAACGAAGTTACGTTTAAATTTTTTTTATGCTCTTAATGAAAGGAAACACTAGTACTGCCAACAGGTGCATGGAAGAACAAATGCAATTCAAGTTTCAGTGAAATTGAAAGAACAGGTCCATCTAAGAAGTTTATATCCTACAAGCAATGGAACCGGAACAAGTGGATATTATTCAAACATTTGTAAAGTATAAACATAATATCAGATTTAAGATGGGTGAAATTGTGGTGTATAAACAATAATCCATAGAGTGAAGGACAGAAAAAGCTTTAAACTCTTTTAAGCAAGCCGAGTTTGTCAGTAGAGAGACTAGTATTGAGAAGACAAACGCCTATGTGAAGAGCACAATCATGGCTAACAACAAACTTAGGATATGTCTGAAAATATGAAGCAGTCTACAACTTTCGTAGCCAAAAATAAAGGACAGCGAACGATAGAGAAAAATAGGTTGAAATACCTTGCTGAAATTGCCGGAAATAACGCTCTTAATCCAATCTGAAATTCTAAAACACATTCCTTTCATGTTCTACTCTAACAATTTCTCTATCTGAAACATAAATTGGAGCATAAATTGAAGCAGACATTGAAGCAGAAATTTGACAGGAAAACCTCGTTTTGAAAAATCGGAGGGCTCGACAATATTTAGCAGGTTGAGGAGGCTTTGTTGCCTTCAAGTAAGAATCGGAGTAACAGACCGTAAAATCCGAGTGCGGGTGTAACACCCGTATCCCAAGTCAGATCCTTGAAATAAAAGTTATTACATTCTTGCGGTGCAAGTTGTTATTTGATGTCGTAACAGTCTTGCACCGTGTCGTATTTGTTCCTGAGAGAATAAAAAAAAAAATAATAATAATGTGGAGCTCGATTAATAATTGCGGGGATAGGATTGGTTTGACGGATCGGTAGATTAATCATTCCAGAACCAATTTGGATTAATTGGTTTGGAATAATGTTTTACAGAAGGAATAGTAATTTTTGCAGAATGAATAGTTTTTTGCGGGATGAATAGTGTTTTGATGGAAATGTGGGATGAAATGTGATATGGATAATATCGAGCTCGATTAACGGCCAAATGAGCGGTGTTTGGGTTGAATCGATCAAAGGATTGATCGATGAGAAGTAATCCCGAGCGGTTTGGTTTTAACGGAATTATGCGGGGATTCTCGGGATTTGCGGAGTGAAAGAAATATTTTGGGGCGGAGAAATGTCTCAATTATTCCAAGGAGTTTAGTGGAATCACTAAACCGAAGGAAAGAATTGACGGATTACGGAAATTGGTTTGATTAAAGCCGGTTTAGTGAATTAATTGTGGCTTGGTTTAATTTAATTAAACCAAAGATATGTATATCTATATATATACATATCCTCCTCCTTCTCAAACCTTCTACATAATTCTTCTTCCTCATCACTTTGAGAGATATTTTTGGAGCTAAGGAAGAGAGAAAGAGAGAGGGAGGAAAGGAGAAGGAAACTTGGAGAAAGAAGAAGGAGAAGGAGAAGAGAGTGAAGAACTTGGGAAAAACAGAGTTTGGGGCGTGAATTGAGAGGCTCGTTCGACCGGGTAAACGAGCACGGATTGAGGTGAATTTTTGTAGGTAAGTTCTTCAATCTCTTGCCTAGTATTATACAAAATCTCGTGGGATTATGTTGAGTGGTTTGAGAGTTATGAATTTTATACCAAAACCGCTCAAAACAGAGAAATCCGCGACGGGTCCGGATTGAGAGGGGGTTTGGGTATTCAAAACTTTTTGGTTTGAGCTGAAATTGTTTGGATATGTTCTTCAATCTCTTGAGTAATGATCTACCAAATTTCGTCTAGAATTGTTGAGTATTTTAGGAGTTATGATGTTTCTCCCTAGACTGCCCTGTTTTCGGGCTGTAGCGACGGGGTTGAGTAGGGAGAGTGGCTGGGAAATCAAATCGTGTTGTTTGGAGCTGAAATTTGGTAGACAGTTTCTTGAGGGTCTTGTCTTGAATTTGACCGGAGGGATTGAGCCTTTGATGGTTAGATTAAGAGTTGCAATCGTTTCAAGGAAGCTCTATTTTGGGAGAAAAGAAATCCGAGTTTGGGGGTTTGGATAATCCGAGTTTGAGATATTGTTATCACCTCTTGAGAAGTGTTTTGGTGATCTTTTGTTAGGGATTGGTGCTATCTTGGTGTTGGCTAAGTAAGAGCCAAGAAGAAGTAAGCTTAAGACTTGGAAACCGTCAAAAGGAGTGTTCTTCGTTTCAACCGTATTCGAGGTGAGTGCGTGACCGTGGTTTGCACCACGTGGTTATTGAATTATCGTGATTGTCTTGTGTGTGTTAGGACTTGATCATATGAGTGTGCTTTATGGCTCGTCCATGTTGATGTGTTGTTATGTGATGGAGCTCTATCAATTGCTTGTTTGATTGTTGCTTGTGTTGTATGCGATTTCGGTAAGTCTTTAATCATGTGTGTATAACCGTGAGACGGGAGGACCGCCTCACTAAGCATTATCAATGCTTACGCACCTCTTTTGGTGCAGGTAAAGAGAAAGTCTAGGTCGCGGAGCTCGTGGAACCAAGGCCGAGGAGAAGAGATGATCTCGGGGTAGAAGGTTTTTGGGTTGGTTCCTTGTGTTCTTGTGTTTGGGGAACTTGAAAGTGTGCTCAAGTGGTTTATGTAAGATCTTTTTGAATGCAAGGAATGGTTGTGTTTTTGTGATGTATTTGAATTGCTTGATGTTGTTGTGGGTTACAGGACAAGGGTAGGGATCGACCGATCCAGATAGGATCGATCGATCCTATGGGGTCGATATGGTCCAGATAGTCTGTGAGTCGTTCTTAAGATTCGGGATCGATCGATCCTGGCAAGATCGATCGATCCTGGGGGGTCGTTTTTGGCCAGTAGTTTCTAGTCTTTTTAAAAGGGGTCGAGAACGACCGATCCGGAGAGGGATCGATCGATCCTACATCAGGATCGATCGATCGGGCTAGGATCGACCGTTCTCAAGGGGGTGTTTTTAATCCGAGATTTTCGGGAACTTTTTGGGATGAGATCGATCGATCCTGGGTATGATCGATCGATCCATGTTCTGAAACCTAATTGTTTATTTTAAGTTGGATGTTTAGTACTTGGCTCGGACACCAAGAAAAAGGGTTTTACACGAATGGTTTTCAACCGTTTTAAAAAAATTTAAAAAAAAAAAAAAAAAAAAAAATCCCAGGTTTTTATGCTTTCCGCGCGTTTTACGTTTTCGTTTTCGGGATGGGTCTTGTCAATTTGGTATCAGAGCGGTAGCGGTTCTAGGATGCTGTGAGTGTTGCTTGCCCTGTGTTGTTTGATTGATTGATTGTGTATGTGATTGTTGATATGTGGTTATGTGATTGCTTTGGGTTTGGGTTAGAGATCATCCTCTTCGGCCAAGTAAAAGGTTCCACGGTAAGACTTCTTTCTTGTTCCGTTTTGTTAAGTTTTGGGGTATTGAATGCTTGTTGCTTGTGAAGATGTCAAGAAGTGGGAGTGATAGAGGAGGAGTGGCACGAGAGCCGGCTGAGCCAATAGAACAAGCGGACCCCCGGGGTGAAGACCAAGTGTTGGTCGAGGATGTTGCTGAGGCAGGAGATGGTGGAGCTGCAAAAGATGCGGCTCAAGCGGCTGAAGGAGAGCCGCGAGTACAAGGTCAGCAACAAGAGGGTCCGAATCAAATGGAGCAGGTGTTGGGCTTGTTGGCTCAGATTCTCGATAGACTACCAAGGCCGGTAGCCGCACTAGCTCCCGAAGCGCCATCTGAAGTGAGTGAGCCGCCGAGAATGGTAAACCCCGAGGCTAGGGTGGCTAACTTAGAGACTCAAGCCGAGAAGTCTCTTAGCATTAGTTCGGGGAAGAGTGGCAAATGTCGAAAGGGTCAGAAAAGGAAGTGGGAGAGTACTTCTAAGAATGCTTCTAGTGGGCAATCCGGATGTTATGGGTGTGGGAGTAAAGATCATCGGATTGCTAACTGCCCAAAGGGCGACACCAGGATGTGTTATCACTGTAAGGAAGTGGGGCACATTAAGGCTTCGTGTCCTAAGTTGCAGCAAGGTGGGAGAGGATCAAAAGCACCACCACCTAAGCGGGCTGCGGTGACTCCCCCAGCTTACTCTTCGAGTAGCGAGTTGGGAGAGCCGAGTAACTCCAAACCGACCTCGGGTTAGAATTCTTATCTCGTCAAATTATGTTGATGTGTTTATAATTATATTGAGTGTCTTAAGTGAATTACGCCATTGGATGTGCATGGGGTTGCATGGGTTTAAATTGATGAGTGGAGATCGAGATTGGAAAGAAATTTCCACTCTGTAAATGCTCGGAGGAGTATGAGTTGATCTCTTGGTGCATCACTTAGAGGAAGATGCACATATGTGGTGGAGTAGTGTATTGGCTAGGAAAGCCAACGGTGTAGATATTTGGAGAGTTTTAGAGGTGAGGAATAAGTTTGATGCTAGAGTGCTTCCTTCAGATGTCATGAGACATGGATTAAGTGGTATTTGGGAAGCGTTGTTGATGAGAAGGGTGGTTGAGTTGTTTAGTGATTTGGGAATGAGAATTACTCAAGTTCGGTGAACTCTGTTTTCAGAACAGGGAAGGATCGATCGATCCATGGGACAGACCGATCGATCCCTTATGTCGGTTATGTGATCAGGGATATTTTGGGAAGAGGATCGACCGATCTCAAGGGGAGATCGATCGATCGAGTGTCCCAGAGAGTTTAAGATCGATCGATCCATGGAAAGATCAATCGATCTGGAAGGGTGTGGTGATACGGTTCGTTATTCAGTATCCGAGATCGATCGATTAGGGGACGTGATCGATCGATCCTAGCTTGGAAATGGATTTTTGAGTAGTGCAGGCGGAGGTTGAGGTAATTGCCAGTGAAACTTTGGATAGTTGGGTTTGGATTGCTAGATTGCCTGACCTCGGTTGAGTACTGATGAGATTGTCATAGAGAGTGAGGAGGTATGATGGTTGAGTATCGATGCGATCTCAGGGGATAATAATGATTCGGTGAATTTCATTCTGTGGTTGACAGGATTGATGAGATAAGCGTGTTGTTAAAACGGGTAGCTGGTGTTGCGGATGATACATGAAGTAGCATTGCATGTATCAGGGATGTCGAGTACATGGTATAATGTTTCATGTATCGACGGATGTGACACATGGTGTGGTATGTCATGTGTTGGGAGCTGGGAGCGGTGTTTGTTCCATCTTGGTTCGAGATTTTTGGGTTTATGTCCTCAGATCTTACTACGTGGTTACGGTCGATAGGATTGTACGATAGTTAATCCTATCGACGAGTCACTGGGGTCGGGTGATATAACCCCAGTGACGAGTCATTGGGGTCGGGTGATATAACCCCAATGACGAGTCACTAGAGTTATATGATATGTGACTCTAATGACGTTGGTTAGACTACGTGGTTGCGGTCGATAGGATTGTGCGATAGCTAATCCTATCGACGAGTCACTGGGGTCGGGTGATATAACCCCAGTGACGAGTCATTGGGGTCGGGTGATATAACCCCAATGACGAGTCACTAGAGTTATATGATATGTGACTCTAATGACGTTGGTTAGACTACGTGGTTGCGGTCGATAGGATTGTGCGATAGCTAATCCTATCGACGAGTCACTGGGGTCGGGTGATATAACCCCAGTGACGAGTCATTGGGGTCGGGTGATATAACCCCAATGACGAGTCATTAAAGTTATATGATATGTGACTCTAATGACGTTGGTTAGACTACGTGGTTGCGGTCGATAGGATTGTGCGATAGCTAATCCTATCGACGAGTCACTGGGGTCGGGTGATATAACCCCAGTGACGAGTCATTGGGGTCGGGTGATATAACCCCAATGACGAGTCATTAGAGTTATATGATATGTGCCTCTAATGACGTTGGTTAGGATTATCTGATAATCCTAACAGGGTGGGTTTTACTGATTAGGACATTATGCGGTATCCTAGATCGGTAGCCCAGAGTGAGATCTCATGATCTCAGGATGGTTTACTGATTAGGATATGCGGCGTCCTAGATCGGTAGCCCGTGGTGGGGTCCTATGATATTGGACCTCACGGACTTAGTATATTAGGATCCGCGGGCGATTGGATTCTAATGTACTAGGTCGTTTGACGACTTAACTCGTTCGAATCCGGGGTTGATTGGATTTCGACGGGTTAGCCGTTGGGTGACCACGTAGGATCTTGAGATGACAAACCAGGGGTGTGATGGAACCGAGTATGGAACAACACCGAGTGTGATTGATGGTTTTAGGGGCATCGATGAGAGTGGAGCACTGCTCTGTAATGAGAAAAAGGGAAGTCCCGTACGGGTAGTTAAGCTGTTATATGGGTGTGACTGCAGTCACTGCTGGGTTATTGTGTAAGTACGGTTATGGCTAGAGTGAGTCATAACGGGAGTACTGATATACTTGGTAATGAGTTTTGGCTGTCGAGTTGTGACCGGTATGGTATTATAAGTTGTGGTACCACGACTGTCGTGGAGAGTAGCTGTTGTGCTACAGTTACCGTCAAGGGTAGTAAGTGCACTTGGGAACGGATCTAAGTGGACGATCCGAACCTTGAGTTTTGCTGAGGTTGTATGTGCTGTTGAGGGCAGCAGGTGCACTTAGGATCAGAATTTTGGGGCATGTGGTCTCAGAAGCGTGACGGGAGCTTCTTGAGACTTGAAGGAATGTTGACTGGCTCCGGTGTTGGCCTAACCGGGCTTTAAGGAGCCAAATGTGATTGATGCAGATGCCTCAAGGCTAAGTTTGGGTTGTGCTTTAATGCAGCATGGGAGCGGGTAGCTACAAGTACCGAGAGAGAGATGCTGTGGGCTTGGTGAGTATAATTAGTACTTGTGCTATGTGTGGTTTCCGATAAGTGAGAACCGTTGAGGTTTAAAGCGGTTACCCAGGCTGATATTTTGAGAAGAGCGCGATGTGCTCAAAGGAAAAGATGAGAATTAATTAGGGCTTCTAAGGACAAGAAGTCCGAGTATTGGGTTCTTAATAATGAAACCACCCTTGGGAATGGTCGGGTTGTGTGCCGAATGATGAGGAGTCGAGGAGAGATATTCTCCGAGAGGCACATCAGGGTCGATTCTCTACTCATCCCGGGGCGACGAAGATGTACCGAGACTTGAAGCGGTACTATCAGTGGGTTGGGATGAAGAGAAGTGCAGCCAAGTGGGTGGCTAGTCTTGAGACTCACTAATTGGTGACAATTGAGCATCAAGTCCCGAGCGGGTTATTACAGAGTTTACCCATTCCTGAGTAGAGTTGGGATAGGAGTACGATGGATTTCGTAGTTGACTTACCGCTTTCTCGGGACAAGGATGCTATCAGGGTTATTGTGGATCGTTTAACCGAGTCCGTTCACGTTCTCGCCATAAGAAAGTCAGGTGGAACTCGAGTTTTGGCGAGGAAGTACATCAGTGGGTTGGTGTGGTCACATGGTTCACCTATGAGTATAGCGTGTTATCCTCAGATGACGGGTAATCAGAGAGAATCTATGGAGGATGTGTGTGTGTTAGATTGGGGGTGGCCATTGGGCCGATTACTTGAGCTTGGTGGAGCTCACGTATGATATCAATTACCAAGTGAGTATAAGGGAGAGCACCATACGAGGCTCTGTATGGTAGGCCTTGCATGATGCCATTATGCTGAACTCAAGTGGGGGAGCAAAGCATATTGGCAAGAGTGTAGTGCAGGAAACTCCGGAGGAGGACGGAGTTTTGAAAGTTAAACAGGAGAGAGGAAAACTCCTGAGAATAAGGTCATGAGGGAGTATGTTTGGGTTGACGAGGAAACTTGGGTATCCGAGGTGAGGATGGAAGAGCGATTCTCCCAAGTGGGTTCTAAGGCAGTTGTTGTCTTAAGATTCGAGGACGAATCTTATTAAGTGGGGGAGAATTGTAACACCCGTATCCCAAGTCAGATCCTTGAAATAAAAGTTATTACATTCTTGCGGTGCAAGTTGTTATTTGATGTCGTAACAGTCTTGCACCGTGTCGTATTTGTTCCTGAGAGAATAAAAAAAAAAATAATAATAATGTGGAGCTCGATTAATAATTGCGGGGATAGGATTGGTTTGACGGATCGGTAGATTAATCATTCCAGAACCAATTTGGATTAATTGGTTTGGAATAATGTTTTACAGAAGGAATAGTAATTTTTGCAGAATGAATAGTGTTTTGCGGGATGAATAGTGTTTTGATGGAAATGTGGGATGAAATGTGATATGGATAATATCGAGCTCGATTAACGGCCAAATGAGCGGTGTTTGGGTTGAATCGATCAAAGGATTGATCGATGAGAAGTAATCCCGAGCGGTTTGGTTTTAACGGAATTATGCGGGGATTCTCGGGTTTTGCGGAGTGAAAGAAATATTTTGGGGCGGAGAAATGTCTCAATTATTCCAAGGAGTTTAGTGGAATCACTAAACCGAAGGAAAGAATTGACGGATTACGGAAATTGGTTTGATTAAAGCCGGTTTAGTGAATTAATTGTGGCTTGGTTTAATTTAATTAAACCAAAGATATGTATATCTATATATATACATATCCTCCTCCTTCTCAAACCTTCTACATAATTCTTCTTCCTCATCACTTTGAGAGATATTTTTGGAGCTAAGGAAGAGAGAAAGAGAGAGGGAGGAAAGGAGAAGGAAACTTGGAGAAAGAAGAAGGAGAAGGAGAAGAGAGTGAAGAACTTGGGAAAAACAGAGTTTGGGGCGTGAATTGAGAGGCTCGTTCGACCGGGTAAACGAGCACGGATTGAGGTGAATTTTTGTAGGTAAGTTCTTCAATCTCTTGCCTAGTATTATACAAAATCTCGTGGGATTATGTTGAGTGGTTTGAGAGTTATGAATTTTATACCAAAACCGCTCAAAACAGAGAAATCCGCGACGGGTCCGGATTGAGAGGGGGTTTGGGTATTCAAAACTTTTTGGTTTGAGCTGAAATTGTTTGGATATGTTCTTAAATCTCTTGAGTAATGATCTACCAAATTTCGTCTAGAATTGTTGAGTATTTTAGGAGTTATGATGTTTCTCCCTAGACTGCCCTGTTTTCGGGCTGTAGCGACGGGGTTGAGTAGGGAGAGTGGCTGGGAAATCAAATCGTGTTGTTTGGAGCTGAAATTTGGTAGACAGTTTCTTGAGGGTCTTGTCTTGAATTTGACCGGAGGGATTGAGCCTTTGATGGTTAGATTAAGAGTTGCAATCGTTTCAAGGAAGCTCTATTTTGGGAGAAAAGAAATCCGAGTTTGGGGGTTTGGATAATCCGAGTTTGAGATATTGTTATCACCTCTTGAGAAGTGTTTTGGTGATCTTTTGTTAGGGATTGGTGCTATCTTGGTGTTGGCTAAGTAAGAGCCAAGAAGAAGTAAGCTTAAGACTTGGAAACCGTCAAAAGGAGTGTTCTTCGTTTCAACCGTATTCGAGGTGAGTGCGTGACCGTGGTTTGCACCACGTGGTTATTGAATTATCGTGATTGTCTTGTGTGTGTTAGGACTTGATCATATGAGTGTGCTTTATGGCTCGTCCATGTTGATGTGTTGTTATGTGATGGAGCTCTATCAATTGCTTGTTTGATTGTTGCTTGTGTTGTATGCGATTTCGGTAAGTCTTTAATCATGTGTGTATAACCGTGAGACGGGAGGACCGCCTCACTAAGCATTATCAATGCTTACGCACCTCTTTTGGTGCAGGTAAAGAGAAAGTCTAGGTCGCGGAGCTCGTGGAACCAAGGCCGAGGAGAAGAGATGATCTCGGGGTAGAAGGTTTTTGGGTTGGTTCCTTGTGTTCTTGTGTTTGGGGAACTTGAAAGTGTGCTCAAGTGGTTTATGTAAGATCTTTTTGAATGCAAGGAATGGTTGTGTTTTTGTGATGTATTTGAATTGCTTGATGTTGTTGTGGGTTACAGGACAAGGGTAGGGATCGACCGATCCAGATAGGATCGATCGATCCTATGGGGTCGATATGGTCCAGATAGTCTGTGAGTCGTTCTTAAGATTCGGGATCGATCGATCCTGGCAAGATCGATCGATCCTGGGGGGTCGTTTTTGGCCAGTAGTTTCTAGTCTTTTTAAAAGGGGTCGAGAACGACCGATCCGGAGAGGGATCGATCGATCCTACATCAGGATCGATCGATCGGGCTAGGATCGACCGTTCTCAAGGGGGTGTTTTTAATCCGAGATTTTCGGGAACTTTTTGGGATGAGATCGATCGATCCTGGGTATGATCGATCGATCCATGTTCTGAAACCTAATTGTTTATTTTAAGTTGGATGTTTAGTACTTGGCTCGGACACCAAGAAAAAGGGTTTTACACGAATGGTTTTCAACCGTTTTAAGAAAATTTAAAAAAAAAAAAAAAAAAAAAAAAAATCCCGGGTTTTTATGCTTTCCGCGCGTTTTACGTTTTCGTTTTCGGGATGGGTCTTGTCAGCGGGTTGATGAACCTCTGAAGTTGTGTAGCTTCGATTTCCCTGCAATTGCCTAAAACCCTTGTTACTCTACTCAGTGTTTCGGGCAAAACTATGGGAAAGAATTACAAACTCAGCAAGCAAGGGAATGAGGAACTAGTATAATTATAGAAAATCACTCATGCATATCCATTTAAAAAAAACTCTCGGTAAGCTAAAATCGTTTTATAGCCATCCAATTTTTCAACAAAAAAAATCATATACATATAATGAAGATGGAATAGTTAGTCATTACACAGAATCTGAACCTCTAGAGCGTGTTGCGGAATTGGAGATTGTTCCTTATAGCTCAGCTGGTGAAAACTTTAATATTGGTGACGGTAACCATGAAGATACACGTGATGTAGAAGGAAATCAGGTTGTGGATGTTGAATGGGAAGATGACATTGATATGGTTGTAAAGCAAGAATTTTCGAGTAAGCGCGAAGTGCAAGATTTAATTGACATTGCTGTACATCAGAACTGTTTTGACTATATTACAAACAAGTCAACACCTACGTTGTTTGTGGCAAAATATCGTGACAAAGATTGCAGATGGTCTGTACGAGCTGCAAAAGATAAGAACTCGGATCGCTTTTCAATTAGGACTTACAACAAGATGCATACATGTTGTCGGGTAACTTCGAGTACATCCAAGAAAAGAAAAAAGGGAACACCGCGATTAGTTGCATCTATGATTCATCAGGATTATCCTGGTAAGTTCGACACTCCATCCGCAAAAAATCTTGTAGATTTGGTTCAATCAAGACTTGGTGTTAAGCTTTCATACTCTACCGCTTTGAGAGGAAAAAAACTAGCTGTTAGTGACGTGCGTGGTAGTCCAGCGGATTGTTACAGCCTGTTGCCTTCTTATTTGCATATGTTAGAGACAGTGAATCCTGGTACAGTAACATGGTTGGAATGTGATGAGGATAACAAGTTCAAGTATTTATTCTTTGCGTTAGGAGCTTGCGTTGAAGGGTTTAAAGCCATGCGTAAAGTGATTGTTATTAATGGGACTCATCTGAAGAATGTTTATGGTGGAGTTCATTTTGTGGCTACTGCTCAAGATCCTGAACACCACCATTATCCTCTTGCTTTTGGGGTAGGTGATGGTGAGAAAGATGCAAGTTGGAGGTGGTTTCTCCAAACATTGAAAACAGTAGTGCCAGATGATCCAGGGCATGTGATTGTTTACGACGGACATCGAGCATCATCAAGATTGTAGAAGAGGTGTACCCCAACTCTAAGCATGGGCATTGTATGTGGCATTTGTCTCAAAACATCTTAAATAAAGTTCATAAAGTTAATAAAAAGTCGGTTGCAGAGCAGTTTATGGAATGCGCTCAAGCTTATTCAGAGGCTGAATTCACCGTACTTTTTACAGCTTTTAAGATAAGGTATCCACAAGCTGGGAGGTATCTGGATAATATTCAAAAGAATCGTCTTGTGCTAGATAAATGGGCAAGATGTTATTTTCCAGGTGAAAGGTACAACATTATGACGACAAATGCTTGTGAATCTATGAATAGCGCTTTGAAAGATGCAAGGATGTACTCGTTGTTACCAATGCTTGATGCGATTGTTGGGAAGTTAAGCTACTGGTTTAACAAACATAGGAAGGCTGCCGCAGAAGTTCCACCCACACAAAAGCTGGTACCTTCTATTGCTGGTTTGTTGCACAAGAGATGTAAGTATGCAAAAAAGTTAAAGGTATCTGAGCTAAATAGCTTTACACTGGAATACATTGTGATGGGAAGTGATTGCAAAGAGTATCTGGTTGATTTGACAAGAAAAACTTGTAGCTGTAAGCATTTTGACATAGACCGATACCCATGCGAACATGCAATAGCTGCAGCTTCAACACACGCAGAAACTGCGGCGGATGATGTCGATCTACATGTGTTCTGCTCGCCTTATTATTTTATGGAGCAATTGATGTTAGCGTACTATCAAACCATTTATCCGGTACCGCATAAATCTGAGTGGAAAGTTCCCGAGTACGTTGCAGATATGTGTGTCTTACCTCCGGATTACGAAAAGAAAAAGGGAAGAAACCAAGAGGTTAGGTTTCCATCGGTTGGAGAAAGGAGACGAAGGACTAAAACTCGCTAATTGTTTTTTGTTTTGTTGGTGTATGTGTGTTTATTTCACCGTTAACAACTATATTGCGTTTTAATTGGATAATGGTTTGCTTTCATTTCAAATTTGGGTATAACAGGTTACACTAGTTAAACTAGGGAAACTATGTGAAACTGGTCCAGTTATGTTAAACTAGTTAAACTGGTTAAAATATGTTATAAGGAGTTAAACTAGTTAAACTGGTTAAACTCGGTGGTTAAACTATGTTATTATGTTTTTCAAGCCATACGTATTTTCAATATATATTTACGTATGTCAATAAATTTTATTGGAACATGTTAGTATTACATAAGTAAACGTATATAGCAACATGATATTGGCAAAAAAAAGACAGTTTATAATATTTAAGTGATTATTACATGAACCTTTATACTTCCCCTTATCGTCCATATACCTCTATACCCACTTACTAATGTTTACCAAATAACTATGTAAATCAGATAAACATGCATTTTATCATATATTATGTCATAATAAGTTATTAAATATTTGATAAATCCTTATTTTCATAAGTTAAACTAATTAACATTTATTTAACATATGGTTAAACTAGTTAAATTGATTTAGCCATGAATGTTAAACTATGTTATAAGTTGGTACTACTAGAATACTAGTTAAACTATGTGGTTAAACTATGTGTCCTAAAAAGACGGCGCCAGAAAATGACGGCGCCACGTGGCAATCATTTTTGGTGCCACGTGGAACACTTTAACCTGGTTAAACTGGTTAAACCGGTTAAACTGGGTAAACTGGTTAAAATAAATGTGACGGGTCAAACTAGCTAAACTGGTTAAACTGGTTAAACTATGTTCTGAAATTCATAATACTGAGTTAATAAATTCAAGGAACAAAAGCTCATAACTAAACAAAAACATCCCAAGTTAATAAATTCATAAAACTAAGTTCATAAATACATAAAAAAACATCTCTAGCCTTCAAACTGGTTAATCATCTCAACTCTTCTTATTCTTCTTACTCTTTCTACCTCTTCCTACACCTTTTCCACCTCCTTCCCCTCCTGTGAATGGGGTGCTGATATGCTTTGACCTCGTTCTCTTCTTCTTCATCCTCCCAGCATCATCATCAGCAACGCCCTCCGGAACAATGTCCTCTATAGCTACACATAAACATACAGTTAAACTAGTTAAACTACACATAAACATACAGTTATACTAGTTAAACTACAAAGTTAAACTACTTACCAGCATTATTATCCGTCGGCGTCCATAAAACAATAGCACTCTCCGGATCAATAGTAGGAGAAGAATCAACAGTAGGAGAAGGATCAATAGTAGGAGAAGAATCAACATAGTTCTCTATACCTACACATAAACATATAGTTAAACTAGTTAAACTACACAGTTAAACTACAAAGTTAAACTACTTACCAGCATCATTATCAATACCACCCTCCGAAGCAATATATGCAGGAAGATCAACAGCGTCCTCTATACCTACACATAAACATATAGTTAAACTAGTTAAACTAGTTAAACTACACAGTTAAACTACAAAGTTAAACTACTTACCAGCATCATCATCAATACCACCCTCCGAAGCAATAGATGCAGGAAGATCAACAGCGTCCTCTATACCTACACATAAACATACAGTTAAACTAGTTAAACGACACAGTTAAACTAGTTAAACTACACGGTTAAACTACTTACCAGCATCATCATCAATACCACCCTCCGAAGCAATAGCAGCAGGAAGATCAACAGCGTCCTCTATACCTACACATAAACATACAGTTAAACTAGTTAAACGACACAGTTAAACTACAAAGTTAAACTAGTTAAACGACACAATACCCTCCGGAGCAATAACAACAGGAGGATCATCCACTTGAGTAGCAGCAGGAGGATCAGCAGTAGCTCCAGTAGGACCATCCTCATGAGAAGTGGCAGGATGCAGAGAAGAATCCCATGTATGACGAGGAGAATCGCCGTAGGCTTCGCCATGAGTGTTATGCTCCTTATCAAGGTTTTCTCCATGGGTGTTAAGCTCCTTCTGAAGGTTTTCAATTTTTTTGTTTAGAAGATCAACCTTGTCATTCAGCTTTCGGAACTCATCCTGCACTAGAAGACGAAGGTCTAGAAAATCAAAATCAGATGGAGGTTTAGAAGACGAAGCACCATGAGGAGCATCATGAGGGGCATCATGAGGAGCAGCATGAGGGGCATCATGAGGAGCAGCATGAGGGGCATCATGAGGAGCAGCACCAAGAAGAGCAGCAGGAGCATCACCATCTCTTCGAGAAGCAATATCTTTCTCAAAAATATCCTCCCAGAATATTTTTCCCCCTCTTTTTAAAATGCTCGTCCAACCATCAACAATGTCATCATGGGCATCCTCATCATCATGTCCCATGATTCCAGCCATCATCCTGCACTCAGTATTTCTCTCTACGAGTAAGATACTCGTGATATCCTGTGTGTATACAGACAAAAACGTTAAACTTGTTAAACTACGTTAAACTGGTTAAATGTGGTTAAACTAGTTAAACTATGTAAAACAACTTTAAAACTGGTTAAACTAGTTAAACTAACCTTCGACTCTCCTAGAACATCGTATATTTCCCCTAATTCGTAACTTTTTGTGTTGGATTCTTTGAACTTGCCCCTACACAGCCTAGGGCAAAAGTCATCAATAACCAACGTCTCTCTGTAGGCGCTTTTAAGGGCACCAATAGCTTCAAATGCCAAAACCTACACATGTAATTAAAAGATGTTAAACTGGTTAAACTGGTTAAACTGAAAAATTACTAGAATTAACAAGTTACCTCTAATGGCAATATAAATCCAGGAATCGTGGTGTTAGGTTTCACAACACCTCTCATCCGCGATAAGATAGAATGGATGTTATGTAAAGCATCATCAAATGTTAGTCGTCCCCACGGAAACGTCTCACACAACTCTAACTTATCCACAATCCTTATCAAGAAGGGGTCTATGGAGCCTTCCACCTTCGTCTTACCTTTGATCACTGACGCGAGGAACCAGAGAACACACATCCTCAATCTATCTCTCGATGAATCCTTCATCGACACCAGCTTCTCATAAACATGCTTGGGCCATGGTTTAGCATCTTTACCAAAATATTTGGTCACAAATTTTGTCCCACCCAAATTCTCGTAGTCTTCAGGGTATGGCCCGCAGTCCAACCCAGAGATGAGGCCATGCTCCCTAATCGAATAACGGATAGGGATTCCGTTGATCACAAACCACAATTCCTTCTTCTTATCCGTTTCTACCATCCGTACAAGTAAACTCCATAGCCCCATCAACTTCCTGTTGGTATGGAGATGCATGTGAAAGAAGTGTCGGAACTGGCGATGTTCTAAAAACCATCGCAACTCCAAACCTGGTCCAAGCCTCTTAATGTAATAAACACATGTGTACGGATCACATCTCGTACCGATCTTCAGGTACTTCTCAAATTCACTCGCCTCAAACAAAAATTTTCTGGGTTGCATCGGTTCTGGCACCTGCAATCAAAACATTATGTGTTAGACATTGTACTAGTTTAACCAGTTTTTAATCTAGTTAAACTAATTAAACTAGGTTATCTAGTTAAACTATGTTAATAAATATATGTAGTTTTAAATCATAGCATATTAGTAAACATTATATAGTTAAACTACGTCAGTTCTAATGCATATCATGTTCCTAAACATTATATAATTAAACTAGTTAAAAACACTTAATCTAGATAAACTAGTTAAACAAGGTAAACTAGTTTAACAAGGTAAACTAGTTTAACAAGGTAAACTAGTTTACATAGTTTACCTAGTTTAAGTAGTCTACCTAGTTTAAGTAGTTTACCTAGTGTAATTGCCTTTCCATATTAATCCAGTTCTACTAAGTCATACAAGTTGGTCCTAAACACAATTTAACTAGTTTAACTAGTTCTTCCTCGACACAATATAACCAGTTTAACAAGTTTAACGTCCCAAAAACAAAACAACATACTCTTTCCTCCGATGAAGATGACGATGAGGATGACGAAGAGGACGACGATGCCGAGACATCTTCTAACGGCAGACATGAAGCATTCTTTGTGCGAGGAGGCATACTTGTAACCTGAGATCAAACTAGAAATCGATTTGTATCAGAGATCAAACTAGAAATCGATTTGTACGAGGAATCCTAGATATCAATTCGGAATCTGGAACCGTTTCAAACAAAGGCAAAGACGATCAGAGGGTTAATCTAATCAAATCGATGATCACAAGTTTTTTAAAAAAACCACGAAAACCTTATCAATAAGGAACACGGATCACAGGAGAAACTGCTTAATGAAATGAATCGAAAATCAGAGAATCTAACTACTAAAACGGTTTTGCGTCGAGGTGAGAGAGAGAAAAGCACTACCAACCTAGAAGCGGCGACGGGATCAGGGGATTGCCGTTTGAGAGCGATCAGAGATCGATGGAAGAAGAAGAAGAAGAAGAAGCAACGGAAAGCAGAAGAAGAAGAAGAAGAAGCGAGGGAAAGCGAGGAGAGATCGATTTCAATTTCAAATTTGAGGAAAGAACCGTCTCCTTCGCGAAAGAGAAACTGAAATTTTAGGGTTTAGGGTAATTTTGTTGGGTCGGGTCGGATTTTAATGGGTTCGGATCGGATGTATAGGTTGGGTCTGTAATTTTGAAAAAGGACAATGGTTTCTTGGACATTTTCCTATTTTTAGCTTAAAAAATAAATGTAAACAAAATTCTATTTTTTTTTAAGTCATTTTGGCCATCCTCTTAACGCATAAGGTCATCTCAGCCATTGTTCCAACTAGTATAATTATAGAAAATCACTCATGCATATCCATTTAAAAAAAACTCTCGGTAAGCTAAAATCGTTTTATAGCCATCCAATTTTTCAACAAAAAAAATCATATACATATAATGATATCCACACCATATTCCAAAATGTTGCCACCAATTATTTAAAAGATATATCAGTCTTGTTAAATCAATATGACACACAGGATTTATTATGTCGTTGAAGAAAAGAAATTAGTGTTACAAGTACTTTATGCGACATATATGCGCCTTCCACAAAAAAATAAAAATTGTGCTATGCTAATTTGCTACTAATTTGCCACTTTTTATTTTCTTCTGCGACTACTTTAAATGCATAGTAAATACGTTGCACTTTAGTGGCAATATAGTCGCAAAATCGCTACTAATTTTCGACTCCTGCATTTGCAAACTAATTTGCTATTACTTTTCTGTTGTCTTATATTGGTGGCATATAAATCTTAAAACAGTAGTCGCTTATTGTTGTCCCTTTTTTGCTTTCTTTCTTGTAGTGACATTATCCTTTGTTGTAATCGGATATTGTGGTTAGTGAAATTCTATATTATCATTCAATTCGATTTATTATTCTAGTCAATGATAATAAAATATAAAAGATATTGCTTTCCCACAAAGATATTTTTTTGTCACATATTCAAATTTAACCATAATCGTTTTTAGATATTATTAAAATTAACCATAATCGTTTTAGTCACTTTGTATCGGTTTTCTAGAATATATCCCCAACAAGTAGTTAAAATATCATTTAAATATAAATATAAATATTCCCATAATATAAGTGGGTGATCGAAGATATTGGAAACTCATCAATATAACTTTTCAATAAAAGAATATTTGATCGAAGATGATCATGATTGCCTACTAAAAAAATTCATAATATTTTTTGTAAACAATTTTTTCAGAAACTTAACAATAAATCTGGAAAAATAAACACATATAAAATATAAAGAAAATCTCATAAATAATTTAAGGAATTAAATTTTTAGAATTCTTGAATTCTATGGAATCTTGTTCGACATTGATTCCCTTTTGGCTTTAGCCTCTTTTGTTAGTTTCTCTTTCATTCATCGGAAAACTCTCTTGCGGATTCACTTGCGAAAAACGAGTTGAGAACCTTTGTCATTTCGCGTTAAGTTTTAATGAAAATGGTAGTTCAAAAATAATAAAAATAAAATAAAATAAGGTTACGCGGATTAGTAAGATGGACCTCTTGTTTTTGCTTTGTTGAAAATGCGTATTGACTCTTGAAATGTATGAAGTCTTTCGCTAAATTGGTCCAACATATATAATTTTAATTATTTTAAAGTCTCTGGAGAACAACGTTGTTGACTACTTCCCAACCGCTATCATTAGTGGAAGAAACCGTGATAAGGTGTTTTAACTTATTATTTTTCTTCATCTAGAACGTTTCTCGTCTGGCCAAATGTAATAACAATCCATTTTTTCATTCAGGTGTATGAGTTTGTTGATTGAGTGAACTTTATTACGATGAAAATATTCCTCATTTGCTTCTGTTATGAATCTTGGTTTGGTTTGGCCAATTGACTCTGACACATTTTTTTAGGCCTAAACATTTGTGAGGATGTACTTCCAATCTATGTCGCAGATGATGGAACAGACGAAGATGCATTTGAGGTTTATTCTGATAACCCATTTAGCTAAAACACGTCATTGAGAAGTAGTATTGACTTAAGGTGCAAGTAATTGATGTCAGGTTTACGAGATGGACCGAATCATGGTTAATAGTTATGGTATATATTAGTCTCTGCTGTGCCCAAAGAAAGCAATGCCTTTTACTCGCTTCGTGAGCCATCTGAGGTAAACGTTTATTTGTGGTTACACTAATTAGTGTATTTTAACCAAAAAACAATATTAGTGTATCATAACATCACCTTCACAACAAGTAGTAATTACATTGAGAATTCAAATCTATATTTTAATTATCCATAACTAAACATAAAAAAGTTGCATCTTATTTTTGCGGGTTCAAGTCTAGTTGTATATATGTTTCATAGTTTCGAAGTATTTGGAATGTAGTGGTGTTTCAACGAGAGATTCGAATCTTATTTTCTGGATACACATAATTCTCATATGTTATGCTCTTTGTATTTGGTTTCTGACAAACTCATAGAATTCCCCATGCGCATCAACAAAGGCCTTTGACTTATCAATATTAATTATGTCTCCAGTCTCACCACAATCTCAGTGTGACTTGGAAAGTTGCCACCATGCCTTTCTTTTGCTCTTCAGTCTTCATTCCACAAATGTCTCTTAATATTCCCTATAAATAACTATCTTAATCAAACCACAAAGAGTTGTCATTGTGATGCTAAAAAAACCTTCATAGGTGTTGAGAATGCTAAACCCTAAATCCTAAAGCCTCAACCAAAGAAAACACATAGGTGATGCGTATAAATTTGGTCAAACTTTAGATTTTCAGAATACGGATGCATGTCTAGTCCTTATAATCAACTAATTGCATGGGATCATATCATATTTGACCTCAAAAGCGCAAAAAAAAAAAACTAGATTTATGTCTCTGATTCTCGTAAAACATCATATGAGTTCTTTAAAATGTCTGATTTATCATTAAAATCGCTTTGACAAAATTTTTTATTCAAACTAAACTCTAAACCCTAAATCTTAAACCAAAAAAAAACAACACGTAGGTGTTAAGTATGGGTTCGGGCAAACTTTTAGTATTTTTATTTGAATCTAAAAAACTCGCACGACTTTAGATTTTTAGAATAGGGATACACGTCTGGTTATTATAATCAAACTAATTGCATGGGATCATATCATATTAGACTCCAAAAGCAAAAAAATAGATTTATGTCTCTGGCTCTAGTAAAACATGATATGAGTGCTTAAAAAAACTTATTTATCATTAAGGATGTATTTACAAATTTTTTCATACTAAACCCTAAACCCTAAATCCATAAACCATAACGCTAAGATTATTGACCAATCTTACAAATCTTACAAAGTTTGTTGACCAATTTTACAATTATTTAACATTAAGGATGCATTTACAAATTCTCTAGAAAATAGCCATCTCCATTCCTATATAAATCACACAATTCTCTATAAAAAATCAATCAAACCAAAAGCCATGATAGAATGCAGATTTGGACAAGATCTCTGCTGTTTGTCATGATGGTGTGTTGAAGGTGACTGTTTAGAAACTTCCTCCTCCTAAGCCTAAGAAACCAAAGACTATTCAAGTTCTGAGTTTCTTAAGTTTCTTTAAGATTGTGTTTGGTTTTATCTCTGTTTTAATTTTGTGGGTTTGGATGTAGTGAATGAAACAATCTTTGTGTGTTCTAAGATGAAATAAAGTTGTGTATCCTGTTCTAAGAATCTCTTATATCAAAAAATGGTTTTGCGAATGCATGCAGGGCATTAACAGTTAAACAGAGAGGCGCAATTCCGGCCCTTCCCACCAAAGAAGCTGTACATGAGGCTCTACTCAAAGTCGTCGTTTAACATTCAATAACACCACCAATATGAGAAACATTCTGTACGCAGCAGATTTTGCTGCATTTTGTTGTAAAATTGTTGTATAATGTAGTCGCCATTGTTTGTATTCTAGTAGTTGTAGAGCTTTAAGCCTTTGAAAATATTGTTGAGCTAAGGACTTGAATCCATCTTTTGATCTTTGTAACTATTGGTTTAAATCAAAGAGAGATCTTGATAATGAAGAACTATAGCCAAAGTGAATTGGTAGGATAAACTGTAGTCAAAGAGAAGATGCAAACTGTAAGCCAAGTTCCATTGTTTCAGATAGGATTGAAAATGGGTTCGAAACGCGCAAACGATTCCAACAAGAAGAAACTTTCTTGTTTTAGCACAAGAAGAAACTTTCTTGTTTTAGCACAAGAAGAACAGATGGTTGTTTGACAACCAGACTATGTACTTGATTGGTAAAACTTTTTGTAGAGCTTAATGCTCATTAAAACCCAATCATAATTTTCTATTAGAGCATTAAGTAGAGCATATTGAGCTCCTTAATGCTCTACACCTTAATGCTCTTTAATTGAGCTTTTTAAAGACTTAGAGGCTTTAAAAATATTAAAAAACATATTTGTCCTTAATTATTGAAAACCTAATATATATAAAGTCATTATTGAAAACCTAAATACAAACACACAAGCTTGTTTTCACGTAAGTTTGGATTAGAGAATTGAGAATATTATTTATATATGCTTGTAGTTATCTTTCTTTCGCTAGTTAGGACTCCTTCCTATATCTAACCGAGCGAAGACTTTGGCAGCTCCCAATTTCGTCTCTTCTTTTCTATCACACAAGTTTTGTGGGATAGATTCTTCTTCTCTCTACTTGCTTCGTTCATGTATACTTTTGTTTTTTTTTTTGTATAATCATGTATACTTTTATTTATAATTGTGTAATCAGGTTCAAACATGGATAACCAAGAAGAAAATATGCAACCAACTACTAAGATATATATATATATATATATATATTTCTATGTTAAATATATATATGTGAATTATATATTTTGATTTTTTTTATTACTGTATGGTTTGAAATTTTTTATTATTAATTATTATATTGCGATACTTTTAGCCAAAATTTATAAGGACTCATGAAATGAGTCACGTGATGCTGTTGTTAGCTAATATTGGAGAAGTACATGTTTTACTGAAATGAGAAGACAAAATATACGAGCAAGAATTCTGAAACGGTTTGCTATGGATATTTCTTGGAAAAAAATTAAAACTCGATTTGAGCATCTGAGAAGGCAATATGATATGCCACAGGATTGGGATTCAATGAGTTCGGAGAGGTAGACATGAACAATGACTGGTGGGATCAACTTATTAAGGTGAGTTATAATTTGTTGTTGGGGTAAATATATTTTTTGGTACTGCAAATATATTTTCAACCATAATTGAACTTTACTTTAAAATTACAGGGTTGTCATGAAGCCACAAAACTTAGTCAGCATCCACTACTTGATATTCCACTTCTTGATCAGTTGTACAACAAAGTTACAATATCGGTAAGTGAAGGTTGGAAACACCAAGATGGTCCGAGTAATTTGCCTCAAGATGTAGAACCTGAACAAGAGGAAGACTTTGATGAGATGTTATCACAAATCCACAGGTCTGAAATTAGTCAGAAGACACAACAAACACATGGTTCAACCAGCTCTCATGTGAGACCAACCAAGCTAAAACCTTCGAGGAAAAGACCTAATCCAGATCATTGGGATCGTATCACAAATACTCTGAAAAATCAAGAGAGATTCTGGACAACGGATCGTAGAGCATTTGATTCTTTTAACCCATTTAGTTGTGTCATATGCACTGAAGAGTTGTTAAAGATGTCTACACTAGATCATGATGGGGAGTTGTATTGGGCAGCTCTTGATTATCTAGCCAAACACGAAAACAGTCGTGAGATCTTTATGACTTTACCGAATGAGGCGCAAAAGATTAAATATTTAGAAAGGATCACAGGAGAAAAGAACTAGGCATTTTTAAGTTTTCATGATAGATTTTGTATTTTTTTAATTGGTATTTCGTTGGTTTGAATAACTTTTTCGTTGTTGATGCTTTTTGTTGACATTTTTTATTATATTATGTGTTTACGTTACTGAATTCAGCATTTCATTCTTCTTTTAAATTAATGCTTATAGTGTACAATGTGTTTGTATTTTTTTATCTAATACTTTTTAATTACTATTTTAGGAGATTGCAATGACTTTTAATCAAAACATGGTACATGTGATTCGTCTAATGGTCCAAGCTGAACGACAAGATCCATATTGTGATAGACAATTGATGAGAATTGATCGAGGTCGTGGTTTACGAACTACTATGCAGATGATTACTGGGTCTGGTAGAGAATGCTACGAAACCGTACGTATGAATCAGGAAACTTTTATAAGATTATGTCATACGTTAAGGAATGATTATAATCTCAAAGAATCACGTGAGTGCTTACTGGAAGAAGCAGTGGCAATGTTTTTAGAAACATTTGCGCATGATGAAATACAGCGACAAATTGCTAAGAACTTTCAGCGTAGTTAAGAGACGGTGAACAAGAAATTTATGGAAGTGTTAGATGTTGTCCTTCTTCTCTCTAAAAATATTCTAAAGCATCGTCCTGATGAATTTACGAAAACTAATAATCGTCTTTCTTCTGATAGAAGATATTGGCCTTTTTTCAAGGATTGCATCGGAGCTCTCGATGGTACTCATGTGTCAGTAAAAGTAAGAAATGATCAGAAAGAGAGATATTGGAATGTGAGAAAACAATTTGCCTCGATGAACGTACTTGCTATCTGCAATTTGGATATAAAATTCATATATGCATATGTAGGGACTCCAGAAAGGGCACATGATACAAAAGTTCTTACATACTGTGCACAAAGTGACAAATATTTCCCGACACCTCCTAAAGAAAAATATTTTGTAGTTGATTCTGGATATCGGAACAGAAAAGGTTATTTAGCTCCATACCGTAAAACTAGATACCATCCGCATCAGTGGGGCAAAGGACCACCTAATAGTGCAAGTGAGTGTTTTAACAAACGACATTCGTCTTTACGTTCAGTTATTGAACGTACATTTGGTGTGTGGAAAGCGAAATGGCGTATTTAAAAAAATGAGGCACGATATAGCCTACAATCACGATGCAAGATTGTCCTTGCAACGATGGCCCTTCACAATTTTATACGTTCATCGAACATAAATGATGCTGATTTTGATGAGTACGAAAGAATGAGAGAACAAGCATTAAATGTTTTAGATACAGAAGATGTGTCAGAAGTTGAAGCCACACGTTATGAACCTACAGGAGATACATATATGTCAAGACTTCGTAACAATATTGCAGAAAGTATTTGGACTAGTTAGTATTAGTTATGGAGTCGTTACAAACACGTTAGTCTTTTTCTCAATCTTTCTCAGTTTTTTTTTTTACATTGATTTGATCAAACTTGAATATTGTTAGTTTATTTTTGGGATTTTATGCTTTTTCTATTTTATAAAGTATTGTTTTCTTCAAAAAAATTTAAAATAAAGAATCATGTCTATTTTAGTAATTTTGTATCTATATGCTTACTACTCTACCAATCAAGTTTTTAATTAAAGCGTCTTTCTTTTATAGCATAACGCTTTTGAAAGATAATACAAGATGACATCGCTAACGCTTTATTAAAAGTCTTCCCAATCAAACCCTATATGTATTTTTTTAATTTTTTACCGGCTAAAAACCCTCAACTTTTCTTTGGTGTTCTATGCACTTATTAATTATTATTTGAGACTTTACAAATATTAAACATTAGCTCGCTTAATTGGAGATTCATTCGATAGTTGAACTAAAATTAGAGTGTATCATTTGATGAAGAGTGAAAAGCGGAGCTTGCAGCCCACGTTTCACCTAAGGCAGAGGGTAGTTTGGTCTTTGTCCTGGAAACCTAAGTCATGACCCACACTATTTAAAAGGAGAGTGAAAAGACTTACGGTATAGAATTTGGAATTGTTTTTTTTTTTTTTTTTTTGGTTTTTTGTTTAACGTCTCTTAGATTCATGATTCTTCGTTAGATTTGTAATCCTCTGTTCTCTGTCGATTGTTCTTTGATTTCTTCTAATTGCAGTAATCTTGTCATGAGTTTCGTTGATTTGCTCTTTCTTCTTCTAATTGCAGTTATTTTATTTTTTCAAATTTGAATCGCTGATTGTGATTGTAGGGTTTCCGTGGATTTGGTTTCTAGGGTTTTTTTCTCTTCAGTTTATAGTTCTGCGATTCCATTTATATTAATCTTTGTGGAACTTTTCCTTTTAAGTATGCGTACTTAGCTTTGGTTTGGATGTCTCGTATGGAGATTAATTGATTGTGATTTTGTTCGCCATTAAAAAATTCTGTGAATTCTCTGTGATTAATTGTGACTTTTTTTTATTCATAAGTTTGGTTTCTGTGAATTCTCTGTGATTAATTGTGACTTTTTTTTTATTCATAAGTTCGGTTTCTAGGTTGTCTTGCAAGATGATTGTTTTGGTTTGGATGTTTTTTAAGTTTCGTATTAATTTTGAAACGTTGATTGTGATTGAGTTTTGCCATAACGAAATGGTGTTAAAATTGTTGTTTTTTTATGTTGATTCTCTTCTCTGTAGGTTGTGAGTTTTTCCTGTTTTTTCATGAATTTGGTTTCTTGGTTTTGTCAGTTTTGCAGTTCTGTGATTTTTTTTTTCCTGTTAATTTGGTCTACTATTCTATTTCTTTGGATCTGTTAATTTGGTATACTTTTTGACTGTATGTGCTTTTGATCGTTTCAGTATATCTATGTTCCAAGTTTTGTGTATATCACATTGACATGATGTTCCAATTCTTACCATAAGTATTCTTGGATTCTCTAATAAGAAATTCACTGGAATCACATATTTTGGTGTAAATAATTGAGTTTAACAATTGTTATCTGGAATTTTGTTGTTGTAGTCATTTCCCTTTATATACCTAACTTGATTTGTGGTGGAGTTTTTCTATACATCGAAATTTTTGTTGGATATACCAGTGTTTTCTTGGTGATATTCGTTTAGATAAAGTCTGCTCCGAAGTGTTGGTTATGGTTTCATCTATTTCTGGTTATGTTCATACGCTTCTAGGCGAAGACTGAGAAGGTTGTACCTGTTTTTACTGTTAATATTTTGCAGGTTTCTGACTGTAGACTCTAGTTATGGTAACTGTTGACTGCAATATACATATCATATAGTTTCGGCATCCAGCTATCTTTTTCTGCTTTTTTAAGTAGTATAATACACTAGCATATTTCTATCCTCTCCTCTAACTTATGTTTTTTTTCTTATGTGATATATTTTTCCGTTTTGCAGTATGTGAAGCAAGTATTTACCTCATGTACTGATCTGCTAAAAAAGAAATAGTGCTGCTACATGATTGCACGTCATTGTAAGTTCTTAATAATTTAGATCAGCAGGTGCAGTACCTGATGATTTTATTTTCATTCTTCTTCTGTTGTTATTTCTCCATGCAGGGTATCACTTTGAGCTTGACCAGGAGATGGTTGCCACTAACGATGACAAAGAAGCCCTACAGAATATATTGTTAACAACACTAAGTTGAGTGAAGGATATCTGACACTTGCTAGGGATATGATACGAGCTTGTGATTTTGAACGCGTTACCGGTGCCGTGATGATTTCGTTTGAGTGATAATGAGCAAAGCTCGAAGAAAACACTCTCCCTTAACAACCTTAGCTTTCTTAACTAAGGTTATTGATTGGAAGATACCTTTTATTCATGACATATGATCTCTTAAATAGACCTTAAGAGAAAACCCTAGATTACAAAGGATAGATTCAAATCTTAGCTAATAAAACCAATGACTAAAAAATATAAATTCCTAACCATAATTGATAAAACCAAAACGTATAATTATATAATTATGAATCTATGATTCACTTGGTAGGGCCCATCTATGTGATACTAAATCGTGTATCAGGATATTTAGGTCATGAAGGCCAAGACGCCTGAATCTACAAGGTATATATATCAGTTTAATTCAATATTATGCCTGTTACTGGTTTATTTGCTGACATGACATGTTCATGTCAGTGTCTCTGTAACATCTGTGTTCCTAAATCGTCCGCTTGACTTGTAATTATTTATGTTGTGGTTGTAATGAACCCTCGGGATAATTGTATTTTTGACGTTGATTACTAATATGATGATGTTTATGGATTAATGGTGAGTTATAATACATGATGTGGTATTTCATGTATTGGGTTGTCGAGTACATGATGGGGGATTTCATGTATCGACGGGGCGACATATGATGGGATACTTCATGTGTCGCGGGATTGAGCGAAGTATTTGTTCCGTCTTGATTCGGGGATTTTTGGGTTTACGTCAATAGATCCTACTATGTGGTCGGGGTCGGTAGAATTATGTGATGTCTAATTCTATCGACGGGGTCATTAGGATTATGGGTGATTTAATCCTAATGACGGGTCATTAGAAATATGTGATATTTAGCTCTAATGACGTGGGTTAGGATTATGGGCGATTTAATCCTAACTGGGTGGTTTACCGATTAGGATTATGGGTGATTTAATCCTAATGGACGGTGAACCAGGGGTGGGGTCCGGTATTATCGGATCTCACGGGGACTTAGTATATTAGGATCCGGGGCGATTGGATTCTAATGTACTAGGTCGTTTGACGACTTAACTCGTTCGAATCCGGGGTTGATTGGATTTCGACGGGTTAGTCGTTGGGTGACCACATAGGATCTTGCGATGTAGACCCGGGGTGTTTTTGAACCGAGTATGGAACGGTACCGAGCTTGATTGGTGGCCCTAGGGGCGGGAAGTGAGGTGAAACGATCAAAGGATTGATCGTTGTTGAGGAATCCCGAGTGGTTCGGTTTAGCGGAATTATGCGGTAATTCCGGGGGTTTGGCAGAAATTAAGGAAATATTTTGAGACGGGGTGAATGTCTCAAATATTTCGGGATATTGGACGGAATTACTAAACCGTGTGGAGAGGAATTAAGAAAAGAATTTAATCGTTGCGGTTTAGTGGAATTGGATCGGTTTGGTTTAATTGAATTAAACCAACATATACATACACATATATGTATGTAAAATATCTTCCTCTCCTTCTATATTATTCTTGAAGCTTCTCTTCTCTTCATTTTGGACAAGAAAAATCTAGACTGAGAGAGAGAGAGAAGAGGAGAGAAAGGGAGAGGAAAAGAGAGACAAGGAAAGAAGGGGAAGAAGAAGGAGAGGAGGAGAAGTAAACTTGGTGCAAAAACAGAGTTTTTTTTTTGGTAAATTGAGAGGTCTGATCGACCAAGCAAGAGAGCTCGGTATAAGCTGAAAATTGGTGGGTAAGTTCTTCCTTCTCTTGTGTATTTGTCTACCAAATTTCGTCGAGAATTGATGAGTAGTTTAGGAGTTATGAATTTTCTCCCTAGACTACTCTGTTTTCGAGCTGTAGCGGCGGGGTAAGATTGAGTGAAGGGTTGAGCACTCAATTCTTGTTTGTTTGGACTGAAATTTGGTAGATAGGTTGTTAAGAGGTCGAACTTGAAGTTCACCGAAGGGTTTTGTCAAATTCGACCTATAGCAAGAGTTTTGAGCATTTGAAGTTACCCCTGTTTTTGAGCAAAGGGAATCCGAGTTTGGGGATGGGGGCAATCCGAGTTTGAAGGGTTGTCATGGGGTTCTTCTTAAGCTTATGATCATCTAATTGAATTGTTGTTGGTCTCTTGCTAGGCAAGAGGTGATATTTTGGGTGAGTTGGAGCCAAGAGGTGCAAAGGGACAAGCTTAAGGTTTGGAATTGTCAAGGACGAGTCGTCAAACCGAGGTGAGTGCGTGACCGTGGTCCGCATATATAATCATTGATTTTCGTGATTGTTGTGTGCTTAGGAACTAGACCATTGGGTGTGAATCATGGTTTAGCCATGTTGTTTGTTGTGTGAGTAATGGAGCTCTATTACGGTATGTGTTTTGGTTATTCTTTAAGTACATTTCGGTTGCGTTAAATCTTTGGTTGTATGTGTTCATGGCCGTGAGACGGGAGGACCGCCTCACTAAGCATTATCAATGCTTACGCGCCTCTTGTGGTGCAGGTAAGGACAAAGAAAAGACTTAGATGTGGAGCGCGTGGAACCAAGGCCGAAGAGAAAGGATGATCTAGGTGTAACGGATTCTCTTTGTATCTTTTGTATTATGCATATGTTTTGGTGTTGTAGTGATGTTTTGGGCTCGCAAATACGCTTGATAGCAATGTTATGATAAGGGAATATGTATAAGTTAAGTGTTGTTATGTTGTTTAGAAATTGGTTAACTAGTTTGACTTATTTGTTTAGTTTGATTTGTTTGTGAAGTTTGACTTATTTGTTTAGTTTGATTTGTTTTGTTTAGTTTGACTTATTTGTGCAGTTTGACTTATTTGTTTAGTTTGATTTGTTTGTGAAGTTTGACTTATTTGTTTAGTTTGATTTGTTTTGTTTAGTTTGACTTATTTGTTTAGTTTGACTTGTTTGATGATTTTAAGGCAACTAAATGGAAAATTTTAAAATCCCGGGTATTTATCGTTTTCCGTGTATTTTTGTTTTCATACTCGGGATGGAGCGTGTCAGTCTCTTACCTCACCTGTTCACTAAAATATTGCAGGCTCATTTGCTTGATGGCAGGGCTAGCTCTGTTGCTAGTGTGGATTCTCAGCTAGACACAAAATCTGGCTGCGACTTTTGTGAATGCATTTGTAAATTGGTTTCGGCCAGGTATGATTACAGAATCTTATGATGTGCAAAAGAAGAAATTTGGAAGCTGCCTTTTGATATCTTTCCTTATTGCAGGACAAATTAATGACAGTACCATCAGACTCAACCAGTGGATCGGCTGGAAACTGGTTCTTCAAAAATAAAGAACATGGCACAAGACCAGTGCAGCTGCTAGTTTGGTATGCATATCTTACTTGATAATTTGACTAGCTATGTTCATATATTGAAAGTAAATTGTAACACGAACTTGTTGTTTCCCAATTCTAGGGTATGATTCAATTGTGGGATGTGGACTCCGGAGTATCTCAACTCGACAAATATTTCCATGTTAATGATAATCCCGTCATTGTTGGAGCTCTGCTGGGAGTTGGGATTGTTAATTGTGGCATTAAGAATGATTGTGAACATGTGAGTTGATTTTCTTCTTTATTTTATGGGAACGTGTGTTCATTACTTTTTGCCATTCATTCTCTCACTCAGCTCACTTTCTCAGGCATTGGCCCTTCTTGGAGAAATTTTCAAAGAGGATTCATCTGTCCGAATTGGTGCTATTATGGGTCTTGGGATTTTGCATATGCGGGTTCCCAAAATGATCAGGTGAATACATGTTATCTTCTTACCTATAGTGCTAAGTTGAATGTTCTGTTGACAAGAAAATAACATGCTCACTGTTTGGATAGATAAGAAGCAGTTTGTCTCCAATATTAAATGATGCAAAAGCACCTCTCTATGTGATTGCATTTGATGCACTTAGTTTGGGGATGATTTACGTTGGTTCGTGTAACAAAGAGGTTGCACAATCTATTATATTTGCTTTGATGGATCAGAGCGAGGCAGAACTGGGTGAAGCCCTCGCCCTCCCTCGTTTCTTGCCTCTTGGACTTGGACTTTTGTACCTTGGCAAACAGGTAGGTAGGGACTTGATAATTTTCTTGTTCGTGTACCTGATCGTTATTTCCCCCGCTTATCATTCAGTTAGAAGTTTACTAGATTGAAAATTTCTGACATTCAAAAAACTATCAATCCTTTATCACATTCAGTAAAAAATATGCTTGCTGAGGGCCTGTGGTATTGACTACCAATGGTGGTAGTATTCGTCCATTTTAAAATACTATTTTTGTTTCATTTGCTGTTCATCTTAATTAATCTACTGATGGCATTTGTTGTATTACTTGCATATTTACAGACAAGAACCATGGTTTACCAGAAAACTTAGAGAGGATAGATATATGCTTTACATTGCCATCAAAAGAAGAGCTGTTTAGCACCTGCTTTATATGCTTTACATTGCTTTTTCATCGGACTTTTCTAACATTTGTTGTTTCACATGTTTGTGCAGAGGAAGTTAAAGTTAATCCTGGTTCACTAGAGCAATTGACCATGTTTAGCGGTGATGATGAAACCGATTATTTGGCTTCTTTTGTAAAAGTTTTCGGTTTATTTTCGGTTTATCTCGGTTCATTTCAGAATTAATTTATAGTAAAATAACCGAACAACCTGAACTGATTAATTGTTCGGTTTGATTCGGCTAAAATTCTCAAATCGAGAAACCGATAAACCCGATCCGATTAAAACCCTAAACTCCAGGGCCAATTTTGTAAAACTCCAAACGTTTTGTGGAGCAGTTTTGTTAAAACACAAAGTTGTTGCGCATTTTGTTAAAATCGGAAATTTAAGGGCTAGTGTTGAAAAAAACACAACTTTTGGGCAATTGTTTGAAATAACGAAAAGTTGTGGGGTAATTTCGGAGAAATGAATAGTTGTGGGGAAAGTTTGTAAATAACCAAAGGTTTTGGGGCAATTTCGAGAAAATGGAATAGTTGTTGGGCAAATATGTAAATATCAAAAGGTGTGGTGGCTATTTTGTGTAATCGAATAGTTTTGGGGCAAATTTCATGAAAACAGAAAAGTTTGTGGGACAAATTTATAAAAATCGATTAGTTGTGGGACATTGTTAATATAGGAAATTTTGGGTAATTTTGTGAAAATTGAAAGTTTTGTTAAAGTCAAAAAGTTGTGGGGCAATATTTGGAGAAACAAATAGTTGTGGGGCAATTTTGAGAAAACCGAATAGTTGTGAGGTAATTTTGACAAAATCGAAAAGATTCAGGGAAAATTTGTGAATACTGAAAAGTTCTGGGACAAATATGTGATAATCGAACAGTTGTGGGGCAATTTTGTGAAAAACAAAAAGTTATGGGGCAATTGTGTGAAACTAAAAAGTTATGGGGCAATTTTGTGATTATCGAATCGTTGTGGGGCACTTTTGTAAATATCTTAAAACTGTGGGGCACTTTTGTAAATATCGTAAAGCTGTGGGGAAAACTGAAAATAACATGTCAAAATTTTGAAACAGCTAAGTTACGGGGCAAATTTGTTAAAATTGAAAAGTTGTGGGACAATTTTGGGAAAACTGAAAGTTGCGGGTCAAAGTTTTGAAAATAAATAAGTTGAAGGGAATATTTGTGAAAATTGAAAAGTTGTGAGACAATTTTGTGAAAAACTTAAAGTTGCGTGTCAGATTTTTGAAATAAATAAGTTGCAGGGCAAATTTGTGAAAACTGAAAATTTGTGAGACAATGTTTTGAAAATCGAAAAGATGTGGGGCAAACTTGTTAAAACTATAAAGTTTTGGGGCAAATTTGTGGAACTTGAAAAGTTCTTAGATAATTTTGTGTAAACCAAAATTAGATCCAAAATGATTTAATCTTTTGTTAAATACAAAATTACCCCATATCTTTTGTAAATTACGAAATTACCCAATATCTTTTGTCAATTATGAAATTGCTCCCACATCTTTTGTTAATTACGAAATTGCCCCAAAAACTGTTGATAATTATGAGATTGCCCCGCGTCTTTTTAATTTACGAATCGCCCCACATCTTTGTTGATTACGAAATTGACCCACATCTTTCGGATATTAAGCCGTCGGTTTTTCTTTCCAATTTCAGGACAATTGTTTCTTGGTTTCAGCTGTGGGACAATTCTAATTTCAGGCAGCACAATAGGGTTTCTCGGTTTAAGCCGTGGGTACTTATTTCCAATTTCTGGACAATCGTTTTTGGTCGTTATTGACCATTAGACAGCATAATGTGGTGTTTTTAAGCCATGGTTTTTTGAACCAAGAAAACGGTTTAAGTCGTGGATACTTCTTTCCAATTTCAGGTCAATCGTTTATAATCGTTTTTGATCATTATGCAACGTGGACAGTGTGTTTAAGGAGTGGGTTTTTGAACCAAAAAAATGGTTTAAGCCATGGGTACTTCTTTCCCATTTTGGGTCAATTGTTTCTGAACGTTATTGATCATTAGGCAACATCACGTGACAGTGTGTTTAGTATTTAAGCTGTGGGTTTTTGAACCAAAAAAATGGTTTAAGCCGTGGGTATTGATCTGATCGTTATTGATCATTAGGCAGCACAACGTGACATTGAGTTTAAACCTAAAAAACAGTTTAAGTCATGGGTACTTCATTCTAATTTCAGGTCAATTGTTTCTTATCGTTATTGATCATTAGGCAGCATAACGTGCATAACGTGACAGTGTGTTTAGTGTTTAAGTTGTGGATTTTTGAACCGAAAAAAACGATTTAAGCCGTGGGTACTTCTTCCTAATTTCAGGTCAATCGTTTCTGTCGTTTTTGTCATTATGCAGCACAACGTGACCGTGTGTTTAAGCTGTGGGTTTTTGAACCGAAAAAACGGTTTAAGCCGTGGGTACTTTTTTCCAATTTCAGGTCAATCGTTTTTATCGTTATTTGATCATTAGGCAAAGCTGAACATGATAGTGTATTTAAGCCGTGGGTTTTTGAACCGAAAAACGGTTTAAGCCGTGGGTACTTCTTTCCAATTTCATGTCACTCGTTTCTGATCGTTATTGATCATTAGGCAGCAGCATAATGTGAATTCGTGTTTAAGTCATGGGTTTTTGAACCGAAAAAACGGTTTAAACCGTGAGTACTTCTTTCCAATTTCTGGTCAATCGTTTATGAGATCATTAGGCAGCACAATGCGTCAGTATGTTTAAGTCGTGGGTTTTTGAACCGAAAAACGGTTTATTTTCAGCAAGGTTTTTTGTTAGCTAACTATGATAGACGTGTTATTAAGTGATATTTGTGTAATTACTGAAAGTGAGATGTTTGTTGTTATTCATCATCGAGAACCAAATGCTCATTTTATAGAGCTTTTACAAACGTTGAACAAACTCCTTATTCTACTGCAACTTATCTGATCGCTTCCTACAAATGAGGAACAGCTACAGACTTATTCAAAGTACATTCAAATAAGCTTAAAACTCCAAAACGACACTGCCTTATTAGCTTCAAGACGATCTTGTTGTAGATGTTTTTTATATCTGCCAAAATCTTCTCTCTGCCATAAATTAAGTTTGTAACAATATAAAATAATTAAATACAAGTTTAGGAGAAACACATACCTATCTTGAAGTCTATAGATACTCTGAAATCTCTCCGGCGTAGGCAAAAATATCTGGAAAAATAAGAAAGATTGCTTTAGTTAACTTGTAAAACATGGGTTTATGCCATTCATGCACAGACCCAGTTAAAATTTCCAATTAAGGTGTGTTAGTAACCAATCGAATAAAACAACACATGTCTTATCCTACACTTATTTCATATTCTTACATCAAACAGTTTCTAAATATCACCAAGATAGTAAGAGAAGCAAAACTTTTAATGATTAAATTTATATCTAAAACCGTTTACGTACCTGAGGGCTGATATGAGTCTATTTTCAGCAAGGTTTTTTGTTACCTAACTATGATAAATGATCTTGTTGTAGATGCTTTTTATATCTGCCAAAATCTTCACTCTCTGCCATAAATTAAGTTTGTAACAATATAAACTAATTAAATACGTTTAGGAGAAACACATACCTATCTTGAAGTCTATAGACACTCTGAAATCTCTCTGGAGTCTCCAAAAATATCTGGAAATATAAGAATGATTGCTTTAGTTCACTTGTAAAACATGGGTTTATGCCATTCATGCACAGACCCGATTAAAATTTCCAACTCAGACGTGTTCGTGTGTATGAGAACTCTTAAGCTTTTAGGTGCTTTTATAATTCCAATTCAGAACCTAGTTTTGCTATTCCCCATTTAGGGGTTTTGCTGTTCTCATTTCCTCTTCATGTTATTGTTAGGCAGCTTAATATAGGACTGTTTTGACTTTAGAAGCTCACACTGTTAAGCTTTAGGGGCTTTTGCAATTCCCATATCCCCTTTCTTTTTGAACAGAAAAATCGATTTTAAGCCGCAGGTTCAAGATAATCAATATAGGCAAGTCCCATCATACAATTCTAATTATAAAATATGTCTAAGCCGTGGGTTTATAAACCGAAAAAATGGTTTAAGCCATGGGTACTTCTTTACAATTTCAGGACAATCGTTTATGATCGTTTATGATCATTAGGCAGCACATGTCAATGTGTTTAAGCCGTGGGTTTTTGAACCAAAAAAACGGTTTAAGCCGTGGGTGCTATCTTTCCAATTTCGTACAATCGTTTCTGATCTTTTATGATCATTAAGCAGCACATGTCAATGTGTTTAAGCCGTGGTTTTTGAACCAAAAAACGGTTTAAGCCGTGGGTGCTTCTTTACAATTTCAGGACAATCGTTTATGATCATTAGGCAGCACGTGTCAATGTGTTTAAGCCGTAGGTTTTTGAACCGAAAAAACGGTTTAAGCCGTGGGTACTTCTTTACAATTTCAGGACAATCGTTTCTGATCGTTTATGATCATTAGGCAGCATGTGTCAATGTGTTTAAGCCGTGGGTTTTTGAACCAAAAAAACGGTTTAAGCCGTGGGTGCTATCTTTCCAATTTCGTACAATCGTTTCTGATCTTTTAGATCACCAAAGAGGGACAAATTTTCGCAACTTAGATTCAGATAAAAGGCAACAAATAATGCCGTATGTATAATCCTTTAGGATGGAAACACACCACAATTTAGAGATTTTACCTGAAGAGACTGTTGTTTAAAGATCCTTGAGAAACTTTCTGTGAAGACGAATGCTGCTTTCTCTGTCTTTGATTATTCAAATACGGCCTAGAAAAAAAGAAAAAGAAACAGAAATCTTTGATTAAGTAAATTAAAACAAAAAAAAAAGAGAGAAAAAACTTGAAAAAAAAACGGTTGTAGAAATTTTGAAACCCTAAGAAGTTAATTCAAAGAAAAAATAACAAAAATCTTCGATCAATTTTTTACTGAAATCGAGTAAAACAAAACGATTATAGTGATTCAGAAACCCTAAGAAGTTAATCTGATGAATACTACGGAACAAGAAATCATAAAATCCTAACTTGGAACACAAAAAATCAGAGATGTAGAAGACTTCTACTAATTCTTTTAGTTATAGAATGAACTTGTTCCACACGGATGACATAACACCATGCTTATCTACTTTTCTATCCACGGTTACAATATGCTTATCTTTGTCTAACACAACCTACTAAACAACATGACCAATAATCCTAACTTGGAACGCAAAAATTCAGAGATGTAGAAGAATTCTACAACTTAATGTATTATTTGAAAGCCTTGAGAGAGAAAAAAATTATTACATTCGAGGCAAATATTGCATGTGGTTGTGGCCAATTGCAACTATTTCTCATGTTTGGTGGCAGTCATCATCTATTCCCTACACATTAAAAGGCAATGAACATTACATGAAACCAAGAACACAAAAACTTGATTTCAACATCATGAAAATAACATATAGCAAATTAAAGATTATTGAAATCATTTTAGATCCTAACTCCACAAGATTGCTTTATGAAGAAAACTAAACGAAAGCTTTTCTCTCCTAGCTAGAATCTTTTCACATGTATCTAGTGTCAAGAACCCAAAAGCTTTTATTTGTTGAATCAGAGATGTAGCTTTACGAAAGCCTTGTCGTAAAACTTTGGTCTTCTTTCTTAGACTAAATGATGGAGGAATTCCGTGACATGAAACAAGAAATTTTGGAACTAAACAATCGGCTGAGATACTTAATCCAACGTCATCAAGACGTGATAACTCATCTCACAGAATTGTTCCAGGTAGTTGATGAAAACTACAACGCGCTTAAGACGCTTGTTGACACAAAACGTGAAGGAAATGACAATGAGATGAAGCTTCTGTTCGGTCTTGGTATTGATGTGATTGTTATGGCAGTCCTTGTCTATTTGTTTGTTTAAGTAGATGTTGTTACGTTATGTTTGTTGTTTTTTGTTGTCGGTCGGTATTAGAAATCTATTTCTATTCTATGTTATGTAAGAAACGGTAATGACTTCTGACTGTTTGAATGAAAAAGTACAAGACTAAAGGTACAAAGTTCTAGTAAACACCCAATAAGTTCTCGCAATGAAGTCTTCCCATTGATTCCACTTCTTTCTCTTTCTGACTGACTTAGTGTAGCAACACCATCCACCCACTTGTAGCCATCACTACCGCAGGTCTTCTCCTATGTCATCTATTAAGTAAGAGATAATTAAGACTGATGCACATGTTTGCTAAGGAGAGGTTTGAAAAATTCATGAGTTGTAATAAAAAAAAATTTTAGATTTCAAAACTAAAAGAGTACTAAAGATACAAAAAGTCTACCACCATGGAAGGTAACAAAGTCTACCACCTTGGAGAGGTATACAAGTCTACCGTAATACAAATTAAAATCTACCCCATCAGGAATATAAAGTCTACCAAAATTCTAGAAATATACAAAATTAAGTTTTCCAATATGTGAACAAAATCTGCCACAATGGGGAGATATACAAGTGTACCTTAATACAAATTAAAATTTATCCCATCAGGAATATAAAATCTACCAAAATTCTGGAAATCTACCAAATTAAGTCTTCCACTATGTGAACAAAGTCTACCAAAATAGAATAAATCTATCGTGTGAGGCTGAAGTCTACCATAACCAACTAACCAGAAAGTCTACCATAAATAACGAGATAAATCTATCACGGGTTACAAAATCTACCATCGAAGTCACTTAAGTCTACCAAAAAACCTAAAGTCTACCAAAAAAAAGTCAACAAGTCAACGCTGGTTTAAAAATCTACCATTAAACAACACATAAGTCTACCGTTACATAGAAAATAATATATACCGTAACATGAAAACGTAAGTCTACTATGTCTTCCAATTAAACTATACCGTAATTATGGTAGACTTATCCACATAAATCTACCATAACTGACAAAGCCAAAGTCTACCATTACATTTCAACTAAAATCTACCGTTTCGTTTAATATAAGTCTACCGTCAAAACTGGTAGACTTTTCCAAGTAAGTCTACCACTTTATACAAAACAGAAGTCTACCCTCATTCTCTTGTACAGTTTACCGTCCGAGCTCTAAAGTTTACCGTCATAGCTCTGGTAGACTTAAGTTTTCACGCGCTTACGTGGCAGAAATTCATTAATGGCATTTTCGTTATTCGTTTTTTTGTCACCAAATGAATTGAGGGTAAAACGGCCATTTAAACTTAATTACATCGTTTAAGTAATATTCAAATATTAAGGTTGTTTTAATAATAAAATTTAAAAATATAGGTTATTTTAGATAACTATCCTTAAATTTTTGTGATCTGGTTTCATGTAAATATGTAATGTTTATTGCCTTTTAATGTGTAGGGAATAGATGATGACTGCCACCAAACAGGAGAAATAGTTGCAATTGGCCACAACCACATGCAATCTTTGCCTCGAAGGTAACAAACTATTTTTCTTGTAGGCTCTCAGATTATACATTGAGTTGTAGAATTCTTCTACATCTCTGATTTTTGTGTTCCAAGTTAGGATTATTGTTCATGTTGTTTAGTAAGTTGTGTTAGATAAAGATAAGCATATTGTAACTGTGGATAGAAAAGTGGATGAAGGTCTTGAGACACTTAGTGTTATGCCATTAGTGCGGACCCATAAATTTTTGTTTCCAGGGTCATAGTATAACTAAAAGACTTAATCAAATAAAAATTAGAAATTATTAAAACCTAATCTTTGGTAATTATGTGTCTACTATAACACACAGGCTTTAAAAACTATTTCTGATTTAAGTTCTTAAACTCATTTTAAAACTTTGATCATTCTTTTAAATTAATTAAAATTTAATATATGAAGTTAACTAGAAGATAAAGAAAAAAAATGATAGAACAAGTAAATCGATAAGTTGGACTATAGGTTGGGTCCTAACAAATGGAAAAAAAAAAATTAAAGGAAAATTTGGGGCAACAGTGAGTTCTAAAACAAATCTCAATTTATTTGCCAAGAACCTTTTCACAGCTATCTAGTGTCAAGAAACCAAAAGCTTTTATTTGTTGAATCAGAGATGGAGGTTTACGGAAGCCTTGGCGTAAAACTTTGGTCTTCTTTCTTAGACTAAATATTAGATTCATGATAAATTTATTATTTACTTTGATCTGATTTTGTGGATCTTGGAGCTACGGAATTGAAACCACGATTTCGTGACCTTGGAATTCAAAACAAAAAGTTCATAAAAACAAAACAAAAAAAACAGATTGACTAATGGCACATATGATCCATGATTGTGCTCTTCACATAGGCGTTAAATATATCTAAGAAACTCCCTAAGAAACTCTCTAAAAACCAGCATTAATGATGGTCTAAGTACTTGTAACACTAATTTCTTTTCTTCAACGACATAATAAATTATGTGTGTCATATTGATTTAACAAGACTGATATATCTTTTAAATAATTGGTGGCAACATTTTGGAATATGGTGTGGATATCATTATGAGACAATTGCATAAAACAACCTTCTTTTTATTTGATATTACTAAATCAACCTATCTTTCTAAAGGGTTGTTAAAAAGACATAAAAACCAGTCTCTGATTTTTTTTATTACATAAATGCCATAGCATTTTTTTTTTCTTCTTCTTAGCAGCAAAACCCTAATGGTATCACCCTCTTCCCCTCTCTCTCTCCCCGACGACAGCAACGAGTGCCAAGGCGAAGATGGGTTCTTGTCGAACCATTTCTCCTCTGTTTATCATAGCGCTGTCACCATCAATCTCGGATCTTGTGGTTTTATCGCTTGCTCGCTGGAGAAACAGAACCCTCTCCTTCCCAGGTTTTTGCAAATTTGGTTTATTGTTCACGAACTCACGATGATGTTTATTGTTCTGTTTTTATTTTTTTTCTCATGTCCTGATGAGATGACTAGTGTGGCCTATTTCGAACAATCCAATCCTAGATATGAGAGATTTTCTATCTTAAGTGGGTTTTGATTCAGTGGCCTTCAAAGATATTTTCGAATATGTTTCATTTTCCTTTTTTTGGTTCAATAGATCTGAGAGATTGAGATCTCTGTGCGTCTAAGTCTTTCAATGTGTTAGCTGAGTACCTCTTTGGTAAGCTACTTATGTAGCATTCCTTATGAATTTTGCTGCACTTTTGTTTGATTTGACTATTGTTTTTTGCTTTTAACTCTGGATGCTTTTGTTTTCGACAGAACACAATCAAGGAGAATACGGAGATGACGACCCCTGTTGTTACTCGTAAAGCCCAATCTGTTGGAGAAAACATGGAAATGACTACTCCAGTAATTATTACTAAGGTAAATATCTCATCAATGGATCATGGAGGTTCTCTTTTTGGAAGTTCTTAGCTCATTTGAGCATAAATAGCATAATTTGGAGGTACTTTCACATGCTTATTTCTTATATACAAGACTCATAAGATCCACGTATAACCTTATGTGTCATTACGTGGGGTTTTTGAAGATTCTTTTTCACTTATTAAATGATCATTATGATCATTAGTGTCAAGCAACGTCTGATCCGAACGTTTGTTGTTTAAAAAATATATACTTTCATCCTTCCATTATTTACGTACTTCAAGAAAGAAAACATATTTCTTAAAATAAAACAGCATCATAGATTATTGATAAGAAGATACTCTGTTTCATCTGCCTCTTCGTTTTGAGCAACAATGGTAGACTTTATTTATATATGATGGTAGACTTTATTGATATGTGAGGGTAGATTTGTGGTACTATATGGTAGATTTAAAGGTAGACTTTGCTGTATGTTATGGTAGACTTTACTGTACGTTATGGTAGACTTTACTGTATGTTATGGTAGACTTTTACTGTATATTACGGTAGACTTTATTGTATGTTATGGTAAACTTTACAGGTCTGTTGGTAAACTTTTTAAGCGAGAACGAGCGATGACAATGACAACTCTTCTTCGAACACAAGTGTATGGTTTATGGAATGACAATGAGATGAAGCTTATTTTAGGTCTTGGTATTGCTGTGAGTGTTGTGGCCGTCCTTGTCTATTTCTTTGTTTGATGATACACAGAGTTTTAACCCAATTAAATTACTGCAAGTGCACAGACAATCGCAGTAGTATAAGAGGAATCGAATCCACAGAGACCAAGGTTACACTATGATTTTGTGAGATTTTTAAATAAAGCTAAGACAGAATATGAAGTTGTTTTGGTGACAGATATTGCAAACAAATAAACGATGCGAATACGATAATTAAAAGGCACTAGACTAGGGTATTTCTCCGGTATTCAGAGATGAAACTTGAGCAACTATTCAGGATTAAATTCAGCACAAGTCTAGAACTCGAATATAAAAATAAGAACGACCCACTCTCGTGGCGCAGAACTCTTTATCTAACAGCCTAAATACCTAAACTCTCGTTTGGACCTAGGGATGAAGATAAGCATTAATGCATTGATTCAATATGTTCACAAGCAACCGCACCAACTCTCGTTGCCTACGAATGAATGCTCACCAATGTCTCTTCTAGCAACCTAAAACACTCTCATGAATAGGTTTAACCTAAGATCATAGATTAAGTGATCAGTTTAATCTAGGCATTGAGTTTAACAAATAGCGAAGACAGTAAATAATCGGATCCTTTCTGTACTCAAGTTATCAAATCATGAATACCATCGAAAACCCTAATCTAGCCAAGGAACTACTCAGCCATGGAAGAACAAATCATAACAATGGATAAAAAGGAATTCATGAATAATATTGAAATAGAATAAGGTTCAGAATTCTTCTCAAACAAAGTAGTGGCTGATCCTCTCAATCTTACAAGCATGAACCAAAAATAAATCTCCAAAGTCTGATGAGAAATCCAGAGAAAAAGGAAAAACGATGTCACAGGGAAAAGAAGAAAACGATGGAATAGAATGAATGTCCCTTAGGGCTCGTGCTTCTCTCTCTTTTTGTCCTGGCGGCTTCTTCTTATTTTTGCCACATCAGCACGTCCAAAATTAGGTAAAAAGTCGAAACCCTCAATAATTCTCCCGAGCACCCTAGCGAGCACGTGCTCCCGAAACCGAACTGGGTGCTCGCGTCTGGATTGTGCTCTAAAGCTGCGATTTCATCCCTTTTTGCTCCAGAAGCTCAATTAGCTCCAGTCCATCAAATCCATGCTCCAAGACTTCATTCTAACCTGACAAGACTCAAAAACGACTCGAAAGACACAAAAAACTCAAAAAGGGTTAGTTAATATAGGCTAAAATCCTAACATATCAACTCCCCCGGACTTAGACCTTTGTTTGTCCTCAAACAAACTAGGAGAAAGAACAGAGAAGAGGTTTGAAAATCACGAGAACTCGCTTAGCTATTGGGGATGCCTAGACTTCATACGGCTCGTCACTGGGTGTTGGGAAACGATCCATTCAACCATGGGAATCAACAAACCTTAATTACTCACAATCCAAAGGAAATTTCGGAGTCCCCATTGCTATCTCTTTACATAGATTAATGAAATAGAAGTGCAGTGATCTTACCAGGGGGAATTAATCCAAAGGGTGCCAACTTCTTCTAACCAAAGACCCTCTCCCATATAACTTTCCTCTCCCCTCTTTTCCTCTTCCAAAATCGCCATCTTTTGCTTATTTTTTTATTTTTATTTTTTGCAGCCATCGGTTTTCATTTGCCGATGCTTTAGAGCCATCACTTTTCTGATGCTCTTCTGTATTTGGTGGGACAAATCTTCATGAGGTCACAAAAGATACACGGGTCTACGCATCATCCCTTGGTTCACTTTGACTTTTAGTTTCCCTTACAACAAGCTTTCCATGAGGTCACAAAAGATACACGGGTCTACGCATCATCCCTTGGTTCACTTCGGCTTGTTGCTTTGAACTTCTGGGCGAGTGTTCGCACCATTTTTTTTTTTTTTTTTAGGTTCAATGGAAGGGAGTGAGAGAGGAATATCATACTTTGTGGAGAGTTGCGTGATCTGTTTTGGCTCGAATAGGTCTTCCCCAATGAACGTCAATCCCCTGAGAAAGAAATTGAATATCCGATTAAAGTTCAATAAAGCTTAGAGATAACTTTGGTTCAACCTATTTCCCAATGAAAAGGGCTTTGGGGAATGTTTAATCCAACCAAGATCTTCCGGAACAGAACCTCTACCAATCTGTGAGTCATAACAAGTAATCTCAAGTCCAAATAATCCAATAGATCAAGGTCATAATTCCCTAACAGTTTTGACTCAATGAAGACACAGCAACTAGACTCGAACAAACTGACTCAATCAAAAGAAAATAAAAGAAATAATGAAGACCTGATTTGGACCTAAACAAAGACAAGGAAAATAAATTAGTAGCAGACCGCTCCCCCGGACTTAAATCACACCGTCTCGGTGTGAAGAAGATCAAAGGGATTAGTCGAATAAAAAGAAAATAGCAATGGATAATACAATGGTGAAAATGAATGGTGGGTAGGATTCACCGCGAGGTCGCGGTATCTGGATCGTCGTGGGCTGCTCTGCGCTTCTTCCGTTGTAGGCGTTGGCTCTCTTCCGAACTGCTGGAGGAGGCGTGTGGAGCACCCTGGCGAGCATGTGCTCGCGACATCTGGTCGGGTGCTCGAGAGATTTTTTTTTTTTTTTTTTTTTTGAAAGCAAAACCTGAAACCTAGAAAATGAAAACATCAGAAAACAAAGAAAATGTAATAGAAATATGAACACATACCTGTGGGTTGCCTCCCACAAAGCGCTTGTTTTAAGTCTTTAGCTCGACTTGAGTGCCTTTTAGGCACAGTGTGGTGGATCCGCAGGAGGAACAGGGTGGGATGGGTGTGGTCTTAGACAAAGGACCTTTCTCATCATCTCGTCAATTTCCGCTTGGCCCTTAGCCTTGAGTTCTGGTGTGATTATCGCCTTCACTTGAGAGAAAGGTTTAGACATACCTTTGCTCGTCACCTTGTACTCAATTGTGTCATCTACATGCTTCAGAGGTGTTAAAGTGACACGAGATCCCTGAGGCAGTCCCCCAGACTTAGAGTGTTGTGTGACATTCAGCTCATTCTCCCCAATAGCTACAAAAGAACCACTCTGCTTGCTGTTCTTCGGTGGAACAACATTGTAAAAGAGACCTTTATCGACAGCTGAAAGACATACTCGCTTTTGTGGCAAGTCAACAAGTGCTCCTGCTGTGGCGAGGAACGGTCTTCCCAGGATCAGAGGCATGTAGGCTCCCTCACTCATGTCAACAACCTGAAAGTCACAGGGCATCAAACATTTGTCAATTCGCACCTGGAGATCACTAATGCATCCTTGTGATGATGATACTGTGGCATCAGCGAATTGGAGGGTCATATCAGAAGGCTGAATATCATCAATCCCTAATCTTCGCGCGATATCCACAGACATGATATTCACTGTAGATCCTGAATCGCATAAAGAGTCCTCAAAACCAACCCCATCAATAGAACAAGGAACCACAAACTTCCCTGGATCTGCAAGCTTTGGCAGAAGCCTAAATGGAGGAGGCTTAACTGCACAAGGGTATGGAACCTTTGGGATATATGGAAGAAGACTCGCAGATGCAGGTGTCTTTCCTGGAGCTGAAGATTGGATCGATCGATCTGATTGTTGACGGGATTTTGTATCTGTGCTGGACTGAACTGCATTTTCTCTGGTCTTCACTTCGCGCTGAAACTCACAGCTCAAACCTTCAAACTTCCAAGCAAGATCAGATATCTCCTGAGAATTTTTGCTTTGTCCATCTAGAACCTGTTGCAGCATGATCTCTAACCTTCTCTCAGAAGCAGCCTTTTCTTCATCCCCAATATAATGCACATGAGCTTTTGAGCTGCTAGAACCTTCTCCAGACCGTGGGTTCTGCTCTCCCTTTCCTAGAAAAACTCCTTGCTGTCTCTTAACTGTCTCAGCGGTCTGAGCAACCTGAGTATCAAGCAGCTTCAAGTGAGTTGCAACAGCTTCATATTTGTCGTTGAGATCGTTATACATGTTGTCCACTTTTGTGTTGATCTCAGTAGAGGATTTTTGTTGCTGGAGTAGAAGTTGCTGCATAAGAGCTTCGAGCTTGTCTTGAGTACTGCTGGCTGAGTTTGCAGGTGTCTGAAAGTTGCTGAATGGCTGACTCTGCTGAAAACCACTCTGAAACTGATTCCGACCCGGATTTTGCACGCTCGTCTGTCCTGTAAACCCCTGAGAATTACCTGTGACGCCCGAATTTTGCACGAACGGTTTTTTCTGAAACTGTTGGCCTGAAGCAACTGTTTGCTGTGGGTAGACTTGATCCTGAGGATTTTCGACGTTTGTGCTCCTGTAAGATAGATTAGGATGATTTATGTAGTTCTGGTTAAAACCCCTGTTCTGCACAAAACCCTGTCCATTAACATAACTCACTTCTTGCAGCTCCTCAGTGTTTTCCCAATTCTCTGTACCACCTTCACAAAGCTGAACACCCCTCTGATTTGCCTTCATCAACAGACTCACTTTCGCAGCCAACTCATCGATCTTTTGTGTCTCCATGCTGTTCACTTTCTTAGACCTATCATACTCAGGAGACTTGTTGCTAGAGCTCGAAGCTAAGTTCTCAATTAGCGCAAAAGCGCCTTCCTTAGTCTTGGTCATAAAATCACCATTGCTGGCCGCGTTCAACGCATTCCGATAATCCCACTCAACACCATCATAGAAGATACCTAGGATTTGCTCATCCTTGAACCCGTGGTGAGGACACTCTCTTCTATATTCTTTCAGTCTTTCCCAAGCTTCACAGAAATCTTCACCCGAATGCTGCTGGAATGAAGATATCTTGTTCCTTAATGCGGCGGTTTTCGATTTGGTGTAGAAGTGATCCAGAAATGCTGCTCTAACCTCGGCCCATGTTGTCAATGAACCTGATGGCAGTGATTTTAACCAACGTGAAGCCTTGTCCGCAAGTGAAAAAGGGAACAACTTGCACTTGAGAAACTCGCTAGGCATTCCATTAGAACCCGTGGTGCTGCAGATTTCTTCAAAATTTTCGATATGATCCATTGGAATCTCAGCTGGAAGCCCGTGGAAGAGGTGTTGCTTCACCAATGAAATCAATTGAGGCTTGATTTCAAAGTCTTGCCTCTGAATGGTAGGAGGCACGATGGCAGCTCGGTTTCGGTAGTAGGCGTGCGGGTTGTCCGCGTCTCCGATACCGGGCTGTGGTTGTGGAGCTTCCTGTCTTTCTCTCCGCATCTGCTCTATCTCATCACGGAGCATCTACACTTGAGCAGCCATTCCGTTCTCTTGCTCGGCCATGTCAGCTATGAGTCTTCGCTGTCGGTTCTCTCGTTCTAGTCTAGCTAGGTCGGCGTTTGAGATATTAACTAAGGGCTCGGTGCAATTTCTTCTTGTTCTTCTACTGGTCATGCACCTGAAACATGAGGAAAAAGAAAAGAGAAATGAAAATTAGTAGTTTCTTAGACTATATCTTAAATCAAAAATCAAAGGTAACGCAATTGGTCCCCGGCAACGGCGCCAAAAACTTGATACACAGAGTTTTAACCCAATTAAATTACTGCAAGTGCACAGACAATCGCAGTAGTATAAGAGGAATCGAATCCACAGAGACCAAGGTTACACTATGATTTTGTGAGATTTTTAAATAAAGCTAAGACAGAATATGAAGTTGTTTTGGTGACAGATATTGCAAACAAATAAACGATGCGAATACGATAATTAAAAGGCACTAGACTAGGGTATTTCTCCGGTATTCAGAGATGAAACTTGAGCAACTATTCAGGATTAAATTCAGCACAAGTCTAGAACTCGAATATAAAAATAAGAACGACCCACTCTCGTGGCGCAGAACTCTTTATCTAACAGCCTAAATACCTAAACTCTCGTTTGGACCTAGGGATGAAGATAAGCATTAATGCATTGATTCAATATGTTCACAAGCAACCGCACCAACTCTCGTTGCCTACGAATGAATGCTCACCAGTGTCTCTTCTAGCAACCTAAAACACTCTCATGAATAGGTTTAACCTAAGATCATAGATTAAGTGATCAGTTTAATCTAGGCATTGAGTTTAACAAATAGCGAAGACAGTAAATAATCGGATCCTTTCTGTACTCAAGTTATCAAATCATGAATACCATCGAAAACCCTAATCTAGCCAAGGAACTACTCAGCCATGGAAGAACAAATCATAACAATGGATAAAAAAGAATTCATGAATAATATTGAAATAGAATAAGGTTCAGAATTCTTCTCAAACAAAGTAGTGGCTGATCCTCTCAATCTTACAAGCATGAACCAAAAATAAATCTCCAAAGTCTGATGAGAAATCCAGAGAAAAAGGAAAAACGATGTCACAGGGAAAAGAAGAAAACGATGGAATAGAATGAATGTCCCTTAGGGCTCGTGCTTCTCTCTCTTTTTGTCCTGGCGGCTTCTTCTTATTTTTGCCACATCAGCACGTCCAAAATTAGGTAAAAAGTCGAAACCCTCAATAATTCTCCCGAGCACCCTAGCGAGCACGTGCTCCCGAAACCGGACTGGGTGCTCGCGTCTGGATTGTGCTCTAAAGCTGCGATTTCATCCCTTTTTGCTCCAGAAGCTCAATTAGCTCCAGTCCATCAAATCCATGCTCCAAGACTTCATTCTAACCTGACAAGACTCAAAAACGACTCGAAAGACACAAAAAACTCAAAAAGGGTTAGTTAATATAGGCTAAAATCCTAACATATCATTTGATTTATTGTGTCTTTTGTGATCGTACAGATGGGAGTGAACAGTTGTGGCTATCATGGGGATGATGGTTAGCTATATCATAGACAGAGAAAAGGTGAACCTTTGGGTCCAAAGTACCCAAAGACGATACAGTTGGCGGTGGTATAAACTAGGCGTCGCAAGAGTTTTTTTTCTTGTAAATATTTGAATAAGTTCCATCACTACTGAGAATTAAATTCATGATCAGTAAACGTAAGATATAAACTGTTTCATGTAAAAAAAGGGTAGAGTTCTCAAGCTACCATATATAATGTGATCTCCCGTTATGATGATAAGTTTTTAAGCTACCATATAATGTGATTTTCCGTTGTTTTTCCCGTGAAGTCTTAAAACGGCATTAAAATTAGTGTTTCATCGAATAACCCAGTCTAATTAAACCTAAAAAAAATGATAAAGCAAACCAAACCAAACCAAACCAAAGGTGTAACTTCAGTTTATCTCTACGCCAAAGAAGGATTTAAATCAAAACCCAAAAGTCTCGAAAACCTTGGCATAACTCTTGATGGACTCGTTCTTAATGGGAAAATTGCAGTTGTCTGCTTCAAACATGGAAAATATGATTAAAACTAGTGGCAGACTTTTTTTTATGTTATGGTAGAGTTTAATAAAAATCAGTTATGGTAGACTTTATGTTATGGTAGAGGCTTGAAACAAAGTCTACCACCATGGAGAGGTATACAAGTCTACCGTAATACAAATTAAAATCTACCCCATCGGAAATATAAAGTCTACCAAAATTCCGGAAATCTACCAAATTAAGTCTTCCCCCATGTGAACAAAGTCTACCAAACAAAATAAATCTACCGTGTCAGGCTAAAGTCTACCATAACTAACCGACCATAAAGTCTACCATCAATAACGAGATAAATCTACCACGGGTTACAAAATCTACCGTCAAAGTCACTTAAATCAACCAAAAAACCTAAAGTCTACCAAAGAAAAGTCAACAAGTCAACGCTGGTTTAAAATCTACCGTTAAACAACACATAAATCTACCGTAACATAAAAAATAATATCTACCGTAACATGAAAACGTAAGTCTACCATGTCTTCTAATTAAACTCTACCGTAACTTTGGTAGACTTATCAGCATAAACTCTACCGTAACTTTGGTAGACTTATCAGCGTAAACTCTACCGTTTCGTTCAATATAAGTCTACCGTCAAAGCTGGTAGACTTTACCCAGTAAGTCTACCACTTCATAGAAAAACTAAAGTCTACCGTCATTCTCTGGTAGACTTTATCGTCCGAGCTCTTAAAGTCTACCGTCATAGCTTTGGTAGACTTAAGTTTTTGCGCGCTGACGTGGCAGAAATTCATTAATGGCATTTTCGTAATTACGTTTTTTGTCATCAAACGAATTGAGGGCAAAACGGCCATTAAAATCGGAATTAGGTCGTTTGAGTAATATCTAATTATAAAGGTTGTTTTAATAATAAAATTTAAAAATATAGGTTGTTTTAGCTAACCACCCTATCATTATATGTATATGATTTTTTTTGTTGAAAAATTGGATGGCTATAAAACGATTTTAGCTTACCGAGAGTTTTTTTTAAATGGATATGCATGAGTGATTTTCTATAATTATACTAGTTCCTCATTCCCTTGCTTGCTGAGTTTGTAATTCTTTCCCATAGTTTTGCCCGAAACACTGAGTAGAGTAACAAGGGTTTTAGGCAATTGCAGGGAAATCGAAGCTACACAACTTCAGAGGTTCATCAACCCGCACTCGGATTTTACGGTCTGTTACTCCGATTCTTACTTGAAGGCAACAAAGCCTCCTCAACCTGCTAAATATTGTCGAGCCCTCCGATTTTTCAAAACGAGGTTTTCCTGTCAAATTTCTGCTTCAATGTCTGCTTCAATTTATGCTCCAATTTATGTTTCAGATAGAGAAATTGTTAGAGTAGAACATGAAAGGAATGTGTTTTAGAATTTCAGATTGGATTAAGAGCGTTATTTCCGGCAATTTCAGCAAGGTATTTCAACCTATTTTTCTCTATCGTTCGCTGTCCTTTATTTTTGGCTACGAAAGTTGTAGACTGCTTCATATTTTCAGACATATCCTAAGTTTGTTGTTAGCCATGATTGTGCTCTTCACATAGGCGTTTGTCTTCTCAATACTAGTCTCTCTACTGACAAACTCGGCTTGCTTAAAAGAGTTTAAAGCTTTTTCTGTCCTTCACTCTATGGATTATTGTTTATACACCACAATTTCACCCATCTTAAATCTGATATTATGTTTATACTTTACAAATGTTTGAATAATATCCACTTGTTCCGGTTCCATTGCTTGTAGGATATAAACTTCTTAGATGGACCTGTTCTTTCAATTTCACTGAAACTTGAATTGCATTTGTTCTTCCATGCACCTGTTGGCAGTACTAGTGTTTCCTTTCATTAAGAGCATAAAAAATTTAAACGTAACTTCGTTTTTGATTATCTATATGTAAGTTAAATCATTTAAGTTTTCAGATTCTTTTGCAATTTAATTGTTACCTTGCCCAATTCCCAACAAGAGCATTCTGTGAAATTCTATTTGTTTTTTCGTTTCCCATTTCTTATAATTGATAGTTTTCTAAAATGAAATATATTGGTATAACTATTTGTATCTAATATTCAGTTTCTGTTTTGACATCGGATAACTGCTGTTACGTGTTCCAATCTTGTAGATACAGGCAATACTGCAGCAAACTCTCTTTCCCAAACCGGGTAACAATGTGCATTCCTATCTAACTCTGTTTGTTATGAATTAATCTCTTTCTTTATCTAACTAATGTTCCATATCTAGTGTTTTAAGAAATGAATATCTTAACTATTATATCTGTATATACGGAGACGGTTTATAATGATTGTAAAGAGAGGTTTTCCCACCTCCCTTAACCAACCCGGGTAAAAAATAGATACAACTAATGATGTGCATATTAGATGAATGTGCAATGTCACAGTGGCCCTATAACAAGACTGCCAGTTTCTTAAAGGAAGAATCAGAACAAGTTTAAAGCTCATCTGACTTCATAGGAATAATTCACTACCTTGAGGCTTCGGTCACATACATCAAACTCAAACCTTCTCTTTTAGTAAACCCGGATTTCTATTCAGATATGGGCGTATCTATGACATGTAGGAATCAAACTCTATCCTTTGAATAACAAAACAAAGTCTCTGCTTTGATATTTTTGCTTTTGCAGCTTTCGATGTAAGAGTTTCAAGGCTACCAAATTCAGATGCAAAACTCTTAATATTCCTTATACAGTTAAGTCTTCAAACCCATAAGTGTTCTCAATCCATCTATCGACACATGTACAAGTATGCATGTACAAACAACTATAATATTCCTTATACAGTGTTCTCAATCCATCTTTCGACACTTGTACATGTGTCGACCCATGTATAAACAATCAGGATACAGTTGTTTTGTTTTTGTTTGTACAAGTATGCTGTTGCTCCATTGGCTATGGAAAGTATCCTGGAGTATATAAAACAGAGCTATGGCAACCCACCTATCTTCAGTTTGAAAATGGTCTCTCTCTCTCTCTCACTCTTTTCTGATATCTTTCTCACATTCTTCTTTGACCTCTCTCTCTTGTTTGTGTCTTAGTCTGCTTAATTAATTCTCTTGCCAATGCAAACGAATAGGTAAACCAATGAAGCAAGATTTAGCGGGGCACAAGTCTTATGTGCGTATTCATGGAGAAATGGTACGTTTCGTCTATCTTAGTTGATTAAAATTACTTAATTTCAACTCCTGGATCCAAATCCGTGTTCCTAATTCTCAGCAAACCGTGGCGAACCAATCTCATACTCCCCAAGAACAACCTTACCAACCCGGAGGTACTCAGGCCTAAGCACCAACTCGATCTCTTCCGAATACATTTCCCTTCAATCCGGGCTATATTTTGATTTGGATTTTTTTTTTTTTTGTTGATTAAGAATTGGACTTTATTAATGTTATGTTTACTACCTACTTTCATTATGAATTTCTGAAATTAGCATTTAATTTTTTTATTAAAAAAAAAAAACCAATTTTATCAAGGGAAGTCGCAAATTAGTCCCTCAATTTTGTGTCTAAAGTCGCAAATTAGTCCTTACTATTAGTGACTTCTGCCCGACAAAATAGCAACTTCCGGTTAGTCCCCTACTATGTAGTCTCAAGTTAGTCGCACAATTTTGACAATTGGTCCCTCAAGGCAGTCGCAAAATAGTTCCTAACATTGTGACTTATTTCCTACGAATTAACAACTTGGAAAATTCGTCTCGAAATAGTCGCTGACTTTAGCCACTTCTTTGCGACGCAAATTTACGTAGCCAATAGGTCGCAAAAAAGTTGCACTCGACAAAATCCCAAAGAAGTCGCAATATGGCGACCTTTATTTGTAATCGTAGCGACATCCGACGATATGCGACGCTCGATCTGCGACCACTACAAGATTACAAGCATATTTTGACGGCCGATTCCGTCGGAATTCCGTCGGAAACACGCTATTTCCGACGGAATTCCCGGTTAGAGTTCGTCGGAACATAAATTCCGTCAGAAAGCCGTCAGAGAGTTCCGACGGATAACGGTCGCCGAAAAAGCGTAGGCAAATTCTGACGGTTTTCTGACAGAACTGTTCCGACGGAATTCCGACAGAATAGTTCCGACGGATTTCTGACAGAACTGTTCCGACGGAATTCCGACAGAATAGTTCCGATGGATTTCTGACAGAACGGTTCCGACGGAATTTTGACAGAACGGTTCCGACGGAATTTTTATCTATACTTTTTGTTTTTTTTTTTAATTTTATTAAATGAATTTTTGTTTATTATATATAAAAATAATAATTAAATAAATAAATGAAATTATTTAAAATAAAAATAAAATTTTTTCATAATTAAATTCATAAAAATGAAAAAAATAATCCATAACACAAAATATTTTAATGTTTAAAAAAAAAAAAAACTTCAAACGTTGTCGGAATCGTCGGATGGAAAGAGATGAGGAAAGGCTGCCTTCATGGTCTGCTGCAATATGGCGACCTTTATTTGTAATCGTAGCGACGTCCGACGATATGCGACGCTCGATCTGCGACTAACTGTTGTAGTCGCATATTCGTCAATTCTAAGCAATGTGCGACTAACGTGGGATTAATACGTCAGTCGCAACTCGATTATTTTCTTGTAGTGTGTTATACTGATTTTTGGTTTAAAATAATGTAATTTTTAAAAATCGTCGAGTAAGGGAATAATCATATACCGATTTTTTTGGAATATTAACAAATATCACTAACCACAATATCCGATTGGAATATTAACAAATATTAACAAATCTATAGCACCGATTATGGTCAGTTTTGAATATTCCACGATTAGAATATTAACAAATCTATAGCATCGATTGGAATATTAACAAATATTTAATTAGATATTTTAAGCATTTAATACTTTATAATCGTTCCTAATTAATATAATTTTTATTGGTGATAAGAAAATGATTAATGACTAAACTATTTTTAATGAGAAGTTATAATTTGTTCTTTCTTGTAATGGCAATGTGATATAAATATTAACATCTTGTAAGGTTAATTGTATAAGTGTACTCTCCAAATAATATATAGAGGATTTATATGCCTAGCTAGAATCTTTTCACATGATAAATTTATTATTTACTTTGATCTGATTTTGAGGATCTTGGAGCTATGGAATTGAAACCACGATTTCGTGACCTTGGAATTCAAAACAAAAAGTTCATAAAAACGAAAATAACAGATTGACTAATGGCACATATGATCCATGATATAGATTAGTCGGCCATTTCATTAAAAATAATCCATATATCCTAATTGAGTGGAGAAGAGTAGTTGGGATGATGTGGAAACTCTAGACATAGACTCTAACTCTTTCATCATCTTCTTTTTATCTTTCAGTTTGCGGGTTGATTTCATAGCGATTCCAGCTCTCTTTAAACACTTAGAATTGGCAAAAATGAATCTTACCACTTCTTTCTCTTCGCTTCTCCCTCCATATTCTCTCCACTCAAATATCTCAAGATGAGATGGCAAACATCCGGGAACAGAACTCGGTTGGTTCCATGAAAGCGGGAACCAATCTTCATCTACTACCTGAAGGATATAATATTTAAGCACATCAACTTTTCCTTTGATTAGTCCATCGAGACAGGCACGAACGAAAGTACAAACCTGGTGGATGAGGAGAACTTTTAGATTAGAAGAACTTTGAAGTAAAAGCATTAGTGGTTCCAACCAATCTAACTTATCGTAGAGAATTATCCTACAATCTATAAGCCGAGAGAAGTCAATGGAGTTACAACACGCAGCCTGCAAATGAACACAACAACACATAAGTAGAAACCTGACCATAATATTCATAAACAGTAAGGAAAAAAAGCGCTACATACCGTTGGAACGTCCAAAAGTAATTCGAAACACATAATTGAGGAAAGAGATCTCATAAACTTGTTATCAGGGTAACAAACTACATGGATTCCTGCCTTATCAAAACGAGGCTCGTTCTCAATTGAGCAAGAATCTCCCGAAAAGTCTCTGATGTAGAATCTCTTTATAGCCGGAGAATCTATAACCAAAGAACCATTAGGTACTCCTAATTCTGTGTAGTCATAAAATAAGCATTCCAAAGATGGCACTTTTATACTGAACTTTGTCACGTTGTCTTGGTGATGTCGTTCCACGCCCAAAGTTTTGAGATTAGGACAACTCGATAAAAATCTAATATGAGAATCTTCATCTTTATACACCACAGAGTAAAGGATAAGATGTTGGAGGGATGGCAGGCAAGCCCGAGAAGGAACATCCACGAAAATCTTGTTAGAAAGACATAGTTGGTAAAGCGTATCACATGTGTAAACGCTCTTTGGCAAGCTAGTAGGCTTTGCGGACCACATGAGCACGAACGTTAGCATGCGCACCCTGCGCTCAATGGCATTTGCAATCCACTTTACCACATCAACATCAATCGGACATTGTGGACCGAGTTCTATATATAAGATTTCTAATACAGGTGCCTTGTGGACTTGTAACGACTCGTCAAGAAACCGCCAAATAGACCGTCTTTGCTTGCCAAATAAACGACCAAGTAAACCGCCAAGAAATCCTTTGTGAGTACGATCGTTGATCTCTTGGTACATGAGTTCTGGCACCATCTTCCAAATAAACCGCCACCGTTTTGACAAAATCATGGTAGCCACAACTTCTTTTGTTGGGAGAAACATCAATATCCGCACGAGCAAATCGTCCGGCAACGCACTGATCCTGTCTTCACCTCCAATTTTCCGACAACTGTTGGCTATTTTCTTCATAAACCGTCGGGATGTTTGTTTTAACAGTATCGATACCGCATACGCAACATACATTGAGCTGGCTGTTAACAAAAGTTGTCGCAACATCTTTTCTCCCTTCTTATCCTTGAAACGACGAGCCTTTAAGCTTTAGGGTTTTCTCCTTTTTTCTCCTTGAAACGACGAGCCTTTAAGCTTTAGGGTCTTAATATAAGGGGTTGTTAATGATAGATTTTTGATTAGGATATATACTTGCGTGGGGTTGTTAATGATAGATTTTTTTATTAGGATATATACATGCGTGGGGTTGTTAATGATAGATTTTTTTTATTAGGATATATACATGCGTGGGGTTGTTAATGATAGATTTTTGATTAGGATACATGCATATCCTTAATGGTTTGACTTAGAATATATATACACCCACGTGGATTTTTACTTTCTAATTTTATTTTGGGTTACAAACATACTGGTCTAGATCAAACCCAGCCCGGGTCATGGTTCAAGCGGTCCTGTCCTGTGTTTACAACATTGTTTAGCATAAAACATCCAAGTCTTTAAGAATGATAACAAAACACACAAGAAATCAAACTTCCATTTTAACGAATGAAACGTTTAAGAGTATTTCAGGTAAGCTATATGACAATGGAACAATCTGTATAGCTATTATCTATACAAGCATGAAACAGTGTGTGTATGTCTTTATCTACATAAACCCTTTGTGATGAATATGCAGAGCATGAGAGATCCTTCAACTAATGGTGATGATGATCAAAGAATGTGAATGTCAACAACTGCAAAAAGTCACCATTCTACAAGAGCTTGTAGTAGCAGTCACGGCCCGAGAAGAGAGTTCGGTAGTTTCTTCCACATGGACAGTTTATCTCAACCACAAAGGCCTCGCCGACTCTATCCACCTTCACACCTTCTTTACACTCTTTCTGTTGCTCCTCTTGTACTACCTCATCTGCCTGCACCGCAACAAACAATCATTGTGCTCATCATCACAAAGCTTCTGTACATATGACATAGACATACACACATTGTTTCGTGCTTGTAGCTTGTAGATACTAGCTATTCACATTGTTCCATTCACTACAAGAATAATAGCAAAGAGCAACGGATACGTGTGACTATATGAGTAGTCGCATTTTATTACTGCTTAATAGCGACATATATGCGACGTTTTTGTGACTTAACTTTTGAAGTCTGCTTAGTCGTAATTTAGTTTGCAAAGCAGAAAGTGGGCAATTAGTCGCACTGGCGCGACTCAGTTGCGATTAATACGTCATGTATTTACAACGGGTAACCCAACGTGGCGAAGAAGTCACAATATGTAACCGGAGTTGCAAAGTAGACGCAAAAAAAGATACTGTATTGCGACGACCACTAGATGTATTTGTTGTGTGACAACGTTGTCGCAGACATTGATAAAACCTAAATTGGTTTATCTTCATTTCGCTGCTCTTTGGAAAAAAACAGGTTACAGCGGTTCAGAGTTTCCGAAATCGAGGATGAAAGGTTTTAGAATGAGAATGATTTCTTGTCCCCCAATCATGAGATGATACATGCTTATATATGTTATATAAGAGTTTATCAGATCCTATTTTGTAGGAACAAATCATTATCTATCATTATCTAAGAACCAACAAGATTCTATTCTATAAGATCTGAACTTATCTCTAATACCCCCCTCCAGTTGGAGCATGTAAGTTCTTAATGCCCAACTTGAGTAAAAACGCTGAAAATTCCCTCTTTCCCAATGCCTTAGTAAGAATGTCTGCAAGCTGCTCCGTTGTAGACACATGAGATGTTCGAACCAAACCATCAGCTATACAATCACGAACAAAATGACAGTCAATTTCGATGTGCTTCGTCCGTTCGTGAAAGACAGGATTGGCGCTAATATGAAGAGCTGCTTGACTGTCACAATAGAGTGGAATAGCCGAATCATGTGTAATGCCAAGTTCGGACAGCAAAGATTTGAGCCAGCGAAGTTCACGACATGCTGCATTCATCGCACGATACTCTGCTTCAGCCGAGGATAGAGAGACCGTGTTCTGCTTCTTTGTTTTCCATGATATTGGTGAGTCACCCATTTGTACTAGCCAACCAGTGAGAGATTTTCGTGTTAATGGGCAACCAGCCCAGTCGGAATCACACCAACCGATGAGCTGTAGTGTTGAATTAGCTCGGAGAAGAATGCCCTGGCCAAGAGTGCCCTTTAAGTAACGAACAACTTTCAAAGCCGCATGCCAGTGTGCTTCGAGGGGTTGCTTCAGAAACTGTGACAAAACATGTATAGCATAGGACAAATCAGGGCGGGATCAAGCTAAGTAAACAAGTCGACCCACAAGCCGATGATAAGGCTCCGGATCCGGCAAAGCGGCACCTTCAGCCAACGAGAGTTTATGATTCTGATCAATAGGAGAACCAGCCGGTTTACACCCCAATAAGCCCGCCTCTGTAACAATATCTGCTGCAAATTTGCGTTGATAAATATAAAAACCTTCAGAACTCCGCGCTATTTCCAAACCAAGAAAATACTTAGTTGTACCATGATCTTTCATCTTAAAACAAGTAGATAAATAATCTTTGAATTCTTGAATTGCAGAGGAAGAGTTGCCAGAGATTATGAAGTCATCCACATAAACAAGAATGTGTATGTGAATGCCGCCATGATTGAAGACAAAAAGGGAGTAATCAGACCTTGTTTGTTTAAAACCATATCGTTGAAGAGCATCAGCTAACTTGGCAAACCAGCATCGTGGAGATTGTTTAAGCCCATAAATGGATTTGCGTAAGCGACACACTCGTTTATCACCTGGAGCAGAAAATCCTGGAGGAGGTTTCATATATATTTCTTCATGAAGATCACCATGAAGAAAAGCATTATGAACATCCATTTGGTGTACTTCATGATTCTTTTTAGCTGCAATATCCAAGATCAATCGAATGGTTGTCATCTCTGACGGGTGCAAACGTTTCTGTGTAATTAATCCCAGCAACTTGGTGATTTCCCAGAGCAACTAAGCGAGCTTTATAGTGTTCAAGTGTGCCATCTGCTTGAAGCTTTACTCGAAAAACCCATTGAGAACCAATAACTTTCTTTCCTTGTGGTAGTTCTTGAAGTTCCCATGTGTTGTTGCCTTCTAATGAACCCACCTCAGATTGCATCGCTGATTTCCATTCATCATGTTGCATTGCTTCTTTAAATGAACGTGGTTCAATGTATGTAGAAAGAGCCACCAGATAACTGCAAAACGATGAAGAAAACTTGGTGGAGTTTAAATAATCCGAAACCGGATGTGGTGTACCTGAGAGAAGTGTTTGGACGGATGATGGTGAGAGAGAGAGGAGCGATGGAGGCTGTACCAACAATGTAATCGCGTAAATACCCAGGTGGTTTTGTAACTCTTTTTCTGTTGGTATAATTTCTGTAGAAGACGAAGGAGGAGTAATGGTCTGAGCTGAAACATCAACACAATCGGTCACAGCAATAGAAGAGGGAACCATTGTTACTGTGGCTACATCATTCGCTGAAGACGGAGTAGCAACGATATCTGTTGGTGATGTGTATTCTTCTTGAGAAGTAGATGGAGCTGTGATCAGCGAAGGTGTAATTGCAGGGGACGAGTCTATCTTAAAAGGAAAAGACTCTTCCTGAAAAATCACATCACGAGAGACGAAGAATACCTTCTGATCGAGATCAAATAGGCGCCAACCCTTTTTGCCATAAGGATATCCTACAAACACACAACGGCGACTGCGAGACTCAAATTTATCACCTTTACTATGAAGATTGTGAGCATAGGCAAGGCATCCAAGAGTACGCAGATGTTTGTAAGACGGAGCATGACCATACAATATTTCAAATGGAGTTTTATCTTGTAAAATCGAAGTAGGAGTCCGATTAATAAGATATGCAGCAGAAAGTACACACTCCCCCCCCCCAAAATTCAATCGGAAAATCAGCTTGAAAACGTAAAGCTCGAGCTACCTCAAGTATATGACGATATTTCCGTTCAACTCGACCGTTCTGTTGAGGTGTATGAACGCAAGAAGTCTCATGTATTATGCCTTGTTGGCGAAAATATGCAGCCAGACAAATAAATTCTGTCCCATTGTCACTCCGTATGATCTTGATCTTTTTATTAAATTGTCGCTCTATCAAATAAACGGCCAAGTAAACCGCCAAGAAATCCTTTGTGAGTACGATCGTTGATATCTTGGTACACGAGTTGTGGCACCATCTTCCAAATAAACCTCCACCGTTTGGACAAAATCATGGTAGCCACAACTTCTTTTGTTGGGACAAACATCAATATCCGCACGAGCAAATCGTCCGGCAACGCACTGATCCTGTCTTCACCTCCAATTTTCCGACAACTTTTGGCTATTTTCTTCCCAAACCGTCGGGATGTTTGCTCGAACAGTACCGCATACACAACATACATTGAGGTGGCTGTTAACAAAAGTTGTCGCAACATCTTTTCTCTCTTTTTCTCCTTGAAACGACGAGCCTTTAAGCTTTAGGGTCTTAATATAAGGGGTTGTTAATAATAGATTTTTTGATTAGGATATATACTTGCGTGGGGTTGTTAATGATAGATTTTTGATTAGGATATATGCATATCCTAAATGGTTTTGACTTGTAATATATATACACCCACGTGGATTTTTACTTTCTAATTTTATTTTGGGTTACAAACATACTGGTCTAGATCAAACCCAGCCCGGGTCATGGTTCAAGCGGTCCAGTCCTGTGTTTACAACATTGTTTAGCATAAAACATCCACAAGTCTTTAAGAATGATAACAAAACACACAAGAAATCAAACTTCCATTTTAACGAATGAAACGTTTAAGAGTATTTCAGGTAAGCTATATGACAACGGAACAATGTGTATAGCTATTATCTATACAAGCATGAAACAGTGTGTGTATGTCTTTATCTACATAAACCCTTTGTGATGAATATGCAGAGTATGAGAGATCCTTCAACTAATGGTGATGATGATCAAAGAATGTGAATGTCAACAACTGCAAAAAGTCACCATTCTACAAGAGCTTGTAGTAGCAGTCACGGCCCGAGAAGAGAGTTCGGTAGTTTCTTCCACATGGACAGTTTATCTCAACCACAAAGGCCTCGCCGACTCTATCCACCTTCACACCTTCTTTACACTCTTTCTGTTGCTCCTCTTGTACTACCTCATCTTCTGCCTGCACCGCAACAAACAATCATTGTGCTCAAAAACAGGACCTTAATTCAGAGATTATAAGAGACAAGTAAGTGTGCAGCAAGTCATGATATCAGAAAGGTCCCATTGGGATTGTGTGTTTAGAAGATTCGAACCTTAGGACCGTCGTCTTGTTTCACAGATGAAACTGCTTCACCGTACTTAAGGAGCTGGTTACACCATTGATCCAATTCACGAACTCCATCCTTGATAACATACAGCATCTGCCATTATCACCATCTTGAGTTAAAGCTACACAGAACATTTCTACTTCAAAAGACACAAGTCAAGTTTATGAGTGATAACAACAAGAAACTGAAACTTTCGTTCTCGAGTCTACCAGAATCCATAAATCGCAGAATTCTCAAACGAATTAGATAACAGAACATGATAAAAGACTATAGAATCTTTCTAACCTTGTTGGCGTCAGAGCTTTCTGGATTCACAAAATCACCTTCAAGAATTGCATTGGAGCGAGAAGATCGGAGAAGAGCCTTGGAGGAAGGTGACCGCGAAACATCGGAGACGGACCTCCTGAACACCGGTGGACGAGGCAGGAGAGAAGAGACATTACCCGAAGTCTTCGGGCCGAAGACGGTGATGTTTCTTGAGCAACGCCGTTTCGTGTATAACCCGACCCGAGTATAGATCCAACGGGCGAAGCAAATGTATCGGATAAAGTTACAGTTTCTTGCGTCTTGGTCCTTCGAATAAATTACTGACGCTTCGAGGTGAAGCGGTCTCTCTCAACGAGAGAGAGTTCGGATGGCGAAAAGAACCACGGCGGCGATGGCTCCGACTCCAATCAGGTAGCCCGATACTCCTTGAGCCGCCGGAGCCTCATGCGCCTCTTCAGCCGCCGGAGCCTCATGCGCCTCTTCAGCCGCCGGAGCCTCATGCGCCTCTTCAGCAGCCGGAGCCTCATGCGCCTCTTCAGCCTGTATCACCAACATGTCAGACCGCTGCAGTACCGGCTTTATCGGAGGTTTTATCACCGCCTTGAGGCCCTGGAACTCTGTTTCTTGGGTATAGCTGACGGAGGTATTTTGAGTCTTTTGTGCGTTTTTGTGATACACTAAGGGCACAAGATTAGAATTCATTTTTGATCCGGGCTGCAAAATATTGTTTACTGTTGTAGTATTTATAGACTCGTTAAATTTCATTATGACTATTTAATTTAATTTTTTAATAACATAGTAACCTAAATAAACCTAATTAATATGATCTAGACAATTGCTTGACCTACAAGCAAGGGCTGGTACAAACAAAATCTCCAGACCCAGTAAAAACAAAAACCAACCACAAGCAAATATTAGCAGAGAGAAGCATATTCACGCAAAGCTTCATAAGTTCTGCTATTAAAATTCAAAAACCCCAAAAAAACAAATGAAGAATGAGAGATCTTCACTTCACGATATGAACATCACGCCACACTGAGAAGACGAGACTAATAATACTTTTTCCCAAGGATTATACCAATGATAACAGAAACTAGAGCCACTCCAGTGATGATCTTCACTGTCATGAGATGCGACGTTGAGGCTGTTTGTGTAGCAGTAGTAACGTTGCTCGAAGAAGAAGAAGAAGGAGATGCCTCTGATTTCTTCTTGCTCTTACGGTTAGTTGGAGCAGAAAAGGACAAGTCAATGTCTCGAGATTTAATACCCACCTCCATTGCCTCCGTCTCCTGCAAGTTTGGTTTTGATTATTAGCAAGTATGCTCCGACGTTTTGAAAAACGGGTAGTTTAGCTATAATGCAAGGTTTCTTTCCATGCTGCTTTCGCTAGAATAGGCAATAATGAAATCACTCTTTCTACAATTCCGAAACTATAGATAGCAGAGAATGGTAATGACGCAAGAAGCTCAGTCTTGACAGAACTTGAGTCAGATAAATTTTACGGATCTTATGAGTTTTTTCCTCTAGATGTAATGATATATGCATTGCATGTATGTATGTTATCAGTCAGACAGACTGACCTTAGCTTTAGCATCCGCGAGCTGCACTTTCTGTTCAAGATCTTTGACCATAGATTCAAATTCAGTGACCGCCTCTTTCTTCGCTTCGATCTCTTCTTGTGACTGCTTTACTGCAGACTCCAACTCTGAATGCTTCTGGGAGAGTGCTTGTTTCTATTTCGATGGAAACGTTTTCAGAGCTTAGTGACATAATGAGGGAAGATGGATTTCCTTTTTTATCTTATCATCAAACTTCAGAGTTTTAAAGAAACCCGAAGGTTATCTGAGATATATAAAGGTCAAACAAAAGAAAGATCAATAACCTGTTCAGCAATGGAACTCTGAGCCACTTGAAGCTCTTTCTGAAGCTCTTTCTGAAGCTGAAGCACTTGCTCATTGAGCACATCTTTTTCACCCGCGATATGTTCGTGTTCCTGTAGTGTTGAGGTCAGTTCCGCCACTTTTACAGACGCAGCAGCTGCATTTTCAACCTGTAGATAAACATCATCAATCAGTAAACCAATATTTTTATTTATGGATCCTTAATTATGATATAGATAATTTTGTCTGTCTGAGATGAATGCACTACATTTTCTTTCAACTGAGCTATGACCTCTGTCAAAGTTTTTTCAAGTTCTACAAAATGTGATTCCAGAACGGACTTTTCAGCAGCCACTGCCCTGAGCTTCTCAATCTTGGACACCAGAGTATCAGCTTTAGAGCTCTCTACGGTTAGTTGTTCTTCAAGCTTGGCAATAACTGATTGGAGCTCATCCTTGGTAATCTGAAACATTGCATTGACTTGGTTGTTTTCCTCAGCGTGGGAAGAAATCTGCAGCACAGAGTGGCGTCACATTGTATAATAGACTACAAAACTGTAGCACTGTAGATTGTAATTAAAACATGTTTAGATTCAGGGTGTTACCTGTGACTGTAATTTCTCCCCTTCAGATGTAAGCTGTGCTTTGTTAGCTCTTCTATGGTTGTCTTTGAAGCCTCAAGCTCATTGGCTGTTTGCTCCTTCTCAGCCTCCAAGGCAGAGAGCTTTGTCTGCAACTCGTTGGCCTCTGATCCATGATTGGCTAGTTCCTGGTTCAACTTTAAATTCACCTCGGCCAGATCCCCGCTTTCTTTCTCAAGCCCCTGGCATTTGGCCCCGAGCTCTTCAATAGTAGTTTCAACGTTCTTCAATTTTGATAGAGCCTCTTCAAGCTCAACTTTTCTAGTTTCCGCAACTCCTGATGCTTCATGAGCCAGCTTTTTGTACTCCTCGATTTGGTTTTCATGTGTTTTTAACTTTTCCACCAAGTCATTAGATTCTGTTTCTTTCTGATTAAACCTTTCCATTGCCTCTTCTAACTTTTTCAATACAGTTTCCTTCTCGAAAGAACCAGAACCTATTAACCCCTCAAGCTCTTGAATTTTGATCTTGAGCTAGTTGTTTGTCTCTTCTAGTAGTTCATTCTCTGATGATGACTGCAAAGATTTTTCTTGTGCCTGATCAAACTCTTGTTTGAGTTTCTCATTAACGGATTCTGCAGCTGCTAGTCTTCCCAAAGTCTATTCAAGTTCTTCTTTTAAAGAAGAAGATTTCCCAGATGCTTCAGCCAACTGCTTTTCATATGATTTTATTCTGCCTTCCAAGTCTTTCAATTTCTCAGTCAAAGAACTGGCCTCTGTATCTCTGCTAGTGAAATCCTCCATTGCCTTTTGAAGTTTATTCTCTGAGTCTTTACTTAAAGACTGATGCAAAGCTTCAAGCTCCATTCTTTTCGTCATAGCTTCATCTATTTCTCTTCCTTTCTGCTCAAGACTCTCTTCAGCAGACTTCAGTTTTTCCATTACTTCGCTTTCCCGTAAGCCAGCAGCTTTCAGATCATTTTCAATACTCTCCAACTTTCCTTGTGTGACATCCAATTCATTCTTGAGACCTTCTAACAGATTCTCAGACTCAGTGATCTTCACGCTGTACTCATTCACTGTATCTTCTAATTTCTTTTTTTCACCCCTAACAGTGTTTAGATTTTCGGTCAGTTATTTCTCGGTCTCAGTTGCAATGTTTAAAGCAGCTTCAAGGCTCGAATTTTTCACTTGATATGCCTCTAGTGTGGATTGAAGCTCAGCCACCTTACCCAAGTAACCTTTAGAATCTGCTTCAGCTTCCCCACACTTCTTCTCTAGTGAGCTAATCTGGAGTAGAAGCTCTAAGTCTTTCAATCTTCCTTCTGCATCTTCATGTTTTGACTGTGATGTTTGACACAGACCTTCTAATTCAATGCTGCGCTGGTGAATCGTATTAGCACGATCTTCATGCTCTGCACCCTTCTGCAAAGCGATTCTCAAATCTTCTTCAAGCTCTGAAATTCTGGCCGATAATTGGTTCAGAGACAATTCCAATTCGGATGCTTTTTCTTGGTATTCCTTCATCTGACTGGTCACCTGTTTTTTTCTCTTCCTCAGCAACTTCAATAGCAGTTTTTAGTTCAGATGCTTTCTCAGAGAGTTCTTTCAACTCCTGTTCTGCATCACTGCATTTCAGCTGCAATAAGTTCAGTTGCTGCTCAAGCTCCACGTTCTTCTGTTCAGCTGCAGTGAACTGTGTCTCCAGCTCTTTTATCTGTGATCTGGTTTCTTCTGCTGCTTGACTAGAGGACCGAACAACATCCTCTAGCTCAAGATTCTTCTGAGTAGCAGCTGCTGCTATAGATCCAGCTTCAGTATGAAGCTCCTCCAGCGATTTCAGTTTCTGTTCAAGTTCAGAGTTGTTTGACAAAGCTTGAGACAGAAGAGCATCTGTTTTGGAGAAATTCTCATCTGAGGTCTTCAGTTTCTCTTCTAGTTCATTGCAGACCTCTTTTACCTTTGCTGCATTACTCGTGACCTCTGCTACATTTGCTTCAAGCGCTTCTTTTTCTTTCAACACTTCGGCCAACTTCTCATTTGCAGTTCTCAGCTTCTCTTCTTGGTCTTTCGATAAACGATTCCAGCAGTTCCTTCTCCTTGAGTTCTTCCGCAAACTTTGAATTAATACCTTCCTGTTCAGAAAGTTTAGCCTGAAGATCTTTGGTCTGAACATCCAGATCTTGGAGCACGGATAACTCTTCCTTGAACCGAGATTCGGAAGCTTTCTCCTGCTCAAGTTCCTGAGTCAGTTCATCAATGAGGGCTTCTGTGGAAGACACTTTTTGTTCCGTCTCCAACAAACGAGATTTAAAAAGTGCCAATTCCTCTTGCGCTGCAGCTAATTCTCCCGCACTACTCTTTAAGGCCGCTTCAACTTTTTGGTTTTCAGAAATTTTATCATTCAGCTCCTAGATTTCTTGTTGCAGGGACGCCGTTTTTTCCTCCATTTCTTTGGCACTCTTTTTTGTCGACTCAAGCAGCTCTGCAAATTCCAAAGCCTTCTGTGACTCAGAGTCAGCATGAGACGCGCTTTGCTTATGCAGCTCTTCAAATTTCCGAGCCTCTTCAGCTGAACGTTTTAGCCCCTCCTCCAACTCTATCAACTTCATTCGTGAGTTCTCAAGTTCTATACCCAACGCATCGAAAGCTTCCTTCACTTCAGTTAGTTCCTTATCTTTGGCATCATGAGACTGCAAAGCATCTTCCAAGGACTTTAACTGTGAGCTGTGTCTCTCTTCCCCTTCAACAATTTTCTCTTGCTGCTTCTTTTGTACAACTTCGAGCTCTCCATGCTTCTTTTCCGTTTCCTCTAACTTCTCTTTGGCAGACAAAAGCTCATCCTTCAAGTGGATATTCTCAGATTCATACCGTTTCAGTTCCCCTGCTACTCTTTCCAATTCGAGCTCTAGTTCTTTCGCCTTTTCTTGTGATTCATGTAGTTCTCTTTGTGAACCACTCGAGCTTCTTTCAATTGAAACTTCCTTTTGCTCTTCAACAGGAACATGCTCTGCTTTCTTGGCATCATCCTTAGCATCAAAAGCTTCCTTCTCAACTTTTATGAATTCCCCATCTTCCTCTTCTTTCTCTTCCTTTGGCACTTCTCCATTCACAGCCTGCAATAGATCGAGACAATACTTACATCTTTGGTGCTACGAATACGATGATTACTATAATACTTTTTTCCAAAACCTACCACTAAATGTTCAAAGAAGTTTAGATTAGTAACCACAATCCAAAGATTTGTTCACCTTTGTGTACCGTAATCAAAGAGATGAAACGAAAATTTACCCGTTAAGTTTCTAGATAACCTTCAAAATCCGTTCACAGTACAAAAATCCTGACTTTGAACAGTACTAGAAACTGATTTGATGATCCATCTGATGATTCTACAGTAGGAAAAGAGATTTACCGCAAAACTTGGATTACCGGAAAAGAGATTACGATTTTTCAGAGATCTAAACACAGAGAGACACGAAAAACTTGGATCGATCAATCTCAAAATGAAACAAAAGATAGGATCAGTAACTAAGAAGAAGACGAAGCAGCAACCAACAAAACTTTCTACAAACTAAGGATCTGAATCGATTTGTGGTCGATTAGAAACCAAGTAAAAGCAAAATCACGAGGTAGAGTAACGCTACAGAATTAGGAAGATCAAATAGTAAAAAAACAGCCCATGAATTTGAAAGTGCTTACCAAGTGAAGCTGCTGAATCTGAGATTGAACTCTGTGTTTTTTTCTCCCTTGTTTTGGATGATGATGATGATGATGACGACGAAAGAAGAAATGCAAATTTGGTGTGTGTGAGAGAGAGAGAGAATCTTTTAGGGTTATAAAGTAGAGTGTGAGTGTGGGGCCGTTTCATATTTTTTTGAAAGCCAAATCTGGCGGACGAGAAGACCGTCGCTATTTTGTTTTTATTTCCCACTTTGCCCCTTTGGTTTCTGTCATCATCATTTTTACCTATAAATTAGCTTTCATTTCATTAATATGACCAAAAATGGAGTTATTATTTTATTGAGAAAAAAAAGAAAGAATTAGTGGTGCGTTAATATATGTGGTGTATATATTGAAACTAAACAATGATAATTTTATTCAATTTTGTGTACATATCATTTTTTAAAAAGTTTAAGTTTTCTTCTATATTATTTCTTATATACAATTAATGTAGTGACTTATAAAAATTAAATACTGTTCTTTATATTTAGATAAGTTTATGTAACATCCGTATCCCAAGTCGTTTCCTTGTAATAAAAGTTATTACATTTTTTGCGGTACAAGCTAGTATTGGGATGTCGTAAAAGTCTTGTACCGTGTTGCATTCTTGAGAGGATAAGAATAATGGGGAGCTCGAATTATAATTTACGGAGTTACTATTGGTTTGATTAATCGGAAGATTAATCGTTTCGGAACCAATTCAGGTTGAATTGGTTCGGAATAGTCTTTTTGCGGAATGAATAGTGTTTTGCGGGATGAATAGTGTTTTGACGGAAATGTGAGATGAAATGTGATATGGATAATATCGAGCTCGATTAACGGCCAAATGGGCGGTGTTTGGGTTGAAGTGATCAAGGATTGATCATTGAGAAGTAATCCTGAGCGGTTTGGATTGTTTTACGGAATTAAGCGGTAATTCCGGGATTTGACGGGAGTGAGAGAAATATTTTGAGACGGGAAGGTGTCTCAAATATTTCGGGAGTTGGGACAGAATTACTAAACCGAGCGGGAAAGTTAATTAAGATTAATTGATTGCGGTTTAGTAATCTCGGTTTGGGTTAGTTGGGTAATTCTGACTGAACCGAGAAATGATGTTTAACGGGAATTGAGCGAGATATGTTGCGGATGATGAGTTGTCAGAAATATTGCGGAAATCCTAAACCAAGAAAAAGAATTCAATTGAGATTACGGGAATCGGTTTAATAATTTCGGTTTAGTGAACCGGGTTGGTTGGTTGGATTTTGATTAAACCATAAATATGTATATACATATGTATACACTCTTTCTCCATCCTTCTACACACTTCTTCTCCCTTATATCCTTTGAGCATTTGAGAGAGAAATGGAGAGCTAGGGAGAAAGGAGAAGAGAGAAAAGGGAGAGAAGGAGAAGGAGAAAGAAGGAGAAAGAAGAAATAGAAGAAGGAAGAAGAGAAAGAGGTGGAGAAAACAGAGTTTTGGGGCTGTGTTGGGAGGTCCGATCGGGATATCAAGAGAGCTCGGTTTGAGCTGAAAATTTGTGGGTAAGTTCTTTAATCTCTTTAATAGATGTCTACCAAATTTCGTAGGATTATATTGAGTGGTTTGGGAGATATGATTTTTCTCCCTAGACTGCCCTGTTTTCGGGCTGTAGCGACGGGGCGAGTTTGATGGGGTGATTGGCCACTCAATTCTTGTTTGTTTGGGCTGAAATTTGGTAGAGAGGTTGTTGAAAGGCTTATATTGAGTTCCACCGAAGGAAATTGCGAGAAATGATCTAGGGAAAGAGTTATGGTTGAGTGATTAAAGCTCTGTTTTTGAAAAGATGGAATCCGGTTTGGGGGTTTTGAGTAATCCAAGTTTGATTACTTGTTGTCACCCTTTGAGAAGCGTTTTGGTGACTTCTTGTTAGGTGGTTGGTTGAGTAGAAGCCAAAGAGAATCAAGCTTAAGGCTTGAAGCTATCAAAAAGGGGAAAGTGTGCTCTTCATTACGTCAAGGCAAAGGTGAGTGCGCGACCGTGGCCAAACATGTGATCATTGATTTGTCGTAATTAATATGTATGATAAGGCTTGACCATATGGGTGTGATTTATGGTTTCTCTAAGTTTTAGTGTTGTGTGCATGATGGAGCTCTATCACTTTCTTGATTGGTTGCTTGTGTGTGTGCATATTGATTTCGGTAAGTCTTTGATTATATGTGTGTGTGGCTGTGGGACGGGAGGACCGCCTCACTAAGCATTATCAATGCTTACGCACCTCTTTTGGTGCAGGTAAAGAGAAGACTTAGGTGATGGAGCTCGTGGAACCAAGGCCGAGGAGAAGAGGATGATTAGGAGTTCCTTGTCGAGTTTCTTTTTGGGTATTGGATGGTTGTTCTCATGCCTTGGTGATTGTTGTTTTGGGACTCCTAAGTTGTGTGTTATAATGTTAAGAGGTGTGAATGAGTTGTTGTTTTGATGGGTTATGAAAGTTGTTGGCTTGTTGTCCGTTGTTGATGTTTTGGTCGCAGGGAAGGGGGATCGATCGATCAAGGGGGATCGATCGATCGATCCAGTAGGTCGGTTAAGGCGTCTAAAATTTTCTAAGGGACCTGATCGATCGATCAGATGGGGTGATCGATCGATCATTAAGATGAAAATTCGCCGTATGGGTTGACGATCGAGCTGAGCGGTTTAGATCGATCGGTCAGAGGGTCAGATCGATCGATCGTAAAGGTGATCGATCGATCCATGTTTTAAACTTAATTGTTTTATTTAATTGAGATGTTAGTATTTGACTTGGATCGCAAGAAAAGAGGTTTTACTCGAATGGTTTCAATCGTTTAAAAAAAAAAAAAAAGTTTTAAAAATTCTCGGGTTTTATGATTTTCCGCGTTTTCTGTTTTTGTACTCGGGATGGGACGTGTCAGTTTACAACAATTGTAAAGAACAAAAAAGTGTTTCACATGTGTAATAAAACTATATATATATATATATAACATAAAGTAAACCATAAAATCTATTTAGTTTTAAATTCCTAACATGTTCCCATCTAATAAATATATATGCATGTTATACTGTATTATTAAAGTTATGATTAGACTAGAAAGAGATCAAGAACACATCTAAATAGTGTATGCCTATAATTCATGGACTAAAATAGATTTCTTACTTAAAAAATATGTGCATATTATTATAAAAGTAGAGAATTAAAAACGTGGCCCATTTATATTTGTATTTTTTTTATCAACCACATATAAAAGTAAAAATGTTTGAAAATCTAATCCGATAGTATAAAGTTTATATAACTTACATCTTGAGCATATAATCTAGCATTACGAACCATATTATCTGTTCTTACGTTCAAACTGCTTTTATATCTGCATTTATAAATGGGAAATAGAATAACTTTGATACATAATATGTAGTATTTCATGATTCATAATCTTTGGAAGGAGTTGACCAAAAAAGTATTTAGATTGAAATAAAGGTCAGATTAGTCATTTGGGAAGAACAGAAGAAGAACAAAAAGAGAAGGCGGTGGCTGAACGACGGCTGGCTAGTCAGAAAAAGGCGAGTAAGAAGGCCCACAACACCAATGGAGCCACCGACCGACCAAACCGTCCTCACCATGAAAAACTTATATTATTTCTTCCTTTTAGATTTGACCCCTCAGCTTTTATTTCTTACTAGAATTAAATCCCGGTGCTATAGCACCGGAAAATAATAATATATTATATTTTATCTATATTTATATAAATATAAATCACCAATAGAAATATTACACAAACGCTTATAGCGCTCTCTTAAAAACAACAACGATAAAAAACAACTCCGAAAAATAATATTATATTATATTTTATCTATATTTATATAAATATAAATCACCAATAAAAATATTATACAAACGCTTATAGCGCTCTCTTAAAAACAACAACAATAAAAATCCATGCATATACCGGTGAATCAGTGATGTCAGATTTGTAAGTCATATACACTTGCATATGTTGATGCATTCAACTTTTTTCTTAAAATTACAAAGTTCCATTAACATAACGAATTATGTTTTCGTATTAGACACATTTTACAATCTGAAATGAATCATGTTAATTGTATCTCTTTATTTATGTATGTGCTTAAAGCCTTAAGGAAGTATTAAAAATTCAAAAATGGTCAAGTTAGCCAAATTGGCGGCTATTGAAACGTCCGCATTGGGTCAAAGTTCAAAGAAACGTAGCCAATGATCTTCCGGATTTTTCATTGTCCTGTTATTACAAAAGAAAACTGGAAAAGTCACAAGAAAGAATTTTAAACGAAATTTTTTATACTAGAAGTCCCAATAACGTCACAGTCAAAATTTATATTAACTAAAATATATTATAAATTCTTATATAGTATTTGTTTATGTTGAATAAATAAACAGAGAAGCTACAGTTATCTCAAGGAACTGTTTATCTGTCAATGTTTGTTTTGGAGACACTCATGCATGATTGGTTCTTGACTTCTTTCTCTCTCGATCAGTCAGTCGTGTGTAACAAAACAAAGCAGAGAAAAGTAAAGACGCAGAGAATTTAACGAGTTCAGGTTCCAATGTGAAACCCTACATCTCGCCGGGATGATGTAACATCCCGGAAATCCACTAATATACTTGCTCAAAACTCAACCGCACATACAAATGATATCTAATCTCTTCCTCACACTTATATTCTTGATACAATGGATTCACAACCTTTTGGATCCACCATAGACTTTCTTTTGTTCAAGCCATGATCTTCACATCTTTGTAGATTTTCTGATCGATGAAGCCTTGACTGCACATATCTAATGAGCTTTACGGGAGTTGTTAGGAAACGTCTTGGTCATAGAATCTTTACGTCCTTGTTCTCTGACCCTCAGTCTCCAAAGGTGAAGAAGGGCTGATGCAACATGGCAAATCTCGCGGTCTTTATGCATTGTAAGTCCCTCAAGCCTCTCCATCATCCTCCTTGGTTCTTTAGGTTTTGGAGTAATATTGATTTTCATGAGTAACGAGAGTGCGTCAATGCAGCGAGAGGCCTCTAGTTTACCGGAGAGAACGCCCTTAGCGTTGGCTAAATCAGCAGCTTTCTTTGCTGCTTCGAACAGCTTCACCATCTCATCCACTCTCTTGTTCTTCAGCTCCTTTTCTGTTTTCGTCTTCTTTATCAATGAACCGGAACTTAGTACGTAGGCAACATCTTCACGTGGCTTCTTCGTCGTACCATCCTCCAAAGAAATACCTCTGCTATTCAAGTTGAGCGGCTTTAGATCGGTCTTTGTCTCTTTCTTAAAATATTTCTCGTCACAAGTCTCAGATTTATGACCCTCTTTCTGTTTCAACGCCAAAAACTCGTTCCTTGCTTCTTTCTTAATCTTCTCTGTTTCACGAGTCAATGATCTCTGATCTTCTTTCTTATTCAAGTCCGAAAGTTTGATCGTTCTCTTAATCTCTACCGCTTCAAGAGTCTGAGATCTCTCGTCTTCTTTATTCTTTAACACCGAAAAGGTGGTGACTTCACGAGCCATAGATCTCCGTTCTCCTTTCTTCTTCAACTCCGAACACCTTGCTAGAACATGCTTCTTCATCTTCAGACGAGCCTTGGTAAGAGCAGCTTTGAAAGATTTGTCACTTCCTTGTGTGTAGATTGTCTTCAACCATGAATGAAACAAGGCTTGAGCTTCCTTACGGATCTTAGGGTTCATATGCCTTCTCAGAGTCTCCAGCTTAACTATTGATTCAGACGATTGTATATCCTTCACGGAAAGAGACAGAGACTTCAAGTGATTCAACACACCGATGCATCTCTCGACTCCGCCAAGGCTCCGTGTATTGTAAGTAGCCTTAATTGCAGCAGCAGTCAAGTCGCATAAGTCAGATCTCTCCTTCGCAATCCTTACTCTCATATTTTCTTCGTACTTGATCATCAGGTGGCTAGGGTTTCAGTGTATGTTGAAATCGAAATATGAAAGAGATAATGAGCAAGATTGATATATAAATGGGCTTGCAAACGGTGCCTAATGAAAAGGAAATTTGAGTTGCGTAGGATCCAAGTATATTAATAATTTTCCTTATAATCATAGACTTTATCTAGTTACGTGGTTGGATTAGCTTTAACCAAAAAAAAAAATACAAGGTTAGATTAGGATTTTGATTTTATTATGGGAGATCAAGATAGAAGATCGAGGGTCGTCTAATCAAATAAAAAATTAGAATCGTCCAATCCAATAAATTTCTATAAATGTTTAGTTAAAATATCGTATTAATACATCGAAATGTGTTTAAGTGGATATGATATGAACAATTTTTTCTTTTCGAAGAGTTATAATCTAACTAAGCATACGAAAATCAGGTTCATATTTTTTTTTTTTAAACTTATAACTTGGACCTTTTTGGTAGAAGTCCCAATAACGTCACAGTCAAATTTTAAATCAACTAAAATATATTAGAAATTCTTATAAAGAGAACATTTAAGATTAATAAACCTAGGAAAAAGAGGTTTGAAAAAAAAAAATGGAAGGTTATTGCCAAATAACCAGGTTCGGTTTAAGATTATTGCCAAATCAGCCTCAATTATTTTCTAAAGTCGGCGTCTTGACGCTTTTTTCTTTTCCTTTTTTCTTAAAATGAGGGACTGAAAAAACAAATCAATTGAAAAATAAAAGGGAAAAATGTCAAAAAAATCTCTAACTTTCAAATTTACCCATTTTAATATACACACTTTCTCGAGCCCGCAGATAATACTTAACTTTTTGGTATAGTTAAAATAAATCGCAAATTTTTTACCGAAATGTCGTTTTAGACAAGCCGTTAACTCGCGTTTAGCGGCGTCATTGGTCCGTCTTCAACTCCGTTTTCTCTTAAACGGTGTGTTTTAGTCTTGAACACTTTCAATTGAGTCAAACGAAAAGTCACAACCAAAATCCCCAATTCATCGACGAACCCTAATTTCTCTCTGTCGCATTCCAAATCGAAGAACCCTAATATCGTTATCATCAATCGCGACATGGTGAAGAGGAAGAAGAAGACAAACTGGTCCCCGCGGAAAAAAAGGAAGGCTTCGAAGCCCTTTCATCGTTCACTGGAGCCGATACCTCTGAGTACTCGATCCCCGGACAATCCGCCGCCGCTTAGTCCATTGATGATAGAACTTCCTAGGTTTGAAGCCGCAGAAACTAATCCTGAAAATGAAGAATTCGCAACCCCGGAAGAAGAATCGATCCGCGACGGAGGTAGACGAGGCGATGAAGGCGAAGGTGAGGCGATTCCTTGCGACGAAGGCGAGGAGATTCGCGATGAAGGCGAGGCGATTCGCGACGAAGGCGAGGCGATTCCTTGCGACGAAGGCGAGTCGATTCGCGATGCAGGCGAAACAATCCCTGGTGAGGGTACTCAAAACGATGAGAGTGGAGCAATCCCTGGTGATGGGTTTGAAGACGAAGAAGCAATTCGCGAAGAAGATTTTGGAGATGAAGATTGCGGAGTGCAAGAAGATTTAGAGTTTGGTATTGAAGAAGAAGCAATTCGCGAAGAAGATTTTGGAGAAACGTTTGGCTTAAATCGGAAAGAAGCTGAACAAGGTTTAGATGATGATGACGCTGAGAGTGGTGATGATATTTGTTGGGATGAAGAGAGGATTCCAGAGCCTTTATCAGCATCTGAAGATGAAGACGAAGATGGTGATGGTTCTGCTAATGACGGCACCGAAGACAGTGAAGATATTCTGAAGCTGGGTAAGTGTTTCAATACAAAGGAAGAGTTTAAGATTGCAGTACTTAGGTATTCACTGAAGACTAGATACGACATAAAACTATACCTGTCTCAGGCGCTTAGGATTGGTGCTAAGTGTTCAGACAAAGAAAAGAAATGTCAATGGAGATGTTATGCCTCCTATGATAAGAAGAAGCAGAAGATGCAGATTAAGGTATATGTGAATGTTCATGTCTGTGTGAGGTCAGGGTATTATAGGATGGTGAAGCAAGGTCCAGTTGCCTGGTTATATGCAGAGAGGCTGAGAAAGAATCCAAGCATTACAAAGCAAGAGATGGCTGCTGAGATTAAGAGAGAGTATAATTTGGTTGTAAGTGAAGAAGTGTGTGCAAAAGCCAAGTCCCAGCTTGCCAGGCAGAGGAGACAAAGCCATGAAACACATTTTGGGCGCATCTGGGATTATCAAGCTGAGGTGTTTCTAAGTAATCCAGAGTCTACGTTTGAGATTGAAACCATACCAAGGCCGAGTGTGGGGAGTAAGCAAAGGTTTTATAGGCTGTACATGTGTTTTAGATCACAGAGAGAGTCTTGGAAAAATACTTGTAGGCCTATCATAGGATTAGATGGTGCTTTCCTTAGATGGGATATTAAGGGACACCTTCTAGCTGCAGTAGGGAGAGATGGAGACAATAGGATTGTTCCAATTGCATGGGCCATAGTTGAGATCGAGAATGATGATAATTGGGACTGGTTTGTTAGGCAACTGTCAACAAATTTGGGGCTTGAGAAGGAGACAACATCTCAATCATCTCAGACAAACAGAAGGTATAATTTGCTTCTTATTACATTACAATTTGAGCAAATACTACTTTCTGATTATCATTTTCACTTTGCAGGGGTTGATTAAAGCAATCCACAATATCCTACCACAAGCTAGACACATTATGGATAACTGGAAGAAGGATAGTCATGACATGGAACTCTAGCGCCTGTTTTGGAAGATAGCACGCAGCTACAATCAAGGGGAGTTTTCTAAGTACATGGATGAATTGCAAAGTTACAATCCTCCTTCTTATTCAAACCTGCTACTCACAAACCCTGCAACTTGGTCTAGGGCTTTTTTCAGACTTGGAACTTGCTGCAGTGATGTCTTAAACAATCTCTGTGAGTCATTCAATAGAACTATCCGGGTAGCTAGGAAGAAACCATTACTAGAACTGCTAGAGGACATTAGAAGGCAATGTATGGTTAGGAATGCTAAGAGATCCATCATTGCTGAGAGGTTGCAGACAAGATTCACCACTAGAGCACACGGTGAGATAGAAACAATGTCAGATTGTAACACAAACTAAACTCAAACTAAAACTCAATCCTACTCATACGATTTTGCAACATAATAGATTTAAAACAATGTCATTACATTAAGATAGATTGAAACACAAACTAAACACAAACTAAACTCAATCCTACTCATACTCTCTCATCAACAAATTAAAACTCAATCCTAATTACTCGATTTCAGATAAAACCCATAGACAATGGGAATTGTCATCAATCCGAGACAAAGAAATCCAAATTTGTTCCACGATTTAAGCTTCTCCAATTCCCGTTTGCTCTCTTCACCATCTTTCTTCAATTGTTAAATCATCTTTCTAATAACTTCAAATTCATATCGCCCATTACTAATCTCCTCAACCACAGCATCTTCCACCCACTTGAACGTATGAATCTTTTCAAGAAAAAAAAAATTTTAACTTGAATCGCAGATTTGATGGATCTTACAAATGAACACAAATGAATGAATTTTACTTACATCTCTTTTGTTAGAGCGCAAATTGACATCTCGTTCACTCATACAACGAAAGAAGGGACGGCCTGGGTTATCTTGGGTTTTCGAAGTAAACATCGTAACATCCGCTCCACACACACATTTTGAAGGAATCCCACATAGGTAAGCTTGATCAGATGTAGAACTCATAGAACTCATTCTTATCGATTTGGGAGGAAAGGAAGTCGAAATCGATTTAGGGATTTGAGGGTTCACGTTTTTTGGGATTTTGTTTTTCTGTCTGGTTTTGGGGTTAAAATAGAGATAATAACACGAAACGGAGTAGAAGACGGACCAATAACGCCGCTAAACGCGAGTTAACGACTTGTCTAAAACGACATTTCGGTAAAAAGTTTGCGATTTATTTTAGCTATACCAAAAAGTTGGGTATTATCGGCGGGCTCGAGAAAGTCTGTATATTAAAATGGGTAAATTTAAAAGTTGGGGATTTTTTTGACATTTTTCTCAAAAATAAAAAGGTCGATTTGACACGCCCCATCCCGAGTACAAAAACGGAAAACGCGCGGAAATCATAAAACCCGGGATTTTTAAAAACTTTTCTTAAAACGGTTGATCCCTCTCTGGATCGGTCGTTCTCAACCCATTTTTAAAAGACTAGAAACTACTGGCCAAAAACGACCCCTAATGATCGATCGATCACACCAAGAACGATCGATCTTGCTTTCCCCAAAAATCTCTGACCCAAGACGATACCCCAGGATCGATCGATCCTATCTGGATCGGTCGATCCTCCCCTTGCCCTGCAACCCGAGAACAACACAAAACAAGCCACAAGAGCAAGGCAAATCAATTCAAACCACAACACAATAACACAGCCAATCCTCCCACTCAAAAAGGATCTTACATAACCCGCTTGAGCACAATATCATTCCGAAACCGTAGAATTAAAGTATGACAACATATGAACAAAATATACTCATCACAAACCCGTGCTCTCCTAGATCATCCTCCACCTCCGGCCTTGGTTCCACGAGCTTCCAAAGCCTAAGACTCTTCTTTACCTGCACCAAAAGAGGTGCGTAAGCATTGATAATGCTTAGTGAGGCGGTCCTCCCGTCCCACCGGTTATACACACATGTGATCAAGGACTTACCGAAATAAAAGCAACACAAGCAAGCAATCAATAAGGAATGATAGAGCTCCATCACACACAAACACACACAACTTGGACAAGCCATAAATCACCCATATGGTCAAGTCCTAACACACATATCAATCACGGTAAATCAATGATCACACGAGATAAACCACGGTCGCGCACTCACCTTTGCCTTGACGTAATGAAGAATACACTTTCCCCTTTTTGATAGCTTCAAGCCTTAAGCTTGATTCTCTTTGGCTTCTACTCAACCAACCACCAAGTTATCACCAAATCACCCACCAAATCTCAGCTCAAACCGAGCTCCTAGCCTGGTCGATCGGACCTCCCAACCTCAGCTCCAAACTCTGTTTTCTCCACCTCTTTCTCTTCTTCCTTCTTCTCCTTCTTCTTTCTCCTTCTTTCTCCTTCTCCTTCTCTCCCTTTTCTCTCTTCTCCTTTCTCCCTAGCTCTCCATCTCTCTCTCAAACGCTCAAAAATATTAAGGGAGAAGAAGTGTGTAGAAGGATGGAGAAGGAGTGTATATACATATGTATATACATATTTATGGTTTAATAAAAATTAAACCAACCAACCCGCTTCACTAAACCGAAATCATTAAACCGATTCCCGTAATCTCAATTGAATTCTTTTTCTCGGTTTAGGATTTCCGCAAAAATTGTGACAACTCATCATCCGCAACACATCTCACTCAATTTCCGTTAAACATCATTTCTCGGTTTAGTCGAATTACCAAACTAACCAAAACCGAGATTACTAAACGCAATCAATTAATCTTAATTAACTTTCCCGCTCGGTTTAGTAATTCTGTCCCAACTCGAAATATTTGTGACACCTTCCCGTCTCAAAATATTTCTTTCATTCTGCCAAACCCCAGAATTACCGCTTAATTCCGATTAAACCGAACCGCTCGGAATTACTTCTCAACGATCAATCCTTTGATCGAATCAACCCGTTCACCGCCCATTTGTCTATTAATCGAGCTCGATATTATCTATTCCGTATTTCATCTCGATTGTCAAAATACTATTCATCCCGCAAAAACACTGTTCATTCCGCAAAAATTACTATTCCTTCTGTAAAACATTATTCCAAACCAATTAATCCAAATTGGTTCTGGAACGATTAATCTCCCGATCCGTCAAACCAATCCTATCCCCGCAAATTATTAATCGAGCTCCACATTATTTTTATTCTCTCAGGAACAAATACAACACGGTCCAAGACTGTTACGACATTAAATAACAACTTGCACCGCAAGAAATGTAATAACTTTTATTACAAGGATCCGACTTCGGATACGGGTGTTACAATTCTCCCCCACTTAATAAGATTCGTCCTCGAATCTTAAGACAGCAACCGCCTTAGAACCCACTTGGGAGAATCGCACTTCCATCCTCACCTCGGATACCCAAGTTTCCTCGTCAACCCAAACATACTCCCTCATGACCTTATTCTCAGGAGTTTTCCTCTCTCCTGTTTAACTTTCAAAACTCCGTTCTCCTCCGGAGTTTCCTGGACTACACTCTTGCCAATATGCTTTGCTCCCCCACTTGAGTTCAGCATAATGGCATCATGCAAGGCCTACCTTACAGAGCCTCGTATGGTGCTCTCCCTTATACTCACTTGGTAACTGATATCATACGTGAGCTCCACCAAGCTCAAGTAATCGCCCCAATGGCCACCCCCAATCTAACACACACACATCCTCCATAGATTCTCGAGAGTCTGAATGGTTCTCTCTGATTACCCGTCCATCTGAGGATAACACGCTATACTCATAGGTGAACCATGTGACCACACCATTCCGCTGAGGTACCTCCTTGCCAAAACTCAAGTTCCATCTGACTTTCTTATGGCGAGAAAGTGAACAGACTCGGTTAAGCGGTCCACAATAACCCTGATAACATCCTTGTCCCGAGAAAGCGGTAAATCAACTACAAAATCCACCGTAATCCTATCCCAACTCCACTCAGGAATGGGTAACTTTGTAATAACCTGCTCGGGACTTGATGCTCAATTATCACCAATTAGTGAGTCTCAAGACTAGCCACCCATTTGGTCGCATCCCTATTCGTCCCAACCCAATGATAGTACCACTTCATGTCTCGGTACATCTTCGTCGCCCCGGGATGAGTAAAGAATCGACCCTGATGTGCCTCTCGAAGAATATCTCTCCTCAACTCCCCATCATGAGGCACCCAACCCGACCATTCCCAAGAATGGTTTCATTATTCAGAACCCAATACTCGGACTTCTTGTCCTTAGAAGCCTTAATCAATTCTCATCTTTTTCTTTGAGCACATCGCGCTCTACTCAAAATATCAGCCTGGGTAACCGCTTTAAACCCCATCGGTTCTAACTTATCGGAAACCACATATAGCAACAAGTACTAATCATACTCGCCAAGCCCACAACATCTCTTTCTCAGTACTTGTAGCTACCCGCTCCCATGCTGCGTTAGAGCACAACCCAAACTTAACCTTGAGGCATCTGCATCAATCACATATGGCTCCTTAAAGTCCGGTTAAGCCAACACCGGAGCCAGTCGACATTCCTTCAAGTCTCAAGAAGCTCCCGTCACGCTTCTGAGACCACGTGCCCCAAAAATCTGATCCTAAGTGCACCCGCTGCCCTCAACAGTACATACAACCTCAGCAAAACTCAAGGTTCGGATCGTCCACTTAGATCCGTTCCCAAGTGCACTTATTACCCTTGACGGTAACGGTAGCACAACAGCTACTCTCAACGACAGTCGTGGTACCACAACTTATAATACCATACCGGTCACAACTCAACAGTCATAACTCATCACTAAGTATATCAGTACTCCCGTTATGACTCACTCTAGCCATAACCGTACTTACACAATAACCCAGCAGTGACTGCAGTCACACCCATATAACAGCTTAACTACCCGTACGGGACTTCCCTTTTTCAACACAGAGCAGCGCTCTACTCTCGTCAAAGCCCCTAAAGCCATCAATCACACTCGGTGTTGTTCCATCCTCGGTTCCATAACACCCCTGGTTTGTCATCTCAAGATCCTACGTGGTCACCCAACGGCTAACCCGTCGAAATCCAATCAACCCCGGATTCGAACGAGTTAAGTCGTCAAACGACCTAGTACATTAGAATCCAATCGCCCGCGGATCCTAATATACTAAGTCCGTGAGGTCCAATATCGTAGGACCCCACCCCGGGCTACCGATCTAGGACGCCGCATATCCTAATCAGTAAACCATCCTGAGATCATGAGATCTCACTCTGGGCTACCGATCTAGGATACCGCATAATGTCCTAATCAGTAAAACCCCCCTGAGATCCAATATCGTAGGACCTCCCCTGGGCTACCGATCTAGGATACCGCTGTATCCTAATCAGTAAAAACCCTCTGAGATCATAAGATCTCACCCTGGGCTACCGATCTAGGATACCGCTGTATCCTAATCAGTAAAAACCCTTTGAGATCATAAGATCTCACCCTGGGCTACCGATCTAGGATACCGCTGTATCCTAATCAGTAAAAACCCTCTGAGATCATGAGATCTCACCCTGGGCTACCGATCTAGGATACCGCTGTATCCTAATCAGTAAAAACCCACCCTGTTAGGATTATCAGATAATCCTAACCAACGTCATTAGAGTCAAATATCATATAACTCTAATGACCCGTCATTGGGGTTATATCACCCGACCCCAATGACCCGTCATTGGGGTTATATCACCCGACCCCAATGACCCGTCAATAGGATTAAATATCGCACAATCCTATCGACCGCAACCACGTAGTAAGATCTGATGACATAAACCCAAAAATCCCGACCCAAGATGGAACAAACACCGCTCCCAACTCCCAACACATGACATACCACACCATGTGTCAAACCCGTCGATACATGAAACACTATACCATGTACTCGACATCACTAATACATGCAATGCCCATACATGTATCATCACATTATCAGATGCCTGATAACAACACGCTAATCCCATAAATTCTGTCAACCACAGAATGAGATTCACTGACTCATTATCATCCCCTGAGATCGCATCGATACTCAACTATCATACCCCTTGCTCTCAATGACAATCTCATCAATACTCAACCGAGGTCAGGCAATCTAGCAATCCAAACCCAACTATCCAAAGTTTCACTGGCAATTACCTCAACCTCCGCCTACATACCACTCAAAAATCCATTTTCCAAGCTAGGATCGATCGATCACGTCCCCTGATCGATCGATCTCGGATACTAATTAACGAACCGTAACACCACACCCTTTCCAGATCGATCGATCTTTCCATGGATGGATCGATCTTAAACTCTCTTGTACACCCGATCGATCGATCTCCCCTTGAGATCGGTCGATCCTCTTCCCAAAATATCCCTGATCACATAACCGACACAAGGGATCGATCGGTCTGTCCTTTGGATCGATCGATCCTCCCTTGTTCTGAAAACAGAGTTCACCGAATTTTTGTAATTCTCACTCCCAAATCACTAAACAACTAAACCAGCCTTCTCATCAACAACGCTTCCCGAATACCGCTTAATCCATGTCTCATGACATCTGAAGGAAGCACTCTAGCATCAAACTTATTCCTCACCTCTAAAACTCCCCAAATATCTACACCGTTGGCTTTCCTAGCCAATACACTACTCCACCACATATGTGCATCTCCCTCTAAGTAATGCACCATGAGGTCAACTCATACTCCTCCGAACATTTTACAGAGTGGAAATTTCTTTCCAACCTCGCCCTCCACTCATCAATTTAAACCCATGCAACCTCATGCATATCCAATGGCGTAAATCACTTAAAACATTCAATATCATTATAAACACATCAACATAACTCAACCAGATAAGGAAAATTCTAACCATTGGTCGGTTTGGAGTTGCTCGGCTCTCCCGACTCAATGTTCGAAGAGTAAGCTGGGGGAGTCACCGCAGCCTGCTTAGGTGGTGGTGCTTTTGATCCTCTTCCACCTTGCTGCAACTTAGGACACAAAGCCTTAATGTGCCCCACTTCCTTACAGTAATAACACAACCTGGTGTCGCCCTTTGGGCAGTTAGCAATCCAATGACCTTCACTTCCACACCCATAACATCCGGATTGCCCACTAGAAGCATTCTTAGAAGTACTCTCCCACTTCCTTTTCTGACCCTTTCGACATTCGCCACTCTTCCCCGAACCAAGAGACTTCTTGGCTTGAATCTTTGAGTTAGCCACCCTATACTCGGAGTTCTCCACTCTCGGTGGCTCACTCGCTTCGAGTGGCGCCTCGGGAGCTAGTGCGGTTACCGGCCTTGGTAGCCTATCGAGAATCTGAGCCAACAAGCCCAACACCTGCTCCATTTGATTCGGACCCTCTTGTTGCTAACCTTGTGCTTGCGGCTCTCCTTCAGCCGCTTGAGCCACATTCTTTGCAGCTCCACCATCTCCTGCCTCAGCAACATCCTCGACCAACACTTGGTCTTCACCCCGGGGGTCCGCTTGTTCTATTGGCTCAGCCGGCTCCCGCGCCACTCCTCCTCTATCACTTCCACTTCTTGACATCTTCACAAGCAACAAGCATTCAATAACCCAAAACTAACAAAACAGCACAAGAAAGAAGTCTTACCGTGGAACCTTTTACGTGGCCGAAGAGGATGATCTCTAGCCCAACCCCAAAGCAATCATATCACACATAACCACATATCAACAATCACACATACAAACAACCAATCAAACAACACAGAGCAAGCAACACTCACAGCATCCTAGAACCGCTACCGCTCTGATACCAAATTGACACGCCCCATCCCGAGTACAAAAATGGAAAACGCGCGGAAATCATAAAACCCGGGATTTTTAAAAACTTTTCTTAAAACGGTTGAAAACCATTCGTGTAAAACCCTTTTCCTTGGTATCCGAGTCAAGTACTAAACATCTAACTTAAAATAAACAATTAGGTTTCAGAACATGGATCGATCGATCACACCCAGGATCGATCGATCTCGTCCCCAAAAAGTTCCCAAAAACCTCGGATTAAAAACACCCCCTTGAGAACGGTCGATCCTAGCCCGATCGATCGATCCTGATGTAGGATCGATCGATCCCTCTCTGGATCGGTCGTTCTCAACCCATTTTTAAAAGACTAGAAACTACTGGCCAAAAACGACCCCTAATGATCGATCGATCACACCAAGAACGATCGATCTTGCTTTCCCAAAAATCTCGACCCAAGACGATACCCCAGGATCGATCGATCCTATCTGGATCGGTCGATCCTCCCCTTGCCCCCGCAACCCGAGAACAACACAAAACAAGCCACAAGAGCAAGGCAAATCAATTCAAACCACACCACAATAACACAGCCAATCCTCCCACTCAAAAAGGATCTTACATAACCCGCTTGAGCACAATATCATTCCGAAACCGTAGAATTAAAGTATGACAACATATGAACAAAATATACTCATCACAAACCCGTGCTCTCCTAGATCATCCTCCACCTCCGGCCTTGGTTCCACGAGCTTCCAAAGCCTAAGACTCTTCTTTACCTGCACCAAAAGAGGTGCGTAAGCATTGATAATGCTTAGTGAGGCGGTCCTCCCGTCCCACCGGTTATACACACATGTGATCAAGGACTTACCGAAATAAAAGCAACACAAGCAAGCAATCAATAAGGAATGATAGAGCTCCATCACACACAAACACACACAACTTGGACAAGCCATAAATCACCCATATGGTCAAGTCCTAACACACATATCAATCACGGTAAATCAATGATCACACAGATAAACCACGGTCGCGCACTCACCTTTGCCTTGACGTAATGAAGAATACACTTTCCCCTTTTTGATAGCTTCAAGCCTTAAGCTTGATTCTCTTTGGCTTCTACTCAACCAACCACCAAGTTATCACCAAATCACCCACCAAATCTCAGCTCAAACCGAGCTCCCTAGCCTGGTCGATCGGACCTCCCAACCTCAGCTCCAAACTCTGTTTTCTCCACCTCTTTCTCTTCTTCCTTCTTCTCCTTCTTCTTTCTCCTTCTTTCTCCTTCTCCTTCTCTCCCTTTTCTCTCTTCTCCTTTCTCCCTAGCTCTCCATCTCTCTCTCAAACGCTCAAAAAAATATTAAGGGAGAAGAAGTGTGTAGAAGGATGGAGAAGGAGTGTATATACATATGTATATACATATTTATGGTTTAATAAAAATTAAACCAACCAACCCGCTTCACTAAACCGAAATCATTAAACCGATTCCCGTAATCTCAATTGAATTCTTTTTCTCGGTTTAGGATTTCCGCAAAAATTGTGACAACTCATCATCCGCAACACATCTCACTCAATTTCCGTTAAACATCATTTCTCGGTTTAGTCAGAATTACCAAACTAACCAAAACCGAGATTACTAAACCGCAATCAATTAATCTTAATTAACTTTCCCGCTCGGTTTAGTAATTCTGTCCCAACTCCCGAAATATTTGAGACACCTTCCCGTCTCAAAATATTTCTTTCATTCTGCCAAACCCCAGAATTACCGCTTAATTCCGATTAAACCGAACCGCTCGGAATTACTTCTCAACGATCAATCCTTTGATCGAATCAACCCGTTCACCGCCCATTTGTCTATTAATCGAGCTCGATATTATCTATTCCGTATTTCATCTCGATTGTCAAAATACTATTCATCCCGCAAAAACACTGTTCATTCCGCAAAAATTACTATTCCTTCTGTAAAACATTATTCCAAACCAATTAATCCAAATTGGTTCTGGAACGATTAATCTCCCGATCCGTCAAACCAATCCTATCCCCGCAAATTATTAATCGAGCTCCACATTATTTTTATTCTCTCAGGAACAAATACAACACGGTCCAAGACTGTTACGACATTAAATAACAACTTGCACCGCAAGAAATGTAATAACTTTTATTACAAGGATCCGACTTCGGATACGGGTGTTACAATTCTCCCCCACTTAATAAGATTCGTCCTCGAATCTTAAGACAGCAACCGCCTTAGAACCCACTTGGGAGAATCGCACTTCCATCCTCACCTCGGATACCCAAGTTTCCTCGTCAACCCAAACATACTCCCTCATGACCTTATTCTCAGGAGTTTTCCTCTCTCCTGTTTAACTTTCAAAACTCCGTTCTCCTCCGGAGTTTCCTGGACTACACTCTTGCCAATATGCTTTGCTCCCCCACTTGAGTTCAGCATAATGGCATCATGCAAGGCCTACCTTACAGAGCCTCGTATGGTGCTCTCCCTTATACTCACTTGGTAACTGATATCATACGTGAGCTCCACCAAGCTCAAGTAATCGCCCCAATGGCCACCCCCAATCTAACACACACACATCCTCCATAGATTCTCGAGAGTCTGAATGGTTCTCTCTGATTACCCGTCCATCTGAGGATAACACGCGATACTCATAGGTGAACCATGTGACCACACCATTCCGCTGAGGTACCTCCTTGCCAAAACTCAAGTTCCATCTGACTTTCTTATGGCGAGAAAGTGAACAGACTCGGTTAAGCGGTCCACAATAACCACGATAACATCCTTGTCCCGAGAAAGCGGTAAATCAACTACAAAATCCACCGTAATCCTATCCCAACTCCACTCGGGAATGGGTAACTTTGTAATAACCTGCTCGGGACTTGATGCTCAATTGTCACCAATTAGTGAGTCTCAAGACTAGCCACCCATTTGGTCGCATCCCTATTCGTCCCAACCCAATGATAGTACCACTTCATGTCTCGGTACATCTTCGTCGCCCGGGATGAGTAAAGAATCGACCACGATGTGCCTCTCGAAGAATATCTCTCCTCAACTCCCCATCATTAGGCACCCAACCCGACCATTCCCAAGAATGGTTTCATTATTCAGAACCCAATACTCGGACTTCTTGTCCTTAGAAGCCTTAATCAATTCTCATCTTTTTCTTTGAGCACATCGCGCTACTCAAAATATCAGCCTGGGTAACCGCTTTAAACCCCATCGGTTCTAACTTATCGGAAACCACATATAGCAACAAGTACTAATCATACTCGCCAAGCCCACAACATCTCTTTCTCGGTACTTGTAGCTACCCGCTCCCATGCTGCGTTAGAGCACAACCCAAACTTAACCTTGAGGCATCTGCATCAATCACATATGGCTCCTTAAAGTCCGGTTAAGCCAACACCGGAGCCAGTCGACATTCCTTCAAGTCTCAAGAAGCTCCCGTCACGCTTCGAGACCACGTGCCCAAAATCTGATCCTAAGTGCACCCGCTGCCTCAACAGTACATACAACCTCAGCAAAACTCAAGGTTCGGATCGTCCACTTAGATCCGTTCCCAAGTGCACTTATTACCCTTGACGGTAACGGTAGCACAACAGCTACTCTCAACGACAGTCGTGGTATCACAACTTATAATACCATACCGGTCACAACTCAACAGTCATAACTCATCACTAAGTATATCAGTACTCCGTTATGACTCACTCTAGCCATAACCGTACTTACACAATAACCCAGCAGTGACTGCAGTCACACCCATATAACAGCTTAACTACCCGTACGGGACTTCCTTTTTCAACACGGAGCGGCGCTCTACTCTCGTCAAAGCCCCTAAAGCCATCAATCACACTCGGTGTTGTTCCATCCTCGGTTCCATAACACCCCTTGGTTTGTCATCTCAAGATCCTACGTGGTCACCCAACGGCTAACCCGTCGAAATCCAATCAACCCCGGATTCGAACGAGTTAAGTCGTCAAACGACCTAGTACATTAGAATCCAATCGCCCGCGGATCCTAATATACTAAGTCCGTGAGGTCCAATATCGTAGGACCCCACCCCGGGCTACCGATCTAGGACGCCGCATATCCTAATCAGTAAACCATCCTGAGATCATGAGATCTCACTCTGGGCTACCGATCTAGGATACCGCATAATGTCCTAATCAGTAAAACCCCCTGAGATCCAATACCGTAGGACCTCCCCTGGGCTACCGATCTAGGATACCGCTGTATCCTAATCAGTAAAAACCCTCTGAGATCATAAGATCTCACCCTGGGCTACCGATCTAGGATACAACTGTATCCTAATCAGTAAAAACCCTCTGAGATCATAAGATCTCACCCTGGGCTACCGATCTAGGATACCGCTGTATCCTAATCAGTAAAAACCCTCTGAGATCATGAGATCTCACCCTGGGCTACCGATCTAGGATACCGCTGTATCCTAATCAGTAAAAACCCACCCTGTTAGGATTATCAGATAATCCTAACCAACGTCATTAGAGTCAAATATCATATAACTCTAATGACCCGTCATTGGGGTTATATCACCCGACCCCAATGACCCGTCATTGGGGTTATATCACCCAACCCCAATGACCGTCAATAGGATTAAATATCGCACAATCCTATCGACCGCAACCACGTAGTAAGATCTGATGACATAAACCCAAAAATCCCGACCCAAGATGGAACAAACACCGCTCCCAACTCCCAACACATGACATACCACACCATGTGTCAAACCCGTCGATACATGAAACACTATACCATGTACTCGACATCACTAATACATGCAATGCCCATACATGTATCATCACATTATCAGATGCCGATAACAACACGCTAATCCCATAAATTCATCAACCACAGAATGAGATTCACTGACTCATTATCATCCCCTGAGATCGCATCGATACTCAACTATCATACCCCTTGCTCTCAATGACAATCTCATCAATACTCAACCGAGGTCAGGCAATCTAGCAATCCAAACCCAACTATCCAAAGTTTCACTGGCAATTACCTCAACCTCCGCCTACATACCACTCAAAAATCCATTTTCCAAGCTAGGATCGATCGATCACGTCCCCTGATCGATCGATCTCGGATACTAATTAACGAACCGTAACACCACACCCTTTCCAGATCGATCGATCTTTCCATGGATGGATCGATCTTAAACTCTCTTGTACACCCGATCGATCGATCTCCCCTTGAGATCGGTCGATCCTCTTCCCAAAATATCCCTGATCACATAACCGACACAAGGGATCGATCGGTCTGTCCTTTGGATCGATCGATCCTCCCTTGTTCTGAAAACGAGTTCACCGAATTTTTGTAATTCTCACTCCCAAATCACTAAACAACTAAACCAGCCTTCTCATCAACAACGCTTCCCGAATACCGCTTAATCCATGTCTCATGACATCTGAAGGAAGCACTCTAGCATCAAACTTATTCCTCACCTCTAAAACTCCCCAAATATCTACACCGTTGGCTTTCCTAGCCAATACACTACTCCACCACATATGTGCATCTCCCTCTAAGTAATGCACCATGAGGTCAACTCATACTCCTCCGAACATTTTACGAGTGGAAATTTCTTTCCAACCTCGCCCTCCACTCATCAATTTAAACCCATGCAACCCCATGCATATCCAATGGCGTAAATCACTTAAAACATTCAATATCATTATAAACACATCAACATAACTCAACCAGATAAGGAAAATTCTAACCATTGGTCGGTTTGGAGTTGCTCGGCTCTCCCGACTCAATGTTCGAAGAGTAAGCTGGGGGAGTCACCGCAGCCCGCTTAGGTGGTGGTGCTTTTGATCCTCTTCCACCTTGCTGCAACTTAGGACACAAAGCCTTAATGTGCCCCACTTCCTTACAGTAATAACACAACCTGGTGTCGCCCTTTGGGCAGTTAGCAATCCAATGACCTTCACTTCCACACCCATAACATCCGGATTGCCCACTAGAAGCATTCTTAGAAGTACTCTCCCACTTCCTTTTCTGACCCTTTCGACATTCGCCACTCTTCCCCGAACCAAGAGACTTCTTGGCTTGAATCTTTGAGTTAGCCACCCTATACTCGGAGTTCTCCACTCTCGGTGGCTCACTCGCTTCGAGTGGCGCCTCGGGAGCTAGTGCGGTTACCGGCCTTGGTAGCCTATCGAGAATCTGAGCCAACAAGCCCAACACCTGCTCCATTTGATTCGGACCCTCTTGTTGCTAACCTTGTGCTTGCGGCTCTCCTTCAGCCGCTTGAGCCACATTCTTTGCAGCTCCACCATCTCCTGCCTCAGCAACATCCTCGACCAACACTTGGTCTTCACCCCGGGGGTCCGCTTGTTCTATTGGCTCAGCCGGCACCCGCGCCACTCCTCCTCTATCACTTCCACTTCTTGACATCTTCACAAGCAACAAGCATTCAATAACCCAAAACTAACAAAACAGCACAAGAAAGAAGTCTTACCGTGGAACCTTTTACGTGGCCGAAGAGGATGATCTCTAGCCCAACCCCAAAGCAATCATATCACACATAACCACATATCAACAATCACACATACAAACAACCAATCAAACAACACAGAGCAAGCAACACTCACAGCATCCTAGAACCGCTACCGCTCTGATACCAAATTGACACGCCCCATCCCGAGTACAAAAACGGAAAACGCGCGGAAATCATAAAACCCGGGATTTTTAAAAACTTTTCTTAAAACGGTTGAAAACCATTCGTGTAAAACCCTTTTCCTTGGTATCCGAGTCAAGTACTAAACATCTAACTTAAAATAAACAATTAGGTTTCAGAACATGGATCGATCGATCACACCCAGGATCGATCGATCTCGTCCCCAAAAAGTTCCCAAAAACCTCGGATTAAAAACACCCCCTTGAGAACGGTCGATCCTAGCCCGATCGATCGATCCTGATGTAGGATCGATCGATCCCTCTCTGGATCGGTCGTTCTCAACCCATTTTTAAAAGACTAGAAACTACTGGCCAAAAACGACCCCTAATGATCGATCGATCACACCAAGAACGATCGATCTTGCTTTCCCCAAAAATCTCTGACCCAAGACGATACCCCAGGATCGATCGATCCTATCTGGATCGGTCGATCCTCCCCTTGCCCTGCAACCCGAGAACAACACAAAACAAGCCACAAGAGCAAGGCAAATCAATTCAAACCACAACACAATAACACAGCCAATCCTCCCACTCAAAAAGGATCTTACATAACCCGCTTGAGCACAATATCATTCCGAAACCGTAGAATTAAAGTATGACAACATATGAACAAAATATACTCATCACAAACCCGTGCTCTCCTAGATCATCCTCCACCTCCGGCCTTGGTTCCACGAGCTTCCAAAGCCTAAGACTCTTCTTTACCTGCACCAAAAGAGGTGCGTAAGCATTGATAATGCTTAGTGAGGCGGTCCTCCCGTCCCACCGGTTATACACACATGTGATCAAGGACTTACCGAAATAAAAGCAACACAAGCAAGCAATCAATAAGGAATGATAGAGCTCCATCACACACAAACACACACAACTTGGACAAGCCATAAATCACCCATATGGTCAAGTCCTAACACACATATCAATCACGGTAAATCAATGATCACACAGATAAACCACGGTCGCGCACTCACCTTTGCCTTGACGTAATGAAGAATACACTTTCCCCTTTTTGATAGCTTCAAGCCTTAAGCTTGATTCTCTTTGGCTTCTACTCAACCAACCACCAAGTTATCACCAAATCACCCACCAAATCTCAGCTCAAACCGAGCTCCCTAGCCTGGTCGATCGGACCTCCCAACCTCAGCTCCAAACTCTGTTTTCTCCACCTCTTTCTCTTCTTCCTTCTTCTCCTTCTTCTTTCTCCTTCTTTCTCCTTCTCCTTCTCTCCCTTTTCTCTCTTCTCCTTTCTCCCTAGCTCTCCATCTCTCTCAAACGCTCAAAAAAATATTAAGGGAGAAGAAGTGTGTAGAAGGATGGAGAAGGAGTGTATATACATATGTATATACATATTTATGGTTTAATAAAAATTAAACCAACCAACCCGCTTCACTAAACCGAAATCATTAAACCGATTCCCGTAATCTCAATTGAATTCTTTTTCTCGGTTTAGGATTTCCGCAAAAATTGTGACAACTCATCATCCGCAACACATCTCACTCAATTTCCGTTAAACATCATTTCTCGGTTTAGTCAGAATTACCAAACTAACCAAAACCGAGATTACTAAACCGCAATCAATTAATCTTAATTAACTTTCCCGCTCGGTTTAGTAATTCTGTCCCAACTCCCGAAATATTTGAGACACCTTCCCGTCTCAAAATATTTCTTTCATTCTGCCAAACCCCAGAATTACCGCTTAATTCCGATTAAACCGAACCGCTCGGAATTACTTCTCAACGATCAATCCTTTGATCGAATCAACCCGTTCACCGCCCATTTGTCTATTAATCGAGCTCGATATTATCTATTCCGTATTTCATCTCGATTGTCAAAATACTATTCATCCCACAAAAACACTGTTCATTCCGCAAAAATTACTATTCCTTCTGTAAAACATTATTCCAAACCAATTAATCCAAATTGGTTCTGGAACGATTAATCTCCCGATCCGTCAAACCAATCCTATCCCCGCAAATTATTAATCGAGCTCCACATTATTTTTATTCTCTCAGGAACAAATACAATACGGTCCAAGACTGTTACGACATTAAATAACAACTTGCACCGCAAGAAATGTAATAACTTTTATTACAAGGATCCGACTTCGGATACGGGTGTTACACGATTTGCTATTAACTGAAAAAACAATTAAGCCGAACATTGTATAAAGAAGAGTCGTTTACTTAAACAGGACACAAAATAGATATAATTAATATTTTCCATTTCTCATGATACCATTATAATCATTTTCTTATAACTGCCTAAATTCTCTCCAGTGCTCCCATTTTGAATTCGCTGCTGGGAAAGTTGCAAGCGAGGTAATAAAATTCAGAGGTTCAGTTTCCGACATCAACTTAGATTCTTTTTTCCTCACGAAGCGATGCTGCTATCTTTTGCACCTCCGTGTCATGAGAGCTGAATTCGGGAACTATAGAAGACAAAGAAGACGAATACAATTTGAGCTCGAGAGGTTTGATTTGAACTTTGCATTTTGGGTTTTTGTTTTCTTCGAGATTGAACTGGGAAGTTGAATTTTAATTCTGGTCCGATCGTGGAGCTTTTGTGTTGTGCTCTCTTGGATTCTCCATGATCGTGTGATGTACTAATTCGTAATATTCAATTGCTGCATATCTGAAATTAGCAAATCTCAAATTGCTGCAATTGTGGAAATTGGTATTTTTTTTGGCTAATACAGTTGGAGCTAGTATGTATAGTTGTAATTGTGTTATAGTTTCTGTTCAATAATAGCTGCTTTACAAGTGTTTGAGCAAACATGGTGTCTTCCGGATTTGTAACTTTTTGTAACTTATATGTCACTGCATTTCAGAGTGTATCAAGAAAACAGGTCCTCGTTGAGATAGATTCTATGTTTATGGAGATAGATCTTGAAATTTTTTTTGGATCAAATGTAGGTTTTGATAGTCCTGATAGTTTGGATGACATGGATGTTGAAGATGTCGAAATAGATCTTCTAACAAGAAGTGGCAATGTAGATGAGTTTTGTGAGGTAAGTACGAGTGGGAACGTTGCTCGTAGTTTAGAGCAGTTTGCAACAGTTGGTGAGCGCTGAAATGGGATGGAATTTGAGTCAAAGAGACTGCGTACTATTTCTACAGAGAATATGCTCGATCGGTGGGATTTGGCATCACCATAAAAGCTAGCTGTCGTTGTAAAAGATCGGGAAAGTTTATTGATGTCAAAATAGCATGTTCAAGGTTTGGAACCAAGCGCGAGAAAAGCGCAGCTATAAACCCACAATCATGTCCAAAGACGGGTTGCAAAGCTGGTCTACATATGAAGAGGAAAGAAGATGAGAAATGGGTAATATATAATTTTGTGAAAGAACATAACCATGAGATATGTCCAGATGATTTTTATATTAGCATAAGGGGAAAGAACAAGCCTGCTGGTGCACTACCAAATCAAAAGAAAGGTCTTCAGTTGTAAAGTTATTGCTCGAACATTTTATGGACATGCAGGATAAGCAGCCTGGTTTTTTCTATGCAGTTGATTTCAACAGTGAAAATCATGTTAGAAATGTCTTTTGGCTTGATGCAAATTCCAAGAATGACCATTGCAGCTTTTCTGATGTTGTTCTCTTCGACACATTTTATGTTAGGAGCAGATACAGAATCCCATTTGCTCCTTTTATTGGGGTCAGCCATCACTGTCGATACGTGTTGCTTGGATGTGTTTTGATTGGAGAAGAGAGTGACTCAACATATTCTTGGCTATTTCGGACGTGGCTTAAAGCAGTCGGTGGTCAAGCTCCTGGAGTGATGATAACAGATCAGAATATGCTTCTAAGTGACATTGTTGTTGAAGTCTTTCCAAGTGCTCGTCATTGTTTCTGTTTGTTGAATGTGCTGACTAAGATTCCTGAGATGCTGAATCCTTTTGTGAGTCAAGATGATGGTTTTATGGAAAGTTTTAGAAATTTCGTACACAGCTCTTGGACAGATGAACAATTTGTAAGCAGGTGGTCAAATATGATTAGTAAATTTAAACTTAACGAAAATGAGTGGGTTCAGTTGTTGTTTAGAGATCGTAAAAAATGGGTGCCAATTTATTTTCATGGAATTTGTTTAGCTGGACTGTCTGGACCTGAAAGACCTGGCAGTATCGCCTCTCATTTCGACAAGTATATGAACTCAGAGGCTACTTTCAAGGACTTCTTTGAACTCTACAAGCAGTTTCTGCAATATCGATGTGATAAGGAAGAACAGGATGATCTGGAATCTCAGAGCAAACAGCCTACACTGAGGTCTTCTTTGGCTTTCAAGAAACACTTTCCTTGATCTACACGGATGCTGCTTTTAAGAAGTTCCAAGCTGAGGTACCGGGAGTTGTTTCTTGTCAACTTCGAAAAGAAAGAGAAGATGGGACAACAGCAATATTCCTCGTCGAAGATTTTGAAGAACGGCAAAATTTATTCGTTGCTTTGAACAAAGATTTGTTGGATGTTTGTTGTTCTTGTCATTTATTCGAGTACCAGGGATTCCTATGCAAGCATGCGATACTTGTACTTCAAAACTCTGATGTTTCCTGCATTCCATCTCAGTATATATTGAAGCGTTGGTCAAAGAGCGGTAACAACAGAGAGGGTTAAAAAAAAAAAAACAGCCAATGAGTTTCAGGCTTCAAAGACGACCATAGAAGATCTAATAAAGCAGCTTACCTCTGAAGGGGAGAAATTACAGTCACAGGTAACACCCTGAATCTAAACATGTTTTAATTACAATCTACAGTGCCACAGTTTTGTAGTCTATTATACAATGTGACACCACTCTGCGCTGCAGATTTCTTCCCACTCTGAGGAAAAACTGAAGTCTGCTGAAGAGAGTCTTGAGCAGAAAGGAAGAGAAATAGATGAAGCTATGACGAAAAGAATGGAGCTTGAAGCTTTGCATCAGTCTTTAAGTAAAGACTCAGAGAATAAACTTCAAAAGGCAATGGAGGATTTCACTAGCAGAGATACAGAGGCCAGTTCTTTGACTGAGAAATTGAAAGACTTGGAAGGCAGAATAAAATCATATGAAAAGCAGTTGGCTGAAGCATCTGGGAAATCTTCTTCTTTAAAAGAAGAACTTGAATAGACTTTGGGAAGACTAGCAGCTGCAGAATCCGTTAATGAGAAACTCAAACAAGAGTTTGATCAGGCACAAGAAAAATCTTTGCAGTCATCATCAGAGAATGAACTACTAGAAGAGACAAACAACTAGCTCAAGATCAAAATTCAAGAGCTTGAGGGGTTAATAGGTTCTGGTTCTTTCGAGAAGGAAACTGTATTGAAAAAGTTAGAAGAGGCAATGGAAAGGTTTAATCAGAAAGAAACAGAATCTAATGACTTGGTGGAAAAGTTAAAAACACATGAAAACCAAATCGAGGAGTACAAAAAGCTGGCTCATGAAGCATCAGGAGTTGCGGAAACTAGAAAAGTTGAGCTTGAAGAGGCTCTATCAAAATTGAAGAACGTTGAAACTACTATTGAAGAGCTCGGGGCCAAATGCCAGGGGCTTGAGAAAGAAAGCGGGGATCTGGCCGAGGTGAATTTAAAGTTGAACCAGGAACTAGCCAATCATGGATCAGAGGCCAACGAGTTGCAGACAAAGCTCTCTGCCTTGGAGGCTGAGAAGGAGCAAACAGCCAATGAGCTTGAGGCTTCAAAGACAACCATAGAAGAGCTAACAAAGCACAGCTTACATCTGAAGGGGAGAAATTACAGTCACAGGTAACACCCTGAATCTAAACATGTTTTAATTACAATCTACAGTGCTACAGTTTTGTAGTCTATTATACAATGTGACGCCACTCTGTGCTGCAGATTTCTTCCCACGCTGAGGAAAACAACCAAGTCAATGCAATGTTTCAGATTACCAAGGATGAGCTCCAATCAGTTATTGCCAAGCTTGAAGAACAACTAACCGTAGAGAGCTCTAAAGCTGATACTCTGGTGTCCAAGATTGAGAAGCTCAGGGCAGTGGCTGCTGAAAAGTCCGTTCTGGAATCACATTTTGTAGAACTTGAAAAAACTTTGACAGAGGTCATAGCTCAGTTGAAAGAAAATGTAGTGCATTCATCTCAGACAGACAAAATTATCTATATCATAATTAAGGATCCATAAATAAAAATATTGGTTTACTGATTGATGATGTTTATCTACAGGTTGAAAATGCAGCTGCTGCGTCTGTAAAAGTGGCGGAACTGACCTCAACACTACAGGAACACGAACATATCGCGGGTGAAAAAGATGTGCTCAATGAGCAAGTGCTTCAGCTTCAGAAAGAGCTTCAGAAAGAGCTTCAAGTGGCTCAGAGTTCCATTGCTGAACAGGTTATTGATCTTTCTTTTGTTTGACCTTTATATATCTCAGATAACCTTCGGGTTTCTTTAAAACTCTGAAGTTTGATGATAAGATAAAAAGGAAATCCATCTTCCCTCATTATGTCACTAAGCTCTGAAAACGTTTCCATCGAAATAGAAACAAGCACTCTCCCAGAAGCATTCAGAGTTGGAGTCTGCAGTAAAGCAGTCACAAGAAGAGATCGAAGCGAAGAAAGAGGCGGTCACTGAATTTGAATCTATGGTCAAAGATCTTGAACAGAAAGTGCAGCTCGCGGATGCTAAAGCTAAGGTCAGTCTGTCTGACTGATAACATACATACATGCAATGCATATATCATTACATCTAGAGGAAAAAACTCATAAGATCCGTAAAATTTATCTGACTCAAGTTCTGTCAAGACTGAGCTTCTTGCGTCATTACCATTCTCTGCTATCTATAGTTTCGGAATTGTAGAAAGAGTGATTTCATTATTGCCTATTCTAGCGAAAGCAGCATGGAAAGAAACCTTGCATTATAGCTAAACTACCCGTTTTTCAAAACGTCGGAGCATACTTGCTAATAATCAAAACCAAACTTGCAGGAGACGGAGGCAATGGAGGTGGGTATTAAATCTCGAGACATTGACTTGTCCTTTTCTGCTCCAACTAACCGTAAGAGCAAGAAGAAATCAGAGGCATCTCCTTCTTCTTCTTCTTCGAGCAACGTTACTACTGCTACACAAACAGCCTCAACGTCGCATCTCATGACAGTGAAGATCATCACTGGAGTGGCTCTAGTTTCTGTTATCATTGGTATAATCCTTGGGAAAAAGTATTATTAGTCTCGTCTTCTCAGTGTGGCGTGATGTTCATATCGTGAAGTGAAGATCTCTCATTCTTCATTTGTTTTTTTGGGGGTTTTTGAATTTTAATAGCAGAACTTATGAAGCTTTGCGTGAATATGCTTCTCTCTGCTAATATTTGCTTGTGGTTGGTTTTTGTTTTTACTGGGTCTGGAGATTTTGTTTGTACCAGCCCTTGCTTGTAGGTCAAGCAATTGTCTAGATCATATTAATTAGGTTTATTTAGGTTACTATGTTATTAAAAAATTAAATTAAATAGTCATAATGAAATTTAACGAGTCTATAAATACTACAACAGTAAACAATATTTTGCAGCCCGGATCAAAAATGAATTCTAATCTTGTGCCCTTAGTGTATCACAAAAACGCACAAAAGACTCAAAATACCTCCGTCAGCTATACCCAAGAAACAGAGTTCCAGGGCCTCAAGGCGGTGATAAAACCTCCGATAAAGCCGGTACTGCAGCGGTCTGACATGTTGGTGATACAGGCTGAAGAGGCGCATGAGGCTCCGGCTGCTGAAGAGGCGCATGAGGCTCCGGCGGCTGAAGAGGCGCATGAGGCTCCGGCGGCTGAAGAGGCGCATGAGGCTCCGGCGGCTCAAGGAGTATCGGGCTACCTGATTGGAGTCGGAGCCATCGCCGCCGTGGTTCTTTTCGCCATCCGAACTCTCTCTCGTTGAGAGAGACCGCTTCACCTCGAAGCGTCAGTAATTTATTCGAAGGACCAAGACGCAAGAAACTGTAACTTTATCCGATACATTTGCTTCGCCCGTTGGATCTATACTCGGGTCGGGTTATACACGAAACGGCGTTGCTCAAGAAACATCACCGTCTTCGGCCCGAAGACTTCGGGTAATGTCTCTTCTCTCCTGCCTCGTCCACCGGTGTTCAGGAGGTCCGTCTCCGATGTTTCGCGGTCACCTTCCTCCAAGGCTCTTCTCCGATCTTCTCGCTCCAATGCAATTCTTGAAGGTGATTTTGTGAATCCAGAAAGCTCTGACGCCAACAAGGTTAGAAAGATTCTATAGTCTTTTATCATGTTCTGTTATCTAATTCGTTTGAGAATTCTGCGATTTATGGATTCTGGTAGACTCGAGAACGAAAGTTTCAGTTTCTTGTTGTTATCACTCATAAACTTGACTTGTGTCTTTTGAAGTAGAAATGTTCTGTGTAGCTTTAACTCAAGATGGTGATAATGGCAGATGCTGTATGTTATCAAGGATGGAGTTCGTGAATTGGATCAATGGTGTAACCAGCTCCTTAAGTACGGTGAAGCAGTTTCATCTGTGAAACAAGACGACGGTCCTAAGGTTCGAATCTTCTAAACACACAATCCCAATGGGACCTTTCTGATATCATGACTTGCTGCACACTTACTTGTCTCTTATAATCTCTGAATTAAGGTCCTGTTTTTGAGCACAATGATTGTTTGTTGCGGTGCAGGCAGAAGATGAGGTAGTACAAGAGGAGCAACAGAAAGAGTGTAAAGAAGGTGTGAAGGTGGATAGAGTCGGCGAGGCCTTTGTGGTTGAGATAAACTGTCCATGTGGAAGAAACTACCGAACTCTCTTCTCGGGCCGTGACTGCTACTACAAGCTCTTGTAGAATGGTGACTTTTTGCAGTTGTTGACATTCACATTCTTTGATCATCATCACCATTAGTTGAAGGATCTCTCATGCTCTGCATATTCATCACAAAGGGTTTATGTAGATAAAGACATACACACACTGTTTCATGCTTGTATAGATAATAGCTATACAGATTGTTCCATTGTCATATAGCTTACCTGAAATACTCTTAAACGTTTCATTCGTTAAAATGGAAGTTTGATTTCTTGTGTGTTTTGTTATCATTCTTAAAGACTTGGATGTTTTATGCTAAACAATGTTGTAAACACAGGACAGGACCGCTTGAACCATGACCCGGGCTGGGTTTGATCTAGACCAGTATGTTTGTAACCCAAAATAAAATTAGAAAGTAAAAATCCACGTGGGTGTATATATATTCTAAGTCAAACCATTAAGGATATGCATGTATCCTAATCAAAAATCTATCATTAACAACCCCACGCATGTATATATCCTAATAAAAAAAATCTATCATTAACAACCCCACGCATGTATATATCCTAATAAAAAAATCTATCATTAACAACCCCACGCAAGTATATATCCTAATCAAAAATCTATCATTAACAACCCCTTATATTAAGACCCTAAAGCTTAAAGGCTCGTCGTTTCAAGGAGAAAAAAGGAGAAAACCCTAAAGCTTAAAGGCTCGTCGTTTCAAGGATAAGAAGGGAGAAAAGATGTTGCGACAACTTTTGTTAACAGCCAGCTCAATGTATGTTGCGTATGCGGTATCGATACTGTTAAAACAAACATCCCGACGGTTTATGAAGAAAATAGCCAACAGTTGTCGGAAAATTGGAGGTGAAGACAGGATCAGTGCGTTGCCGGACGATTTGCTCGTGCGGATATTGATGTTTCTCCCAACAAAAGAAGTTGTGGCTACCATGATTTTGTCAAAACGGTGGCGGTTTATTTGGAAGATGGTGCCAGAACTCATGTACCAAGAGATCAACGATCGTACTCACAAAGGATTTCTTGGCGGTTTACTTGGTCGTTTATTTGGCAAGCAAAGACGGTCTATTTGGCGGTTTCTTGACGAGTCGTTACAAGTCCACAAGGCACCTGTATTAGAAATCTTATATATAGAACTCGGTCCACAATGTCCGATTGATGTTGATGTGGTAAAGTGGATTGCAAATGCCATTGAGCGCAGGGTGCGCATGCTAACGTTCGTGCTCATGTGGTCCGCAAAGCCTACTAGCTTGCCAAAGAGCGTTTACACATGTGATACGCTTTACCAACTATGTCTTTCTAACAAGATTTTCGTGGATGTTCCTTCTCGGGCTTGCCTGCCATCCCTCCAACATCTTATCCTTTACTCTGTGGTGTATAAAGATGAAGATTCTCATATTAGATTTTTATCGAGTTGTCCTAATCTCAAAACTTTGGGCGTGGAACGACATCACCAAGACAACGTGACAAAGTTCAGTATAAAAGTGCCATCTTTGGAATGCTTATTTTATGACTACACAGAATTAGGAGTACCTAATGGTTCTTTGGTTATAGATTCTCCGGCTATAAAGAGATTCTACATCAGAGACTTTTCGGGAGATTCTTGCTCAATTGAGAACGAGCCTCGTTTTGATAAGGCAGGAATCCATGTAGTTTGTTACCCTGATAACAAGTTTATGAGATCTCTTTCCTCAATTATGTGTTTCGAATTACTTTTGGACGTTCCAACGGTATGTAGCGCTTTTTTCCTTACTGTTTATGAATATTATGGTCAGGTTTCTACTTATGTGTTGTTGTGTTCATTTGCAGGCTGCGTGTTGTAACTCCATTGACTTCTCTCGGCTTATAGATTGTAGGATAATTCTCTACGATAAGTTAGATTGGTTGGAACCACTAATGCTTTTACTTCAAAGTTCTTCTAATCTAAAAGTTCTCCTCATCCACCAGGTTTGTACTTTCGTTCGTGCCTGTCTCGATGGACTAATCAAAGGAAAAGTTGATGTGCTTAAATATTATATCCTTCAGGTAGTAGATGAAGATTGGTTCCCGCTTTCATGGAACCAACCGAGTTCTGTTCCCGGATGTTTGCCATCTCATCTTGAGATATTTGAGTGGAGAGAATATGGAGGGAGAAGCGAAGAGAAAGAAGTGGTAAGATTCATTTTTGCCAATTCTAAGTGTTTAAAGAGAGCTGGAATCGCTATGAAATCAACCCGCAAACTGAAAGATAAAAAGAAGATGATGAAAGAGTTAGAGTCTATGTCTAGAGTTTCGACATCATCCCAACTACTCTTCTCCACTCAATTAGGATATATGGATTATTTTTAATGAAATGGCCGACTAATCTATATCATGGATCATATGTGCCATTAGTCAATCTGTTATTTTCGTTTTTATGAACTTTTTGTTTTGAATTCCAAGGTCACGAAATCGTGGTTTCAATTCCATAGCTCCAAGATCCTCAAAATCAGATCAAAGTAAATAATAAATTTATCATGTGAAAAGATTCTAGCTAGGCATATAAATCCTCTATATATTATTTGGAGAGTACACTTATACAATTAACCTTACAAGATGTTAATATTTATATCACATTGCCATTACAAGAAAGAACAAATTATAACTTCTCATTAAAAATAGTTTAGTCATTAATCATTTTCTTATCACCAATAAAAATTATATTAATTAGGAACGATTATAAAGTATTAAATGCTTAAAATATCTAATTAAATATTTGTTAATATTCCAATCGATGCTATAGATTTGTTAATATTCTAATCGTGGAATATTCAAAACTGACCATAATCGGTGCTATAGATTTGTTAATATTTGTTAATATTCCAATCGGATATTGTGGTTAGTGATATTTGTTAATATTCCAAAAAATCGGTATATGATTATTCCCTTACTCGACGATTTTTAAAAATTACATTATTTTAAACCAAAAATCAGTATAACACACTACAAGAAAATAATCGAGTTGCGACTGACGTATTAATCCCAAGTTAGTCGCACATTGCTTAGAATCGACGAATATGCGACTACAACAGTTAGTCCACTACAAGAATACAGGGTCATTTCCGACGGCATTTCCGACGGCATTTCCGACGGAATTTCGACGGAACAGGGACGAAAGCAAGATCCGTCGGAAATCCGTCGGATTTATCAATCTGTCGGAAATCCGTCGGTCTATTTCTGACAGAATTCCGACGGAATATAACCGTCAGACACTTACCGACGGATTTCCGACGGCTTGTATCCGTCGGACAACGCATAAAATTGCCGTCGGAAATCCGTCGGAAAACGCGTAAAATTACCGTCAGAAATTCGTCGGACAACGCGTAAAATTGTTGTCGGAAATCCGTCGAACAACGCGTGAAATGGCCGTTAGAAATCCGTCAGACAACGCGTTTTATACGTAGGAAATCCGTCGGACAACGCATAAATTTTTCTTATATAAACATATCCACCCTCATCAAATTATTTACAAAAACCTCTCATCTACAATTCCTTACAAAAATGTCTTCTTCAGATCAGTATAATTATTTTCGTTCATGGATGGACAAGCCTCATCAAATTCCGAACACGGGCCTAGTTACGGAACAATTCAGAGAAAGTCTGCAGGAATTCATGGCACTTGCGGCTAAGCAGAAGAAAGCGAAAAAAACCGGTAAAATCTACTGTCCTTGTAGTAAATGTCGGAATCGTAGATTAATCGTGATAGATGAAGTATGGTCACACCTTTATTGTCATGGGTTTGTGCCGGGTTACAAGATTTGGTATAATCATGGAGAAAATGATACAATGGTTGATAATTATGCTAGTACTAGTGAACAATATATTGGCGATGGCGCTAGCTTAGTAGAACCTGCAATGGAAGTAGAAAGTAATGTAGGTCATGTTCAGATGGTGAACGATGCATTCCGTGAAAGTATGCCATCGATTGCTGAGTATGGAGATAGTGGGGAAGAACCTAATGCAGAAGCTCGAAAATTCTTTGATACGTTAGACGCTGCTAAAAATCCTTTATATGATGGGTGTAGAGGTGGACATTCCCCTCTATCAGCTTAACATCATGAATATGGACAATCGCCTTTCCAATTCCTTTTCTCTGACTTAAGAAAATGGAAGGTAAAATAATTTACATTATATGCAATTTTCTGCCGAACAGCAGAAGCGATTATAGAATTCGACGCATAACTTGACAAGGAGACAACCCCGGCGAGGTTCATATTATAGAATATCCGTCTACATTGCAATGTTCCTATTAAACACAAAATATATTTAATTATTTTTTTATCAAAAAAATATAAATGACAAATCTTCCAAGGTTAATGGGAAAAATAAGCTTCTTAACTATTCAAGATACCCATCTAATTTATTATTATTATTTTTTACTTTTTACTATTGTAGATATTCATTCAAGAAACCATTGATGGAGATGCTCTTAGAGTTCAAACATATATATGTATGTTTATGATTTTGGCAAACTTCTTTGGTTGGTCATTCATTTTTCATTTTTCTTGTAAATTTTTGATCAAATTCAAAATAAAGAAATGCAATTCCTCATAAAACTTCCTTGGAATCTGCTTCTCTCATGGATCATTCTTTGCATATTTCTTTCAATCATTGAACCTAATTGTTCTTTCTTGAAAATTTTATAGAGTTTCATTACCCAATATGCTAGATCCATTTTCATAGAGTTAGATCAATGTATAGATGTAAGGTCACGAATTAACAGATGTAACCAACCAATCACCCAATAGATCCTTCCTTGATATGAAAATTAATCTAAAAAAATGATATATCATCGGATACATATTATATATTATAGCCGTTTTGAAAAGAAAAAAAAACACAATTGAAAAATATGTTCTCAATTCATAATTTCATATATGTGCGGAAGTCTAATATGGATTTGCTTTTTCTAACCATCTAATAGACGTGAGGACTAACCAGGCTCTCTTGAGTTTGTAGCTGAACAAAACTACTTTTTTGGCCTTTGATTTAGCACGTGCGGGTGAGACCTTCGCCTTTGAGCGTTCACTTTCGCTGTCGTCCTCCAAGATGGGATATAAAGACGGTCGCCACCGTGTTGAATCTTCACACGAGCGTTGTCCTGAGTAAGGAGCCAGCAATCGCTGATCAATCGTCGATGATTCCTCTCGATCTGCCGCATCGGAATGGTAACAATGGCAGAATAAAGAAAAAATCATTTCAAACTTGAAAAGAAAAACAGATTCAAAAAAGAAAAGAAAAAATCTAAATAGTTTATGTGATTCATGGGTTTGGTGACACATGGATTTAGGGTTTTTTTATATAGTGAAAATTTAATAACTGAAAAAAAGAAGCGATGAGGATCCATTAAACAGTTTCGGCTCATTAGGTTGTATTTATACTTTCTGGGATCATTTAAAATTTTAAGTTTAATTTAATGCTTTATATTAAATTGTTAATGTTTTTAAAATATTTATGTTAATGAATCTGTTAGAAATCCATGTCCACATCAACACTTGTATGTTTTTTTATCAGTACTTTTAAAGTGAGTTTTTGTTTTTATCTTCAGTAAATCCACTAGAAATGTCCATTTTGAAATGGGTTACGCTACTAGGCGAGTCCCGTCCCGATTTTTTTGAACTTTTAGAATACAAGAGATTGCAATTATTACCCATTTAAATTTGAATAATGAAAGCTTAAACAAAGCTTAGAGAAAGACTTAAAACTTCATTTCATTTCTCTCCTAATCATTTCAATACAACAGTAGCACATTATATATGCTAAGCAAGAGTGAAGCTAAACCTAGTAAACCAATACATTAAACCAAGAATTAGCAAGCTAAAACTTCAAATCGGTTTACTAAAGGAATCTTTGACTGTTGAATAATTGCTTTATTAGCAGAGAGAAGCTTCGTGGAAGGTGACTCTGAAGACTGCTTTAATGGCTGCATTGCATGAGGAAGGTGTGTTTTGAGCTGCAGATTTGAACACAGGTGAAGCCTCTGATTGATCCGGAGTCTTTGCTGTTTTGTTGACTGAAGTCAAAACTTTTGTTTGCTGGAGAGGCTTCTTATTACTGATGTTAATACGCCCCTGCAAACTTAGTGTGGGTGGAGGTGTAGGAGAAGGAGCACAATCTGACATTCCAGCAGTGTGCAAGAGATCCTCTGTATATTTTTCTTCAATAAGAAAGAGTGTAGAGTCTAGAAACTTAGCTTGAATTCCCAAAAAGTAGTGAAGTCTGCCCATGTCTTTCATCTTGAACTGAGAGTTTAATGAAACTAGCAGAGTTTTTATAACAGTCTTGTTGTTTCCTGTGACAATCATGTCATCAACGTACAGAAGCAACAATATCACATTACCATTCTGTTGAAACACAAATAGAGAAGGATCTGTATCAGTGCAAATAAACCAAAATTCAATAAGAAAGTTACTGAATTTGTTAAACCATTTTCTTGGAGCTTGTTTGAGCCCATAGATAGTCTTATGCAATAGATATACATGAGATGGCTTGGATGCATCAATAAACCCTGGTGGCTGATGCATGTAAACTATTCATGTAAGATCACCATGCAAGAATGCATTGGTGACATCAAGCTACTTTATATCCCATTGGTTTACAGTAGCAAAGTGAAAAACATATCTGATTGTAGCTGTTTTGACAAATGGGTTATATGTTTCCAGATAGTCAATGCCCTCTTCCTGATCAAATCTTTTGGCAACAAGTCTTGCCTTGAGCTTGTTTAAGGACCCATCTACATAGATTTTGGTCATGAATACCCGCTTGCAGCCCAAGACATTCATAGATGGATCATATGGGACTAAAGAGTAGGTTTTTGTTTCAGCAAATGATGATATTTCTTCTGTCATTGCTGCATTCCAACCTGAGTGTTTTAGAGCTGCAGGTACTGTTTGAGGTTCAGCCAGAGGGGATTGATCAACAATGAGAAGAAGATTGCTGAGAAAACAGGCTATAAAAAAGGCTTCAACCCAATATTTTTAAGGTAGTCTTCCTTTAATTAACATTGCTAAGCCAAGTTCTGTAATATGGCGATGCTTTCTCTTTGCTATACCATTTTGTTGTGGTGTATGAAGGCAAGAAATCATTTGATTTATTCCACAATTAGCTAAGTGAGAGATGAACTTTGCACTTGTAAATTCACCACCACCATCACACTAAAACATCTGAATTTTTATGTTGAATTAATTTTTGACTAGTGTTTGAAACTGTAGGAACACTGATAAAAATTCAGACTTGAGCCTTGAGTGTATAAAACCATGAATATCTTGAAAAATGATCAATGAAGACAACATAATAATTGAAACCTTGAAAGTAACAAATAAGAGAAGGTCCCCAAAGATCACAATGAACCCTGTGTAGAGGTGTAGTAGCTACAAAATCTGAAGCAGCAAAAGGTAAACGAGCACTTTTTCCAAGCTGACAGGATTGACAAAGCTTGGATGACTTTATTGACAGAAATAAACTTGTTCTTAGATAGATGATGAATAATCTCAGAGCTGGGATGTCCAAGCCTCTTATGCCAAACTTCATCACTAGTTATGTGTTGTCTTGTGGAGTAGAAGGCAGCAAAGGTTGGATTCTCCAAAACATAAAGATCATTGTGTCCGCTTCTTTTTGTCAGGATCTGCTTTGTTTGTTTGTCCTTAACAAAGACATGATCAGCATCAAATTTGAAATAACAAGGATAATCCGTTGTGAGTTTGGAGACAGATAACAAAGATTTAGCTATTTGAGGGCAAACTAAGACATCTTCCAGAGATAACTTACCTGACATTGTTTGCAAAGGAACATAACCAATGTGAGTTATTGGAAGAAAGTTCCCATCTCCAATCATGACAAAATCATCATCACTGTAACATTTTGCTTGTTGCAGATAATGTGTGGAGCTAGTGATGTGTGCAGAGGCGCCAGTTAGGAAACCATTCCTGCCCTGAGGTTTGATCTTGATCAGATAAACGAACTACAGTCCTTGCTTATGTGAGCTCTTGCTGTTGATAGTTTTCATCATACCTATTGTAATACTTGAAGGCAGAGTGACCATACTTGCCACAGATTTGACATGTGGGTCTAGAGTCTGAGTTTGAGGCAAACTGTTGTTGAAAACCTCTTCCTCTTGTTGAGTAAGAGCTTTTTCCTCTGTTTCCACCACTATACTGTCCTCTGCCTCGTCCTAAGTAAGAGCCTCTGTTTGAGTAAAAAGCAAGATGAGGGTTTGTTGCATCTTGTGTTTCATAAGCTTTGATCTTGTCTTCAAAACTAGTGAGCTTAAAGCCAGCATCTTCAAAGCATGGACCAAGAAAAGAATCTATAGAGTTTTCTATTACTATGCAGATAGACTCATATTCCTTTCTGATACAACAAGTTTTAACCCAAAATAACACTGTAAGTGCACAGACAAAAGCAATAGTATAGATGAGATCGAATCCACAAAGACCAAGGTTACACACTTACACTACGAATATGTAAGAATAAAAAGAAGCTAACACAGAAAATAGTGATTTTGTTGTGAAGAGAATAATTAAAAGAAAGCAAATTGTTGTAAACTTATGGATTAAAAACGTCAGGTTTCAGGGATAATCGCAGGAGATCATAAATCACGAATCAGACAATTATTCAGAGAACATATAAATCCAATCTTGAACTCAAACAAAAATATTTAACTAAACCGCTGTCGTGGTCTTAATTACTTTATATAGCAACCTAAAATTCTAAAATGTCGTTTGAACTTAGAATTCTAGATAAGCATTTACTAACACGTTCAATTTGTTCACGAATTGCCTTAACATCAGCTTTCGTTGGTTAAGGACAATTCGCTCACCTATGTTCGAGCAAGCAACCGATAACCTTTTGGAGAATAGGTTAAACCCTAAATTAGAGACTAAGTGATCAATTTAGTCTAAGCAATGAGTATAACAATAGGTGAAGATTAATAATGATAAATCTCTATCTATCTATGTCTAATTCAGATATTCATGAAATCTTTTGAAACCCTAAAAACTAACTATGAATTTACTCAGACATGAAAACAGAGACACAGAGAGATGAAAAAAGATTCATAATCATAATAAAAAGATATCTTCACACGAGCGTTGTCCCGAGTAAGGAGCCAGCAATCGCTGATCAATCGTCGATGATTCCTCTCGATCTGCCGCATCGGAATGGTAACAATGGCAGAATAAAGAAAAAATCATTTCAAATTTGAAAAGAAAAACAGATTCAAAAAAGAAAAGAAAAAATATAAATACTCTATGTGATTCATGGGTTTGGTGACACATGGATTTAGGGTTTTTTTATATAGTGAAAATTTAATAACTGACAAAAAGAAGCGATGAGGATCCATTAAACAGTTTCGGCTCATTAGGTTGTATTTATACTTTCTGGGATCATTTAAAATTTTAAGTTTAATTTAATGCTTTATATTAAATTGTTAATGTTTTTAAAACTATTTATGTTAATGAATCTGTTAGAAATCCAATCAAACGAACCCGCGTCGACAACAAATTAACTCTCAGAACTGCATGAACTTGTAGTATTATTTTCTTGAACAAGGATAATATATGCATGCATTAAATTTTTAAAAAAGTTCCATAAAATCTAATTATATCTATTTTATAGAAAAAAATAAATCTATTTTAATTTTTTCTTTAAAAAAAATCTAATTCAAATCAAATATTTATGGTAACTAATTAAAACTAAAAATCCATATTAATAGGAGATATTCTATAGAATATTTTATATTTATGAAAGCGTAAATCAAATTATATCTATTTTATATAATATATATATATATATATATTAATTTTTTCTTAAAAAATCGAATTAGAATCAAATATTTATCGTAACTAATAAAAATCAAATATTTATGGTAACTAATTAAAATCAAATATTCATGGTAAACTGATTCAATAGGTTAAACTAGTTAAACTGGTTTTCCAAATTTGTCCAGTTCTACGAATTTGGAAATGCAGTTTAACAACTAGTTTAACTATATAGTGTGTTAGGAATATAATATAACTTAGTAGAACTTGGTTAATTTATAAAAGTAACTTAACCAGTTTATCTATTTTAACCATATAGTGTTAAGGAACATAGTATGATTTAGTAGAACTAGGTAAAATTCTAAACATAGTTTAACTAGTTTAACCAGTTTAACTAGTTTAATCAGTTTAACTAGTTTAACTATATAATATTTGCTAGTGGAATATAATTATGTCTTGTAGTATGTTGCATCTTCTAAACTACTATTACTAATCCCCTATATATTATTTGCAGAGTACACTTATAAATTCTCTATATATTTTTTGGGAGTACACTTACACAATTAACCTTACAAGATGTTGATATTTACATCACATTGCCATAACAAGAAAGAACAAATGATAATATCTCATTAAGGGTAGTTTAGTCATTAATTAATTTTGTTTTAATTAATTAATTTATTTAAAAGTTTTTGAATAGTAGTTAAAATAGATTTTATGAAAATTTTGTTGATTTAGTTAAACACACAAATTAAATTAAATTAAATTAAATGTTGATTTAATTTTTGAAAAATAAGAGATTTGATGTAGATTGCGATTTTTTTGAAATGTAATGTTAATGTTAGTTCTTCTTTATAATACCGAATCTATTAATAGAATTTTAGTAGATTTAAAAATATTTGTTCATATCTGACTTAGAGGCTGTTATTGGTTTGCGTATTTGGATAGAGTTTTAAAGATTTAAATGTTATGGAGATTCTATTGTTATTCATTTAAGATTTTTTAAAACTTTATTAAAGTTTGGTGTTATTAGTTTATGTATTTGTAAAAAGTAATCTAAAATCTTTATAAATCTAGAGGTATTGGATTCATGATTTTATTAAGTCAATAAAAATTTTGTGTTATTCAAATAACATGAAAGTAACTAATTTTGTCATTGAATTTAAATATTATGTTATTAGTTTAATGATTCTACACACTTTGCTTCACAAAATATAATCATCAAAAGTATTGTACCTAATAAGAGATTCTCAAAGTATTCTCCTATGATTTTTTTTTTGTAAAAGCATTTTACTGCCCTAGTCATTGTTATCAAATCCTAGCCTTCCATGTTCTCCTCTTCTCCAACCATACTTTTTCTAATACTTCTCCTTAATTGGTTAAAAAGTTGTTGAATGCCATCCACCTGCAGCGATAAGCATCTATAGTAGACATTTCGCTTTGGTGGCTTCAATTCTCATAACAATCACGTGCTCATAGATTACTCATCTTGTTACTCATGTTGGCTTTTGAATAAGTGAAGAAACGAAAAGGATTTTGTGATTGTCCTATGGCGAAACCTTGTATTTGTTTTCCAGAAACCCAAATCGCTTTACATGGAATCATGAAATTCGGACTTGAATGTATCACGAGCTCATAGTTTATTGAAATCCAAATTGAAATTCTCTCGATGCTGCAACACCGAAGCATTCTCTATGAGCTAATAAAAAATTGTTTTGGGACAATAATAAAAGAAACATTATAACTATTTCTCTATGCAAAAGAAGATTCAAAGATGCATTGATGACTCTATACTTTGGGCAATAATCTATAAAAGTTTGAGATACTTTGGAGATACTCTTTTGTAATCTTTGAAAATATTATGTTGTATTTTGGAGATACTCTTTTGCTATTTTTTTAAAATTTTTAAAGTAGTTACTTTTTATAATTTTTACAGTCATCAAAAATCTATCTAAAGTAGAGATCTAATAATACCCCCTTAATTTAACATGGTGTACAATTTAACATAACATTGTAACATTGTAATTTAATTTTCAAGTCTATTTAAATTGTAAAAGTTGGTAATTAAAACAAAACAAGATATAATTACGAAGGTTGCTATTGATGATATTGGTGATCCTCCTGCTGCTATTGATCCGGAGAGTGCCATTGTTTTATGGGTGTTGACGGCTGCAGCGGAATCTTCATCTTCTACTCCGGATGATAATGCAGGGAAGAAGAAGAGGAAGAGGACAAAATAGGGATGATTGATGGTAAGAAGAGTAAGGATATTTTTTTATGTATTTATGAACTTAGTTTTATGAATTTATTAACTTGATATGTTTTTTGTGTATCTATGAACTTTTGTTTTATAAATTTATGAATTTGAGTTGTTTTTTTTTTGTATTTATGAACCTAGTTTTTTTGAATTTTTGAACATAGTTTAACAAAACTAGTTTAACTTGGCATACATAGTTTACCTAGTTTAATCAGTTTAACCTATTTAACCCTTGACCGACATTAAAGTACTCAATTTCGTGTTCCACGTGGCACCAGGAATGATTGCCACGTGGCGCCGTCATTTTATGACATATAGTTTAACCACATAGTTTAGCTAGTATTCTAGTAGTACCAACTTATAACATAGTTTAACTTTCATGGCTAAATAAATTTAACTAGTTTAACCATATTTTAAAAAATGTTAATTAGTTTAACTTATGAAAATAGTTTTTAAACATATAACTAACAACTTATTATAACATAATATATGATAAAATACAGGTTTATATGATTTACATAGTTATTTGGTAAACATTAGTAAGTGACCATAAATGTATAATGAAAATAAGTGGAAGTGTAAAGGTTCATGTAATAATCACTTAAATATTATAAACTATTTTTTTTTTTGCCAAAATCATGTTGTTATATAAGTTTACTTACGTAATACTAAAGTTTTCCAATAAAATTTATTGAAATACGTGCGTAACCTTGCGTTTCTAAATACAAGAACATAATAACATAGTTTAACCAGTTTAGACAGTTTAACTATTCTAACTAGTTTATCCAGTTTAATCATTTTCACATAGTTTAACTATTTTAACTAGTTTAAGGACAAATTTTCACATAGTTCCCCAGTTTAACTAATGTAACCTGTTATACCCAGCTTTAAAGCGAAAACAAACCATTATCCAATTAAAACGCAACATTGTTGTACACGGTGAAATAAACAAACATACAACAACAACAAAAAAATTAGCGAGTTTTTTTAGTCCTTTGTCTCCTTTCTCCAACCGATGGAAACCTAACCTCTTGATTTCTTCCCTTTTTCTTGTCGTAATCCGGAGGTAAGACACACATATCTGCAACGTATTCGGGAACATGCCATAATATATCCTATGGTATCTTCGTCATCCTCGATATAAGATATCATCTTCGGTTTCACAAATCGACGTTGATAATAACTTATCTTCAGCAACTTCGATTCATTTACCTTCACATTTCTGCATATTTTTCCAGCCAAAGATGAATAACTCATTTGTTTCCAATTTCTATCCATATATATGGTATAACACCGATGTTCTCTTGGATTCCATTGTATATCATCTCCGTCATGTGAGTAATGTCCCCCGTAATTAAAAGATATGTCAATCATCGCCACCTGAAAAAAATAATAATAAAGGACATCGGTATATAGTAATTGCACATAGTTTAACTAGTTTAACTTTATGTACATAGTTTAATTAGTTTAACTAGTTGTACTATCTAGTTATACCTAGATTCTAGTCATATCCAGATTCCGATCTGAATCTATAAATTCTGATCTTCGCTTCTTAATCTAAACTCATAATCCACAATAACATATAACCTTGAATCAACACAAGAGTAGGAAGCACAAGAATCGATAATCAAAATCAAATCAAATCAAATAAAATCAAATCGGATTTCTTTACCGATTCAAAGACGGCGACAACAAGTGGCGAGAGGCGACAATGAGCTGCGGCGGAGGTGGACCAGCGACAAAGACGGCAGATCTAAAGTGGCGGCGGCGTCGAGCTCTTTTTATTTTGCGATGGAGGAAGAGAGAGAAAGAGGAAAAAGAGAAATGAAAAAAAAAATTATTTATTTAATTTTCTAATTATTATATAAAAGGTAAAATAGAAATTTGTTTGTTTAATAAAGGTTAGGTAGCCTTTTAAGTAAGGTTAGATAGTTTTGAGATTTTCTTCACTAGAGCAGTTTACTCGGAATCTCCACAGCACAACCTCTCTCTGCCACGTCATCCAACCTTCTCCAATCCGAATCAACCAATTGCCAATAACGAACGCTCCCGCCACACTATTTCTCTGATCCACGGATGTTAAAATCTTCGACAACTGAAGCAAACCCATGCTCACATGATCCGTACTGGTACGTTTTCTGATCCTTACTCAGCTAGCAAGCTATTCGCAATCACTGCGCTCTCTTCTTTCGCAAGTCTCGAGTATGCACGCAACGTGTTTGATGAAATTCCTCAACCAAATTCTTTCACTTAGAACACCCTTATACATGCTTACGCTTCTGGACCAGACCCTGTTCGGAGCATCTGGGTTTTCTTGGATATGGTTTCGGAGAGCCAGTGTTACCCGAATAAGTACACTTTCCCTTTGCTCATTAAAGCTGCTGCAGAAGTTTCCTCTTTGTCTCTGGGTCAATCCCTTCACGGAATGGCCGTTAAGTCCGCAGTTGGATGTGATGTCGTTGCTAATTCTTTGATATTGTTACTTCTTCTTGCGGGGATTTAGATTCGGCTTGTAAAGTGTTTACTATGATCAAAGAAAAAGACGTGGTTTCGTGGAATTCGATGATTACTGGGTTTGTGCAAAAGGGTTCTCCAGATAAGGCTTTGGAGCTTTTTAAGAACTTGGAGTCAGAGGACGTTAAGGCAAGTCATGTCACAATGGTTGGTGTCTTGTCTGCTTGTGCAAAGAAACGGAATCTGGAGTTTGGGAGGCAGGTTTGTTCTTATATTGAAGAAAACAGGGTAAACATGAACTTGACATTGGCTAATGCGATGCTTGATATGTACACAAAGTGTGGAAGTATTAAGGACGCAAAAAGACTGTTCGATGCAATGGAGGAAAAAGATAACGTCACATGGACAACAATGCTTGATGGGTATGCTATTTCAGAAGACTACGGAGCAGTTAGAGAGGTTCTTAACTCTATGCCTAAGAAAGACATTGCTGCTTGGAATGCTCTTATATCTGCATATGAGCAGAATGATAAACCTAATGAGGCATTGTTAGTGTTCCATGAGCTGCAACTTTAGAAGAACATAAAGCTGAACCAGATCACCCTGGTAAGTACTTTATCAGCTTGTGCCCAGGTAGGGGCACTGGAATTAGGTAGATGGATCCATAGCTACATCAAAAAACACGGCATTAGGATGACTTTTTATGTTACAAGCGCACTGTTTCATATGTATTCGAAATGTGGAGATCTTGAAAAGGCCCGTGAAGTGTTTAATTCTGTAGAGAAGAGAGATGTATTTGTGTGGAGTGCAATGATTGGTGGCCTGGCAATGCCTGGATGTGGAAATGAAGCTGTTGATATGTTCTATAAAATGCAAGAGGCTAATATAAAGCCGAATGGTGTTACCTTCACCAAAGTCTTCTGTGCTTGTAGCCATACCGGTTTGGTGGATGAAGCTGAGTCGTTATTCCATAAAATGGAATCGAGTTATGGCATTGTCCCTGAGGACAAGCATTACGCTTGCATAGTTGATGTTCTTGGCCGCTCGGGTTATCTGGAAAAAGCTGTGAAATTCATAGAGGCGATGCCAATTCCTCCAAGCACTTCTGTCTGGGGAGCGCTTCTAGGAGCTTGTAAGATCTATGCCAATCTGAATCTTGCTGAAATGGCTTGTACCCGTTTGCTTGAACTGGAACCTAGGAACGATGGCACGCACGTGCTCCTATCAAACATATATGCTAAATCTGGGAAGTGGGAAAACGTTTCTGAGCTGAGGAAGCATATGAGAGTAACTGGACTGAAGAAAGAACCAGGATGCAGCTCAACTGAAATCGATGGCATGATTCATGAGTTTCTGTCTGGAGATAACTCTCACCCGATGTCTGAGAAGGTTTACAGGAAGTTACACGAGGTTATGGAGAAATTGAAATTAAATGGTTATGAGCCAGAGATGTCACAGGTTCTGCAGATCATCGAAGAAGAAGAAATGAAGGAGCAATCTCTGAATTTGCACAGCGAGAAGCTGGCTATTTGTTATGGACTGATATCAACAGAGGCTCCAAAGGCGATTCGGGTTATTAAGAATTTAAGGGTGTGTGGAGATTGTCATTCAGTTGCTAAGCTAATATCTCAGCTTTACGATAGAGATATTATAGTGAGGGACCGGTATCGGTTTCACCATTTCAGAAATGGGCAGTGTAACGATTTCTGGTGCTATTTTCAGATTTACTAGAAGAAACTCAGTCAATTTTGTGTTTGTTCCACTTTTTTGTTTATTACAATCATAGCAAGATCAATCAGTTTAGTGGCTTGGACCTCCTCTCAATCGTTAAGTGCACAGGTTTTTGTAATCAATATCAATAACCACCGGTAAAGTAAACCGGTTTGTTTTGCTCCATCTTCACATCTCTGAAGTGAACCATGATTTCATATTGCTCATGTAATTGAAAGCACAGTGTGAATCTTTTTAATGTTAAAAAGAGAACAAAGTTTCATATGATTTCCGTTACATACAAATAATATTATCTTCTCTTTGTACAGTATATACATAGCTTCAGGAGTATGTATTTCTCACTTTGATTGTAAGTAAGTTACCCATAAAATCAAACCACCGGTACTAAATCACTTTGTTTTGCTTCATCTCCAATCCAAACCATGTATTCATATTGCTCATATAGTAGAAGCAGATTAGGTTTCACTAAATCTGATTGTGATTACTTACTGAAGAATTATATATCTAACCAGAAAATAGCTAAACCAAAGATGCATTTCAACAAGTCTCGTAAGAATTTTAGTACAAGGAATGGCCGACTCTACACAAGGCTTATTCTGTTAAGAGTATTCACATTTTTGCACAAAGGTTAAGAAGGACGAGTTACTTTATAAGGTGTGAGAGATATAACAGCTTCTGCACCACTTTCGCTTCACCTGCAAGTTCATGAAAGCGTAATTAAGACTTGAGTCTAAAGAAAATGTCATATATCATTATCAATAGTCCATGCACATCAAAGATTAACATACCTGCAACTGCAAGAAACCATCCCACAGATCATCAAAACGTAACAGAGCGACAAAGATCAATGGAAGGCGGCCAGTTCACGGATCTAAGCACAAGCGATATTGATTCGACCTTCCCCCAAATCGCATCTCCTTCACGTTTTTCCAACCCGATCACTACGCACCAAACATCTGTAAAACCATGCAGGGTGTAAGTACTGCCCAAAATCACCAACTTCCCACCAAAATTCGCCATTTTACACTCAAAATAATTGAGCTTAGGCAAATAATGTACACCGTTCACAGGTCTCCAAAACAACTCATTCGGATCATATGCCACTATCGGATGTTGATAAGGTGCTAACCCATCATCAGTCACATAAGGATCAATACTATACAACACATCCTCAATCACACAAGACGACGGGCGCCAATATCTCTTCAATTGACTTGTAAGACCCCATGACTGCCATGTACCTTGTCTTGGTTCGTAAACCAAACAACACTGAGGATCCAAAATGTAAATCATCTCTTGCATCACCACACATGTCTGAAACGCTCCTCCTATCATACTAGAATTGTAATTGTATGGACCAGGAACTGTACTCCAAATCCGATTCTCTACATCGAACACTTCGATCCAATTATCATCTCGCTGCTCGCAACCTCCGATCACATAAATTCTCCCGTCAATTACTCCGGCGGCTGCTCTGCAGCGAGCCCTCTGCATTCTCGGGAGCGAGTGACACTTATGGAATCTGCAATCGATGAGAAACACATTCGATACATATCGGCCGTTGAATCCACCGATTACATACATGTCGTATCCGATTGTGACCACAGCAGATCCAAGAAGCATGAGAGGAAGTGAACTGATTCTGGTCAATCGTAAAGAGATATTTCTGGGAATGTTACGATTGAGAATGTACCATCTCGTAACAGAAGGGAATCCGATCAAGGCGTAAAGAACCGGTTCGGTGAGGCCGAGGTGCAAGCGCCTTTCGTAGAGTTTCTGCGAAGATATTACGTGACGAAATGCTCTGGAGATGAGAGATAGCATCGGGTAATGATATTTCCGGACGAGTAAGAGGATCATTTCGATCAGTTCTTCTGGAAGTTCTTGAGGAATCGGACGAAGATTCTCTACTTCTTCTTCTTGATCTTCTTCTTCTTCCGGGTTCTCGTTTTGATTCTCTTCTTCTTCGTCTTCTTTCGGTTTCTTGTGGAGTTCTTGCGGATTCTTGGTTGGATCGCCGCCATTAGAGCCGTTGTCGTAAGTTTCAGAGATTACGACCATCGCCGTGTGATGTCAGCAGCAACGAATTAACTGAAAGTGAGACTGAATTCGATATTTGAAAATAGCTGTTTGTGTATTTATAATGAAAGCATAATGAGTACGCAAATATTCTCTCATTTTATGGATTCAGAAACTTCGTTTTAAGAGATTAATTTGTATTAAATCATTTTTTTCTTCTTAAATCTCGTTTCAATACATTTTTATTTAATTTTTATAATGTGTTTTTTTTCCCTTCACTTACTTCTGTTTAATTTCACCTTTTTTTTTTTTTTACAAAAAGGATCAATAATATTAACGGAAATATTTTATATACAGTTTCTCCAAAAAATAATTGGTAAAATAAATTCAGCCTAAAACCCTATATATTATTTGGGGAGTATATTTATAAATAAACATTAAAAAATATTAATATTTACATCACATTGCCATTATTTCAAAAAACAAATTTTAATCTTTCATTATTATATTTTAGTCATTAGTTATTATATGATCATTTAATGAAATCATTTTAATTTATGGTTAACAAAATCCGATTTGTTAAGATTCTAAAAAAGATTTTTGACTATTTCCAAAAAATCGGATTTGTTAATATTCCAAAAAATATTTTTTTACTATTCCAAAATATCGGATTTATTAATAATCAAATATTTCAATAGGATTTGTTAATATTCCAAAAATGATTTGTTAATATTTAAAAAAATTGGATTTGTTAAAAATCTGATTTAATTTTATTTGTACAATCGGATATTGATTTGCAAAAAACAAACGGATATTCTATTATTAAAAAAAATCGGATTTGTTTAGATTCATTAATCCGTGTTGTAGCACAAGACCATTTCTAGTTTTTTATTTATTTTTCCCTTCAGGAACTGTATCAGTAAAGTTTTTATTTTTCATAAACATTGGTTTCTAACCTTATTAAAAATTAATCTGTGTTACACGTCTCTCAACGTGACTCACAAGTCTCTCTGTTCTCTCTACTTAGAAACTCTAATTTGTCTTTCAAATGGCATACACAAATGTTGAATTCAAATGCTTTGTTCGTCGTAAGTACTGAAAAAAGGATACTGAGATAGCATTTTAGCGATTGTAGTTTAACAGTAAACTTTATGGTCTAGTTGATTAACTAAAGGTTTAGTTTTTTTTTTTTGTTTTTTTTTTTTTTTAATGGAGTTTGATTTTTAGAAAACAAGGATTTCTAGAAATCAAGCAAATTTACTGAAAATGTTAACGTGATATATGAATCCCGTATATCAAAAATAAAATTATCAATCATAAGTTGATACTTTTGTAAAACTGCTAGAACTTGAAGTCATAGAGTTGTTAATGGAACCATATATCATGTTTTCAAGTGCTACAGATAGTTAAATCTTGTTCGTCGTAATTGTTATTGATATCCCAATAAAAAATAAAATATAAAAATGACATGTTTTAAAGCTTAATCTATAACCAATTTTGCCAAAAATGAAGTCATTAGAATGTCAAAGTCCCAAGATAAAGTCATAATTACAACAACGAAATATTATTGAAAAAATTGTTAAATAAACTCTATTCAGTTATTTTCAAAACAAATATTACAATTTACATTTGAAGATTCCTATAATACAACTATGATAGTATCATTATTTTTTACAAAATCATCATTAATTTATTAATATTAAAATATACTTAATTAAACAATATTATTCCATAATAAAGTGTAATAATTTCTAGAAAATGAATAGTAATCTCCTATATATTATTTTTGGAGTACATTTATAAATAAACATTAAAAAATGTTAATATTTACATAACATTGCAATTGCTTCAAAGAACAAATTTTAATTTCTCATTAAGTGTATTTTAGTCATTAGTTATTATGTGATCATTTAATTAATTAATTAATTATAATTTTGTTTTAATTAATTATTTTATTTTATTAAAAGCAGTTAAAAATAGATTTTATGAAGATTTTTTTTATTTAATTAAACAGACTAATTAAATTAAATTAAATGTTGATTTCACAAGAGATTTTGTGTAGATTGCGATTTTTTTGGAAACTTTTAAGCAAGAATTTATGTAGATTTTCAATTTTTTTTTCTTTATAGATTATAATTTTCGTTTTAATTAATTAATTAATTTTAAATTTTATGAAACGTAGTTAAAAAAGAGTTTGTGAAGATTTTTTTGATTTAATTAAACACACTAATTAAACTAAATTAAATGTTGACTTAATTTTTCAAAAATAAGAGATTTGATGTAGATTGCGATTTTTTTTTTAATATTAATGTTAATGTTAATTCCTCTTTATAATATCAAATCCATTAATAGATTTTTTTTAGATTTGAAAATATTAGTTCATATTTGACTTAGTTTAACATGGTGTACAATTTAACATAAGAATGTAACATTATAATTTAATTTTCATATCTATTTAAATTGTAAATTTGGTAGTTAAAACAGAATAATATATAATTAAAACTCAAATAAAAAATATCCGGAAATTTTCTGTTGAGAACAATATATCGCAATATCCAATATCGCTAATAGACATACTATCTTAGAATGTCGCAATCTTCCAAAAAAATTACTTCTTTCTACGGTTAAATCAAAGAAAATATCCTGATTTTATATATAATTTTTCCAGCATAAAATTTCCAATATCGTCGAGTATGAAAGATTAGATTTATATTTCTGATTACAAATGTTCACGCGGATATTACAAAGATTCGATATTATAAAAACTGATATTATAATATTCGTAAAGTTTTAGAAGAATTACAATTTTCTAATATCCTGATTTTATAATTTTCAAATTTTTGTTTATAATTGCAATTTGTGGTGTAGAACGGAATATATCCTAGTATATATTTATATACGTAAACTTTCAATGGCACTTATAAACACAAATACGATGAGCATAAGTATACTGTATTTGTTTCCTTTACGTAAACATGTAGCTATATATATTGTATCATATAACGTCATTAAGATAAGTTAAGCCATTGAAGGAGGTTGGCGGCAGCCGCACACACATATAAATTACGATAACACCTCCTACGATCTCTGAAACAGCAATAACACGCATCTTCTTTGTGTTTTGGACATTTTTCAATAAGGCGCACTGTTGAACGGTAGGCCTACGAATTAAGCTCGCAGCCTGTAGGACCCACGGGTTTTGATCCACCGCAAGGTGGGTATTAGGGGTGGGCAAAAAAACCGTAACCCGAAAAACCGAATCGAACCAAACCGAAATAAGTGATTTGGTTTGGTTATGGTTTAGTCTAAAAACCCATTTGGTTGTCATTTTTATTAAGTTTTCGGTTTAGGTTTGGTTTGGTTAAAACCCGTAAAATCGAATGGTTATTTTGGTTTTTAATAAAATTTAGAATAATTATATTTGTTTAATTTATACTTTATACTATGTTTAATAATACCTTTAATTTTTTTTTCTTTTTTGGGCTTGTAAGTTATAAAACCTATAATTATTAAAATCTATATTAAAATCTACAAAACCCTAAAAATCTACTTTTCTTCCCCTACGTTCGTTCTTCTCCTCGACTCCTCCCCTGCAAGTCTGTAACACAAACTCTTAGGTATTCAGTTGATTTAATTTGTTTTTCTCTTTGTTCTATTATCTCTTATTATGAATTAATCATCAATAAAAAAAAACTTTAATCTTAGATGGCAGATTCGAGTGAAGACCCTAATCCCGGTGAAAAAAGGAAAGCAACCAATGATCCTACTCCAAAGGAAAAAAAACAATTTGTTCAACGCTCAGATGTATGGAGCAACTACACAAAACTCGTAGATGATCAAGAGAGATGTACGTGTAACTATTGTGGTCACATATTTATGTGTAAACCTTCTAGTGGGACTAGTATACTGCGTAACCACAAAGGTATTTGTAAAAAATACAAAAATTTTCTTGAAACTGAGAAACAGGAAAGGTTAGCTCGAAAAGAATCAGGTGGTTTAGCTGTTGTGAAATATTGTCCAATTGCTTGTAGGAGTACAATAGCAAAAATGATCGTGTTGGATGAGTTGCCTTTTGGATTCGTTGAAAAGGTTGGGTTTAGGAACTTTTGCAGTGCAGCTATACCTCAGTTTAATATTCCTTCTCTAAGATCAATCGCTAGAGATATTGTCGAGCTATATTACCGAGAAAAGGCTACGTTAATGAGCTTTTTCAGTGAGTATAAGCAAAGAGTTTCTCTAGCTACAGATATATGGACATCGCCAACTACTAATGTGAGTTATATGGTGGTTACTGCTCATTTCATTGATGTGAATTGGTGTTTGCATAGAAAGGTCATCAGTTTCAAGCCTATCTCTAATCATAGAGGAGAGACCATTGGGAATCAATTAGTGAGTTGTTTGGATGACTAGGGTATTCAGAAAGTGTTTACAGTCACGGTTGATAACGCTTCTGCAAATGATTATGGTATTAAGCATTTAAAGGAAAACTTGAATTTTTCTGGAGATGAATCACTAGCTTTGTACGGAGAGTTTATGCACATAAGGTGTGCTGCTCACATATTGAATTTGATTGTGAGAGATGGGTTGGCTAGCATAAATAAGAGTTGTCGCGATTAGGAATGCAGTGAAGTATGTGAGATCTTCTGATAAACGATTTCAGTCATTTCATATGCGTTTCAGCTTAGACAAGAAAGTTAGTAAAGGTAGTTTGCCTCTTGATTGTACAACAAGGTGGAACTCTACTTATCTAATGTTAAATAGTGCTCTCAAGTATCGATCTACCTTTGATAAGCTGGGATTTGAAGATCGACCTTACGATGCTTATTTCCAAGATAATGGAGTGAAAATATTCAGGCCACCGACATCTATAGATTGGGATGATGTTACTCGATTGGTTGTTTTTTTAGAGGGTTTCTACCAATCAAACTTGGCATTTTCTGCATATTCAAAGGTGACTTCTAATACATGTTATGATGAGATATGCACAATTGAGGCAAATTTAACGGCAATGAAAAACAGTCAAGATAGAGACGTGAGGAACATGGTAACTCCTATGAAAGAGAAGTATGATAAGTATTGGGATGGTCTTGAGAACATAAACAAAATTTTGATTATTGCGAGTGTTCTTACAAGGAATCACAAATTCAAAAAAGTTGAAAAAAGAAGTCCTGTAGTTGTTGAACAAATTGTTTGACACCTATAGTAGATTCCGTACTAAGAAATTGGATAGATCTTCAAGTTCTTCACAAGATAGAAGTGTGGTAGAGCCAGTGGTTTCTTGTGAGAGTAGTCATGGGTCTCGTGAGACGATATTTTCTGGCTACAGTCAGATGCGATCACAAAAGAAAAATGATGACATAGCCAATGAGTTAAGTATATATCTGATGGAAAATGTTGAAATATCAAAAGCTACTCCTCTTGGGCTACCATATGATATACTATCATGGAGAAAGACTAATAGCATTAGGTTCCCAACATTAGCAGAAGTGGCCAGGGATGTGCTTGCATTTCCTGTTTCTAATGTTTCATCTCAATCTATTTTTAGCACCGGAGATCGCATCTTAAACCCATATAGGAGTTCACTAAGTCCTTATATGGTTGAAACGCTGATTTTATTGCAAAATTGGCTCAAAACATCGTCTTATTCTTCTGATGCATGCGTTGACATATAGAAAATGTTACAGGAAACTGAATTTATGGATTCTTTACACGAAAGTATGTATTCATGATTCTTTTATCGTTTAATTGAAAATACATTGCAAAGTATTTAGATCTTATTTAAATATCACTAGATCTCCATAAAACCGTAAACCAAAAAAACCGAACCGAATCCAAACCGAAAAATCGTACGTCCACCCCTAGCGGGTATAGCCTAGATTTTTTTGCGGGTTTTTGGCGGACGGGTCTTATGCGGGTTGAAGATTTGGCGGGTTTTGCGGACGAGCCCGGCAGGTCCCGCGGGTACCCACCAATTTTTTGTTTTTTTTCTAATATTTTATAGAATTTACATTTTTACCCTATATTTTTTTAAAAATTTAATATTTTCCCAAAACTTTTACATTTACACAATTTTCCCCATGCATTTTTGGCGGGTTATGCTTGACAGGTTTTGCTGGTTTTTGGCAAATTATGCTGGTTTTTTGGCGGTTTTTCCGGATTTACGTTTTGCGGGTACCCGCAGACCCGCGGATATTTTGCGGGGCGGGTGCGCGCTTGGTTTAGGAAAAAAATTCTTATACGGAGCGGATTCGGGTTTAGTAAAAAATGCAAAAAACCTGAGGGCTTTTATGCAGATCGACCCGTTACCCAAGCCTAGTTGAACCTAACTTGTTCGTTTCAAGACCTTGTGGTCCGTTTGCAAATAAGAAAAAGATAAGAAGTTAAAAAAATGAAGAATATTATTTATAACAATATGATTACAATCACTACAAGAAAACGCTCTAACTGCGACTACAAATAGCAACTATCGGTGGAATCGCAAAATTTTGCTGCTACTCTATGACTAATATGCTGCCGATTTGGGTTATAAAAAATTCGCAGATTAGTCGCAAATTAGTTTGCAAAAATAAACGTCGTAAACTGATTGCAGTTTTACGACGCTATAACGACTATGTAACAACGTCTTTGCATTGCATTGTGGTTTGTCGCAGTTTCGTCTCACCATTAATGGTGATAATCATAAACGATGAAAAAATGATTATTTATATATATGCATAATTTCATAAAATTACATTCTTGTAGAGGAATGAGAAAATTATGATGATGCAAAGGATAACCAAATGTGATGATAACGTTCTTGTGGTATTTTTGATTTTTTTTTTTTTTGGGTTATTTTTTTTTGGTATTTGATAGTTGCAATACGAACCTGACTTGTTCACGTCATGATGTTATGTGTTTCCAGCTATAAGAAAAAAAATTAGAAGTTAAAAATAATATGGAAAGTAGTATATAAAACAATATGATGCTTGTAAGCGATGAAAAAACAATTATTTATATAGGTGCATATTTTCATAAACATACATCTATGCAGATAGTAGTGTCAAAATGGGTAAACCAAAACAAACTAACCCATAACTCAATAAGTTGAAATTTAACTAGTTTTTGAATTGACCTAACTCATTTGTTAAATAGGTTGAGTTAACCCATAAATCTAGTTAATTTGATGGTTTTAAATGGTTAAATGAGTTGATCCATAAAAAGATAATAACAATAAGTATAAAATAACTAATTAATATTAATTATTAAACATATATTATCATTTTGTCATCATCATCAATGTCATGAAATATGGATTCACGTTTTTCGGCGAAAAAATTATGAAATCACGTTTTTGGAGGAAAAATTAAGGAATCATGTTTTTGACAAAAAAAAATTATGGAATCGAGTTTTTGGCAAAAACTTGTGAAACGTACTTTTTGGTGGGAAAAATGTGAACTCGTGTTTTGGCGGAAAAATGCGGACTCATTTTTGGCGGGAAAATTACATAATCACATTTTTGGCGGGAAAATAATGAATTAATTTTTTTGGCGGGAAAATGTGGACTCGTGTTTTGGCGGAAAAATATGGACTCATGTTTTTGGCGGAAAAAATGTGAATCGTGTTTTTGACAGGAAAATTGTGAAACCATGTTTTTGGTTGAAAAAATATGGACTCATGAAACCATGTTCATGCCTAGAACGGAAGCGCTACTCATGACGCGTCCGGACATTCGATCCGAGGTTCCCGAATTCACCAAGACCTTAGACGGAACATCCGAGGCTTTTCAACCCGAATAAAAAATCATAGTTAGTTCGCTCGGACAAACCTAGTATCATTATCGAGAACTCAAGCTTTTACATAAAACTTCCTTTATTTATAAAACTTAAGTTTCCACAGCTAAAACCGATTTACATGGCCATATTTTCGTACAAAAGGCTACAGCGGAAGTCTAACATAAACAACAAAGTTCAGAACATACGATTTTACAAAAGGCTAACTAAATTCTATACACCGACTTCACCAAAAATTGTTCCTTCCCCTCCTTACTGCTTACGCTTACCTGCAAGAATGAGTTCGTAAGCAACTATTTTGCTTAGTGAGAACGGGTGCCTAACAAGCATATCATTACCCGCATAACCCCCAAATAAACACTCAAATATTAACCAAAATTCACAAGTATAAACAGTTCATAAGCAATTCTCAATCATTCTCAAATCCACTTATACTCTTCCTGCGGAATTGGATAATTCTTAAGATTCCAGCTCTTACTTCACTCGGCCTCAGCCACAAAAGCCATGGAGAACCCGAGTGACCCGAACGTTCCCGTCTTACTACACTCGGCTACCAAGCAAATGACCGAGTGACCCGAACTATAATTGACTGCCGGGTTACTCACGATAACCAGTCAATTATTCGCATCGTCATGCGACATACGGCCATGGTAGCGAACTAATAGCCCGTATGTATTCTTAAGAAATCCAATCCGCCATACGCATAATCCCACATAAACAACACATATACAATCAAACACCACATCAATCATGCATAATCAAACGGCATATGCATACGACTAGCCACATAACCGAACATATGCAACACGAACAGGAAAACGAACTCATATACCACGATCTTGCATAAAAACATGTAACCGAACTCACTGTCTATGGTTTTTCCGACGATAGCACCACTGATCACTCCCACATTCTGATTCACAGCAACACGGCGCTTAGCTCCGACAATCGGACTCACGGCACTTGGATCCTTTAACGATTTTTCTCTCGGCTTTCTCTCTCTCGGAATTTTCGCGGTTCTCTCTCGGATAAGAAGCTCACAAACGTTCAACCCCCAAAAATGAGAAAAGAATGCTTATATTTATAAGGAAAGCTTTCTTCGGCCAAGGGTTTCTCAAACGCCCACGGAACGACACACAAGCTGTGACTCATGGAGCTTGCTTCGGAGGTGGGTCAGCTTAGGTGCGTGCTTGCTCGCTTGGTGCATGTGACTCGCCACCCAGCTACCTGCTTGCTTACCGAAGCAGCTCTCCACCCAGCTACCTACTAACTTAGTTACAGAAGCACCTCAAATACTTAGCCATTCTCGGACATTTCCGTGTCCGACCATTTCGATTTTTCGATCAAAGGTGAGGGTTACTACAACTCGTGGTTTTGGAAGAAAAAATGCGAACTCGTATTTTTGGCAGAAAAATTTTAGTACGATAATGATGACATGATGATGATGAACTATGGTATGGTGATGATATGATGATGATAGTATGAATATGGTGATGATGCTAAGTATGATAATTTAATGGGTAAATGGTTAACTATAAACCATTACAACTCAATCCATATGACCCATCAACCTATTCACTCATAACTCATTTGACTCATCAACTCATTAGGAACCAAATAGTAAGACCATTAGGGTTAATGTGTCGGATCGGGTCAGAGCGATCCATGAGATTTGACCCATTTTGACACCCCTATATAATTAGATCAAAGAAACACATATATAATTAGATCATCAGAGGAGAGGAATGCTGACTTAACCCTAACCGGTCTAGTTGGTAACTCTAGTATTGCAAACCATACAACTTTCGAAAAAACCATCCTAAATCCTTAATTAATTACTCGGCCAAGAGAGGTTCGTGAAATGCCAATTATATTATGAATTAAAAATACATCAATATATATTCAGAAATTATTAGCAAGAACGCATAACGAGTGTTTTTCACACACACACATATACAACAAAGAACGTGTGCTAATACATAAACTTAGTATCGAGTGTGTTTTGGCCCCAAAAAAATGCATGTGTTGTTTCCCAGTGAAACTAATGGAAACAACTACCCAAGGCAGTAGTATATTGCAACCAAACGTTTTTACCTCTTAGTGGTCACATTTTAATGAAATTAGAACTTAACATTCAAAATTATAGCAAATATTTGATCAAAGCGTATACATGTAGAGAGAGAGAGAGAAGATGAGAGTTGAACAAGGAAACTCACATACCACGATACTGATAATGAAGTGATGAGTCGCCCAAGTCATTGAAACATGTTTATATCTCTCTTCTTAACCAGCCCCATTTTGTCTGCAATTTCAAAGCTTCGTTAACATATAAGTCCCATATAATTAACAAACCACAATTTTATTTAAAATAAGTAATTCAAGAAAGCAAAGAGATTGTTAATTTCGTTTCGTTAGGTGTGCAAATAAATAATTATGGAAAGATATATGGTATATTATAGTGATGACGATGAGCATGCTTACGGGTGATGAAGAATGATGATGATGATGGTGATAAATAACATACAACTTCCAGGTTCACTGAACCTGGTGGCCTTTTTGTGCACCCACAAAGGAGCGAAATGGGAAAAACGAAAAAACATGAGAATGGGTCGAGATTTATTTATAGACGCGATCATTTTAATTTCTCCTTTATTTATTTTTTTAAACGAAATTCATTTATTTTTTCTATATTTATTTTCTCTCGTATTGTAGTAATTTTTTTCTTTGCTAGAATCAAAATTACCGTTGATAAGACATAGGGAAAAATGTAAAATACTTTTTATCATGCGTAGCCTAACTCAATACGAAGTTCCATACTGAAATAGTATTTTATAATTGTTGTAATTTAATTTGGATATTAAAAATGTGTGTTTTTTTCTTCTTTTATTAACATACAAGCAAAATATAAGACCACCTCCAACTCAAGGTTGTTTAAGAGGTTCTTAACTATTAAATATAATTAAAATAAATAAAAACTCAATAATAAGCTAAGAATCGGCTCTAAAAATGTCTTATTAAGAACCGATTCTTAGAGTGATGTGGCAAAATATAATTGGTTTTGGTGATATTTTTTTGGAAGAAAAAACTTTTCTCATTGTTTTCCTTGTCACCGAGAAGTAGAAAGAGAAAAAATGAAGATTGCCGGTGCTCTCTCCGCTCTTCTTCCGTCTCGTTCAGCACGAGATATCTCTCTCTCTCGCCACTCTCTCCTCTACAAATTGTCTCTCTTTCCAATTTCTGTCCGCAATTAGGGTGTTTCCTTTCTGGATTTTTTGGGGTTCTTCCAGTTAAAGCTTCTCTTTGCCTCGGAATGTTATGATTCGTATGTCTGAGACCGTAATTGAATTGTTTTTCTTAAATTTTCATGTGCTAATTTCGCCTGATGATGTTCCTTTCATAGTCTCGTTGATTATTAGGATTGTAAGAGCCAGAGCTTTAATTGTATATGATCCATAGTTTAAATTTATACCGTAGCTGTTGGTGAAGATCTATCTTCTTTTGTCGATAATATGCAATTGGTGAAAGAAAGCTTTTAACTTTAGTAAGAACACTGCAAGATATTCTTACAAACTGATTATTCCCACTTTATTAGGATCTTTCTGGAGACGTGGTTGACAACTTCAGAGACTTCTTCAAGGTCATGTACAAAAAAGTAATTTGCACACAAGTGTTTGTTCTGTTTCCTTCACATACTAATTCTTGTGACACTTATGTTATAGGTCACCGAGGAAGATATTGAAGAGTTTGAGGCCAACTACAGGGGTAATGAATCCGAGAAGAACTATTTGATTGAGCTTGTATAAGAAGCTCAAGGGTAAAATGAGCAGGTATTTATTATCCCCTTGTTTTCATTATTTTAAGTTTGTGAATTGAAGTTTATATAAACATTATTGGTACTATATCTCTTCCAGACTTTTCTGCTCAATGCTTTGCTCAAACCCCAAACATTATTGGTACTATATTTTAAGTAGCCTTTAGGTTCCATTAATAGTTAGCTTTTGTTAGGTAAAGGTAATTAATAGTTAGCTTTTGTTAGGTAATGGTCTTGTTAGCTTTTGTTAGGTAAATATCTTTCATATTAATACTTGTGATCAATTCTTGCTTGCTAAATACACTTAAACACAATCGCTTATATATATTGGTGCAAACACTTAACCCGCTAAAACCATTAAAGACAAACACAATGGCTTCTTTGTTCTAAAACTTCTTTCCTCTAACACTTAAACCATTAAACCATTGCTCTTTCCTCTAACACTTCTTTCATCTTAAACACTTAAACAATGGATTCTACAAACCCATATAGTCAATCTTCGGGCTTTGTAAACCTCTTAACTAGTCAACTAGTTAATGAGCAATACTCGCCTAGTATTGAACTTGGATCATCAGAAGTGCCTCTGTTTAGTAGTCAATGTTCTGATGATCCAAGCCTAGGCGTAGAGGAGCGTAAAGAAAGACGGAAATGGACACCGAAGGAGGATGTTGTTCTGATCAGCGCATGGTTGAACACCAGCAAAGATCCGGTGATTGGTAATCAGCAAAAAGCCAGTGCATTTTGGAAACGAATTCAAGGGTACTTTAATGCAAGTCCGCAGTTTCTTGGAGAGCAAAAAAGAGAGGCCAGTCATTGCAAGCAGAGGTGGGGGAGGATAAACGACCAAGTTTGCAAGTTCGTTGGTTGCTACGAGGCTGCTTTGAAAGACCAATCAAGCGGAAAAAACGAAGATGATGTTATGAAAGCAGCTCATGAAATCTTTTACAATGATCACCTGATCAAGTTCACACTTGATCATGCATGGAGGGAGCTTCGCCATGACCAGAAGTGGTGTTCGACTTCTTGTGGTAAAGTTGGTGCAAGGTTTAAACGCAGAAAGCTTGAAGCAAGTTCAGCACAATCCTCAAGCTACCAACCAGAAAGCAATGGAGATGATGTATCAATGGGTCGTCCACCAGGTGTCAAGGCATCAAAGAAAGCGGCTAAGAGGAATGGGTACAAGCCAAATGGTGCTAAAGAAGAAGGCAAGGACCTCTTGGAATTACAGAGCATGTGGGAGATCAAGCAAAAGGATTTGGAAATCAAAGAGAAGCTTTCTAAGAATAAGTCACTTGACAGCCTCCTTGCAAGAACCGATCCACTTTCTGATTTAGAAATGGCGCTTAAGACAAAGCTAATTACTGATATGTTGTCATAAGTAGGTTAGCTTAAGTATGTGTTGTTGTTCTCTATTTGTTTCATAAGTAGGTTAGCTTAAGTATGTGTTGTTGTTCTGTGTTAGTCTCTCTTTGTAGGTTAGCTTAAGTATGTGTTGTTGTTCTCTGTTTGTTTCATAAGTAGGTTAGCTTAAGTATGTGTTGTTGTTCTCTGTTAGTCTCTCTTTGTAGGTTAGCTTAAGTATGTGTTGTTGTTTCAACGAAAATGAATTTATCTAAACCAGTAAGTTATAAAAGATCATGGATTGGTAAAACAATTTGGACCGAGAAATCAAAATATGGTCCATGTTGTAATTATGGATCGAGAACTCAAAATATTTAGGTGATAAAGGAATACTTAGATTTATATAAATTAGTCGTTTAATACATTACTTTACAAAATGAATGAAAATGTATATAAACCAAGGACAAAAATCAATTAAATTTTGCTCACACTGTATGTTCTTTTCTAGGTATTGGCCGGAGGTGGAGACGAGGCGGTGAAGAGGAACAGAAGCAGAAACAAGCTTTGGTTTTGGTTTTTTTCTACCGACCAAGTTTTGGTTTTTTTCTACCGACCAAGACTAGAAGAGGTGAAGGGCAAAGATAGAGATCACATGTTTTGATTTCTAGTATTGTGTGGGTCCATTTTGGTTTTGTTTGTAGTATTGCAAACCACAAAAAGTTTGAGAGTCTTGTAAACCACACAAGTTTGTAAAACAATCGATCATGGATTTCTTATATATATATGTTTACAAATGTTTATTTACTTGAACACCAACTCATCTTTTCTTTTATATAAACATCAAACACTCAACTTTCTCTTCTTTTATATTAAGATTAAACACTCAACTTTCTCTTCTTTTATATTAACATCAAACACTCAACTCCACTTTTATTTTATTTCTCTACCAAACTCCAACATTTCTATTGTCTATCCGTCAAACTCCAATATGATCGTAGAAAACGAACAAGATGGATACACTCAGTTTGATGTATCAGAATTCGAACAAGGAGAAGGAAGCACAACTTCACAAGTGGATATGACGTACTCTACAGATATGCCTACAAATCTCGGCAATATGATCGGCATTTGAAATCAAGTTCGTGATAGACAAATACATCAACGATTGAAATCTGATTTAGTTGAGCATATATTGCACAAATTTGGCAACCCTCAAGATTACAACTAAACGTTTTTTTTTCAATATATATATTTTGTATGTTTTAAATTTTATGTAATGCAATATAAATTTGAGTTTATAAATATTGTATGTTTAATAATTTATGATTTTCTAAAATATTTTTAAAAAATAAATGAAAATTTAAAATAAATTTCAAATAAATGATTTTCTAAAATATATATATATTTTTTTAAGAACTCCTACTTGAGGTTCACCATTGGACACTCAAAAATTGATGGGGTTCTAAATTTTGAAATAATCTAATATTTATAATTAAAATATAGTTAATAACCTCTACTTGGAGTTCACCATTGGAAATGCTCTTATAAAGCACACATGTTTGGGTACCCAAGTGTACTAGTAAGGCCCGGCTCGGAGAACATTCAAATGAAGCACTGGTTTGGGGCTCCATTTTTGTAGGGCAATATCATATGTTTAAACAAATATACTTAGAAAAAGTATTAATTGAATTTTAAAATGGATTTTATCAAATTAAATATTTTAAGTAAAAAACAAATCTACATTTTTTATGCATTCTATCAATAAAAATAACTAAAATTAATATATATATATATATATTATATAATAAATTAGCTGATAAAATAAAATTTATATAATATATTAATAATTAAATATATAATTATTCTATAAGGCCCTGATTCCGATCCGTGTCAAAGAGGTGGTTCTCAATCATCGGCAATAAGAATTCGTCGACTCGTTCCTGACTAGGTCAAAGACAGGGCCTCGTCTCCTTTTCAATTTCAAGCACTTTGATTCCGACAAGCTTTTCATCTACTCAGCTCCTGAACATGACGACGATGAAATGTCCTCTCCAGGCATTGCCAGACACGACATGACCATCTCGGGATTCGTCTACTACATCAGATCTCCTCCTGTCAACAGATTCGTCTGCTGCACACGTGGTTCATCGATAGCGGTTTGTAATCAAACCACAAGACAATTAGTGAAACTGCCAGATGTTGAATCCAACGAAAAAGACATGCACGTACGTCTCGGATATGATCCAGTGGAAGATCAATGCAAAGTGTTGGTTGTGATGATGTTCGACGGCAGTAGAACAGAATCAACAGATACAGAACAGGAACATTTCGTTTTCACGCTAAGCTCTCAACAAAAAAAAGTGGAGAAAGATTGAGAACACCACTAGAGAAACTTATCGCACTTTCTATGGAGGGATATGCATAGATGGTGCTATATACTACGGAGTTTCACATTCAAGAATAGTTAGATACGATGTTAGGTCTGAGAAGATGGAATTAATTCAAGCACCTTCATAACTATAATATTTTAGATTCTCGCTCGAAGAGTTAGCCCATTACATAAACACCGGTACGCCCATACCTGCATCATTGAGGAAACGGAGAGTAGGTCTAAGTTGTCAATTCATGATATGGAGAAGCAAGAGAGCGAAAAAAAATTCTCAACTAAAGCAAAATGTATTGGAAACTGAGCACTTTGTAAGGTTGTTTGAGAAGAGAGAGCGAGGCATCGCTCTTGTGATGTAGGATCGGATGAAGGATTCAGGATCAGATGTTTTGAAAGCTCTAAGAAAGGACCACATGTTGCCAATGACAGGCCATCCCAAATCTCCTGGTAGCAGATAGTGTTTTTTCTCCCCAAGTTTGGACTCATAAATCCAAACATTCACTCTCTTCAACACCCATTTCAAAACAAACAATCCCAATACTATCAAAGTGAACCACATCAGAATCAAACCAGCTTCCGTCATAGCTTCAGTCGTAAACACTCTCCTATCAAAATTCAATATTTTTCACCTGACCACCCCTTGTATCCTCCAGATAATATATCATACCCTGCAGATAGATTAAAGTGGTGAGAAATATCTCTGTAAAAGGAGTTTCCTTTAAGTTTACGAAAGAGTAAATAGACAAAAACTTTGATTAGAATAGTGAAACAGTGTTGTTGAGTCTATCAAGGGAATGATACTTATCTAGACATTAAACTAAAGAGACCGCTTGTTTTCTATCTATTTGTTGGATAGCTATTCACATGTAGTGCGAAATGGCCATACTTTCCTTTTCCATTTTAGCTCTCTATAGCTTTTCCCTAAAGCCTTTACTTCTTTGAGAAAATAAGCTATTTACCAAAACCATACTCTTTACACATTTATTGATCACAACAATCACATAAGAAACTTCTAAATTGAACAACATACCAAGCAAATGGTAGTAACTAACAGATACAGAACCAAACTTTGCAAGGAAGACTATTTATTGTATAGAGGAGAAGGAAAGGTGATTAAGAGGATAAACTCAAAATAAGAGAAGCGAGAGTCTAAAAACTATTTATTCAAAAAATAAAAATAAAAATAACTATACGTTTCGGTAGAATACAAAGGGCGTAAATGGTGGTGAAGAAACCAAAGAGCACACATTCCCAATACAAAATCAGCAGAAGAATCCAAAATGTAACAAAGACTTTATTTTAGTTTGGTTCAGTTTTGCTCTTTAAGCGTTACTTTTTCTGTCACCTAGAAAAATCTGTCAATTTAGTCTTCCTCTGAACAAAACCCACAAGGCATTTGAGTTCTTGATGTTTCACCAGTTTATACCAAATCACCAAAAAAGGAGGGAGAGAGGAAAAATCTGACCCTTTTCAGCGAGTAAGAGGAGGGAGAGCTACGTGGGCAGAATAAAAATGCAAAATTTCAGTCCTACCGGCTCAACCGGTCTCAGAACTTGCCGGATTTGCCTTCTCCGCCATCTCCGTGCAACCATCGAACCAGAGATTGTGTGGCAGAGTAAATAAAAAGAGCATTACTAAATAAACAGTGTTCTATTATTACCTCCTCATATTTGATTCTTCGTAACAGATATTAAACATTCGTTGTTCCTCCTCATATTATTTTAACAAGTTATTAAAACATTAGTTACTTGAAGTAAAGTCTAAAGTAGAAGGTTTACAAAGTTGAAATCTTTTTAATGATCCAAAATCGAAATACTAATCAAATCAATAATATTGTAGCTTGTATTGGTCTAAATCCACAAACTATACTTCACTCCAAAAATAAAACAACCAAAAAAAGAAAGAAGCAGGCGCGTTTGCTGCAGCGGCTAGCTTCCTTCTACTAAAACAGAAAACCCTTTTTGAAAACCGTTCTCAAACGCAAACGCTATCTTTGCAAGAGGTTCACTCATACTTATCTCTCTCTAGTCCAATCCTATGTAAGTAACTATGATATACAACAAAAGTAGATCTTCTTGGTCCACGAAGAATACCAAGAAGAAGAATTGTTTTGCGTGATCATGATTTGACGACCGTTTGGTTTGAAAACAACCAATTCTTTGTATGATCTATGTATATGTTGTGGAAGGCCTCAAAATCTGGCTTTCTAAATAACGTTTTCCGGTTCATCGCATCGTCTGTGAACCTCCTTAATCCTATCAGCTGATCTGCAGATACCGCTACATGTCCAGTCGAATGAAGCTACGCATATGTTGCCTGCTTGTGCCTTCCATTCACAATCTGTAATTCCCAAGAATCACATTTAGTGTATATCATATCATTACCATTTACATCAAGATTCTGGTCAAGGTTTGTTTAAAAATATATATATATAGTTAGCACTACAAGAATACAGGGTCGATTTCGACGGGATTTCCGACGGCAAATAATCCGTCGGAAGTTTCCGACGGAATTTCGGCGGAAAAGAGACGAGAGCAATATCCGTCGGAAATATTCGTCGGACGAATTCCGACAGTTTTCCGACGGAATACCGACGGTTTGTAGCCGTTTGAAAATAACCGTTTGAATATTATCATTTGAATATATACGTTACATGACCGTTTGAATATAGGCGTTTTATCCGTCGAAAATCCGTCGGAAATGCATCGAAAAATGCCCACATTTCCTTATAAAAACATATCCACCCTCTCATTTACAATCACAAAAAAAAACCTTTCATCTACAATTCCTTACAAAAATGTCTTCTTCAGATCCTTATAATTATTTTCGCTCATGGATGGACAAGCCTCATCAAATTCCGGACATGGGCCTAGTTACGGAAGAATTCAGAGAAGGTCTGCAGGAATTCATGGCACTTGCAGCTAAGCAGAAGAAAGCGAAAAAAATCGATAAAATCTACTGTCCTTGTAGTAAATGTCGGAATCATAGATTAATCGTGATAGATGAAGTATGGTCACACCTTTATTGTCATGGGTCTGTGCCGGGTTACAAAATTTGGTATAATGATCATGGAGAAAATGATACAATGGTTGATAATTATGCTAGTACTAGTGAACAAATATATTAGAGATAGCGCTAGCTTAGTAGAACCTGCAATGGAAGTAGAAAGTAATGTAGGTCATGTCCAGATGGTGAACGATGCATTCCGTGAAAGTATGCCATCGGTTGCTGAGTATGGAGATAAAGGGGAAGAACCTAATGCAGAAGCTCGAAAATTCTTTGATTTGTTAGACGCTGCTAAAAATCTTTTATATGATGGGTGTAGAGGTGGACATTCCCTTCTATCAACTGCAACTAGGATGATGGGTATAAAGACGGATTTTAATTTGAGTGAGGAGTGTGTGGATGCAATCGCTGATTTCGTGAAGGACATTTTGCCAGAAGATAATCTTGCACCGGTATCATACTATGAGATACAGAAACTTGTTGCTGGGCTAGGATTACCGTATTAGATGATAGATGTATGCATCGACAACTGTATGATCTACTGGAGAGAGGACGAAGGCCGTTCGACATATCGTTTTATCGCAAACCTCGGTATAAGGAAACAGGTGGAAGAGTGTCAGTGCCATATAAACGGATGTGGTATTTGCCGTTAACAGATAGATTGAAGAGGTTATATCAGTCAGAGCGGACAGCGGGAGCAATGAGATGGCATGCAGAGCATACAATGGATGGAGAAATTGCTCATCCCTCAGACGCAAAAGCATGGAAACATTTTCAATCACTGTATCCTAATTTTGCGTATGAGTTGAGGAACGTAGACCTTGGCTTATGTACTGATGGTTTCAACCCTTTTGGGAAACACGGTAGACAATATTCATTGTGCCCAGTAATTGTAACACCTTATCACACATTTGTTCTCGTAGAGCACTTCATGTGACAGGTAACGGGAAGCCCCCGGTCCCGGCATTTCGTTTGGATGAACCTTCAAAGGCCGCATTTTTTTATTGGATTGCCGAAAATGTTAAATTTCTGGACGGATACGCATCTAACCTTCGGAACTGCGTTGATCATGGAGAAGAAAAGTTTACTGGGATGAAGAGTCACGATTGTCATGTGGTGATGCAACGTCTCCTTCCTTTTGCCTTTGCATGTCTTCTACCACGTAATGTCCACGAAGCAATTGCAGGTATACAATCATTAAATTTATTTGTAAATTCTTTATGCAATACTATATAAATAATTTATTTATTAATTTCTTATACATATTATGCAGGTATTGGTGCCTTTTTTAGAGATATTTTCGCGGTTTCTTAACTAGACGGTATCCGCACCCTTGCGAATAATATACCCGTCATTCTTTGCAATTTGGAGAAGATATTTCTGCCTTCCTTATTTGATGTTATGGAACATCTAACAATTCATCTCCCTCGAGAAGCAGAGCTTGGGAGCCCGGTTCAGTACCGTTCGATGTATCCTTTTGAACGGTATATGTTTCATCTAAAGAAGAACGTAAAACATTTGAGCAAAGTGGAGGGTTCTATTGTCGCACAGAGCATCAATGAAGAAACGTCATATTTTGCGGAGTTCTACTTTCCATCACAAGTGAAAACGAAGAGTCGTAGACCAGCTCGACATGATGACGGAGGCGTACTACCACATTATCCGGTTGATGTTCCTCATATATTATTAGAGATTGGACGACTCAGTGGAAAAGGTAAGAAGCGGAGACTTTCAGCACAGGAATGGAATCCGTTTAGTATTAAGAGTAAAATATTTGTTGTGGGGTTCGAATTAAGAGTAAAATACCATTAAGTATTATCCGTTAGTGTTCTTTGATGCACAAGCTTTTTCAACAAATTTTTACCTAATTTAGCAAAATAAATGACAATTATAAACAAGAACATATTCTATTGCTATTGCTACAAACTGATCGTAAAATAAACATTTTGATAATTATAATTGATTGTTTCAAAATTTATAAATATTATAATAAAATTAAAACGTCCTAGTAATTTACAATTTTAGATTTAGTTATTTATAGGTTTGTTAAAACGTTTTTTATAAATATTATTAAAACTATATAAAAAGCGTTTTATATATTTTTAGAATTGAAAAACACGTTTTTGTATAAAAAGCGTTTTATATAGTGTGCATCCGTCGGATTGTAAAATAACATTTTTTAAAAATGTTAAGTGTACATCCGTCGGAAATCCGACGGACGTTTATAAATGTGGTTTAGGGTTTAGGGTATAGGTTTTTTGCAAAGAAAAAAGATGTAAACACATTTATGATGTATATACAGTAGTTTGAACTTATAATATTTCAAAATTAATGTGTTATATAGAATTTTTAGAAAATTTGATGGAAGTCTTTATATAATTTATAGTATAAGGTATAGTTGATTTATGTTAAATGTTTAGCATTTGATGTTGTATAACATATACACTCATGTTAAGTCTTTACCGATAGTGTATTTCTTATTTTATGAATCAAACAAGTACATTAGGGTTTAGTATATCGTATAACTTAAACCCTAAATCCTAAACTCTAATTATACCCTAAATCCCTTAGAAATCCGTCGGAAAGTTCTCACGGATTTCCGACTGATTACATTTGTTGACTGACCAATGGCAACGCATGCAGAGAATATACGGATATTCTATTTTCCATCGGAAATCTCTGACGGATGGTGAAATTTTTAGGGTTTAGGACACGCGGTAAAATGTACCGCCGAAATAAAAGATTTTCTTAGGTACCGACGGATTTCCGACTGATATATCCGTCGGAAATCCTGATATATCGGTAAACACGAAATTTATTTCTCATTTCTCTCTTATCTCTCTCTCTCCTTGGCGTCTCCTCTTTTTCGGCGGACCCTCCTCTCCTCTTCCTCCGGCGCGGCGAACCTATCCTCCTCCTCCTCCTCTCCTCCTCCCTCGGCGTCTCCTCTCCTCCTCCTCCGCCGACTCCTCTCCACTTCCCTCCGGCGAACCGCTCAGTCTCCTCCTCTCCTCCTCCAATATGTAAGATATGTGTAGTTTTTTGATTTTGTTTTTGTGATTTTGGATGTTGATTTTGGAATTGATTTTGGAATTAGGATGTTGTAATTTGGAATTGATTTTGGAATTAGAATTTGTGATTTAGATTTTGTATATGTGATTTAATTGTGGATTTAAATTAGAAATTTTTTGATTTAGGTTTTATAATTTAGTAATTTATATGTTTGAAAATTTTTGTGATTTAGATTTTTTTAACTTTTTTAAAAAATAATATTAAAACTATATAAAAAAGGTTTATGAAAAATCGTTTTGTATAATTATTTAAAAACATTTTCATAATTTTGGGAGAATTAGAAAAACGTTTTTGTATATTGTAGGGAATTTTGATAATTATAATTGATTTTTTCAGAATTTATTACTAATTAAATAGGTTTTTGTAATTTATAATTTTCCATATTATAATTGATAGATGGAAAATTATAAGTACTAATTAAAACGTTTATAAATTATAATTGATTTTTTTGAATTTAAGTACTAATTAAAACTTTTTTTTAATATTATAATAAAATTAAAACTTTTTAGTAATTTACAATTTTAGATTTAGTTATTATAGGTTTGTTAAAACGTTTTTTGAGTTGTGGAAGTTTTTTCATTTTTTTATATTATTAGATGTTTATTAGAAATTTAATAATTTGTATTTTCGTGATTTTAGAAAATTTTGAAATATTCTAAATTTAGAAAATTTCGTTCGTACTAACTATTTTGTTGATTTTCCCGCAGGAGTTACGAGGATGTGCTACAGTTAGGCGTTGGCTCCCAAGACCACCGTTCTCAGGGTACTCAGGGTTCTCGGGCCACGCCTTCTAGCGGAACGGGCTCGGGAACTCAAATCCCGGAGTCCGAGCAATCCGCAGGTCGGAACCGGATTAGTATCGAAGAACTAATCCAGCAGCCCAACCGAGGCCATTGCATCCGTCTCGACCCGCAGTATGAAGACGGGACTTGGTGAGTGAATTTCATTGTTATCTCAATTTTTAAAGATTTTTACTCGAATTAAACGGACTTATTTATTTTTTATTTTTTCAGGTTTAAGTTATCGTCTGAGATCACAAAGGCGATCTTACGGATGCTCCACAACATGTTGGAGAAACCGTACCCGAGGTACAAGGACATGCCAAAAGCCGAGAAGGACGCGTGGCACCGGAGTTTTGCGGTAACAAATTTTTTTATTTGTTTTTTAGTTTATTTTGTCAATTTTAATTTCAAATACTAACATTATTATTTTTTTATAATGTAGCAAGACTTCACGTGGGACCCTTCCCTTACGAATCAAGTACTTGCCCAATTCGACAAGTATGCCGCGCGTTCATACTCGAACCACATGTACGAGTGGAAGCCTAAGGACCTCGACGAAACTGTCTGGCACGGCTTTTGCGACTACTGGAGCAACCCAAACACGAAGAAGCTCTCCGAGACAAACACGAAGAACCGGAAGAGCGACCGAGGAGGTGTAACATCCGTGTTCCTAAGTCGTCCGCTTGACTTGTAATTATTTATGTTGTGGTTGTAATGAACCCTCGGGATAATTGTATTTTTGACGTTGATTACTAATATGATGATGTTTATGGATTAATGGTGAGTTATAATACATGATGTGGTATTTCATGTATTGGGTTGTCGAGTACATGATGGGGGATTTCATGTATCGACGGGGCGACATATGATGGGATACTTCATGTGTCGCGGGATTGAGCGAAGTATTTGTTCCGTCTTGGTTCGGGGATTTTTGGGTTTACGACAATAGATCCTACTATGTGGTCGGGGTCGGTAGAATTATGTGATGTCTAATTCTATCGACGGGGTCATTAGGATTATAGGTGATTTAATCCTAATGACGGGTCATTAGAGTTATGTGATATTTAGCTCTAATGACGTGGGTTAGGATTATGGGCGATTTAATCCTAACCGGGTGGTTTACCGATTAGGATTATGGGTGATTTAATCCTAATGGACGGTGAACCAGGGGTGGGGTCCGGTATTATCGGATCTCACGGGGACTTAGTATATTAGGATCCGGGGCGATTGGATTCTAATGTACTAGGTCGTTTGACGACTTAACTCGTTCAAATCCGGGGTTGATTGGATTTCGACGGGTTAGTCGTTGGGTGACCACATAGGATCTTGCGATGTAGACCCGGGGTGTTTTTGAACCGAGTATGGAACGGTACCGAGCTTGATTGGTGGCCCTAGGGGCGGGAAGTGAGGTGAAACGATCAAAGGATTGATCGTTGTTGAGGAATCCCGAGTGGTTCGGTTTAGCGGAATTATGCGGTAATTCCGGGGGTTTGGCGGAAATTAAGGAAATATTTTGAGACGGGGTGAATGTCTCAAATATTTCGGGATATTGGACGGAATTACTAAACCGTGTGGAGAGGAATTAAGAAAAGAATTTAATCGTTGCGGTTTAGTGGAATTGGATCGGTTTGGTTTAATTGAATTAAACCAACATATACATACACATATATGTATGTAAAATATCTTCCTCTCCTTCTATATTATTCTTGAAGCTTCTCTTCTCTTCATTTTGGACAATAAACTAGACTGAGAGAGAGAGAAGAGGAGAGAAAGGGAGAGGAAAAGAGAGACAAGGAAAGAAGGGGAAGAAGAAGGAGAGGAGGAGAAGTAAACTTGGTGCAAAAACAGAGTTTTGTTTTTGGTAAATTGAGAGGTCTGATCGACCAAGCAAGAGAGCTCTGTATAAGCTGAAAATTGGTGGGTAAGTTCTTCCTTCTCTTTTGTATTTGTCTACCAAATTTCGTCGAGAATTGATGAGTAGTTTAGGAGTTATGAATTTTCTCCCTAGACTACTCTGTTTTCGAGCTGTAGCGGCGGGGTAAGATTGAGTGAAGGGTTGAGCACTCAATTCTTGTTTGTTTGGACTGAAATTTGGTAGATAGGTTGTTAAGAGGTCGAACTTGAAGTTCACCGAAGGGTTTTGTCAAATTCGACCTATAGCAAGAGTTTTGAGCATTTGAAGTTACCCTTGTTTTTGAGCAAAGGGAATCCGAGTTTGGGGATGGGGGCAATCCGAGTTTGAAGGGTTGTCATGGGGTTCTTCTTAAGCTTATGATCATCCAATTGAATTGTTGTTGGTCTCTTGCTAGGCAAGAGGTGATATTTTGGGTGAGTTGGAGCCAAGAGGTGCAAAGGGACAAGCTTAAGGTTTGGAATTGTCAAGGACGAGTCGTCAAACCGAGGTGAGTGCATGACCGTGGTCCGCATATATAATCATTGATTTTCGTGATTGTTGTGTGCTTAGGAACTAGACCATTGGGTGTGAATCATGGTTTAGCCATGTTGTTTGTTGTGTGAGTAATGGAGCTCTATTACGGTATGTGTTTTGGTTATTCTTTAAGTACATTTCGGTTGCGTTAAATCTTTGGTTGTATGTGTTCATGGCCGTGAGACGGGAGGACCACCTCACTAAGCATTATCAATGCTTACGCGCCTCTTGTGGTGCAGGTAAGGACAAAGAAAAGACTTAGATGTGGAGCGCGTGGAACCAAGGCCGAAGAGAAAGGATGATCTAGGTGTAACGGGTTCTCTTTGTATCTTTTGTATTATGCATATGTTTTGGTGTTGTAGTGATGTTTTGGGCTCGCAAATACGCTTGATAGCAATGTTATGATAAGGGAATATGTATAAGTTAAGTGTTGTTATGTTGTTTAGAAATTGGTTAACTAGTTTGACTTATTTGCTTAGTTTGATTTGTTTGTGAAGTTTGACTTATTTGTTTAGTTTGATTTGTTTTGTTTAGTTTGACTTATTTGTGCAGTTTGACTTATTTGTTTAGCTTGATTTGTTTGTGAAGTTTGACTTATTTGTTTAGTTTGATTTGTTTTGTTTAGTTTGACTTATTTGTTTAGTTTGACTTGTTTGATGATTTTAAGGCAACTAAATGGAAAATTTTAAAATCCTGGGTATTTATCGTTTTCCGTGTATTTTTGTTTTCATACTCGGGATGGGGCGTGTCAGGAGGGAAGGGGATGTACATACACAACGGCGGCTCGAATACCGTCGAACGAGAAGCAATGAAAATGGTCAGTTTAATTTCTATTTTTTTTAATTATTAATTTTGTGTTTATTATTATTTACTGAACAATATTTTACAGGCGCAAAGAGAAGGCGTACCTCCCGACTACCTTCGAGTGATCGAGCAGAGGCACACCAACAAAAAAACTGGTGTGATCAGGATAACGGCATGCGTGAGGTCGTTGAGACGTGCAAAAAGAAGAAGGTGGATCGGGAACGAGAAGTTGGACTCTCGCAGCTCACTCTCGATGGGTCGTCCTCGTCGAACGAGTTACCCCGGGAAGAGATCAACGAAATTGTCCTCAATGTAAGTGTCTAATTGTTTTCAATTATTATTTTTTTTCAAAATTTCATTACTAACTTTATGTTGATGTTTTATTTTCATAGGAAACTCGGAAAGTCAAAGGCCGATTCGCTGGGTTAGGCGGACTTCCGACCCAGGAATTGTCTTCTTCCATTCCTCAGTTTCCTTTGGGGTACAGAGACGAGATTCAGAGGCTCACCCAAACGGTGAAAGAACGTGATGCGGAAGTCGAGCACCTTAAGTCCGCATACACGTCAACCCTGGACCAACTCACCTCAACCCAGTCTCAGCTCACCTCTTTGCAGCAGACCATGAAGGCCGCCTTTCCTCATCTCTTTCCATCCGACGATTCGGACAACGTTTGAAGATTTTTTTTTTTTTTAAACATTAAAATATTTTGTGTTATGGATTATTTTTTTAATTTTAATGAATATAATTATGACAAATTTTTAAATTTATTTTAAATAATTTCATTTATTTATTTAATTATTATTATTATATATAATAAACAAAAATTCATTTAATAAAATATAAAAAAAAACAAAAAATACAAATAAAAATTCCGTCCGAACAGTTATGTCGTAATTCCATCGGAACAGTTCTGTCGGAAATCCATCGGAACAGTTTTGTCGGAATTTCGTTAGAACATTTCTGTCGGAATTCCTTCGGAACATTTCGTCGGAACGGTTTCTGTCAGAAATTCGTCGGAACTGGGACCGCCGGAAGATCTGTCGGAAATCCGTCGGACATATGCCGTCGGAAAGTCGTCGGAATTTTCTGATACATTTCCGGCAACCGTTCTCCGACGGAACTGTCCGACGGCTTTCCGACGAAATTTAAGTTCCGACGAACTGTAACCGACGGAATTATTCCATCTTTCACTCCGTCGGTTTGTAGACGTTAATTTATATAGGGATATTATTATTCATAAACATATTGCATCAGTTTTCATTGTTGATATTTTATTTGAAACACGACGTTAGTTTTTGGTCGTTATGTTTCCTGTTGTTTCTGAAATGAAGTAAATAAAAATAATAGATTGACTAATGGCACGTATGATCCATGAATCAAATAAGTTAAAATGTCCATGTTATAAATGCAAGAATTGAATAAGCGGAATGTTAGAGTTGTAGATGTTTGAAGCCACTTGTATATTAATGGGCTCATTGATATATTACGGTTTGAATGGTTTGTAACCATCATATTAGTAGGTTTTTGTGTGTTTTCTTTGTGTTTTAGAGTCTTTACAGGTTGGAAAACGTCTAAGTTCGCAAAGAGCAATGGATAAGGGCAAAAGATCAAAACTGGACGTTTTCAAGATGCAGTATGATGCAACAGGGTCAGAAGTTTGCCATTCGTTTATTATCTTCCCCATGCCGGATTTTGATGTTATTTGGACACAAGATAGCTCTTTGAGTTATATTTCATTTGGGACTGATTTCATTTCATTAACATCAGTGGTTCCAAAGTTATGCACGTTTTGCTGAAGACGGGTCAATCTGGCCAGCAGCTGAAGCAAATGGATTAATAAGCTTCTGAAGAGAGGATCGATCGATCCTAACCTGTAAAAAACATCCAGAAACCTCCGAAAAAAACATAGATCGATCGATCCTGACCTACCGACCTGTTTTAGATATTTGTTTTAGACGCGTTTTTAGAGATATTTAATGATAGTTTTCGACTTTTGTTCAGAGATTCTCATTCTGAAACTCACTCTCTCTCATGGGAGAGTGAAAAACTTGTAAAAACTCTCTGTGGTTCATAATCTTGAAAGCTTAAAAGAAGAACACATCTTGATTCATCATCTATAGAGAAGATTTCTTATCCCTTAAACAATCTCTGTCTTGATGTTTTTGAATCTCTGTTTGTCTCTTCTTGTTTTCTCTGTAATTATGTATGAGTAGATCACTAGGTTGATTATGGCTAGGTAGATGGCTTAGATTAGTGGTTAGGATTTGTATTTTTGGGTTTGATCTTTGTAGATCCTTCACTCTTAGTTGTTCTCTATGTTAGATTAGGCTTGGAAGAGTAGAATCTAGATTTTAAGAATTTCATACCCGAAAGGTGTTAAAGAAATTCTAGGACCAAGCTATTTGTGAGATTTGTGATCCTAACCTATGGAAGTAGTTGTTTAGGTAGCTTAGTGGTAATTTGAGATGATTATGAATGCTCGTTAAGTTCTACAATTGCAAATGGGAGTTTGTTCAATTTTGTTCTTATTGTAGGGATTTACAGCATGGAAATGTGTAAGTCTAATTATGATCTCAAGGCCTAGGAATAAATTTGCATAAGTCCCCTAAACACAAAGACTAAGATAGAGTTTAAGCCATCAATTGCCTAGTCATGATCAATCGTTTTTAGCATAAGACTTCTTATCGTTTTTAGTTTGTTTTGAATTTAGTTTGTTTGATTGTTTAGTTTGTTTCGAAACTATCATATATATCCGCTCTAGATTATCTTAGTTTCTCATAATCCTAGTGCTTTTTTCCTTTTTCCTTGTGGTTCGACCCCGTTATTAGCTACAAGTGGCGTAACCGTGCACTTGCGGTTTCTAATCGGGTAAACTCTCGAGAGCACTTTATAGTGCTTCTCGGGTGAAACTCGAGTGAGATGAAAAACCTTCGTATCAAGTTTTTGGCGCTGTTGCCGGGGAATTAGCGCAATAGACATTAGGATTCGGAATCTTGTTGAGACTAGAGCATTTTTTATTTTTTTTTTTGTTGCTAATCTTTTCCCTTTTCTTGTAATCTTGATCTCTTAGGTGTACAACTAGGAGTAAAGGAAACATTCAAGGAGTGAGTGAATAAGAGAACGCAACGGTCAAGCTAGCGACGTTAAACGCGCCATTGGGAACTCCCCCAATTATATCCTTTAACTATATGTTTATATGTCTGAAACTCATTATCCTTTATCCATTTGTTCTTTCAAAACCATTAGAGGTCGTCAAGCTTAGTGACGATAAACAAGAGCTCTTGAGAGGCAATCTCATGGTATCCTTTTGTATATATTTGTATTATTTTTGCTTTTTGATTTTTCTTTGTATGTTTGATGTGGTTGTATAGGAAGGCTTTGGAACAAAGGATGTGCTAAAAAGGAAGATCGATTGATCCAAGAAAGAGATCGATCGATCTACATGCGGAAAACAGAGCAATAAAAAACAAAGGACTCCCGATCGATCGATTCAGGCTCGGATCGATCGATCCCTCTACGGGTCAAACACGGAGAAATAAATTAATCGATCGATCCAGGCTGAGATCGATCGATCCGGCTACAGGTCAAAGACGGAGAAATAAATCGATCGATCGATCCAGGATGAGATCGATCGATCCTTCTACATGTCAAAAACATAGATCGGTCGATCCGCTGTTGGATTGATCGATCCTCCTAAAGCTGAACCTATCCATAAGAGCCTGCAATATCGATGGTTTGGCCTAACTGTTTCATCATCGATTATGATACCATGATTTTGATCTTATTATCTTCCACAAGAAAAATCTTTGGCTTTGATGTTTCTTTGATATTTGTCTCTACTCTTCTGAACTGTTTCCACACCGTGACGTGTGAAGTAAGTCTGGGGGAGTTAGGGTACTTCGTATGACTAATGTCGTTGCTCTGTTTTGTTTTCCTTGTTTCTCGAGTCTTTTTCGTGTTTTTATTATGTTAGTTTTGTGAGAACATTGCTGCACTCTTTTTCCCTGAAAATGTTTTTAATGAGGCATCAATTGGACTTGTTATTGATTAATGTGCTAACCATTGAAATTATATTAGATTTAAACAGGAAAATTAGAAAAACCATTAGTGGATCAAGACAACTGAAAAGAACCACACCTTCGGAAATTCAGACAATTCAGAACTGTCTTTTCACCTTGAATGAAACATAATCTTCTCAATTTGGGTTTAAGATGCATCGAATAAGACACCTCCGTAGAGAATCTGCAAGACATGTCTGTGTGGTACAATTCTCTCTTTCTTCCCTTCAAATAATTGTTGAAAAATACGATTTGGTTAGGAAAGAAGCGAACCGGGCATTACACCCTTCAATTTTCGCGTCTTGTGGAAATCTGTATAGCTAAAATATATATATAATAAGAAGAAGACAATCGATAGAAAAAATAAAATGATACCCTAGAAAAGTAGAGAAAAATCAATTGTCTTGAAGTGAGAAAAGAAAGAGGAAAGGGATTGTATAAAGACTGTCTTGAACTTACATAATTCACAAGGGGTAAATGTCTACGTTCTTTGATCGATAAATCTCAAATTGAGTAATCTAAATAAAGAAGAGTCAGTAATGAAGAGATTGAACTTGATGTTGGATGTGGCTTCAAAGTAAGGTATGTTGTTAAATTTATGGTGAAGTACATGTAGTACAGTTTGAATCAATTCATTTCCTTGAGGTTGAGAAATTGTTAACACAATGCGATGACAGAAAGTACAAGTTCATTCTTCCTAACTTAGGATTTCTTCACTAGCTTAGCTTTTGTTTGCTTGAGGACAAGCAAAAGATAAGTCTGGAAGAATTGATATATTACGGTTTTAATGGTTTGTAACCATCCTATTTGTAGTTTTTGTGTGTTTTCTTTGTGTTTTAGAGTCTTTATAGGTTGGAAAATGTCTAAGTTCGCAAAGAGCAATGGATAAGGGCAAAAGATCAAAACTAGACGTTTTCAAGATGTAGGATTATGCAAAAGGGTCAGAAGTTTGCCATTCGTTTATTATCTTTCCTTTGCCTTATTTTGATGATATTTGGACACAAGATAGCTCTTTGAGTTAGCTTTCATTTGGGACTGGTTTAATGTCATTATCATCAGTGGTTCAAAAGTTATGCCCGTTTTACTGAAGACGGGTTAATCTGGCCAGCAGCTGAAGCAGATGGAGAAATAAGCTTCTGAAGAGAGGATCGATCGATCCTAACCTGTAAAAAACATCCAGAAACCTCCGAAAAAAACATAGATCGATCGATCCTGACCTACCGACCTGTTTTAGATATTTGTTTTAGGCGCGTTTTTAGAGATATTTAATGATAGTTTTCGACTTTTGTTCAGAGATTCTCATTCTGAACCTCACTCCCTCTCATGGGAGAGTGAAAAACTTGTAAAAACTCTCTCTAGTTCATAATCTTGAAAGCTTAAAAGAATAACACATCTTGATCCATCATCTATAGAGAAGATTTCTTATCCCTTAAACAATCTTTGTCTTGATGTTTATGAATCTCTGTTTGTCTCTTCTTGCTTTCTCTGTAATTATGTATGAGTAGATCACTAGGTTGATTATGGCTAGGTAGATGGCTTAGATTAATGGTTAGGATTTGTGTTTTTGGGTTTGATCTTTGTAGATCCTTCACTCTTAGTTGTTCTCTATGTTAGATTAGGCTTGGAAGAGTAGAATATAGATTTTAAGAATTTCATACCCGGAAGGTGTTAATGAAATTCTAGGACCAAGCTATTTGTGAGATTTGTGATCCTAACCTATGGAAGTAGTTGTTTAGGTAGCTTAGTGGTAATTTGAGATGATTATGAATGCTCGTTAAGTTTTACAATTGCAAATGGGAGTTTGTTCAATTTTGTTCTTATTGTAGGGATTTACAAAGCATGGAAATGTGTAAGTCTAATTATGATCTCAAGGCCTAGGAATATATTTCCATAAGTCCCCTAAACACAAAGACTAAGATAGAGTTTAAGCCATCAATTGCCTAGTCATGATCAATCGGTTTTAGCATAAGACTTCTTATCGTTTTTAGTTTGTTTTGTATTTAGTTTGTTTGATTGTTTAGTTTGTTTCGAAACTATAATATATATCCGCTCTAGATTATCTTAGTTTCTCATAATCCTAGTGCTTTATTCTTTTTTTCTTGTGGTTCGACCCTGTTATTAGCTACAAGTGGCGAAACCGTGCACTTGCGGTTTCTAATCGGGTAAACTCTCGGGAGCACTTTATAATTCTTCTCGGGTGAAACTCGAGTGAGACGAAAAACCTTTGTATCAAGTTTTTGGCGCCGTTGCCGAGGAATTAGCGCAATAGACATTAGGATTAATCTTGTTGAGACTAGAGCATTTTTTATTTTCTTTTGTTGCTAATCTTTTCCCTTTTCTTGTGATCTTGATCTCTTAGGTGTACAACTAGGAGTAAAGGAAACATTCAAGGAGAGAGTGAATAAGAGAACGCAACGGTCAAGCTAGCGATGTTAAACGCGCCATTGGGAACTCCCCCAATTATATCCTTTAAATATATGTTTATATGTCTGAAACTCATTATCCTTTATCCATTTGTTCTTTCAAAACCATTAGAGGTCGTCAAGCTTAGTGACGATAAACAAGCGCTCTTGAGAGGCAATCTCATGGTATCCTTTTGTATATATTTGTATTATTTTTGCTTTTTGATTTTTCTTTGTATGTTTGATGTGGTTGTATAGGAAGGCTTTGGAACAAAGGATGTGCTAAAAAGGAAGATCGATTGATCCAAGAAAGAGATCGATCGATCTACATGCGGAAAACAGAGCAATAAAAAACAAAAGACTCCCGATCGATCGATTCAGGCTCGGATCGATCGATCCCTCTACGGGTCAAACACGGAGAAATAAATTAATCGATCGATCCAGGCTGAGATCGATCGATCCGGCTACAGGTCAAAGACGGAGAAATAAATCGATCGATCGATCCAGGATGAGATCGATCGATCCTTCTACATGTCAAAAACATAGATCGATCGATCCGCTGTTGGATCGATCGATCCTCCTAAAGCTGAACCTATCCATAAGACCCTGCAATATCGATGGTATGGCCTAACTGTTTCATCATCGATTATGATACCATGATGTTGATCTTATTATCTTCCACAAGAAAAATCTTTGGCTTTGATGTTTCTTTGATATTTGCCTCTACTCTTCCGAACTGTTTCCACACCGTGACGTGTGAAGTAAGGAGTTAGGGTACTTCGTATGACTAATGTCGTTTCTCTGTTTTGTTTTCCTTGTTTCTCGAGTCGTTTTTGTGTTTTTATTATGTTAGTTTTGTGAGAACATTGCTGCACTCTTTTTCCGTGAAAAGGTTTTTAATGAGGCATCAATTGGACTTGTTATTGATTAATGTGCTAACCATTGAAATTATATTAGATTTAAACAGGAAAATTAGAAAAACCATTAGTGGATCAAGACAATTGAAAAGAACCACTCCTTCGGAAATTCAGACAATTCAGAACTGTCTTTTCACCTTGAATGAAACATAATCTTCTCAATTTGGGTTTAAGATGCATCGAATAAGACACCTCCGTAGAGAATCTGCAAGACATGTCTGTGTGGTACAATTCTCTCTTTCTTCCCTTCAAATAATTGTTGAAAAATACGATTTGGTTAAGAAAGAAGCGAACCGGGCATTACACCCTTCAATTTTCGCGTCTTGTGGAAATCTGTATATCTAAAATATATAAATATATATATAATAATAATAAGAAGAAGACAATCGATAGAAAAAATAAAATGATACCCTAGAAAAGTAGGGAAAAATCGATTGTCTTGAAGTGAGATAAGAAAGAGGAAAGGCATTGGATCAATACTGTCTTGAACTTACTTAATTCACAGGCAGGAAATGTCTACGTTCTTTGATCGATAAATCTAAAATTGAGTAATCTAAATAAAGAAGAGTCGGTAATGAAGAGATTGAACTTGATGCTGGATGTGGCTTCAAAGTAAGGTATGTTGTTAAATATATGGTGAAGTACATGTAGTACAGTTTGAATCAATTCATTTCCTTGAGGTTGAGAAATTGTTAACACAATGCGATGACAGAAGGTACAAGTTCATTCCTCCTAACTTAGGATTTCTTCACTAGCTTAGCTTTTGTTTGCTTGAGGACAAGCAAAAGATAAGTCTGGAAGAATTGATATATTACGGTTTTAATGGTTTGTAACCATCCTATTAGTTGTTTTTGTGTGTTTTCTTTGTGTTTTAGAGTCTTTATAGGTTGGAAAACATCTAAGTTCGCAAAGAGCAATGGATAAGGGCAAAAGATCAAAACTGGACGTTTTCAAGATGCGTGATTATGCAAAAGGGTCAGAAGTTTGCCATTCGTTTATTATCTTCCCCATGCCTTATTTTGATGATAGATGGACACAAGATAGCTCTTTGAGTTAGCTTTCATTTGGGACTGGTTTAATGTCATTATCATCAGTGGTTCAAAAGTTATGCCCGTTTTACTGAAGACGGGTTAATCTGGCCAGCAGCTGAAGCAGATGGAGAAATAAGCTTCTGAAGAAAGGATCGATCGATCCTAACCTGTAAAAAAAATCCAGAGACCTCCGAAAAAAACATAGATCGATCGATCCTGACCTACCGACCTGTTTTAGATATTTGTTTTAGACGCGTTTTTAGAGATATTTAATGATAGTTTTCGACTTTTGTTCAGAGATTCTCATTCTGAAACTCACTCCCTCTCATGGGAGAGTGAAAAACTTGTAAAAACTCTCTCTAGTTCATAATCTTGAAAGCTTAAAAGAATAACACATCTTGATTCATCATCTATAGAGAAGATTTCTTATCCCTTAAACAATCTTTGTCTTGATGTTTATGAATCTCTGTTTGTCTCTTCTTTCTTTCTCTGTAATTATGTATGAGTAGATCACTAGGTTGATTATGGCTAGGTAGATGGCTTAGATTAATGGTTAGGATTTGTGTTTTTGGGTTTGATCTTTGTAGATCCTTCACTCTTAGTTGTTCTCTATGTTAGATTAGGCTTGGAAGAGTAGAATCTAGATTTTAAGAATTTCATACCCGGAAGGTGTTAATGAAATTCTAGGACCAAGCTATTTGTGAGATTTGTGATCCTAACCTATGGAAGTAGTTGTTTAGGTAGCTTAGTGGTAATTTGAGATGATTATGAATGCTCGTTAAGTTCTACAATTGCAAATGGGAGTTTGTTCAATTTTGTTCTTATTGTAGGGATTTACAGCATGGAAATGTGTAAGTCTAATTATGATCTCAAGCCTAGGAATAAATTTGCATAAGTCCCCTAAACACAAAGACTAAGATAGAGTTTAAGCCATCAATTGCCTAGTCATGATCAATCGTTTTTAGCATAAGACTTCTTATCGTTTTTAGTTTGTTTTGTATTTAGTTTGTTTGATTGTTTAGTTTGTTTCGAAACTATCATATATATCCGCTCTAGATTATCTTAGTTTCTCATAATCCTAGTGCTTTATTCTTTTTTCCTTGTGGTTCGACCCCGTTATTAGCTACAAGTGGCGAAACCGTGCACTTGCGGTTTCTAATCGGGTAAACTCTCGGGAGCACTTTATAGTGCTTCTCGGGTGAAACTCGAGTGAGACGAAAAACCATTGTATCAAGTTTTTGGCGCCGTTGCTGAGGAATTAACGCAATAGACATTAGGATTAATCTTGTTGAGACTAGAGCATTTTTTATTTTCTTTTGTTGCTAATCTTTTCCCTTTTCTTGTGATCTTGATCTCTTAGGTGTACAACTAGGAGTAAAGGAAACATTCAAGGAGAGAGTGAATAAGAGAACGCAACGGTCAAGCTAGCGATGTTAAACGCGCCATTGGGAACTCCCCCAATTATATCCTTTAAATATATGTTTATATGTATGAAACTCATTATCCTTTATCCATTTGTTCTTTCAAAACCATTAGAGGTCGTCAAGCTTAGTGACGATAAACAAGCGCTCTTGAGAGGCAATCCCTTTTGTATGTATTTGTATTATTTTTGCTTTTTGATTTTTCTTTGTATGTTTGATGTGGTTGTATAGGAAGGTTTTGGAACAAAGGATGTGCTAAAAAGGAAGATCGATTTATCCAAGAAAGAGATCGATTGATCTACATGCGGAAAACAGAGCAATCAAAAACAAATGACGCCCGATCGATCGATTCAGGCTGGGATAGATCGATCCCTCTATAGGTCAAACACGGAGAAATAAATTAATCGATCGATCCAGGCTGAGATCGATCGATCCGGCTACAGGTCAAAGATGGAGAAATAAATCGATCGATCGATCCAGGATGAGATCGATCGATCCTTCTACATGTCAAAAACATAGATCGGTCGATCCGCTGTTGGATCGATCGATCCTCCTAAAGCTGAACCTATCCATAAGAGCCTGCAATATCGATGGTATGGCCTAACTGTTTCATCATCGATTATGATACCATGATGTTGATCTTATTATCTTCCACAAGAAAAATCTTTGGCTTTGATGTTTCTTTGATATTTGTCTCTACTCTTCCGAACTGTTTCCACACTGTGACGTGTGAAGTAAGTTTGGGGGATTTAGGGTACTTCGTATGACTAATGTCATTTCTCTGTTTTGTTTTCTTTGTTTCTCGAGTCGTTTTTGTGTTTTCCTTATGTTAGTTTTGTGAGAACATTGCTGCACTCTTTTTCCCTGAAATTTTTTTTAATGAGCCATCAATTGGACTTGTTATTGATTAATGTGCTAACCATTGAAATTATATTAGATTTAAACAGGAAAATTGGAAAAACCATAAGTGGATCAACACAACTGAAAAGAACTACTCCTTCAGAAATTCAGACAATTCAGAAGTGTCTCTTCACCTTGAATGAAACGTAATCTTCTCAATTTGGGTATAAGATGCATCGAATAAGACACCTCCGTAGAGAATCTGCAAGACATGTCTGTGTGGTACAATTCTCTCTTTCTTCTCTTTAAATAATTGTTGCAAAATACGAATTGGTTAGGAAAGAAGCGAACCGGGCATTGATGGTTACACCCTTCAATTTTCGCGTCTCGTGGAAATCTGTATAGCTAAAATATATAAATATATATATAATAATAATAAGAAGAAGACAATCGATAGAAAAAATAAAATGATACCCTAGAAAAGTAGGGAAAAATCGATTGTCTTGAAGTGAGAAAAGAAAGAGGAAAGGGATTGTATAAAGACTGTCTTGAACTTACAGAATTCACAGGGAGTAAATGACTACGTTCTTTGATCAATAAATCTCAAATTGAGTAATAAATAAAGAAGAGTCAGTAATGAAGAGATTGAACTTGATGTTGGATGTGGCTTCAAAGTAAGGTATGTTGTTAAATTTATTGTGAAGTACATGTAGTACAGTTTGAATCAATTCATTTCCTTGAGGTTGAGAAATTGTTAGCACAATGCGATAACAGAAGGTACAAGTTCATTCTCCCTAACTTAGGATTTCTTCACTAGCTTAGCTTTTGTTTGGTTGAGGACAAGCAAAAGATAAGTCTGGGAGAATTGATATATTACGGTTTTAATGGTTTGTAACCATCATATTAGTAGGATTTTGTGTGTTTTCTTTGTGTTTTAGAGTCTTTACAGGTTGAAAAATGTCTAAGTTCGCAAAAAGCAATGGATAAGGGCAAAAGATCAAAACTGGACGTTTTCAAGATGCAGGATGATGCAAAAGGGTCAGAAGTTTGCCATTCGTTTATTATCTTCCCAATGCCGGATTTTGATGATATTTGGATACAAGATAGCTCTTTGAGTTAGATTTCATTTGGGACTGGTTTCATGTCATTATCATCAGTGGTTCAAAAATTATGCCTTTTTTACTGAAGACGGGTCAATCTGGCCAGCAGCTGAAGCAGATGCAGAAATAAGCTTCTGAAGAGAAGATCGATCGATCTTCCTAGGATCAATCGAGCCTACCCTTTAAAAAACATCCAGAGATATCCGAAAAAAACATAAATCGATCGATCCACCTAAGATCGATCGATCCACCTAAGATCGATCGATCCTGACCTACCGACCTGTTTTAGATATTTGTTTTAGACACGTTTTTAGAGATATTTAATTATAGTTTTTGACTTTTGTTCAGAGATTCTCATTCTGAAACTCACTCTCTCTCATGGGAGAGTGAAAAACTTGTAAAAACTTTCTCCAGTTCGTAATCTTGAAAGCTTAAAAGAATAACACATCTTGATTCATCATCTATAGAGAAGATTTCTTATCCCTTAAACAATCTTTGTCTTGATGTTTATGAATCTCTGTTTGTCTCTTCTTGCTTTCTCTGTAATTATGTATGAGTAGATCACTAGGTTGATTATGGCTAGGTAGATGGCTTAGATTAATGGTAAGGATTTGTGTTTTTGGGTTTGATCTTTGTAGATCCTTCACTCTTAGTTGTTCTCTATGTTAGATTAGGCTTGGAAGAGTAGAATCTAGATTTTAAGAATTTCATACCCGGAAGGTGTTAATGAAATTCTAGGACCAAGCTATTTGTGAGATTTGTGATCCTAACCTATGGAAGTAGTTGTTTAGGTAGCTTAGTGGTAATTTGAGATGATTATGAATGCTCGTTAAGTTCTACAATTGCAAATGGGAGTTTGTTCAATTTTGTTCTTATTGTAGGGATTTACAGCATGGAAATGTGTAAGTCCAATTATGATCTCAAGGCCTAGGAATAAATTTTCATAAGTCCCCTAAACACAAAGACTAAGATAGAGTTTAAGCCATCAATTGCCTAGTCATGATCAATCGTTTTTAGCATAAGACTTCTTATCGTTTTTAGTTTGTTTTGAATTTAGTTTGTTTGATTGTTTAGTTTGTTTCAAAACTATCATATATATCCGCTCTATATTATCTTAGTTTCTCATAATCCTAGTGCTTTTTCCTTTTTCCTTGTGGTTCGACCCCGTTATTAGCTACAAGTGGCGTAACCGTGCACTTGCGGTTTCTAATCGGGTAAACTCTCGGGAGCACTTTATAGTGCTTCTCGGGTGAAACTCGAGTGAGATGAAAAACCTTCGTATCAAGTTTTTGGCGCTGTTGCCGGGGAATTAGCGCAATAGACATTAGGATTCGGAATCTTGTTGAGACTAGAGCATTTTTTATTTTTTTTTTGTTGCTAATCTTTTCCCTTTTCTTGTAATCTTGATCTCTTAGGTGTACAACTAGGAGTAAAGGAAACATTCAAGGAGTGAGTGAATAAGAGAACGCAACGGTCAAGCTAGCGACGTTAAACGCGCCATTGGGAACTCCCCCAATTATATCCTTTAACTATATGTTTATATGTCTGAAACTCATTATCCTTTATCCATTTGTTCTTTCAAAACCATTAGAGGTCGTCAAGCTTAGTGACGATAAACAAGCGCTCTTGAGAGGCAATCTCATGGTATCCTTTTGTATATATTTGTATTATTTTTGCTTTTTGATTTTTCTTTGTATGTTTGATGTGGTTGTATAGGAAGGCTTTGGAACAAAGGATGTGCTAAAAAGGAAGATCGATTGATCCAAGAAAGAGATCGATCGATCTACATGCGGAAAACAGAGCAATAAAAAACAAAGGACTCCCGATTGATCGATTCAGGCTCGGATCGATCGATCCCTCTACGGGTCAAACACGGAGAAATAAATTAATCGATCGATCCAGGCTGAGATCGATCGATCCGGCTACAGGTCAAAGACGGAGAAATAAATCGATCGATCGATCCAGGATGAGATCGATCGATCCTTCTACATGTCAAAAACATAGATCGGTCGATCCGCTGTTGGATTGATCGATCCTCCTAAAGCTGAACCTATCCATAAGAGCCTGCAATATCGATGGTTTGGCCTAACTGTTTCATCATCGATTATGATACCATGATGTTGATCTTATTATCTTCCACAAGAAAAATCTTTGGCTTTGATGTTTCTTTGATATTTGTCTCTACTCTTCCGAACTGTTTCCACACCCTGACGTGTGAAGTAAGTCTGGGGAGTTAGGGTACTTCGTATGACTAATGTCGTTGCTCTGTTTTGTTTTCCTTGTTTCTCGAGTCGTTTTCGTGTTTTTATTATGTTAGTTTTGTGAGAACATTGCTGCACTCTTTTTCCCTGAAAATGTTTTTAATGAGGCATCAATTGGACTTGTTATTGATTAATGTGCTAACCATTGAAATTATATTAGATTTAAACAGGAAAATTAGAAAAACCATTAGTGGATCAAGACAACTGAAAAGAACCACACCTTCGGAAATTCAGACAATTCAGAACTGTCTTTTCACCTTGAATGAAACATAATCTTCTCAATTTGGGTTTAAGATGCATCGAATAAGACACCTCCGTAGAGAATCTGCAAGACATGTCTGTGTGGTACAATTCTCTCTTTCTTCCCTTCAAATAATTGTTGAAAAATACGATTTGGTTAGGAAAGAAGCGAACCGGGCATTACACCCTTCAATTTTCGCGTCTTGTGGAAATCTGTATAGCTAAAATATATATATATATATATATATATATATATATAATAAGAAGAAGACAATCGATAGAAAAAATAAAATGATACCCTAGAAAAGTAGAGAAAAATCAATTGTCTTGAAGTGAGAAAAGAAAGAGGAAAGGGATTGTATAAAGACTGTCTTGAACTTACATAATTCACAAGGGGTAAATGTCTATGTTCTTTGATCGATAAATCTCAAATTGAGTAATCTAAATAAAGAAGAGTCAGTAATGAAGAGATTGAACTTGATGTTGGATGTGGCTTCAAAGTAAGGTATGTTGTTAAATTTATGGTGAAGTACATGTAGTACAGTTTGAATCAATTCATTTCCTTGAGGTTGAGAAATTGTTAACACAATGCGATGACAGAAGGTACAAGTTCATTCTTCCTAACTTAGGATTTCTTCACTAGCTTAGCTTTTGTTTGCTTGAGGACAAGCAAAAGATAAGTCTGGAAGAATTGATATATTACGGTTTTAATGGTTTGTAACCATCCTATTTGTAGTTTTTGTGTGTTTTCTTTGTGTTTTAGAGTCTTTATAGGTTGGAAAATGTCTAAGTTCGCAAAGAGCAATGGATAAGGGCAAAAGATCAAAACTGGACGTTTTCAAGATGTAGGATTATGCAAAAGGGTCAGAAGTTTGCCATTCGTTTATTATCTTTCCTTTGCCTTATTTTGATGATATTTGGACACAAGATAGCTCTTTGAGTTAGCTTTCATTTGGGACTGGTTTAATGTCATTATCATCAGTGGTTCAAAAGTTATGCCCGTTTTACTGAAGACGGGTTAATCTGGCCAGCAGCTGAAGCAGATGGAGAAATAAGCTTCTGAAGAGAGGATCGATCGATCCTAACCTGTAAAAAACATCCAGAAACCTCCGAAAAAAACATAGATCGATCGATCCTGACCTACCGACCTGTTTTAGATATTTGTTTTAGGCGCGTTTTTAGAGATATTTAATGATAGTTTTCGACTTTTGTTCAGAGATTCTCATTCTGAACCTCACTCCCTCTCATGGGAGAGTGAAAAACTTGTAAAAACTCTATCTAGTTCATAATCTTGAAAGCTTAAAAGAATAACACATCTTGATTCATCATCTATAGAGAAGATTTCTTATCCCTTAAACAATCTTTGTCTTGATGTTTATGAATCTCTGTTTGTCTCTTCTTGCTTTCTCTGTAATTATGTATGAGTAGATCACTAGGTTGATTATGGCTAGGTAGATGGCTTAGATTAATGGTTAGGATTTGTGTTTTTGGGTTTGATCTTTGTAGATCCTTCACTCTTAGTTGTTCTCTATGTTAGATTAGGCTTGGAAGAGTAGAATATAGATTTTAAGAATTTCATACCCGGAAGGTGTTAATGAAATTCTAGGACCAAGCTATTTGTGAGATTTGTGATCCTAACCTATGGAAGTAGTTGTTTAGGTAGCTTAGTGGTAATTTGAGATGATTATGAATGCTCGTTAAGTTTTACAATTGCAAATGGGAGTTTGTTCAATTTTGTTCTTATTGTAGGGATTTACAGCATGGAAATGTGTAAGTCTAATTATGATCTCAAGGCCTAGGAATATATTTCCATAAGTCCCCTAAACACAAAGACTAAGATAGAGTTTAAGCCATCAATTGCCTAGTCATGATCAATCGGTTTTAGCATAAGACTTCTTATCGTTTTTAGTTTGTTTTGTATTTAGTTTGTTTGATTGTTTAGTTTGTTTCGAAACTATAATATATATCCGCTCTAGATTATCTTAGTTTCTCATAATCCTAGTGCTTTATTCTTTTTTTCTTGTGGTTCGACCCTGTTATTAGCTACAAGTGGCGAAACCGTGCACTTGCGGTTTCTAATCGGGTAAACTCTCGGGAGCACTTTATAATTCTTCTCGGGTGAAACTCGAGTGAGACGAAAAACCTTTGTATCAAGTTTTTGGCGCCGTTGCCGAGGAATTAGCGCAATAGACATTAGGATTAATCTTGTTGAGACTAGAGCATTTTTTATTTTCTTTTGTTGCTAATCTTTTCCCTTTTCTTGTGATCTTGATCTCTTAGGTGTACAACTAGGAGTAAAGGAAACATTCAAGGAGAGAGTGAATAAGAGAACGCAACGGTCAAGCTAGCGATGTTAAACGCGCCATTGGGAACTCCCCCAATTATATCCTTTAAATATATGTTTATATGTCTGAAACTCATTATCCTTTATCCATTTGTTCTTTCAAAACCATTAGAGGTCGTCAAGCTTAGTGACGATAAACAAGCGCTCTTGAGAGGCAATCTCATGGTATCCTTTTGTATATATTTGTATTATTTTTGCTTTTTGATTTTTCTTTGTATGTTTGATGTGGTTGTATAGGAAGGCTTTGGAACAAAGGATGTGCTAAAAAGGAAGATCGATTGATCCAAGAAAGAGATCGATCGATCTACATGCGGAAAACAGAGCAATAAAAAACAAAGGTCTCCCGATCGATCGATTCAGGCTCGGATCGATCGATCCCTCTACGGGTCAAACACGGAGAAATAAATTAATCGATCGATCCAGGCTGAGATCGATCGATCCGGCTACAGGTCAAAGACGGAGAAATAAATCGATCGATCGATCCAGGATGAGATCGATCGATCCTTCTACATGTCAAAAACATAGATCGATCGATCCGCTGTTGGATCGATCGATCCTCCTAAAGCTGAACCTATCCATAAGACCCTGCAATATCGATGGTATGGCCTAACTGTTTCATCATCGATTATGATACCATGATGTTGATCTTATTATCTTCCACAAGAAAAATCTTTGGCTTTGATGTTTCTTTGATATTTGCCTCTACTCTTCCGAACTGTTTCCACACCGTGACGTGTGAAGTAAGGAGTTAGGGTACTTCGTATGACTAATGTCGTTTCTCTGTTTTGTTTTCCTTGTTTCTCGAGTCGTTTTTGTGTTTTTATTATGTTAGTTTTGTGAGAACATTGCTGCACTCTTTTTCCGTGAAAAGGTTTTTAATGAGGCATCAATTGGACTTGTTATTGATTAATGTGCTAACCATTGAAATTATATTAGATTTAAACAGGAAAATTAGAAAAACCATTAGTGGATCAAGACAATTGAAAAGAACCACTCCTTCGGAAATTCAGACAATTCAGAACTGTCTTTTCACCTTGAATGAAACATAATCTTCTCAATTTGGGTTTAAGATGCATCGAATAAGACACCTCCGTAGAGAATCTGCAAGACATGTCTGTGTGGTACAATTCTCTCTTTCTTCCCTTCAAATAATTGTTGAAAAATACGATTTGGTTAAGAAAGAAGCGAACCGGGCATTACACCCTTCAATTTTCGCGTCTTGTGGAAATCTGTATATCTAAAATATATAAATATATATATAATAATAATAAGAAGAAGACAATCGATAGAAAAAATAAAATGATACCCTAGAAAAGTAGGGAAAAATCGATTGTCTTGAAATGAGAAAAGAAAGAGGAAAGGGATTGTATAAAGACTGTCTTGAACTTACATAATTCACAGGGAGTAAATGTCTACGTTCTTTGATCGATAAATCTAAAATTGAGTAATCTAAATAAAGAAGAGTCGGTAATGAAGAGATTGAACTTGATGCTGGATGTGGCTTCAAAGTAAGGTATGTTGTTAAATATATGGTGAAGTACATGTAGTACAGTTTGAATCAATTCATTTCCTTGAGGTTGAGAAATTGTTAACACAATGCGATGACAGAAGGTACAAGTTCATTCCTCCTAACTTAGGATTTCTTCACTAGCTTAGCTTTTGTTTGCTTGAGGACAAGCAAAAGATAAGTCTGGAAGAATTGATATATTACGGTTTTAATGGTTTGTAACCATCCTATTAGTTGTTTTTGTGTGTTTTCTTTGTGTTTTAGAGTCTTTATAGGTTGGAAAACATCTAAGTTCGCAAAGAGCAATGGATAAGGGCAAAAGATCAAAACTGGACGTTTTCAAGATGCGTGATTATGCAAAAGGGTCAGAAGTTTGCCATTCGTTTATTATCTTCCCCATGCCTTATTTTGATGATAGATGGACACAAGATAGCTCTTTGAGTTAGCTTTCATTTGGGACTGGTTTAATGTCATTATCATCAGTGGTTCAAAAGTTATGCCCGTTTTACTGAAGACGGGTTAATCTGGCCAGCAGCTGAAGCAGATGGAGAAATAAGCTTCTGAAGAAAGGATCGATCGATCCTAACCTGTAAAAAATCCAGAGACCTCCGAAAAAACATAGATCGATCGATCCTGACCTACCGACCTGTTTTAGATATTTGTTTTAGACGCGTTTTTAGAGATATTTAATGATAGTTTTCGACTTTTGTTCAGAGATTCTCATTCTGAAACTCACTCCCTCTCATGGGAGAGTGAAAAACTTGTAAAAACTCTCTCTAGTTCATAATCTTGAAAGCTTAAAAGAATAACACATCTTGATTCATCATCTATAGAGAAGATTTCTTATCCCTTAAACAATCTTTGTCTTGATGTTTATGAATCTCTGTTTGTCTCTTCTTTCTTTCTCTGTAATTATGTATGAGTAGATCACTAGGTTGATTATGGCTAGGTAGATGGCTTAGATTAATGGTTAGGATTTGTGTTTTTGGGTTTGATCTTTGTAGATCCTTCACTCTTAGTTGTTCTCTATGTTAGATTAGGCTTGGAAGAGTAGAATCTAGATTTTAAGAATTTCATACCCGGAAGGTGTTAATGAAATTCTAGGACCAAGCTATTTGTGAGATTTGTGATCCTAACCTATGGAAGTAGTTGTTTAGGTAGCTTAGTGGTAATTTGAGATGATTATGAATGCTCGTTAAGTTCTACAATTGCAAATGGGAGTTTGTTCAATTTTGTTCTTATTGTAGGGATTTACAGCATGGAAATGTGTAAGTCTAATTATGATCTCAAGCCTAGGAATAAATTTGCATAAGTCCCCTAAACACAAAGACTAAGATAGAGTTTAAGCCATCAATTGCCTAGTCATGATCAATCGTTTTTAGCATAAGACTTCTTATCGTTTTTAGTTTGTTTTGTATTTAGTTTGTTTGATTGTTTAGTTTGTTTCGAAACTATCATATATATCCGCTCTAGATTATCTTAGTTTCTCATAATCCTAGTGTTTTATTCTTTTTTCCTTGTGGTTCGACCCCGTTATTAGCTACAAGTGGCGAAACCGTGCACTTGCGGTTTCTAATCGGGTAAACTCTCGGGAGCACTTTATAGTGCTTCTCGGGTGAAACTCGAGTGAGACGAAAAACCATTGTATCAAGTTTTTGGCGCCGTTGCTGAGGAATTAACGCAATAGACATTAGGATTAATCTTGTTGAGACTAGAGCATTTTTATTTTCTTTTGTTGCTAATCTTTTCCCTTTTCTTGTGATCTTGATCTCTTAGGTGTACAACTAGGAGTAAAGGAAACATTCAAGGAGAGAGTGAATAAGAGAACGCAACGGTCAAGCTAGCGATGTTAAACGCGCCATTGGGAACTCCCCCAATTATATCCTTTAAATATATGTTTATATGTATGAAACTCATTATCCTTTATCCATTTGTTCTTTCAAAACCATTAGAGGTCGTCAAGCTTAGTGACGATAAACAAGCGCTCTTGAGAGGCAATCCCTTTTGTATGTATTTGTATTATTTTTGCTTTTTGATTTTTCTTTGTATGTTTGATGTGGTTGTATAGGAAGGTTTTGGAACAAAGGATGTGCTAAAAAGGAAGATCGATTTATCCAAGAAAGAGATCGATTGATCTACATGCGGAAAACAGAGCAATCAAAAACAAATGACGCCCGATCGATCGATTCAGGCTGGGATAGATCGATCCCTCTATAGGTCAAACACGGAGAAATAAATTAATCGATCGATCCAGGCTGAGATCGATCGATCCGCTACAGGTCAAAGATGGAGAAATAAATCGATCGATCGATCCAGGATGAGATCGATCGATCCTTCTACATGTCAAAAACATAGATCGGTCGATCCGCTGTTGGATCGATCGATCCTCCTAAAGCTGAACCTATCCATAAGAGCCTGCAATATCGATGGTATGGCCTAACTGTTTCATCATCGATTATGATACCATGATGTTGATCTTATTATCTTCCACAAGAAAAATCTTTGGCTTTGATGTTTCTTTGATATTTGTCTCTACTCTTCCGAACTGTTTCCACACCGTGACGTGTGAAGTAAGTTTGGGGATTTAGGGTACTTCGTATGACTAATGTCATTTCTCTGTTTTGTTTTCTTTGTTTCTCGAGTCGTTTTTGTGTTTTCCTTATGTTAGTTTTGTGAGAACATTGCTGCACTCTTTTTCCCTGAAATTTTTTTTAATGAGCCATCAATTGGACTTGTTATTGATTAATGTGCTAACCATTGAAATTATATTAGATTTAAACAGGAAAATTGGAAAAACCATAAGTGGATCAACACAACTGAAAAGAACTACTCCTTCAGAAATTCAGACAATTCAGAAGTGTCTCTTCACCTTGAATGAAACGTAATCTTCTCAATTTGGGTATAAGATGCATCGAATAAGACACCTCCGTAGAGAATCTGCAAGACATGTCTGTGTGGTACAATTCTCTCTTTCTTCTCTTTAAATAATTGTTGCAAAATACGAATTGGTTAGGAAAGAAGCGAACCGGGCATTGATGGTTACACCCTTCAATTTTCGCGTCTCGTGGAAATCTGTATAGCTAAAATATATAAATATATATATAATAATAATAAGAAGAAGACAATCGATAGAAAAAATAAAATGATACCCTAGAAAAGTAGGGAAAAATCGATTGTCTTGAAGTGAGAAAAGAAAGAGGAAAGGGATTGTATAAAGACTGTCTTGAACTTACAGAATTCACAGGGAGTAAATGACTACGTTCTTTGATCAATAAATCTCAAATTGAGTAATAAATAAAGAAGAGTCAGTAATGAAGAGATTGAACTTGATGTTGGATGTGGCTTCAAAGTAAGGTATGTTGTTAAATTTATTGTGAAGTACATGTAGTACAGTTTGAATCAATTCATTTCCTTGAGGTTGAGAAATTGTTAGCACAATGCGATAACAGAAGGTACAAGTTCATTCTCCCTAACTTAGGATTTCTTCACTAGCTTAGCTTTTGTTTGGTTGAGGACAAGCAAAAGATAAGTCTGGGAGAATTGATATATTACGGTTTTAATGGTTTGTAACCATCATATTAGTAGGATTTTGTGTGTTTTCTTTGTGTTTTAGAGTCTTTACAGGTTGAAAAATGTCTAAGTTCGCAAAGAGCAATGGATAAGGGCAAAAGATCAAAACTGGACGTTTTCAAGATGCAGGATGATGCAAAAGGGTCAGAAGTTTGCCATTCGTTTATTATCTTCCCAATGCCGGATTTTGATGATATTTGGATACAAGATAGCTCTTTGAGTTAGATTTCATTTGGGACTGGTTTCATGTCATTATCATCAGTGGTTCAAAAATTATGCCTTTTTTACTGAAGACGGGTCAATCTGGCCAGCAGCTGAAGCAGATGCAGAAATAAGCTTCTGAAGAGAAGATCGATCGATCTTCCTAGGATCAATCGAGCCTACCCTTTAAAAAACATCCAGAGATATCCGAAAAAAACATAAATCGATCGATCCACCTAAGATCGATCGATCCACCTAAGATCGATCGATCCTGACCTACCGACCTGTTTTAGATATTTGTTTTAGACACGTTTTTAGAGATATTTAATTATAGTTTTTGACTTTTGTTCAGAGATTCTCATTCTGAAACTCACTCTCTCTCATGGGAGAGTGAAAAACTTGTAAAAACTTTCTCCAGTTCGTAATCTTGAAAGCTTAAAAGAATAACACATCTTGATTCATCATCTATAGAGAAGATTTCTTATCCCTTAAACAATCTTTGTCTTGATGTTTATGAATCTCTGTTTGTCTCTTCTTGCTTTCTCTGTAATTATGTATGAGTAGATCACTAGGTTGATTATGGCTAGGTAGATGGCTTAGATTAATGGTAAGGATTTGTGTTTTTGGGTTTGATCTTTGTAGATCCTTCACTCTTAGTTGTTCTCTATGTTAGATTAGGCTTGGAAGAGTAGAATCTAGATTTTAAGAATTTCATACCCGGAAGGTGTTAATGAAATTCTAGGACCAAGCTATTTGTGAGATTTGTGATCCTAACCTATGGAAGTAGTTGTTTAGGTAGCTTAGTGGTAATTTGAGATGATTATGAATGCTCGTTAAGTTCTACAATTGCAAATGGGAGTTTGTTCAATTTTGTTTTTATTGTAGGGATTTACAGCATGGAAATGTGTAAGTCCAATTATGATCTCAAGGCCTAGGAATAAATTTTCATAAGTCCCCTAAACACAAAGACTAAGATAGAGTTTAAGCCATCAATTGCCTAGTCATGATCAATCGTTTTTAGCATAAGACTTCTTATCGTTTTTAGTTTGTTTTGAATTTAGTTTGTTTGATTGTTTAGTTTGTTTCAAAACTATCATATATATCCGCTCTAGATTATCTTAGTTTCTCATAATCCTAGTGCTTTTTTCCTTTTTCCTTGTGGTTCGACCCCGTTATTAGCTACAAGTGGCGTAACCGTGCACTTGCGGTTTCTAATCGGGTAAACTCTCGGGAGCACTTTATAGTGCTTCTCGGGTGAAACTCGAGTGAGATGAAAAACCTTCGTATCAAGTTTTTGGCGCTGTTGCCGGGGAATTAGCGCAATAGACATTAGGATTCGGAATCTTGTTGAGACTAGAGCATTTTTTATTTTTTTTTTGTTGCTAATCTTTTCCCTTTTCTTGTAATCTTGATCTCTTAGGTGTACAACTAGGAGTAAAGGAAACATTCAAGGAGTGAGTGAATAAGAGAACACAACGGTCAAGCTAGCGACGTTAAACGCGCCATTGGGAACTCCCCCAATTATATCCTTTAACTATATGTTTATATGTCTGAAACTCATTATCCTTTATCCATTTGTTCTTTCAAAACCATTAGAGGTCGTCAAGCTTAGTGACGATAAACAAGCGCTCTTGAGAGGCAATCTCATGGTATCCTTTTGTATATATTTGTATTATTTTTGCTTTTTGATTTTTCTTTGTATGTTTGATGTGGTTGTATAGGAAGGCTTTGGAACAAAGGATGTGCTAAAAAGGAAGATCGATTGATCCAAGAAAGAGATCGATCGATCTACATGCGGAAAACAGAGCAATAAAAAACAAAGGACTCCCGATTGATCGATTCAGGCTCGGATCGATCGATCCCTCTACGGGTCAAACACGGAGAAATAAATTAATCGATCGATCCAGGCTGAGATCGATCGATCCGGCTACAGGTCAAAGACGGAGAAATAAATCGATCGATCGATCCAGGATGAGATCGATCGATCCTTCTACATGTCAAAAACATAGATCGGTCGATCCGCTGTTGGATTGATCGATCCTCCTAAAGCTGAACCTATCCATAAGAGCCTGCAATATCGATGGTTTGGCCTAACTGTTTCATCATCGATTATGATACCATGATGTTGATCTTATTATCTTCCACAAGAAAAATCTTTGGCTTTGATGTTTCTTTGATATTTGTCTCTACTCTTCCGAACTGTTTCCACACCGTGACGTGTGAAGTAAGTCTGGGGGAGTTAGGGTACTTCGTATGACTAATGTCGTTGCTCTGTTTTGTTTTCCTTGTTTCTCGAGTCGTTTTCGTGTTTTTATTATGTTAGTTTTGTGAGAACATTGCTGCACTCTTTTTCCCTGAAAATGTTTTTAATGAGGCATCAATTGGACTTGTTATTGATTAATGTGCTAACCATTGAAATTATATTAGATTTAAACAGGAAAATTAGAAAAACCATTAGTGGATCAAGACAACTGAAAAGAACCACACCTTCGGAAATTCAGACAATTCAGAACTGTCTTTTCACCTTGAATGAAACATAATCTTCTCAATTTGGGTTTAAGATGCATCGAATAAGACACCTCCGTAGAGAATCTGCAAGACATGTCTGTGTGGTACAATTCTCTCTTTCTTCCCTTCAAATAATTGTTGAAAAATACGATTTGGTTAGGAAAGAAGCGAACCGGGCATTACACCCTTCAATTTTCGCGTCTTGTGGAAATCTGTATAGCTAAAATATATATATATATATATATATATATATAATAAGAAGAAGACAATCGATAGAAAAAATAAAATGATACCCTAGAAAAGTAGAGAAAAATCAATTGTCTTGAAGTGAGAAAAGAAAGAGGAAAGGGATTGTATAAAGACTGTCTTGAACTTACATAATTCACAAGGGGTAAATGTCTACGTTCTTTGATCGATAAATCTCAAATTGAGTAATCTAAATAAAGAAGAGTCAGTAATGAAGAGATTGAACTTGATGTTGGATGTGGCTTCAAAGTAAGGTATGTTGTTAAATTTATGGTGAAGTACATGTAGTACAGTTTGAATCAATTCATTTCCTTGAGGTTGAGAAATTGTTAACACAATGCGATGACAGAAGGTACAAGTTCATTCTTCCTAACTTAGGATTTCTTCACTAGCTTAGCTTTTGTTTGCTTGAGGACAAGCAAAAGATAAGTCTGGAAGAATTGATATATTACGGTTTTAATGGTTTGTAACCATCCTATTTGTAGTTTTTGTGTGTTTTCTTTGTGTTTTAGAGTCTTTATAGGTTGGAAAATGTCTAAGTTCGCAAAGAGCAATGGATAAGGGCAAAAGATCAAAACTGGACGTTTTCAAGATGTAGGATTATGCAAAAGGGTCAGAAGTTTGCCATTCGTTTATTATCTTTCCTTTGCCTTATTTTGATGATATTTGGACACAAGATAGCTCTTTGAGTTAGCTTTCATTTGGGACTGGTTTAATGTCATTATCATCAGTGATTCAAAAGTTATGCCCGTTTTACTGAAGACGGGTTAATCTGGCCAGCAGCTGAAGCAGATGGAGAAATAAGCTTCTGAAGAGAGGATCGATCGATCCTAACCTGTAAAAAACATCCAGAAACCTCCGAAAAAAACATAGATCGATCGATCCTGACCTACCGACCTGTTTTAGATATTTGTTTTAGGCGCGTTTTTAGAGATATTTAATGATAGTTTTCGACTTTTGTTCAGAGATTCTCATTCTGAACCTCACTCCCTCTCATGGGAGAGTGAAAAACTTGTAAAAACTCTCTCTAGTTCATAATCTTGAAAGCTTAAAAGAATAACACATCTTGATTCATCATCTATAGAGAAGATTTCTTATCCCTTAAACAATCTTTGTCTTGATGTTTATGAATCTCTGTTTGTCTCTTCTTGCTTTCTCTGTAATTATGTATGAGTAGATCACTAGGTTGATTATGGCTAGGTAGATGGCTTAGATTAATGGTTAGGATTTGTGTTTTTGGGTTTGATCTTTGTAGATCCTTCACTCTTAGTTGTTCTCTATGTTAGATTAGGCTTGGAAGAGTAGAATATAGATTTTAAGAATTTCATACCCGGAAGGTGTTAATGAAATTCTAGGACCAAGCTATTTGTGAGATTTGTGATCCTAACCTATGGAAGTAGTTGTTTAGGTAGCTTAGTGGTAATTTGAGATGATTATGAATGCTCGTTAAGTTTTACAATTGCAAATGGGAGTTTGTTCAATTTTGTTCTTATTGTAGGGATTTACAGCATGGAAATGTGTAAGTCTAATTATGATCTCAAGGCCTAGGAATATATTTCCATAAGTCCCCTAAACACAAAGACTAAGATAGAGTTTAAGCCATCAATTGCCTAGTCATGATCAATCGGTTTTAGCATAAGACTTCTTATCGTTTTTAGTTTGTTTTGTATTTAGTTTGTTTGATTGTTTAGTTTGTTTCGAAACTATAATATATATCCGCTCTAGATTATCTTAGTTTCTCATAATCCTAGTGCTTTATTCTTTTTTTCTTGTGGTTCGACCCTGTTATTAGCTACAAGTGGCGAAACCGTGCACTTGCGGTTTCTAATCGGGTAAACTCTCGGGAGCACTTTATAATTCTTCTCGGGTGAAACTCGAGTGAGACGAAAAACCTTCGTCTCATTCATGCCGGGATACCAGATTGGACTGTGTTACCCTCTAATGACCGGTATGCCCCTTTAGTAGAACTCGCGATCCGGAAGGATGAGCGGTGCAATGAGTGTCCAGATGTACATTCTGGCCGTGACCCAACCGGTGCATGACCTTCATCCACTTTTCTATCCACAGTTACAATATGCTTATCTTTATCTAACACAACCTACTAAACAACATGAACAATAATCCTAACTTGGAACACAAAAATCAGAGATGTAGAAGAATTCTACAACTCAATGTATAATCTGAGAGCCTTCAAGAAAATTAGTTTGTTACCTTCGAGGCAAAGATTGCGTGTGGTTGTGGCCAATTGCAACTATTTCTCCTGTTTGGTGGCAGTCATCATATATTCCCTACACATTAAAAGGCAATAAACATTACATATTTACATGAAACCAGATCACAAAAATTTAAGGATAGTTATCTAAAATAACCTATATTTTTAAATTTTATTATTAAAACAACCTTAATATTTGAATTTTACTTAAACGATATAATTAAGTTTAAATGTGTTTTACCCTCAATTCATTTGGTGACAAAAAAACGAATAACGAAAATGCCATTAATGAATTTCTGCCACGTAAGCGCGTGAAAACTTAAGTCTACCAGAGCTATGACGGTAAACTTTAGAGCTCGGACGGTAAACTGTACAAGAGAATGAGGGTAGACTTCTGTTTTGTATAAAGTGGTAGACTTACTTGGAAAAGTCTAACAGATTTGACTGTAGACTTATATTAAACGAAACGGTAGATTTTAGTTGAAATGTAATGGTAGACTTTGGCTTTGTCAGTTATGGTAGATTTATGTGGATAAGTCTACCATAATTACGGTAGAGTTTAATTGGAAGACATAGTAGACTTACGTTTTCATGTTACGGTATATATTATTTTCTATGTAACGGTAGACTTATGTGTTGTTTAATGGTAGATTTTTAAACCAGCGTTGACTTGTTGACTTTTTTTTGGTAGACTTTAGGTTTTTTGGTAGACTTAAGTGACTTCGATGGTAGATTTTGTAACCCGTGATAGATTTATCTCGTTATTTATGGTAGAATTTCTGGTTAGTTGGTTATGGTAGACTTCAGCCTCACACGATAGATTTATTCTATTTTGGTAGACTTTGTTCACATAGTGGAAGACTTAATTTGGTAGATTTCCAGAATTTTGGTAGATTTTATATTCCTGATGGGATAGATTTTAATTTGTATTAAGGTACACTTGTATATCTCCCCATTGTGGTAGATTTTGTTCAAATATTGGAAAACTTAATTTTGTATATTTCTAGAATTTTGGTAGACTTTATATTCCTGATGGGGTAGATTTTAATTTGTATTACGGTAGACTTGTACACCTCTCCATGGTGGTAGACTTTGTTACCTTCCATGGTGGTAGACTTTTTGTATCTTTAATACTCTTTCAGCTTTGAAATCTAAGATTTGTTTTTATTACAACTCATGAATTTTTCAAACCTCTCCTCAGCAAACATGTGCATCAGTCTTAATTATCTCTTACTTAATAGAGGACATAGGAGAAGACCTGCGGTAGTGATGGCTACAAGTGGGTGGATGGTGTTGCTACACTAAGTCAGTCATAAAGAGAAAGAAGTGGAATCAATGGGAAGACTTCATTGCGAGAACTTATTGGGTGTTTACTAGAACTTTGTACCTTTAGTCTTGTACTTTCTAATACCGACCGACAACAAAAAACAACAAACATAACGTAACAACATCTACTTAAACAAACAAATAGACAAGGACTGCCATAACAATCACATCAATACCAAGACCGAACAGAAGCTTCATCTCATTGTCATTTCCTTCACGTTTTGTGTCAACAAGCGTCTTAAACGCGTTGTAGTTTTCATCAACTACCTGGAACAATTCTGTGAGATGAGTTATCACGTCTTGATGACGTTGGATTAAGCATCTCAGCCGATTGTTTAGTTCCAAAATTTCTTGTTTCATGTCACGGAACTCCTCCATCATTTAGTCTAAGAAAGAAGACCAAAGTTTTACGACAAGGCTTCCGTAAAGCTACATCTCTGATTCAACAAATAAAAGCTTTTGGGTTCTTGACACTAGATACATGTGAAAAGATTCTAGCTAGGAGAGAAAAGCTTTCGTTTAGTTTTCTTCATAAAGCAATCTTGTGGAGTTAGGATCTAAAATGATTTCAATAATCTTTAATTTGCTATATGTTATTTTCATGATGTTGAAATCAAGTTTTTGTGTTCTTGGTTTCATGTAATGTTCATTGCCTTTTAATGTGTAGGGAATAATAGATGATGACTGCCACCAAACATGAGAAATAGTTGCAATTGGCCACAACCACATGCAATATTTGCCTCGAATGTAATAATTTTTTCCTCTCTCAAGGCTTTCAAATAATACATTAAGTTGTAGAATTCTTCTACATCTCTGAATTTTTGCGTTCCAAGTTAGGATTATTGGTCATGTTGTTTAGTAGGTTGTGTTAGACAAAGATAAGCATATTGTAACCGTGGATAGAAAAGTAGATAAGCATGGTGTTATGTCATCCGTGTGGAACAAGTTCATTCTATAACTAAAAGAATTAGTAGAAGTCTTCTACATCTCTGATTTTTTGTGTTCCAAGTTAGGATTTTATGATTTCTTGTTCGGTAGTATTCATCAGATTAACTTCTTAGGGTTTCTGAATCACTATAATCGTTTTGTTTTACTCGATTTCAGTAAAAAATTGATCGAAGATTTTTGTTATTTTTTCTTTGAATTAACTTCTTAGGGTTTCAAAATTTCTACAACCGTTTTTTTTTCAAGTTTTTTCTCTCTTTTTTTTTTGTTTTAATTTACTTAATCAAAGATTTCTGTTTCTTTTTCTTTTTTTCTAGGCCGTATTTGAATAATCAAAGACAGAGAAAGCAGCATTCGTCTTCACAGAAAGTTTCTCAAGGATCTTTAAACAACAGTCTCTTCAGGTAAAATCTCTAAATTGTGGTGTGTTTCCATCCTAAAGGATTATACATACGGCATTATTTGTTGCCTTTTATCTGAATCTAAGTTGCGAAAATTTGTCCCTCTTTGGTGATCTAAAAGATCAGAAATGATTGTACGAAATTGGAAAGATAGCACCCACGGCTTAAACCCTTTTTTTGGTTCAAAAACCCACGGCTTAAACACATTGACACATGCTGCCTAATGATCATAAACGATCAGAAACGATTGTCCTGAAATTGTAAAGAAGTACCCACGGCTTAAACCGTTTTTTCGGTTCAAAAACCTACGGCTTAAACACATTGACACGTGCTGCCTAATGATCATAAACGATTGTCCTGAAATTGTAAAGAAGCACCCATGGCTTAAACCGTTTTTCGGTTCAAAAACCACGGCTTAAACACATTGACATGTGCTGCCTAATGATCATAAACGATCAGAAACGATTGCCCTGAAATTGAAAAGAAGTACCCACATCTTAAACCGTTTTTTTGGTTCAAAAACCCACGGCTTAAACACATTGACATGTGTTGCCTAATGATCATAAACGATCATAAACGATTGTCCTGAAATTGTAAAGAAGTACCCATGGCTTAAACCATTTTTTCGGTTTATAAACCCACGGCTTAGACATATTTTATAATTAGAATTGTATGATGGGACTTGCCTATATTGATTATCTTGAACCTGCGGCTTAAAATCGATTTTTCGGTTCAAAAAGAAAGGGGATATGGGAATTGCAAAAGCCCCTAAAGCTTAACAGTGTGAGCTTCTAAAGTCAAAACAGTCCTATATTAAGCTGCCTAACAATAACATGAAGAGGAAATGAGAACAGCAAAACCCCTAAATGGGGAATAGCAAAACTAGGTTCTGAATTGGAATTATAAAAGCACCTAAAAGCTTAAGAGTTCTCATACACACGAACACGTCTGAGTTGGAAATTTTAATCGGGTCTGTGCATGAATGGCATAAACCCATGTTTTACAAGTGAACTAAAGCAATCATTCTTATATTTCCAGATATTTTTGGAGACTCCAGAGAGATTTCAGAGTATCTATAGACTTCAAGATAGGTATGTGTTTCTCCTAAACTTGTATTTAATTAGTTTATATTGTTACAAACTTAATTTATGGCAGAGAGAAGATTTTGGCAGATATAAAAAACATCTACAACAAGATCGTCTATCATAGTTAGCTAACAAAAAACCTTGCTGAAAATAAACCGTTTTTCGGTTCAAAAACCCACGACTTAAACATACTGACGCATTGTGCTACCTAATGATCTCAGAAACGATTGACCAGAAATTGGAAAGAAGTACTCACGGTTTAAACTGTTTTTTCGGTTCAAAAACCCATGACTTAAACAAGAATTCTCATTATGCTGCTGCCTAATGATCAATAACGATCAGAAACGAGTGACATGAAATTGGAAAGAAGTACCCACGGCTTAAACCGTTTTTCGGTTCAAAAACCCACGGCTTAAATACACTATCATGTTCAGCTTTGCCTAATGATCAAATAACGATAAAAACGATTGACTGAAATTGGAAAAAAGTACCCACAGCTTAAACACACGGTCACGTTGTGCTGCATAATGACAAAAACGACAGAAACGATTGACCTGAAATTAGGAAGAAGTACCCACGGCTTAAATCGTTTTTTTCGGTTCAAAAATCCACAACTTAAACACTAAACACACTGTCACGTTATGCACGTTATGCTGCCTAATGATCAATAACGATAAGAAACAATTGACCTGAAATTAGAATGAAGTACCCATGACTTAAACTGTTTTTTAGGTTTAAACTCAATGTCACGTTGTGCTGCCTAATGATCAATAACGATCAGATCAATACCCACGGCTTAAACCATTTTTTTGGTTCAAAAACCCACAGCTTAAATACTAAACACACTGTCACGTGATGTTGCCTAATGATCAATAACGTTCAGAAACAATTGACCCAAAATGGGAAAGAAGTACCCATGGCTTAAACCATTTTTTTGGTTCAAAAACCCACTCCTTAAACACACTGTCCACGTTGCATAATGATCAAAAACGATTATAAACGATTGACCTGAAATTGGAAAGAAGTATCCACGACTTAAACCGTTTTCTTGGTTCAAAAAACCATGGCTTAAAAACACCACATTATGCTGTCTAATGGTCAATAACGACCAAAAACGATTGTCCAGAAATTGGAAATAAGTACCCACGGCTTAAACCGAGAAACCCTATTGTGCTGCCTGAAATTAGAATTGTCCCACAGCTGAAACCAAGAAACAATTGTCCTGAAATTGGAAAGAAAAACCGACGGCTTAATATCCTAAAGATGTGGGTCAATTTCGTAATCAACAAAGATGTGGGGCGATTCGTAAATTAAAAAGACGCGGGGCAATCTCATAATTATCAACAGTTTTTGGGGCAATTTCGTAATTAACAAAAGATGTGGGAGCAATTTCATAATTGACAAAAGATATTGCGTAATTTCGTAATTTACAAAAGATATGGGGTCATTTTGTATTTAACAAAAGATTAAATCATTTTGGATCTAATTTTGGTTTACACAAAATTATCTAAGAACTTTTCAAGTTCCACAAATTTGCCCCAAAACTTTATAGTTTTAACAAGTTTGCCCCACATCTTTTCGATTTTCAAAACACTGTCTCACAAATTTTCAGTTTTCACAAATTTGCCCTGCAACTTATTTATTTCAAAAATTTGACACGCAACTTTAAGTTTTTCACAAAATTGTCCCACAACTTTTCAATTTTCACAAATATTCCCTTCAACTTATTTATTTTCAAAACTTTGACCCGCAACTTTCTGTTTTCCCAAAATTGTCCCACAACTTTTCAATTTTAATAAATTTGCCCCGTAACTTAGCTGTTTCAAAATTTTGACATGTTATTTTCAGTTTTCCCCACAGCTTTACGATATTTACAAAAGTGCCCCACAGCTTTAAGATATTTACAAAAGTGCCCCACAACTATTCGATAATCACAAAATTGCCCCATAACTTTTTAGTTTCACACAATTGCCCCATAACTTTTTGTTTTTCACAAAATTGCCCCACAACTGTTCGATTATCACATATTTGTCCCAGAACTTTTCAGTTTTCACAAATTTTCCCTGAATCTTTTCGATTTTGTCAAAATTACCTCACAACTATTCGGTTTTCTCAAAATTGCCCCACAACTATTTGTTTCTCAAATATTGCCCCACAACTTTTTGACTTTCATAAGATTGCCCCAAAGCTTTTCGGTTTTAATGAAATTGCCCAAGAACTTTACATTTCACAAATTTGCCCCGCAACTTTTCAATTTTAACAAAACTTTCAATTTTCACAAAATTACCCAAAATTTCCTATATTAACAATGTCCCACAACTAATCGATTTTTATAAATTTGTCCCACAAACTTTTCTGTTTTCATGAAATTTGCCCCAAAACTATTCGATTACACAAAATAGCCACCACACCTTTTGATATTTACATATTTGCCCAACAACTATTCCATTTTCTCGAAATTGCCCCAAAACCTTTGGTTATTTGCAAACTTTCCCCACAACTATTCATTTCTCCGAAATTACCCCACAACTTTTCGTTATTTCAAACAATTGCCCAAAAGTTGTGTTTTTTTCAACACTAGCCCTTAAATTTCCGATTTTAACAAAATGCGCAACAACTTTGTGTTTTAACAAAACTGCTCCACAAAACGTTTGGAGTTTTACAAAATTGGCCCTGGAGTTTTTTTACAAAATTGGCCCTGGAGTTTAGGGTTTTAATCGGATCGGGTTTATCGGTTTCTCGATTTGAGAATTTTAGCCGAATCAAACCGAACAATTAATCAGTTCAGGTTGTTCGGTTATTTTACTATAAATTAATTCCGAAATGAACCGAGATAAACCGAAAATAAACCGAAAACTTTTACAAAAGAAGCCAAATAATCGGTTTCATTATCACCGCTAAACATGGTCAATTGCTCTAGTGAACCAGGATTAACTTTAACTTCCTCTGCACAAACATGTGAAACAACAAATGTTAGAAAAGTCCGATGAAAAAGCAATGTAAAGCATATAAAGCAGGTGCTAAACAGCTCTTCTTTTGATGGCAATGTAAAGCATATATCTATCCTCTCTAAGTTTTCTGGTAAACCATGGTTCTTGTCTGTAAATATGCAAGTAATACAACAAATGCCATCAGTAGATTAATTAAGATGAACAGCAAATGAAACAAAAATAGTATTTTAAAATGGACGAATACTACCACCATTGGTAGTCAATACCACAGGCCCTCAGCAAGCATAATTTTTTACTGAATGTGATAAAGGATTGATAGTTTTTTGAATGTCAAAAATTTTCAATCTAGTAAACTTCTAACTGAATGATAAGCGGGGGAAATAACGATCAGGTACACGAACAAGAAAATTATCAAGTCCCTGCCTACCTGTTTGCCAAGGTACAAAAGTCCAAGTCCAAGAGGCAAGAAACGAGGGAGGGCGAGGGCTTCACCCAGTTCTGCCTGGCTCCGATCCATCAAAGCAAATATAATAGATTGCGCAACCTCTTTGTTACACGAACCAACGTAAATCATCCCCAAACTAAGTGCATCAAATGCAATCACATAGAGAGGTGCTTTTGCATCATTTAGTATTGGAGACAAACTGCTTCTTATCTATCCAAACAGTGAGCATGTTATTTTCTTGTCAACAGAACATTCAACTTAGCACTATAGGTAAGAAGATAACATGTATTCACCTGATCATTTTGGGAACCCGCATATGCAAAATCCCAAGACCCATAATAGCACCAATTCGGACAGATGAATCCTCTTTGAAAATTTCTCCAAGAAGGGCCAATGCCTGAGAAAGTGAGCTGAGTGAGAGAATGAATGGCAAAAAGTAATGAACACACGTTCCCATAAAATAAAGAAGAAAATCAACTCACATGTTCACAATCATTCTTAATGCCTCAATTAACAATCCCAACTCCCAGCAGAGCTCCAACAATGACGGGATTATCATTAACATGGAAATATTTGTCGAGTTGAGATACTCCGGAGTCCACATCCCACAATTGAATCATACCCTAGAATTGGGAAACAACAAGTTCGTGTTACAATTTACTTTCAATATATGAACATAGCTAGTCAAATTATCAAGTAAGATATGCATACCAAACTAGCAGCTGCACTGGTCTTGTGCCATGTTCTTTATTTTTGAAGAACCAGTTTCCAGCCGATCCACTGGTTGAGTCTGATGGTACTGTCATTAATTTGTCCTACAATAAGGAAAGATATCAAAAGGCAGCTTCCAAATTTCTTCTTTTGCACATCATAAGATTCTGTAATCATACCTGGCCGAAACCAATTTACAAATGCATTCACAAAAGTCGCAGCCAGATTTTGTGTCTAGCTGAGAATCCACACTAGCAACAGAGCTAGCCCTGCCATCAAGCAAATGAGCCTGCAATATTTTAGTGAACAGGTGAGGTAAGAGACTGACACGCCCCATCCCGAGTATGAAAACAAAAATACACGGAAAACGATAAATACCCGGGATTTTAAAATTTTCCATTTAGTTGCCTTAAAATCATCAAACAAGTCAAACTAAACAAATAAGTCAAACTAAACAAAACAAATCAAACTAAACAAATAAGTCAAACTTCACAAACAAATCAAACTAAACAAATAAGTCAAACTGCACAAATAAGTCAAACTAAACAAAACAAATCAAACTAAACAAATAAGTCAAACTTCACAAACAAATCAAACTAAACAAATAAGTCAAACTAGTTAACCAATTTCTAAACAACATAACAACACTTAACTTATACATATTCCCTTATCATAACATTGCTATCAAGCGTATTTGCGAGCCCAAAACATCACTACAACACCAAAACATATGCATAATACAAAAGATACAAAGAGAACCCGTTACACCTAGATCATCCTTCCTCTTCGGCCTTGGTTCCACGCGCTCCACATCTAAGTCTTTTCTTTGTCCTTACCTGCACCACAAGAGGCGCGTAAGCATTGATAATGCTTAGTGAGGCGGTCCTCCCGTCTCACGGCCATGAACACATACAACCAAAGATTTAACGCAACCGAAATGTACTTAAAGAATAACCAAAACACATACCATAATAGAGCTCCATTACTCACACAACAAACAACATGGTTAAACCATGATTCACACCCAATGGTCTAGTTCCTAAGCACACAACAATCACGAAAATCAATGATTATATATGCGGACCACGGTCACGCACTCACCTCGGTTTGACGACTCGTCCTTGACAATTCCAAACCTTAAGCTTGTCCCTTTGCACCTCTTGGCTCCAACTCACCCAAAATATCACCTCTTGCCTAGCAAGAGACCAACAACAATTCAATTGGATGATCATAAGCTTAAGAAGAACCCCATGACAACCCTTCAAACTCGGATTGCCCCCATCCCCAAACTCGGATTCCATTTGCTCAAAAACAGGGGTAACTTCAAATGCTCAAAACTCTTGCTATAGGTCGAATTTGACAAAACCCTTCGGTGAACTTCAAGTTCGACCTCTTAACAACCTATCTACCAAATTTCAGTCCAAACAAACAAGAATTGAGTGCTCAACCCTTCACTCAATCTTACCCCGCCGCTACAGCTCGAAAACAGAGTAGTCTAGGGAGAAAATTCATAACTCCTAAACTACTCATCAATTCTCGACGAAATTTGGTAGACAAATACACAAGAGAAGGAAGAACTTACCCACCAATTTTCAGCTTATACCGAGCTCTCTTGCTTGGTCGATCAAACCTCTCAATTTACCAAAAAAAAAACTCTGTTTTTGCACCAAGTTTACTTCTCCTCCTCTCCTTCTTCTTCCCCTTCTTTCCTTGTCTCTCTTTTCCTCTCCCTTTCTCTCCTCTTCTCTCTCTCTCTCAGTCTAGATTTTTCTTGTCCAAAATGAAGAGAAGAGAAGCTTCAAGACTAATATAGAAGGAGAGGAAGATATTTTACATACATATATGTGTATGTATATGTTGGTTTAATTCAATTAAACCAAACCGATCCAATTCCACTAAACCGCAACGATTAAATTCTTTTCTTAATTCCTCTCCACACGGTTTAGTAATTCCGTCCAATATCCCGAAATATTTGAGACATTCACCCCGTCTCAAAATATTTCCTTAATTTCCGCCAAACCCCCGGAATTACCGCATAATTCCGCTAAACCGAACCACTCGGGATTCCTCAACAACGATCAATCCTTTGATCGTTTCACCTCACTTCCCGCCCCTAGGGCCACCAATCAAGCTCGGTACCGTTCCATACTCGGTTCAAAAACACCCCGGGTCTACATCACAAGATCCTATGTGGTCACCCAACGACTAACCCGTCGAAATCCAATCAACCCCGGATTCGAACGAGTTAAGTCGTCAAACGACCTAGTACATTAGAATCCAATCGCCCCGGATCCTAATATACTAAGTCCCCGTGAGATCCGATAATACCGGACCCCACCCCTGGTTCACCGTCCATTAGGATTAAATCACCCATAATCCTAATCGGTAAACCACCCGGTTAGGATTAAATCGCCCATAATCCTAACCCACGTCATTAGAGCTAAATATCACATATTTCTAATGACCCGTCATTAGGATTAAATCACCCATAATCCTAATGACCCCGTCGATAGAATTAGACATCACATAATTCTACCGACCCCGACCACATAGTAGGATCTATTGACGTAAACCCAAAAATCCCCGAACCAAGACGGAACAAATACTTCGCTCAATCCCGCGACACATGAAGTATCCCATCATATGTCGCCCCGTCGATACATGAAATCCCCCATCATGTACTCGACAACCCAATACATGAAATACCACATCATGTATTATAACTCACCATTAATCCATAAACATCATCATATTAGTAATCAACGTCAAAAATACAATTATCCCGAGGGTTCATTACAACCACAACATAAATAATTACAAGTCAAGCGGACGACTTAGGAACACGGATGTTACAATTCTCCCCCACTAATTAGATTCGTCCTCGAATCTCAAGCCGCAGCTTGTTCCTTGAACCACTCGGAGAATCTAGCCCTTATCCGTCTCTCGGGTTCCCAAGTCTCTTCTTCCACCCCGTCACAATCCCAAAGGATCCTCACCTCGGGAGCTCTCCTCCTCCCGTCAACCCTGATTCTACGATCTAGAATCCTCACGGGTCTCGCCTCAACCCTCAAACTCGGCGACAACTCAGGTGGAACTTCCGGTAACACCTGATCGTCCCTATGCAAGCACTTCTTCAACTTAGACACATGGAACACATCATGAAATGCTTGCATAGACGCTTGCAACTCCAGCCTGTAAGCAACAGGTCCAACACGTTCCACCACTCGGAACGGTTCCACAAAGATTAATATAAATGGAATCGCAGAACTATAAACTGAAGAGAAAAAAACCCTAGAAACCAAATCCACGGAAACCCTACAATCACAATCAGCGATTCAAATTTGAAAAAATAAAATAACTGCAATTAGAAGAAGAAAGAGCAAATCAACGAAACTCATGACAAGATTACTGCAATTAGAAGAAATCAAAGAACAATCGACAGAGAACAGAGGATTACAAATCTAACGAAGAATCATGAATCTAAGAGACGTTAAACAAAAAACCAAAAAAAAAAAAAAAAACAATTCCAAATTCTATACCGTAAGTCTTTTCACTCTCCTTTTAAATAGTGTGGGTCATGACTTAGGTTTCCAGGACAAAGACCAAACTACCCTCTGCCTTAGGTGAAACGTGGGCTGCAAGCTCCGCTTTTCACTCTTCATCAAATGATACACTCTAATTTTAGTTCAACTATCGAATGAATCTCCAATTAAGCGAGCTAATGTTTAATATTTGTAAAGTCTCAAATAATAATTAATAAGTGCATAGAACACCAAAGAAAAGTTGAGGGTTTTTAGCCGGTAAAAAATTAAAAAAAAAATACATATAGGGTTTGATTGGGAAGACTTTTAATAAAGCATTAGCAGTATGCTGTATTATGCTCCAAAAGCATTATGCTATAAAAGGAGTACGCTTTAATTAAAAACTTGATTGGTAGAGTAGTAAGCATATAGATACAAAATTACTAAAATAGACATGATTCTTTATTTTAAATTTTTTTGAAGAAAACAATACTTTATAAAATAGAAAAAGCATAAAATCCCAAAAATAAACTAACAATATTCAAGTTTGATCAAATCAATGTAAAAAAAAAAACTGAGAAAGATTGAGAAAAAGACTAACGTGTTTGTAACGACTCCATAACTAATACTAACTAGTCCAAATACTTTCTGCAATATTGTTACGAAGTCTTGACATATATGTATCTCCTGTAGGTTCATAACGTGTGGCTTCAACTTCTGACACATCTTCTGTATCTAAAACATTTAATGCTTGTTCTCTCGTTCTTTCGTACTCATCAAAATCAGCATCATTTATGTTCGATGAACGTATAAAATTGTGAAGGGCCATCGTTGCAAGGACAATCTTGCATTGTGATTGTAGGCTATATCGTGCCTCATTTTTTTAAATACGCCATTTCGCTTTCCACACACCAAATGTACGTTCAATAACTGAACGTAAAGACGAATGTCGTTTGTTAAAACACTCACTTGCACTATTAGGTGGTCCTTTGCCCCACTGATGCGGATGGTATCTAGTTTTACGGTATGGAGCTAAATAACCTTTTCTGTTCCGATATCCAGAATCAACTACAAAATATTTTTCTTTAGGAGGTGTCAGGAAATATTTGTCACTTTGTGCACAGTATGTAAGAACTTTTGTATCATGTGCCCTTTCTGGAGTCCCTACATATGCATATATGAATTTTATATCCAAATTGCAGATAGCAAGTACGTTCATCGAGGCAAATTGTTTTCTCACATTCCAATATCTCTCTTTCTGATCATTTCTTACTTTTACTGACACATGAGTACCATCGAGAGCTCCGATGCAATCCTTGAAAAAGGCCAATATCTTCATCGAAGAAAGACGATTATTAGTTTTCGTAAATTCATCAGGACGATGCTTTAGAATATTTTTAGAGAGAAGAAGGACAACATCTAACACTTCCATAAATTTCTTGTTCACCGTCTCTTAACTACGCTGAAAGTTCTTAGCAATTTGTCGTTGTATTTCATCATGCGCAAATGTTTCTAAAAACATTGCCACTGCTTCTTCCAGTAAGCACTCACGTGATTCTTTGAGATTATAATCATTCCTTAACGTATGACATAATCTTATAAAAGTTTCCTGATTCATACGTACAGTTTCGTAGCATTCTCTACCAGACCCAGTAATCATCTGCATAGTAGTTCGTAAACCACGACCTCGATCAATTCTCATCAATTGTCTATCACAATATGGATCTTGTCGTTCAGCTTGGACCATTAGACGAATCACATGTACCATGTTTTGATTAAAAGTCATTGCAATCTCCTAAAATAGTAATTAAAAAGTATTAGATAAAAAAAATACAAACACATTGTACACTATAAGCATTAATTTAAAAGAAGAATGAAATGCTGAATTCAGTAACGTAAACACATAATATAATAAAAAATGTCAAACAACCATATGTTCTTCTTGTGCTAAAACAAGAAAGTTTCTTCTTGTTGGAATCGTTTGCGCGTTTCGAACCCATTTTCAATCCTATCTGAAACAATGGAACTTGGCTTACAGTTTGCATCTTCTCTTTGACTACAGTTTATCCTACCAATTCACTTTGGCTATAGTTCTTCATTATCAAGATCTCTCTTTGATTTAAACCAATAGTTACAAAGATCAAAAGATGGATTCAAGTCCTTAGCTCAACAATATTTTCAAAGGCTTAAAGCTCTACAACTACTAGAATACAAACAATGGCGACTACATTATACAACAATTTTACAACAAAATGCAGCAAAATCTGCTGCGTACAGAATGTTTCTCATATTGGTGGTGTTATTGAATGTTAAACGACGACTTTGAGTAGAGCCTCATGTACAGCTTCTTTGGTGGGAAGGGCCGAAATTGCGCCTCTCTGTTTAACTGTTAATGCCCTGCATGCATTCGCAAAACCATTTTTTGATATAAGAGATTCTTAGAACAGGATACACAACTTTATTTCATCTTAGAACACACAAAGATTGTTTCATTCATTACATCCAAACCCACAAAATTAAAACAGAGATAAAACCAAACACAATCTTAAAGAAACTTAAGAAACTCGAACTTGAATAGTCTTTGGTTTCTTAGGCTTAGGAGGAGGAAGTTTCTAAACAGTCACCTTCAACACACCATCATGACAAACAGCAGAGATCTTGTCCAAATCTGCATTCTATCATGGCTTTTGGTTTGATTGATTTTTTATAGAGAATTGTGTGATTTATATAGGAATGGAGATGGCTATTTTCTAGAGAATTTGTAAATGCATCCTTAATGTTAAATAATTGTAAAATTGGTCAACAAACTTTGTAAGATTTGTAAGATTGGTCAATAATCTTAGCGTTATGGTTTATGGATTTAGGGTTTAGGGTTTAGTATGAATAAAAAATTTGTAAATACATCCTTAATGATAAATAAGTTTTTTTAAGCACTCATCATGTTTTACTAGAGCCAGAGACATAAATCTATTTTTTTTTGCTTTTGGAGTCTAATATGATATGATCCCATGCAATTAGTTTGATTATAATAACTGATATGCTCAAATTAATACCCTACAATGATACTAAAACAGTTGCTGCAGTAAAGTTAGGGATCGAACACGAGAACTCAAGAAAACTCACTCAGTAGATAAAAGATGCAGATTTTGCTAAGCAAACAATAATTAATGAGGAAACAAATGATTGAAATAAGATTAGGTCGATTAATATGGATGGAAACTAGGCTCAGGGAAATTCTCAGGAAATCAATGATAAATAACAATTAATCAGTTAAGGTTCAATTCAATTAAGCGCCGTTCTTGAACTCAAACACGAAAGTATAGTTAACCAACTGTCGTTGCGAAAACTAACTAAGTCTAAAATCTAGAATTCCAAATCTCTTTGCAAATCCTACACATTAAACCAGCAATTAATTCAAGTTCGATATGTTCACAATTCGATTAAACCAAATCTATTTGCAGATAATCAAATTGCTCACCCTAGGTTTTATCAGATTACTCAATTGCACTGTCGTGCCTAATCGATTAATCTAAGTTCTATGTTCTAGGTGATCAGACTAGAAATAGCTTTGAGAACAACCTATGGTGAAGAACTATTCAGGTTATGAACCCTAACAAATCAATCATCATAAATCAGAGAAATCCATATGAGAAAATCCTAAACCTAAAATGAGACTACTCAGACATGGTTGATGAAACACAAGACATAACTGAATAAATCATGAAATTAAATATAACAAAAGAATAAAAACAAGGGTTCGGGATCTTCTCTATGATGAACAAAGTCTTGGATCCGTCTCCCTCACAAAAGCTCTCAAATCTCAATGGTGGCTCCAGAATCAAAATCCAAAGTAAAGTCTGCCCCCCCCCCCTCGACCTAATGACTAAAAACTTACCTAAATAAACCTAAAAACACGAACTGGGCTTCTTTTGTAAATAAAGGGGATGTCTGGGCTTCTTATGGGCTTCCTTGAAAATCTCTTCTGCGCGTTGATTACGTCGGTATCGATCGATACCATGATGGTGTCGATCGATGCTAAAGCTTCAAAACGGGTACTTTCTTCGGTTTGCTCCAAAAAGGCTCCAAATGTCTCCAAAATCTCCAATTTCGTCCCAAACGTGCTAAAACCTGAAAAGACTCTAAAATGATAGAAAAAGCACTAGAAAGACTCGATAAAACGACTTATATCATGGCTAAAAACGGGTAAAATCCATGATATATCAATTCCCCCAGACTTAGCCTTTTGCTTGCCCTCAAGCAAAACAGAAAACTAAGTTAGAGAAAGAAGTTTGAAAAACCTTAGAGACCTGACCCGTTACCGAAATCGCTGTAATGACCCTTTTTCCCAAGCGCCCACTTTTGCCTGATCAGCTCCAGATCTAACCACCATGTACTTCTCCGTAGGAACCCCAACTTCCCTAGACTTCACTTATTATCTCTCACCAATATTCATCCAAGCTCTCATCGCCAGTTTCATCGCTGCAATCAGTGTTCAAGAACTTTCCAGATTCTTGCCCATACAATATCATAGCTAAAGAACCCTTTATTCAACAACATTTATTGCTTTTCGGTATCCTTTACCTCCCCCAGACTTATTTCAAAATCAGTTTGATATATCATGGATTTTACCCGTTTTTAGCCATGATATAAATCGTTTTATCGAGTCTTTCTAGTGCTTTTTCTATCATTTTAGAGTCTTTTCAGGTTTTAGCACGTTTGGGACGAAATTAGAGATTTTGGAGACATTTGGAGCCTTTTTGGAGCAAACCGAAGAAAGTACCCGTTTTGAAGCTTTAGCATCGATCGACACCATCCCGGTATCGATCGATACCGACATACTCGTTTTCAAGCCTGAGTATCGATCGACACCATCCCGGTATCGATCGATACCGACGTAACTGACGCGGAGATTTATATCCAAGGACGAGAATTCTCACCAAAAGAAGCCCAATACTTTCCCTTATTTACAAAGAAGCCCAGCTCGTGTTTTTAGACCTATTTAAGCAAACTCTTAGTCTTTAGGTTAAAGGGGAGACTTTACTTTTCACTTTTATTCTTGAGCCACCATAGAGATTTGAGAGCTTTTGTGAGGGAGACGGATCCAAGACTTTGTTCATCATAGAGAAGATCCCGAACCCTTGTTTTTATTCTTTTGTGATGTTTAATTTCATGATCTTTTCAGTTATGCTTTGTTTCTCATCAATCATGTCTGAGTAGTCTCATTTTAGGTTCAGGGTTTTCTCATATGGATTTCTCTGATTTATGATAATTGATTTGTTAGGGTTCAAAATCTGAATAGTTCTTCACCATAGTTGTTCTCAAAGCTATTTCTAACCTGATCACTTAGAATATAGAACCTAGATTAATCGATTAGGCACGACAGTGCAATTGAGTAATCTGATAAAACCTAGGGTGAGCAATTGGATTATCTGCAAAGAGATTTGGTTTAATCGAATTGTGAACACATCAAACTTGAATTGATTGCTGGTTTACTGTGTAGGATTTGCAAAGAGATTTGGAATTTTAGACTTTAGACTTAGTTAGTTTTCGCAACGACAGTTGGTTAACTATACTTTCGTGTTTGAGTTCAAGAACGGCGCTTAATTGAATTGAACCTTAACTGATTAATTGTTGTTTATCATTGATTTCCTGAGAATTTCTCTGAGCCTAGTTTCCATCCATATTAATCGACCTAATCTTATTTCAATCATTTGTTTTCTCATTAATTATTGTTTGCTTAGCACAATCTGCATCTTTCATCTATTGCGTGAGTTTTCTTGAGTTCTTGTGTTCGACCCCTAGCTTTACTGCAGCAACTGCTTTAGTATCATTATAGGGTATTAATTTGAGCATATCAAATTTGGCGCCGTTGCCGGGGACTCTAAAAATTCACCTTTAGAATTTTAGTTGTCGATTTTGTCTAAGTTCGTCGTCAGTATCGATCGATACTCCATTGGTATCGATCGACACTGAACGTCTGTTTTTGAATTTTGGTTACTTATTTTCTCGTATTTTGATTTTCAGGTGTATGCATCAGCGTACTACCAGGAGAAAGAAGGACACACCACTGATCAATCTCTCCCTCACATAGCTAGCAGAGCTTGAACGCACGAGTCGAACAAGGAAAAGAACTACAGTTGAGATGGATCTTCCACAAGGTTTGGTGCATGATGAGGAAGGTGGACAACTACCTCCTCCACAACAACCCCAAGCTGTTGCTGAACGGACACTTGGCGATTACAACCGACCGGATCAATTCTATGCCAATCGAGCAGCGATCCGTATTCCGACTTTCCAGAGGAATGACTTTGAGCTGAAGCCTGCTTACTTCGCTCTTGTTGGACAACACCCTTTCACCGGTCTTTCTCATGAGCACCCTATGGATCACATCGAGAAATTCGAGGACTTGGTCATTAGCATGAAGTACAATGGAGTGCCACAGGAATATCTCTTTTGTAAGCTCTTCCCATACTCTCTTGGTGGAGAGGCAGCTTACTGGCTGAAGCAACTACCTCCCGGATCTCTCACTACTTGGAACGAGACCAAGAACGCATTCCTGAACAATTTCTATGACGATGCGAGATCGGAGGAGCTCAGGAACAAGCTCTCTCAATTTTCTCAGGGTCCAACAGAAGCGCTCAAGGCTGCTTGGGTGCGATTCAGATCCTACCAGAGAGACTGTCCGCATCACGGTTTCAGTCAAGTTCAGCTGCTCGGGATCTTTTACAGAGGGATTGATTGGCGGTATCAGATGGCACTAGATTCTGCAAGCAACGGAAACTTCAACACTAGGATTCCAACCGATGCTGTGAAGCTGATTGAGAACTTGGCGTCTAGCAATAGCACCAAGAATGCTGATTTCGAGCGGAAAAGGCTCGCTAGTGTTGCTGACAGTTCGCAGATTGCTGAGGTTCAGGCGAAGCTAGACACAATGCACAACCTGCTAGTGGGGAAGACAAAGAAGGCTGTGCATTTTGCTGAGGAAGTAGAGGAGATTAAAGATGAAGCAGAAGATGTTAACTACATTGGTGATTCTGGTTTTCAGGGTCAGCGATTTGGTTACAACAACAACAGAAGCCTCAACAACAATCAGCAAGGTGGTTACAAATCTGGTGGTAACCAATCTGGTTTTGGTGCCACACAATTCGCCCAAAAACCACTTCAGAGCAATGTGATATATCATGGATTTTACCCGGTTTTAGCCATGATATAAGTCGTTTTATCGAGTCTTTCTAGTGCTTTTTCTATCATTTTAGAGTCTTTTCAGGTTTTAGCACGTTTGGGACGAAATTGAAGATTTTGGAGACATTTGGAGCCTTTTTGGAGCAAACCGAAGAAAGTCCCCGTTTTGAAGCCTGAGTATTGATCGACACCATCCCAGTATCGATCAATACCGACGAAGTTTTGAAGCATGAGTATCGATCGACACCATACCGGTATCGATCGATACCGACGCAACTGACGCGGAGATAGATATCCAAGGACGAGAATTCTCTCCAAAAGAAGCCCAATACTTTCCCTTATTTACAAAGAAGCCCAGCTCGTGTTTTTAGACCTATTTAAGCAAACTCTTAGTCTTTAGGTTAATGGACTTGACTTTTACCTTTCACTTTTAGACTAGACTTTTGAGAGCTTTTGTGAGGGAGACGGATCCAATACTTTGTTCATCATAGAGAAGATCCCGAACCCTTGTTTTTATTCTTTTGTTCAATTTCATGATCTATTCAGTTATGCTATTTGTTTCATCTATCATGTCTGAGTAGTTTCATTTTAGGTTCAGGGTTTTCTCATATGGATTTCTCTGATTTATGACAATTGATTTGTTAGGGTTCATAATCTGAATAGTTCTTCACCATAGGTTGTTCTCAAAGCTATTTCTAACCTGATCACTTAGAATATAGAACCTAGATTAATCGATTAGGCACGACAGTGCAATTGAGTAATCTGATAAAACCTAGGGTGAGCAATTGGATTATCTGCAAAGAGATTTGGTTTAATCGAATTGTGAACATATCAAACTTGAATTGATTGCTGGTTTACTGTGTAGGATTTGCAAAGAGATTTGGAATTCTAGATTTTAGACTTAGTTAGTTTTCGCAACGACAGTTGGTTAACTATACTTTCGTGTTTGAGTTCAAGAACGGCGCTTAATTGAATTGAACCTTAATTGATTAATTGTTATTTATCATTGATTTCCTGAGAGTTACCCTGAGCCTAGCTTCCATCCATATAAATCGACCTAATCTTATTCCAATCATTTGTTTTCTCATTGATTATTGTTTGCTTAGCACAATCTGCATCTTTCATCTATTGCGTGAGTTTTCTTGAGTTTTTGTGTTCGACCCCTAACTTTACTGCAGCAACTGCTTTAGTATCATTATAGGGTATTAATTTGAGCATATCAAATTTGGCGCCGTTGCCGGGGACTCTAAAAATTCACCTTTAGATTTTTAGTTGTCGATTTTGTCTAAGTTCGTCGTCAGTATCGATCGATACTCCATTGGTATCGATCGACACTGAACGTCTGTTTTTAAATTTTGGTTACTTATCTTCTCGTTTTCTTTTGATTTTCAGGTGTATGCATCAGCGTACCACCAGGAGAACGAAGAACACTCCACTGATCAATCTCTCCAACTCAGAGCTAGCAGAGCTTGAACGCATGAGTCGAACAAGGAAAAGAACTACAGTTGAGATGGATCTTCCACAAGGCTTGGTGCATAATGAGGAAGGTGAACAAATACCTCCTCCACAACAACCCCAAGCTGTTGCTGAACGGACACTTGGCGATTACAACCGACCGGATCAATTCTATGCCAATCGTGCAGCGATCCGTATTCCAACTTTCCAGAGGAATGACTTTGAGCTGAAGCCTGCTTACTTCACTCTTGTTGGACAGCACCCCTTCACCGGTCTCTCTCATGAACACCCTATGGATCACATCGAGAAATTTGAGGACTTGGTCACCGGTATGAAGTACAATGGAGTACCACAGGAATACCTCTTCTGTAAGCTCTTTCCATACTCACTTGGTGGAGAGGCAGCTTACTGGCTGAAGCAACTACCTCCCGGATCTCTCACTACTTGGAACGAGACCAAGAACGCATTCCTGAACAATTTCTATGACGATGCGAGATCAGAGGACCTCAGGAACAAGATCTCTCAATTTTCTCAAGGTCCAACAGAAGCACTCAAGGCTGCTTGGGTGAGATTCAGATCCTACCAGAGAGACTGTCCGCATCACGGTTTCAGTCAAGTTCAGCTGCTCGGGATCTTTTACAGAGGGATTGATTGGCAGTATCAGATGGCACTGAATTCTGCAAGCAACGGGAACTTCAACACTAGGGTTCCAACCGATGCTGTGAAGCTGATTGAGAACTTGGCGTCTAGCAATAGCACCAAGAATGCTGATTTCGAGCGAAAAAGACTCGCTAGTGTTGCTGATGGTTCGTAGATTGCTGAGGTTCAGGCGAAGCTGGACACGATGCACAACCTCTTAGTGGGAAAGACGAAGAAGGCTGTACATTTTGCTGAGGAAGTAGAGAACATTGAAGATGAGGCAGAGGATGTTAACTACATTGGTGGATCTGGTTTTCAGGGTCAGCGATTTGGTTACAACAACAACCGAAGCTTCAACAACAATCAGCAAAGTGGTTACAAGTCTGGAAGTAACCAATCTGGTTTTGGTGCCACTCAATTCGCCCAAAAACCACTTCAGAGCAATGACTTTACTCGCCAATACGGTAATTCATCTTACCAACCGCATTCTCCGAGGTCTATAGAGAGTAAGACAGAGATCCTTTTGGAACAGATTCTGCAGGGACAACAAAGGATGACTGGAGAGTTTAATGGGAAGCTGGATAACTTGTATATCGATCTGAATGGCAAGATTAAGGCGTTGAATCTGTCGCAGAAGAAGCTCGAAACTCAGATTGCTCAGACCGCAGCTGCTGTGAAAAGACAAGAGGGGTTTCTACCAGGAAAGACTGAAGACCCAAGAGCCCACATCAATGCCATAAGTCTGAGAAGTGGTAAAGTGGTAGAATCAGGAGTTGAGCAAGCTCCAATAGCTGAAAATCCCGTCGATCTTGCTGGAGATGACGAGTGGGATGATGAAAATCCCAGGGTATCGATCGACACTAACCCAGTATCGATCGATACCGAGACGACACCCAAGGAAAACGCTGAACCTGTCAAGGAAAGGGTTTACAAACCGAAGTTGCCCTATCCTATCACTCCTAAGCTGACCAAAAAGGAATGGGAAAATGCTAGATGCAAGGTTATGTTAGACAAGCTGGTAGTTGAGCTTCCTTTTGTTGATGCTATCAAGACTTCTCCCGCATTCAGAAGGTACGTGAAACGGATGGTATCCAGCAACTTCAGTCTCAGTGAAGGTGTCGCTATGCTTTCAGCCGAGTGCAGTGCTATTCTCACCAACACGATCCCTAAGAAACTTCCAGATCCAGGTAGTTTTGTATTGGATTGCACTGTTTTCACAGAGCGTTTTGCGCGCTCTCTTTGTGATATTGGATCAAGTGTGAATCTAATGCCGCATTCCGTTGCTAAGAGAATGGGAATGAGTGATTACCAGCCTACACGGATTTCATTGGTCCTTGCTGATCGTTCAGTACGTCTACCAGAGGGGCTTCTCGAAGATGTGCCTGTCAAGATTGGAAATTGCTTGATTCCAACTGATTTCGTCGTGTTGGAATACGATGCCGAGCCTAAGGATCCTCTTATCCTAGGCAGACCATTCCTTGCTACTGCTGGTGCTCTGATAGACTGCAAGAATGGACAGATTACTCTGAACGTTGGTGATTTGGTGATGTCCTTCAGCATGGAGAAAATCATGAAACGACCAACCATCGACGGGCAAACCTTCTGTGTCGATACATTCAGTGACATTGCAGAGGAGTATTTCCTGGGGAAACATCCTGAGGATCCACTAGAGCGAGCACTGGTTCATACTGAAGGGTCAGAGTTGGGTTTTGATGATGATGCTGCTGGTTATGTTAGAATCCTCGACAGTGCAGAGCCAGTATCGATCGATACCACAGGAGGTATCGATCGACACCACGTGTGTGCAGTGGAAAGTTTAGGCGAAATTCCTAAACAAGTCAGTGTTTCTGGGGATTGGAGTGAGGAAAAGGCACCAAAGATTGAGCTCAAACCACTTCCAGCAGAGCTAAGGTACGCTTTCATTGGCCCTAATTCGACATATCCTGTTATTGTCAATTCTTCTTTGAACAATGCGGAGGTCACTTTACTGCTGAGCAAGCTGCGCAAGTATCGCAAAGCTCTCGGCTATTCTCTTGATGATATTGCAGGTAACTCTCCAGACCTATGCATGCACAGGATCTACCTGGAAGATGAGTCAAAGTCATCGATTGAATGTCAGAGACGGTTGAACCCGAACCTGAAGGAAGTTGTCAGGAAAGAAGTGATGAAACTGCTAGAAGCTGGGATCATTTATGCAATCTCAGATAGTTCTTGGGTCAGTCCAGTTCATGTTGTGCCTAAGAAAGGCGGTATCACAGTGGTGAAGAATGAAAAGAACGAGTTGATCCCGACACGGACTATCACTGGTCATAGGATGTGTATTGATTACAGAAAGTTGAATGCTGCTACACGAAAGGATCATTTTCCTTTGCCTTTTATTGACCAGATGTTGGAGCGCTTGGCTAATCACCCATACTACTGTTTTCTTGATGGGTATTCAGGCTTTTTCCAGATCCCCATTCACCCAGAAGATCAAGGGAAAAAAACTTTTACATGTCCTTATGGCACTTTCGCATACCGCAGAATGCCGTTCGGACTATGTAACGCTCCTGCCACTTTCCAGAGATGCATGATTTCGATCTTCACTGATATGATCGAGGAGTTTATGGAGGTATTCATGGATGATTTCTCTGTTTATGGGTCTTCATTTAAGGATTGTCTGGATAACTTATGCAAGGTCCTTCAGCGATGTGAAGAGAAGCATCTGGTTCTTAACTGGGAAAAGTGTCACTTCATGGTGCAAGCTGGGATTGTTTTGGGACATAAGATTTCAGAGAAAGGGATTGAAGTTGATCAAGCCAAGGTTCAGGTGATCTCGAGTTTGCAACCCCCACGGTCAGTTTCAGAGATCCGAAGTTTCCTGGGTCATGCTGGTTTCTACAGGAGATTTATGAAGGATTTCTCAAAAATTGCTCGACCTCTTACTGCCCTGTTGTGTAAAGAGGTGCAATTTGACTTCACCCCTGCTTGTCATGCTGCTTTCAAGGCCATCAAAGCGGCGCTAGTGAGCGCGCCTGTTGTTCAGCCTCCGGATTGGAACTTACCTTTTGAGGTCATGTGCGATGCAAGCAATTTTGCTGTAGGTGCTGTGCTGGGTCAGAGGAAAGATAAGAAGCTGCATGTCATTTATTATGCCAGCCGAACATTGGATGATGCCCAACGCAACTACAGTACTACCGAGAAAGAGCTCCTAGCAGTTGTGTTCGCTTTTGAGAAATTTAGATCTTATTTGGTTGGAAGCAAAGTAGTCGTTCACACTGATCATGCTGCTCTTAGATACCTGTTTAAGAACAAAGATCTCAAGCCTCGTCTCTGTCGTTGGGTACTTTTGCTTCAAGGCTTCGACATCGAGGTTAAGGACAAGAAAGGGATAGAGAATGGAGTTGCAGATCACTTGTCGCGAATGAAGATAGATGGGGACGTGCCTATTGATGATTACCTACCAGAGGAGCGCATCTACTTCATTTCTACGGAGTCGCGGGCTGATTTTGTTAAAAATTTCGACTTCTCTGACGATCTGAGCATCAGCATCGATCGATACCACCTGGGTATCGATCGACACCCTTCGACGGATCACACTATTTTGTCGACAGATGGCATCAGTTCTTATGCCGCCTATTCAGCTGCTGTGACAACCGTTTCCAGGCCTTGGTATGCTGACATCGCCAACTTTTTAGCGACGGAAACTGAGCCGCATCACACAGCACCTTATGAGAGGAAAAAGTTTCTGCGAGAGGTACGGCGTTTCTTCTAGGATGAACCTTATCTGTACAAGCATTGCTCTGATGGTCTTTACAGAAGATGTTTGGCTGAGTCAGAGGTTCCGGACGTTCTCTTCCACTGCCATGGTTCTGAATATGCTGGACACTTCGCAACTTTCAAGACAGTTTCTAAGGTTCTGCAAGCCGGTTTCTGGTGGCCGACTATGTTCAGAGATGCTAATGCTTTTGTTGCTCAGTGTGATACTTGTCAGCGGAGAGGGAAGATCAGTAAGCGACATGAGATGCCACAAAACTTCATCCTTGAGGTTGAAGTTTTTGATTGCTGGGGCATTGACTTCATGGGTCCTTTTCCATCGTCGCACAAGAACAGATACATTTTGGTTGCTGTTGATTATGTCTCCAAGTGGGTGGAAGCGATTGCTAGTCCAACCAATGATCATGCGGTGGTTCTTAAGCTGTTTACGACCATCATCTTCCCGCGGTTTGGGATACCGCGAATCGTCGTCAGTGATGGCGGCAGCCACTTCATCAACAGGGTCTTCGAGCGATTGTTGAAGAAGTATGGGGTTAATCATCGTGTCGCTACTCCATATCATCCTCAGACTAGTGGACAGGTTGAGGTTTCCAACAGGCAGATCAAGGAGATCTTAGAGAAGACTGTAGGTACTTCGCGGAAGGACTGGTCTACTAAGCTGAACGATGCACTATGGGCGTATAGAACTGCTTTCAAGACACCGCTGGGAACTACACCGTTTCACCTACTGTACGGGAAAGCATGTCACCTTCCTGTGGAGCTCGAACACAAGGGAATCTGGGCAACTAAGCTGCTCAACTATGACATCAAACATGCTGCTGAGCGGAGATTGATTCAGTTGAACGAGCTCGACGAGATCAGGTATCACGCCTATGAAAACTCGAAGTTATACAAGGAACGAGTTAAAGCCTATCATGATAAGAAGATCCTCTCCCGTCACTTCGAACCGAATGACCAGGTTCTTCTATATAACTCTCGTTTGCACTTGTTTCCTGGTAAACTTCGTTCTCGTTGGTCAGGTCCTTTCACTATCAAGGAGGTGCGACCACATGGTGCTATCGTGCTGATTAATACGTCAGGAGACGAGTTTACTGTGAATGGGCAAAGGGTAAAACACTATTGGGCGAAAGCCGAGATTCCAGCTGGACAAATCGTGCCTCTGGCTAATCCACCCGTTGCCTAACTGTTGTTAAAGTCAGGCTCGTGACATTAAACAAGCGCTTTGTGGGAGGCAACCCACCGTTAAGTCTATACATACTAATTTTTGTTTTTGTTTTCTTTTGTGTCGTGAATCAGGATTTGGCTATCAGTATCGATCGATACCACCTGGGTATCGGTCGATACTACTCGAGCAGGTAAACGTTTCTATCAGTATCGATCGATACCAACCTGGTGTCGATCGATACCACTCGCCTGTGGTAACACCTCTCGTTCTTCATCTTACCATTTTTCTCCATTTATTTTTCTTTCACCTTCTCTAAGCTTGATATACACTGGGGACAGTGTTGTTTAAGTCTGGGGGAGGTAGTTACTGACATTGTGTTTTGTTTTTATTCAAAAAAAAAAAAAAAAAAAAAATGTTTTTCGTGTCAAAACAACTTAGAGATTCCTGACTGTGCTTGGTTTTGATGTGCTGGTTTTGCTTTTGAGTGTCTATTGTTACAGGGTCAATATTCAGTTCGACTAATGAAAAATCCAAGGGATAACCAGCCAGCTAGAAATCACCCACGTCTCCAGCAAGGTTCTTCACAAGCTTTAGCCAAATTTTGCACTTCATCTACGCGGTTAGTGTTCTTAGAGCTTGATTCATCAGTCATATCTGGCTAAGGAACCCATCATGTTTGAAAATTGTGGTATATCTCTCCCGTGAAAATTGTTGGATACAAATTTGCGTTAAAGCAGGTAAAATCATTATAAAAGATGAAATGATTTCCGCCGAGTAGAGGGGTAGGAAAATTTCCTATGACCCCATTATTCTACTTGGATAAGGAATGATCACACGAGAGCCTGAAGTGAGGGGTAGGAAAATTTCCTATGACCCCATTATTCACCTAAGACTTTTGATACATTGAGAGGGTAAGAACCGGGGATTCGGTAGCAAACACTATCAATACTCGCGTTTCGGACCTTGATTTGTGTATGTAGTTCAGATAAACCTGCGTTGTTGAAATCTAATAAGAACTGATTATGAAATAAGTCTAGGGGAGATGAATACCGGGAAGCAATAAATGTTGTTGAATAAATGGTTCTTTGGCTATGATATTGTATGTGCAAGAATCTAGAAAGTTCTTGAACACTGATTGCAGCGATGAAACTGGCGATGAGAGCTTGGGTGAATATTGGTGTGAGATAGTAAGTGAAATCTTGGGAAGTTGGGGTTCCTACGGAGAAGTACATGGTTGTTAGATCTGGAGCTGATTAGGCAGAAGTGGGCGCTTGGGAAAAAGGGTCATTACAGCGATTTCGGTAACAGGTCAGGTCTCTAAGGTTTTTCAAACCTCTTTCTCTAACTTAGTTTTCTGTTTTGCTTGAGGGCAAGCAAAAGGCTAAGTCTGGGGGAGTTGATATATCATGGATTTTACCCGTTTTTAGCCATGATATAAGTCGTTTTATCGAGTCTTTCTAGTGCTTTTTCTATCATTTTAGAGTCTTTTCAGGTTTTAGCACGTTTGGGACGAAATTAGAGATTTTGGAGACATTTGGAGCCTTTTTGGAGCAAACCGAAGAAAGTACCCGTTTTGAAGCTTTAGCATCGATCGACACCATCCCGGTATCGATCGATACCGACATACTCGTTTTCAAGCCTGAGTATCGATCGACACCATCCCGGTATCGATCGATACCGACGTAACTGACGCGGAGATTTATATCCAAGGACAAAGAATTCTCACCAAAAGAAGCCCAATACTTTCCCTTATTTACAAAGAAGCCCAGCTCGTGTTTTTAGACCTATTTAAGCAAACTCTTAGTCTTTAGGTTAAAGGGGAGACTTTACTTTTCACTTTTATTCTTGAGCCACCATAGAGATTTGAGAGCTTTTGTGAGGGAGACGGATCCAAGACTTTGTTCATCATAGAGAAGATCCCGAACCCTTGTTTTTATTCTTTTGTGATGTTTAATTTCATGATCTGTTCAGTTATGCTTTGTTTCTCATCAATCATGTCTGAGTAGTCTCATTTTAGGTTCAGGGTTTTCTCATATGGATTTCTCTGATTTATGATAATTGATTTGTTAGGGTTCAAAATCTGAATAGTTCTTCACCATAGGTTGTTCTCAAAGCTATTTCTAACCTGATCACTTAGAATATAGAACCTAGATTAATCGATTAGGCACGACAGTGCAATTGAGTAATCTGATAAAACCTAGGGTGAGCAATTGGATTATCTGCAAAGAGATTTGGTTTAATCGAATTGTGAACACATCAAACTTGAATTGATTGCTGGTTTACTGTGTAGGATTTGCAAAGAGATTTGGAATTTTAGACTTTAGACTTAGTTAGTTTTCGCAACGACAGTTGGTTAACTATACTTTCGTGTTTGAGTTCAAGAACGGCGCTTAATTGAATTGAACCTTAATTGATTAATTGTTGTTTATCATTGATTTCCTGAGAATTTTCCTGAGCCTAGTTTCCATCCATATTAATCGACCTAATCTTATTTCAATCATTTGTTTTCTCATTAATTATTGTTTGCTTAGCACAATCTGCATCTTTCATCTATTGCGTGAGTTTTCTTGAGTTCTTGTGTTCGACCCCTAGCTTTACTGCAGCAACTGCTTTAGTATCATTATAGGGTATTAATTTGAGCATATCACAGTTCTCGTTAGATTTCAACAGAGCAGGTTTTTCTGAACAGCATATACAAATCAAGGTCCGAAACGCGAGTATTGATAGTGTTCGCTACCGAATCCCCGGTTCTTACCCTCTCAATGTGTCAAAAGTCTTAGGTGAATAATGGGGTCATAGGAAATTTTCCTACCCCTCACTTCAGGCCTTTGTGTGATCATTCCTTATCCAAGTAGAATAATGGGGTCATAGGAAATTTTCCTACCCCTCTACTCGGCGGAAATCATTTCATCTTTTATATAGATTTTACTTGTTTTAACGCAAATATGTATCCAACAATTTTCACGGGAGAGATATACCACAATTTTCAAGCATGATGGGTTCCTTAGTCAGATATGAATGATGAATCAAGCTCTAAGAACACTAACCGCGTAGATGAAGTGCAAAATTTGGCTAAAGCTTGTGAAGAACCTTGCTGGAGACATGGGTGATTTCTAGCTGGCAGGTTATCCCTTGGATTTTTCATTAGTCGAACTGAAACTAATCCTGTAACAGTGGTCACTCAAAAGCAAAATCAGAACAACAAATTCAAGCAAAAGACAGATCTTCAAGTGGTTTTGACTCAATAAAAACATATAATAAGAAAACAAAAAGTCAATGTCAGTGACTACCTCCCCCAGACTTAAGCAACACTGTCCCCAGTGTTTATCAAGCCCAGAGAAGGTGAAAGAAATCAAAGGACAAAACGAAATAGGTCAAGAACAAGAGATGTTACCACAGAGCGGTGGTGTCGATCGATACCAAGGTGGTGTCGATCAATACGGAACAAAAACGACCATCCTTCTTCCGACCTGATTCGCAAGATACAACAAAACACAAAAACAAAAACTCATATTTATAGACTTACCAATGGGTTGCCTCCCACTAAGCGCTTGTTTAATGTCACGAGCTTGACTTTGGCTAAGATATCAGTCAGGACAAGGTGGAGGACTCACTCCGAAATAAGCTCCACAACCAGACATCTCCAGCTTCAAAGATGTGCTCATCATATCCTCTGCTTTCTCTTTCATCTCCGTAGGAATGAGAACTCTAGCCTTAGAGAAAGGTTTCGAGGTTCCCTTGCACTTCACCTTATATTCGACCGAATCTCCATCACACTGCTGAGGAATCAAAGTGAGAATAGCAGCACCGTTGATCTTCTTGCTCGTCGTCGTCCTCTTTGTTGCCTTGGTCTTCTCCACAACTTTCTTGGGGTGTTGGGGACGTTCATTTGAAACAACTGCGACTTTTGGTTCATCATAAGACTCATCGAGCAGATCGATCATCAGAGTCTCGCCCGAGGCGATGGTGATGCACGAGACATGTCTGGGTGCTCCTCCAGAAGGAATGGCATCGTAGAAGACGTCTCCGTCAATGCAAGAGAAAGAGATTCTCTTATTAGGCGTGTCCATGATCGCGCCAACAGTAGCCATAAATGGTCTTCCCAAAATCAAGGGCACCTTGGATCCTTGGCTCATCTCCACAACTTGAAAATCAGTAGGAATCAGACAATCTCCTATTTTAACAGGTAAATCAAGAATTGTAGCGTAAGGGAGTGAGCTAGAAGAATTCGCGTATGTGAGAAGCGTGTTAGGAGATCTCATATCAGCTTTCAATCTCTCTGCAATCGCCCTCGACATGACGTTGACACTAGACCCTGAGTCAACGAGAGACTCCTTGAAGTTTACTCTAGAGATGGAGCATGGAACTGAGAATTTCCCTGGGTCTTCCCTCTTTGTCAACTGTCTCAGCGGTGGTGGTGTATCAGCAACGGGAGGTCCTGCAACCATTTTTTTTGACAAAAACTTGCTTCTAGCAGCCTCCCACTCCTCTCTTGTCAGCTTGGGAATAATAGGATAGGGCAACTTCGGCTTGTAGACCCTTTCTTTGACAGGTTCAACATCCTCCTTGAGCCTTGTCCCGTATCAATCGATACCGGGATGGTGTCGATCGATACCCTGGGATTTTCAGCATCCCACTCGTCATCTCCAGCAAGATCGACGGGATTTTCAGCTATTGGAGTCCGCTTAACTCCTGAATTTACCACTTTTCCACTTCTTAGACTTATGGCGTTGATGTGAGCTCTTGGATCTTCAGTCTTCCCTGGAAGAAACCCCTCTTGTCTTCTCACAGCAGCTGCGGTCTGAGCAATTTGAGTCTCGAGTTTCTTCTGCGACAGATTCAATGCCTCGAGCTTTGGTTTGTATACCCGTTCCTCAACCATCTCTGTCCTTTTCTCAGTTATTGATTCAGCCTGCGAAGGGTATCGACCGTTACCAGATGAGTGTCGATCGATACTGGAGTTTTGTATCGTCTCTGCAGGTTGGTGTCGATCGACACAGGTAGGGGTATCGATCGATACGCGTGGAATGTCAGAATTCTTATCTTCATCTTCAGCAACCTTCGAATCTACAGCAAGTCTCGGGAAGTGTCGATCGATACCAGGAAGGTATCGGTCGATACCAGTATCACTGAATACGAACACAGTCATCTCAGGCTCAAAATCCTCTTCTCTAGCGCTCGAGGCGATTGCATTGACATGTCCATGCTGTGGTTGAACTATCTTTCCCTTGACAGCTGCTGATGTCTGAGCTATTTGATTTTCCAGCATCTTCTGATGGATTTCGAGAGCGTCGATTCTCCCATTCAGATCAGTGTATAAATTATCCAGCTTTCTATTGAAATCCACAGTCATCTTTTCTTGTCCCTGCAGAATTTGTTCCAAGAGGATCTCCGTCTTACTCTCTGTAGACCTTGGAGAATATGGTTGGTAAGCTGAATTACCATATTGGCGAGTAAAATCACCGCCTTGAAGTGGTTTTTGGGCGAATTGAGTGGCACCAAAACCAGATTGGTTACCTCCAGACTTGTAACCACCTTGCTGATTGTTGTTGAAGCCTCGGTTGTTGTTGTAACCAAATCGCTGACCCTGAAAACCAGAACCACCAATGTAGTTAACATCCTCTGTCTCATCTTCAATGTTCTCTACTTCCTCAGCAAAATGTACAGCCTTCTTCGTCTTTCCCACTAAGAGGTTGTGCATCGTGTCCAGCTTCGCCTGAACCTCAGCAATCTGCGAACCGTCAGCAACACTAGCGAGCCTTTTCCGCTCAAAATCAGCATTCTTGGTGTTATTGCTAGACGCCAAGTTCTCAATCAGCTTCACAGCATCGGTTGGAATCCTAGTGTTGAAATTCCCGTTGCTTGCAGAATCCAGTGCCATCTGATACCGCCAATCAATCCCTCTGTAAAAGATCCCGAGCAGCTGAACTTGACTGAAACCGTGATGAGGACAGTCTCTCTGGTAGGATCTGAATCGCACCCAAGCAGCCTTAAGTGCTTCTGTCGGACCCTGAGAAAATTGAGAGATCTTGTTCCCGATCTCCTCCGATCTCGCATCGTCATAGAAATTGTTCAGGAATGCGTTCTTGGTCTTGTTCCAAGTAGCGAGAGATCCGGGAGGTAACTGCTTCAGCCAGTAAGCTGCTTCTCCACCAAGAGAGTATGGAAAGAGCTTACAAAAGAGGTATTCATGTGGTACTCCATTGTACTTCATACTGGTGACCAAGTCCTCGAATTTCTCGATGTGATCCATAGGGTGCTCATGAGAGAGACCGGTGAAGGGGTGCTGTCCAACAAGAGCGAAGTAAGCAGGCTTCAGCTCAAAGTCATTCCTCTGGAAAGTCGGAATACGGATTGCTGCACGATTTGCATAGAATTGATCCGGTCGGTTGTAATCGCCAAGCGTCCGTTCAGCCACGGCTTGAGGTTGTTGTGGAGGAGGTAGTTGTTCACCTTCCTCATCATGCATTAAACCCTGTGGAAGATCCATCTCAACTGTAGTTCTTTTCTTTGTCCGATTTGTGCGTTCAAGCTCTGCTAGCTCTGTGAGGGAGAGATTGATCAGTGGTGTGTCCTTCTTTCTCCTGGTAGCACGCTGATGCATACACCTGAAAATCAAAAGACGAGAAAATAAGTAACCAAAATTCAAAAACAGACGTTCAGTGTCGATCGATACCAATGGAGTATCGATCGATACTGACGACGAACTTAGACAAAATCGACAACTAAAATTCTAATGGTGAATTTTTAGAGTCCCCGGCAACGGCGCCAAATTTGATATGCTCAAATTAATACCCTACAATGATACTAAAGCAGTTGCTGCAGTAAAGTTAGGGATCGAACACGAGAACTCAAGAAAACTCACTCAGTAGATAAAAGATGCAGATTTTGCTAAGCAAACAATAATTAATGAGGAAACAAATGATTGAAATAAGATTAGGTCGATTAATATGGATGGAAACTAGGCTCAGGGAAATTCTCAGGAAATCAATGATAAATAACAATTAATCAGTTAAGGTTCAATTCAATTAAGCGCCGTTCTTGAACTCAAACACGAAAGTATAGTTAACCAACTGTCGTTGCGAAAACTAACTAAGTCTAAAATCTAGAATTCCAAATCTCTTTGCAAATCCTACACATTAAACCAGCAATTAATTCAAGTTCGCTATGTTCACAATTCGATTAAACCAAATCTCTTTGCAGATAATCAAATTGCTCACTCTAGGTTTTATCAGATTACTCAATTGCATTGTCGTGCCTAATCGATTAATCTAAGTTCTATGTTCTAGGTGATCAGACTAGAAATAGTTTTGAGAACAACCTATGGTGAAGAACTATTCAGGTTATGAACCCTAACAAATCAATCATCATAAATCAGAGAAATCCATATGAGAAAACCCTAAACCTAAAATGAGACTACTCAGACATGGTTGATGAAACACAAGACATAACTGAATAAATCATGAAATTAAATATAACAAAAGAATAAAAACAAGGGTTCGGGATCTTCTCTATGATGAACAAAGTCTTGGATCCGTCTCCCTCACAAAAGCTCTCAAATCTCAATGGTGGTTCCAGAATCAAAATCCAAAGTAAAGTCTGCCCCCCCCCTCGACCTAATGACTAAAAACTTACCTAAATAAACCTAAAAACACGAGCTGGGCTTCTTTTGTAAATAAAGGGGATGACTGGGCTTCTTATGGGCTTCCTTGAAAATCTCTTCTGCACGTTGATTACGTCGGTATCGATCGATACCATGATGGTTTCGATCGATGCTAAAGCTTCAAAACGGGTACTTTCTTCGGTTTGCTCCAAAAAGGCTCCAAATGTCTCCAAAATCTCCAATTTCGTCCCAAACGTGCTAAAACCTGAAAAGACTCTAAAATGATAGAAAAAGCACTAGAAATACTCGATAAAACGACTTATATCATGGCTAAAAACAGGTAAAATCCATGATATATCAATAACCAGACGTGTATCCCTATTCTAAAAATCTAAAGTCGTGCGAGTTTTTTTAGATTCAAATAAAAATACTAAAAGTTTGCCCGAACCCATACTTAACACCTACGTGTTGTTTTTTTTTTGTTTAAAATTTAGGGTTTAGAGTTTAGTTTGAATAAAAAATTTTGTCAAAGCGTTTTTAATGATAAATCAGACATTTTAAAGAACTCATATGATGTTTTACGAGAATCAGAGACATAAATCTAGTTTTTTTTTTTTTTGCGCTTTTGAGGTCAAATATGATATGATCCCATGCAATTAGTTGATTATAAGGACTAGACATGCATCCGTATTCTGAAAATCTAAAGTTTGACCAAATTTATACGCATCACCTATGTGTTTTCTTTGGTTGAGGCTTTAGGATTTAGGGTTTAGCATTCTCAACACCTATGAAGGTTTTTTTAGCATCACAATGACAACTCTTTGTGGTTTGATTAAGATAGTTATTTATAGGGAATATTAAGAGACATTTGTGGAATGAAGACTGAAGAGGAAAAGAAGGGCATGGTGACAACTTTCCAAGTCACACTGAGATTGTGGTGAGACTGGAGACATAATTAAGATTGATAAGTCAAAGGCCTTTGTTGATGCGCATGGGGAATTCTATGAGTTTGTCAGAAACCAAATACAAAGAGCATAACATATGAGAATTATGTGTATCCAGAAAATAAGATTCGAATCTCTCGTTGAAACACCACTACATTCCAAATACTTCGAAACTATGAAACATATATACAACTAGACTTGAACCCGCAAAAATAAGATGCAACTTTTTTATGTTTAGTTATGGATAATTAAAATATAGATTTGAATTCTCAATGTAATTACTACTTGTTGTGAAGGTGATGTTATGATACACTAATATTGTTTTTTTGGTTAAAATACACTAATTAGTGTAACCACAAATAAACGTTTACCTCAGATGGCTCACGAAGCGAGTAAAAGGCATTGCTTTCTTTGGGCACAGCAGAGACTAATATATACCATAACTATTAACCATGATTCGGTCCATCTCGTAAACCTGACATCAATTACTTGCACCTTAAGTCAATACTACTTCTCAATGACGTGTTTTAGCTAAATGGGTTATCAGAATAAACCTCAAATGCATCTTCGTCTGTTCCATCATCTGCGACATAGATTGGAAGTACATCCTCACAAATGTTTAGGCCTAAAAAAATGTGTCAGAGTCAATTGGCCAAACCAAACCAAGATTCATAACAGAAGCAAATGAGGAATATTTTCAGCGTAATAAAGTTCACTCAATCAACAAACTCATACACCTGAATGAAAAAATGGATTGTTATTACATTTGGCCAGACGAGAAACGTTCTAGATGAAGAAAAAATAATAAGTTAAAACACCTTATCACGGTTTCTTCCACTAATGATAGCGGTTGGGAAGTAGTCAACAACGTTGTTCTCCAGAGACTTTAAAATAATTAAAATTATATATGTTGGACCAATTTAGCGAAAGACTTCATACATTTCAAGAGTCAATACGCATTTTCAACAAAGCAAAAACAAGAGGTCCATCTTACTAATCCGCGTAACCTTATTTTATTTTATTTTTATTATTTTTGAACTACCATTTTCATTAAAACTTAACGCGAAATGACAAAGGTTCTCAACTCGTTTTTCGCAAGTGAATCCGCAAGAGAGTTTTCCGATGAATGAAAGAGAAACTAACAAAAGAGGCTAAAGCCAAAAGGGAATCAATGTCGAACAAGATTCCATAGAATTCAAGAATTCTAAAAATTTAATTCCTTAAATTATTTATGAGATTTTCTTTATAGTTTATATGTGTTTATTTTTCCAGATTTATTGTTAAGTTTCTGAAAAAATTGTTTACAAAAAATATTATGAATTTTTTTAGTAGGCAATCATGATCATCTTCGATCAAATATTCTTTTATTGAAAAGTTATATTGATGAATTTCCAATATCTTCGATCACCCACTTATATTATGGGAATATTTAAATTTTATATTTAAATTTTATATTTAAATGATATTTTAACTACTTGTTGGGGATATATTCTAGAAAACCGATACAAAGTGACTAAAAACGATTATGGTTAATTTTAATAATATCTAAAAACGATTATGGTTAACTTTGAATATGTGACAAAAAAATATTTTTGTGGGAAAGCAATATCTTTTATATTTTATTATCATTGACTAGAATAATAAATCGAATGGAATGATAATATAGAATTTCACTAACCACAATAGCCGATTACAACAAAGGATAATGTCACTACAAGAAAGAAAGCAAAAAAGGGACAACAATAAGCGACTACTCCTGTTTTAAGATTTATATGCCACCAATATAAGACAACAGAAAATTAATAGCAAATTAGTTTGCAAATGCAGGAGTCGAAAATTAGTAGCGATTTTGCGACTATATTGCCACTAAAGTGCAACGTATTTGCTATGCATTTAAAGTAGTCGCAGAAGAAAATAAAAAGTGGCAAATTAGTAGCAAATTAGCATAGCACAATTTTTATTTTTGTGTGGAAGGCGCATATATGTCGCATAAGAGCATCTTTAATGGTATGGGTTTTTTACCAATTTAATATTAATAAATGGATAAGAAACGTTTCTTATGACTCTAAATTAAGAAACGTTTCTTAAGAAAATTATAACTTTTTCATTATTTTAATGAAAAATATATCTAAGAAACTCCCTAAGAAACTCTCTATAAACCAGCATTAATGATGGTCTAAGTACTTGTAACACTAATTTCTTTTCTTCAACGACATAATAAATCTACCACAATGGGGAGATATACAAGTGTACCTTAATACAAATTAAAATATATCCCATCAGGAATATAAAATCTACCAAAATTCTGGAAATCTACCAAATTAAGTCTTCCACTATGTGAACAAAGTCTACCAAAATAGAATAAATCTATCGTGTGAGGCTGAAGTCTACCATAACCAACTAACCAGAAAGTCTACCATAAATAACGAGATAAATCTATCACGGGTTACAAAATCTACCATCGAAGTCACTTAAGTCTACCAAAAAACCTAAAGTCTACCAAAAAAAAGTCAACAAGTCAACGCTGGTTTAAAAATCTACCATTAAACAACACATAAGTCTACCGTTACATAGAAAATAATATATACCGTAACATGAAAACGTAAGTCTACTATGTCTTCCAATTAAACTATACCGTAATTATGGTAGACTTATCCACATAAATCTACCATAACTGACAAAGCCAAAGTCTACCATTACATTTCAACTAAAATCTACCGTTTCGTTTAATATAAGTCTACCGTCAAAACTGGTAGAATTTTCCAAGTAAGTCTACCACTTTATACAAAACAGAAGTCTACCCTCATTCTCTTGTACAGTTTACCGTCCGAGCTCTAAAGTTTACCGTCATAGCTCTGGTAGACTTAAGTTTTCACGCGCTTACGTGGCAGAAATTCATTAATGGCATTTTCGTTATTCGTTTTTTTGTCACCAAATGAATTGAGGGTAAAACGGCCATTTAAACTTAATTATATCGTTTAAGTAATATTCAAATATTAAGGTTGTTTTAATAATAAAATTTAAAAATATAGGTTATTTTAGATAACTATCCTTAAATTTTTGTGATCTGGTTTCATGTAAATATGTAATGTTTATTGTCTTTTAATGTGTAGGGAATAGATGATGACTGCCACCAAACAGGAGAAATAGTTGCAATTGGCCACAACCACACGCAATCTTTGCCTCGAAGGTAACAAACTAATTTTCTTGAAGGCTCTCAGATTATACATTGAGTTGTAGAATTCTTCTACATCTCTGATTTTTGTGTTCCAAGTTAGGATTATTGTTCATGTTGTTTAGTAGGTTGTGTTAGATAAAGATAAGCATATTGTAACTGTGGATAGAAAAGTGGATGAAGGTCTTGAGACACTTAGTGTTATGCCATTAGTGCGGACCCATAAATTTTTGTTTCCAGGGTCATAGTATAACTAAAAGACTTAATCAAATAAAAATTAGAAATTATTAAAACCTAATCTTTGGTAATTATGTGTCTACTATAACACACAGGCTTTAAAAACTATTTCTGATTTAAGTTCTTAAACTCATTTTAAAACTTTGATCATTCTTTTAAATTAATTAAAATTTAATATATGAAGTTAACTAGAAGATAAAGAAAAAAAAAATGATAGAACAAGTAAATCAATAAGTTGGACTATAGGTTGGGTCCTAACAAATGGAAAAAAAAAAATTAAAGGAAAATTTGGGGGCAACAGTGAGTTCTAAAACAAATCTCAATTTATTTGCCAAGAACCTTTTCACAGCTATCTAGTGTCAAGAAACCAAAAGCTTTTATTTGTTGAATCAGAGATGGAGGTTTACGGAAGCCTTGGCGTAAAACTTTGGTCTTCTTTCTTAGACTAAATATTAGATTCATGATAAATTTATTATTTACTTTGATCTGATTTTGTGGATCTTGGAGCTACGGAATTGAAACCACGATTTCGTGACCTTGGAATTCAAAACAAAAAGTTCATAAAAACAAAAAAAAACAGATTGACTAATGGCACATATGATCCATGATATAGATTAGTCGGCCATTTCATTTCCAATAATCCATATATCCTAATTGAGTGGAGAAGAGTAGTTGGGATGATGTGGAAACTCTAGACATAGACTCTAACTCTTTCATCATCTTCTTTTTATCTTTCAGCTTGCGGGTTGATTTCATGGCGATTCTAGCTCTCTTTAAACCCTTAGAATTGGCAAAAATGAATCTTACCATTTCTTTCTCTTCGCTTCTTCCTCCATATTCTTTCCAATCAAATATCTCAAGATGAGATGGCAAACATCCGGGAACAGAACTCGGTTGGTTCCATGAAAGCGGGAACCAATCTTCATCTACTACCTGAAGGATATAATATTTAAGCACATCAACTTTTCCTTTGATTAGTCCATCGAGACAGGCACGAACGAAAGTACAAACCTGGTGGATGAGGAGAACTTTTAGATTAGAAGAACTTTGAAGTAAAAGCATTAGTGGTTCCAACCAGTCTAACTTATCTTCGAGAATTATCCTACAATCTATAAGCCGAGAGAAGTCAATGGAGTTACAACACGCAGCCTGCAAATGAACACAACAACACATAAGTAGAAACCTGATCATAATATTCATAAACAGTAAGGAACAAAAGCGCTACATACCGTTGGAACGTCCAAAATTAATTCGAGAAACGTAATTGAGGAAAGAGATCTCATAAACTTGTTATCAGGGTAACAAACCACATGGATTGCTGCCTTATTAAAACGAGGCTCGTTCTCAATTGAGCAAGAATCTCCCGAAAAGTCTCTGATGTAGAATCTCTTTATAGCCGGAGAATCTATAACCAAAGATCCATTAGGTACTCCTAATTCTGTGTAGTCATAAAGTAAGCGTTCCAAAGATGGCACTTTTATACTGAACTTTGTCACATTGTCTTGGTGATGTCGTTCCACGCTCAAACTTTTGAGATTAGGACAACTCGATAAAAATCTAACATGAGAATCTTCATCTTTATACACCACAGAGTAAAGGCTAAGATGTTGGAGGGATGGCAGGCAAGCCTGAGAAGGAACATCCACGAAAATATTGTCAGAAAGACATAGTTGGTAAAGCGTATCACAAGTGTAAAGGCTCTTCGGCAAGCTGGTAGGCTTTGCGGACCACATGAGCCCGAACGTTAGCACGCGCACCCTGCGCTCAATAGCATTTGCAATCCACTTTACCACATCAACATCAATCGGACATTGTGGACCAAGTTCTATAAATAAGATTTCTAATACAGGTGCCTTGTGGACTTGTAACGACTCGTCAAGAAACCGCCAAATAGACCGTCTTTGCTTGCCAAATAAACGGCCAAGTAAACCGCCAAGAAATCCTTTGTGAGTACGATCGTTGATATCTTGGTACACGAGTTGTGGCACCATCTTCCAAATAAACCTCCACCGTTTGGACAAAATCATGGTAGCCACAACTTCTTTTGTTGGGACAAACATCAATATCCGCACGAGCAAATCGTCCGGCAACGCACTGATCCTGTCTTCACCTCCAATTTTCCGACAACTTTTGGCTATTTTCTTCCCAAACCGTCGGGATGTTTGCTCGAACAGTACCGCATACACAACATACATTGAGGTGGCTGTTAACAAAAGTTGTCGCAACATCTTTTCTCTCTTTTTCTCCTTGAAACGACGAGCCTTTAAGCTTTAGGGTCTTAATATAAGGGGTTGTTAATAATAGATTTTTTGATTAGGATATATACTTGCGTGGGGTTGTTAATGATAGATTTTTGATTAGGATATATGCATATCCTAAATGGTTTTGACTTGTAATATATATACACCCACGTGGATTTTTACTTTCTAATTTTATTTTGGGTTACAAACATACTGGTCTAGATCAAACCCAGCCCGGGTCATGGTTCAAGCGGTCCAGTCCTGTGTTTACAACATTGTTTAGCATAAAACATCCACAAGTCTTTAAGAATGATAACAAAACACACAAGAAATCAAACTTCCATTTTAACGAATGAAACGTTTAAGAGTATTTCAGGTAAGCTATATGACAACGGAACAATGTGTATAGCTATTATCTATACAAGCATGAAACAGTGTGTGTATGTCTTTATCTACATAAACCCTTTGTGATGAATATGCAGAGTATGAGAGATCCTTCAACTAATGGTGATGATGATCAAAGAATGTGAATGTCAACAACTGCAAAAAGTCACCATTCTACAAGAGCTTGTAGTAGCAGTCACGGCCCGAGAAGAGAGTTCGGTAGTTTCTTCCACATGGACAGTTTATCTCAACCACAAAGGCCTCGCCGACTCTATCCACCTTCACACCTTCTTTACACTCTTTCTGTTGCTCCTCTTGTACTACCTCATCTTCTGCCTGCACCGCAACAAACAATCATTGTGCTCAAAAACAGGACCTTAATTCAGAGATTATAAGAGACAAGTAAGTGTGCAGCAAGTCATGATATCAGAAAGGTCCCATTGGGATTGTGTGTTTAGAAGATTCGAACCTTAGGACCGTCGTCTTGTTTCACAGATGAAACTGCTTCACCGTACTTAAGGAGCTGGTTACACCATTGATCCAATTCACGAACTCCATCCTTGATAACATACAGCATCTGCCATTATCACCATCTTGAGTTAAAGCTACACAGAACATTTCTATTTCAAAAGACACAAGTCAAGTTTATCAGCGATAACAACAAGAAACTGAAACTTTCGTTCGCGAGTCTACCAGAATTCATAAATCGCAGAATTCTCAAACGAATCAGATAACAGAACATGGAAAAAGACAATAGAATCTTTCTAACCTTGTTGGCGTCAGAGCTTTCTTGATTCACAAAATCACCTTCAGGAATTGCATTGGAGCGAGAAGATCGGAGAAGAGCCTTGGAGGAAGGTGCCCGCGAAACATCGGAGACGGACCTCTTGAACATCGGTGGACGTGGCGGGAGAGAAGGGACATTACCCGAAGACGGTGATGTTTCTTGAGCGACGCCGTTTCGTGTATAACCCGACCCGAGTATAGATCCAACGGGCGAAGCAAATGTATCGGATAAAGATCGCTTGTAAAGAGGCGAACGGATTCGATTCGGATTGAGATCAACCACTGGAAGCGGAATCTTAGAATATCCCATGAGATTCGCGTCTTCTTCTTCTTCTTCTTCCTCAGGTCGTGGAAGAAACAGTTTCTTGCGTCTTGGCTCGTCAGCTTCCTTCGATTCCGGCGATGGACGTTTCACGGGGCTGGTCGTTGCGGTGGTTGAAGATGAGCCGAAAGATCCGCACGATTGAAACTGCGGAGGAGAAGAGTTCGCACGGCGGCGATCGGAGGAGTTTCCGAAGCTGTTGAGACGAAGGAGGGAGAGATCAATGTCATCTTCTTCGGGATCGTAAGAGTAATCGACTTCTTGGGAGTTATCGATTAGGGTCTCTAGGGTTTCCGCCATGTTTAGAGTCATCTTCTTGTTCTCAGTGTACTGTCAAAGTTCAATGCGAAAGAGAGAAATGAGAAGTCTGAGGAAAGAGACGATCATTCGAGTTGGGTTCATATAGGGCAATGCGGGTGGATTGAACCGGCTTTATTGTAAACCAACCGGTTTAGTTGGATAATTATCGAATTAACTTCACCTTTCGTTTAATTTAATACAATATTTGGACAATTGCTTGACCTACAAGCAAGGGCAGGTACAAACAAAATCCCCAGACCCAGTAAAAACCAATATCGACCACAAGCAAATATTAGCAGAGAGAAGCATATTCACGCAAAGCTTCATAAGTTCTGCAATCAAAATTCAAAAACCCCCAAAAAAAACAAATGAAGAAGGAGAGATCTTCACTTCACGATATGAACATCACGCCACACTGAGAAGACGAGACTAATATTTTTTCCCAAGGATTATACCAATGATAACAGAAACTAGAGCCACTCCAGTGATGATCTTCACTGTCATGAGATGCGACGTTGAGGCTGTTTGTGTAGCAGTAGTAACGTTGCTCGAAGAAGAAGAAGAAGAAGGAGATGCCTCAGATTTCTTCTTGCTCTTACGGTTAGTTGGAGAAGAAAAGGACAAGTCAATGTCTCGAGATTTAATACCCACCTCCATTGCCTCCGTTTCCTGCAAGTTTGGTTTTGATTATTAGCAAGTATGCTTAGACGTTTTGAAAAACGGGTAGTTTAGCTATAATGCAAGGGTTCTTTCCATGGTGCTTTCGCTAGAATAGGCAATAGTGAAATCACTCTTTCTACAATTCTGACGCTAAAAATAGCAGAGAAAGGTAACGACGCAAGAAGCTCAGTCTTGACAGAACTTGAGTCAGACCAATTTGACGGATCTATGAGTTTTTTCCTCTAGATGTAATGATATCTGCATTCCATGTATGTTATCAGTCAAACAGCTCTGCACGGAGATATTATGACTGACCTTAGCTTTAGCATCCGCGAGCTGCACTTTCTGTTCAAGATCTTTGACCATAGATTCAAATTCAGTGACCGCCTTTTTCTTAGCTTCGATCTCTTCTTGTGATTGCTTTAATGCAGACTCCAGCTCTGAATGCTTCTGGGAGTGTGCTTGTTTCTATTTCGATGCAAACGTTTTCAGAGCTTAGTGACATAATGAGGGAAGCTGGATTGCCTTTTTTTTTTTATCATCAAACTTCAGAGTTTTAAAGAAACCCGAAAAGGTTATCTGAGATATATAAAGGTCAAACAAAAGAAAGATCAATAACCTGTTCAGCAATGGAACTCTGAGCCGCTTTAAGCTCTTTCTGAAGCTGAAGCACTTGCTCATTGAGCACATTATTGAGCACATCTTGTTCACCAGCGATGTGTTCGTGTTCCTGCAGTTTTGAGGTCAGTTCCACCACTTTTACAGACGAAGCAGCTGCATTTTCAACCTGTTGAAACATCATCAATCAGTAAACTAATACTTTTATTTATGGATCCTTAACTATGATATAGATAATTTTGTCTGTCTGAGATGAATGCACTACATTTTCTTTCAACTGAGCTTTGACCTCTGTCAAAGTTTTTTCAAGTTCTTCAAAATGTGATTCCAGAACGGACTTTTCAGCAGCCACCGCCCTGAGCTTCTCAATCTCGGACACCAGAGTATCAGCTTTAGAGCTCTCTACGGTTAGTTGTTCTTCAAGCTTGGCAATAACTGATTGGAGCTCATCCTTGGTAGTCTGAAACATTGCATTGACTTGGTCGTTTTCCTCAGCGTGGGAAGAAATCTGTAGCACATAGTGGTGTCACATTCTCAAGATTGTATAATAGACTACAAAACTGTGGCACTGTAGATTGTAATTAAAACATGTTTAGATTCAGGGTGTTACCTGTGACTGTAATTTCTCCCCTTCAGAGGTAAGCTGCTTTGTTAGATCTTCTATTGTCGTCTTTGAAGCCTGAAGTTCATTGGCTGTTTGCTCCTTCTCAGCCTCCAAGGCGGAGAGCTTTGTCTGCAACTCGTTGGCCTCTGATCCATGATTGGCTAGTTCCTGGTTCAACTTTAAATTCACCTCGGCCAGATCCCCGCTTTCTTTCTCAAGCCCCTGGCATTTGGCCCCGAGCTCTTCAATAGTAGTTTCAAGATTCTTCAATTTTGATAGAGCCTCTTCAAGCTCAACTTTTCTAGTTTCCACAACTCCTGATGCTTCATGAGCCAGCTTTTTGTACTCCTCGATTTGGTTTTCATGTGTTTTTAACTTTTCCACCAAGTCATTAGATTCTGTTTCTTTCTGATTAAACCTTTTCATTGCCTCTTCTAACTTTTTCAATACAGTTTCCTTCTCGACAGAACCAGAACCTATTAACCCCTCAAGCTCTTGAATTTTGATCTTGAGCTGGTTGTTTGTCTCTGCTAGTAGTTCATTCTCTGATGATGATTGCAAAGATTTTTCTTGTGCCTGATCAAACTCTTGTTTAAGTTTCTCATTAACGGATTCTGCAGCTGCGAGTCTTCCCAAAGTCTGTTCAAGTTCTTCTTTTAAAGAAGAAGATTTCCCAGATGCTTCAGCCAACTGCTCTTCATATGATTTTATTCTGCCTTCCAAGTCTTTCAATTTCTCAGTCAAAGAACTGGCCTCTGTATCTCTGCTAGTGAAATCATCCATTGCCTTTTGAAGTTTATTCTCTGTGTCTTTACTTAAAGACTGATGCAAAGCTTCAAGCTCAATTCTTTTCGTCATAGCTTCATCTATTTCTCTTCCTTTCTGCTCAAGACTCTCTTCAGCAGACTTCAGTTTTTCCATAACTTCGCTTTCCCGTAAGCCAGCAGCTTTCAGATCATTTTCAATACTCTCCAACTTTCCTCGTGTGACATCCAATTCATTCTTGAGACCTTCTAACAGATTCTCAGACTCACTGATCTTCACGCTGTACTCATTCACTGTATCTTCTAATTTCTTTTTCTCACCCATAACAGTGTTTAGATTTTCGGTCAGTTCTTTCTCGGTCTCAGTTGCAATGTTTAAAGCAGCTTCAAGGCTCGAACTTTTCACTTGATATGCCTCAAGTGTGGATTGAAGCTCAGCCACCTTACCCAAGTAACCTTTAGAATCTGCTTCAGTTTCCCCACACTTGTTCTCTAGTGAGCTAATCTGCTCCTCAAGTTCCTGATTTCTGTACTTTTCTGTCTGGAGTAGAAGCTCTAAGTCTTTCAATCTTCCTTCTGCGTCTTCATGTTTTGACTGTGATGTTTGACACAGACCTTCTAATTCAATGCTGCGCTGGTGAATCGTATTAGCACGGTCTTCATGCTCTGCACCCTTCTGCAAAGCGATTCTCAAATCTTCTTCAAGCTCTGAATTTCTGGCCGATAATTGGTTCAGAGATGATTCCAATTCGGATGCTTTTTCTTGGTATCCCTTCATCTGACTGGTCACCTGTTTTTTCTCTTCCTCGGCAACTTCAATAGCAGTTTTTAGTTCAGATGCTTTCTCAGAGAGTTCTTTCAACTCCCTTTCTGCATCACTGCTTTTCAGCTGCAATAACTTCAGTTGCTGCTCAAGCTCCACGTTCTTCTGTTCAGCTGCAGTGAACTGTGTCTCCAGCTCTTTTATCTGTGATTTGGTTTCTTCTGCTGCTTGACTAGAGGACCGAACAACATCCTCTAGCTCAAGATTCTTCTGCGTAGCAGCTGCTGCTACAGATCCAGCTTCAGTATGGAGCTCCTCCAGCGATTTCAGTTTCTGTTCAAGTTCAGAGTTGTTTGACAAAGCTTGAGACAGAAGAGCATCTGTTTTGGAGAAATTCTCATCTGAAGTCTTCAGTTTCTCTTCTAGTTCATTGCAGACCTCTTTTACCTTTGCGGCATTACTCACGACCTCTGCTACATTTGCTTCAAACGCTTCTTTTTCTTTCAACACTTCAGCCAACTTCTCATTTGCAGTTCTCAGCTTCTCTTCTTGGTCTTTTGATAACGATTCCAGCAGTTCCTTCTCCTTGAGTTCTTCCGCAAACTTTGAATTAATACCTTCCTGGTCAGAAAGTTTAGCCTGAAGATCTTTGGTCTGAACATCCAAATCTTGGAGAACGGATAACTCTTCCTTGAACCGAGATTCGGAAGCTTTCTTCTGCTCAAGTTCCTGAGTCAGTTCATCAATAAGGGCTTCTGTGGAAGACACTTTTTGTTCCGTCTCCAACAAACGAGATTTAAAAAGTGCCAATTCCTCTTGCACTGCAGCTAATTCTCCCGCACTACTCTTTAAGGCCGCTTCAACTTTTTGGTTTTCAGAAATTTTATCATTCAGCTCCTTGATTTCTTGTTGCAGGGACGCCGTTGTTTCCTCCATTTCTTTGGCACTCTTTTTTGTCGATTCAAGCAGCTCTGCAAATTCCAAAGCCTTCTGTGACTCAGAGTCAGCATGAGACGCGCTTTGCTTATGCAGCTCTTCAAATTTCTGAGCCTCTTCAGCTGAACGTTTTAGCCCCTCCTCCAACTCTATCAACTTCTTTCGTGAGTTCTCAAGTTCTATACCCAATGCATCGAAAGCTTCGTTCACTTCAGTTAGTTCCTTATCTTTGGCATCATGAGACTGCAAAGCATCTTCCAAGGACTTTAACTGTGAGCTGTGTCTCTCTTCCCCTTCAACAATTTTCTCTTGCTGCTTCTTTTGTACAACTTCGAGCTCTCCATGCTTCTTTTCCGTTTCCTCTAACTTCTCTTTGGCAAACAAAAGCTCATCCTTCAAGTGGATATTCTCAGATTCATACCGTTTCAGTTCCCCTGCTACTCTTTCCAATTCGAGCTCTAGTTCTTTCGTCTTTTCTTGTGATTCATGTAGTTCTCTTTGTGAACCACTCGAGCTTCTTTCAATTGAAACTTCCTTTTGCTCTTCAACAGGAACATGCTCTGCTTTCTTGGCATCATCCTTAGCATCAAAAGCTTCCTTCTCAACTTTTATGAATTCCCCATCTTCCTCTTCTTTCTCTTCCTTTGGCACTTCTCCATTCACAGCCTGCAATAGATCGAGACAATACTTACATCTTTGGTGCTACGAAGAAGCTTCATAGACACACGGGAAACTGAATACGTTAAAACAGGTAAAAATCTTTGCAAGACTCGCATCAATTCACAGAAAGAATTCCTTATAGTCATGAGCAAACACATAATTCTGCGAAACTGAACACCAAATGATCATTACCTTCACGGAAACATCAACTGTCTTAAGGTTATCAGCATCACCTTTCACCACAGGGACCTCGGAACTCGCTACTTGAGTTGCTTCCTCCATTCTATGATTGAGCAGTTACGGTTACTCTTAATTCTGCAGAATGAGAAGGAAAAAAAGATGTCGCATGAGAAGAAATTAGAAGATGACATACTTCTACTTATATCAGATTTAAAGTCCTTTACATCAAAAAAAAAAAAAAAAAACAGTAGCTTGCAAGTAAGAGATAGGAAACAAACAAGATAAATCCCAATATTGTAACAGTCAACAGGTATACATCACCTCTTATTACAACTATATGAAATACCAATTCAAAAAAAGAAATTCTAATTTCGTTTAGTTTTATTTTTAAAAAAGGAAAAATTTTTAGATCAGAAAAGCTAAAGAATCCAACAATCAGGAGAAGCCAAAGATCAGTAGGTATTATGGGTGCTGGCATGTGATGTAATCAGAGTTTGAATCTGTTTTAATAGCCAACAATCTGTACAATGATACAAAATTACAAATGAATAAAGCATACTCATTATATAAATAAATCCCCTACCAAACAAACTAAAGATAAGTAAGGTGTAAAGTGCCCACCAAAACCATCAGCATCAAAGTTTCTTTCTTTTTGTATATAAACAATGCTCTTATGTGTTTTATAAGAAAATAAAGAAAAGAGGTTTTCACTATGCCAAAACAAACTAACAAAGTATCCAAAATAATTATTAGAAAGCAAGTTTTATTAAACTAATAGCGATAATTATTAGAATTATTATTATACATATATATTTAAATGACTATATATTATAGGGAATGAAAAGAATCATAAGGTACGCCGACCAGATGCAGCGATGATGACTCATGGGCAAGTGGTTTTGTAACAAGAAAACAAAGACCATATATTATTTTTGTTTTCTATTATTTTAATAGTAGATCACACGAAGCTTTTGGTTAAAATACCAAAAGAACCAAAGCAAAACCCATTAAATTTAAATCTTTTTTTTTTTGATAAAAATTAAATTTAAATCTTAAGGGGAAGAGTAACCATATAAGAAATGGATGCTGATGGATCACAAACATCATTTTCGCTTGATCCAATATCCAACCAAATTTCATTTTGTATGCAATTGTATAAAACCCAAGAATATTCTATCAAAAGAGGAATTTTTCTAATCTTGGATAAGTTTTCTTGATTTGTCAGCTTATTTTTATTTGGTCCAAGTCTAATCGTTGCCTAAATAGATAAAGACATAATATTGGTAAGGTTGCAACTTGCAAGTAACCTTTTTCTTTTTTTATTTGTTCAAAAGTTGCAAGCTTAACACCCAACAAATAAATCATGCTCCTAATTACCATGTATAAAATATTCAATAGCATGATCTGGCTATTAGAAAAAAGACGATGATTACTATCATACTTTTTTCCAAAACCTACCACTAAATGTTCAAAGAAGTTTAGATTAGTAACCACAATCCAAAGATTTGTTCACCTTTGTGTACCGTAATCAAAGAGATGAAACGAAAATTTAACCGATTAGTTTTCTAGATAACCTTCAAAATCCGTTCACAGTACAAAAGATCCTGACTTTGAACAGTACTAGAAACTGATTTGATGATCCATCTGACGATTCTACAGTGTGAGAAGAGATTTACCGCAAACGATTTCGATTTTTCAGAGATCTAAACTCAGAGAGACACGAAAAACTTGGATCGATCAATCTCAAAATGAAACAAAAGATAGGATCAGTAACTAAGAAGAAGACGAAGCAGCAGCCAACAAAACTTTCTACAAACTAAGGATCTGAATCGATTTGTGGTCGATTAGAAACCCAGAAAAAAGCAAAATCACGAGGTAGAGTAGCGCTACAGGATTAGGAAGATCAAATAGTAAAAACAGCCCATGAATTTGAAAGTGCTTACCAAGTGAAGCTGCTGAATCTGAGATTGAACTCTGTTTTTTTCTCCCTTGTTTTGGATGATGATGATGATGACGAAAGAAGAAATGCAAATTTGGTGTGTGTGAGAGAGAGAGAATCTTTTAGGGTTTATAAAGTAGAGTGTGAGTGTGGGGCCGTTTCATATTTTTTGAAAGCCAAATCTGGCGGACGAGAAGACCGTCGCGATTTTGTTTTTATTTCCCACTTTGCCCCTTTGGTTTCTGTCATCATAATTTTACCTATAAATTAGCTTTCATTTCATTAATATGACCAAAATGTTTAAACTGGAGTTATTATTTTATTGAGAAAAAAAGAAAGAATTAGTGGTGCGTTAATATATGTGGTGTATATATTGAAACTAAACAATGATAATTTTATTTAATTTTGTGTACATATCATTTTTAAAAAAGTTTAAGTTTTCTTCTATATTATTTATTATATACAATTAATGCAGTGACTTATAAAAATTAAATACTGTTCTTTATATTTAGATAAGTTTACAACAATTATAAAGAACAAAAAAGTGTTTCACATGTGTAATAAAACTATATATATATATAACATAAAGTAAACCATAAAATCTGTTTAGTTTTAAATTCCTAACATGTTCCCATCTAATAAATATATATGCATGTTATACTGTATTATTAAAGTTATGATTAGACTAGAAAGAGATCAAGAACACATCTAAATAGTGTATGCCTATAATTCATGGACTAAAATAGATTTCTTACTTAAAAAAATATGTGCATAACCTTTTAAGAAATTTGATTGTTTTAACTCAGTAAAAACATATTATAAAAGTAGAGAATTAAAAACATGGCCCATTTATATCTGTATTTTTTTTTATCAACAACATATAAAAATAAAAATATTTGAAAATCTACTCCGATGGTACAAAATTTATATAACTTACATCTTAAACATATATTCTAGCATTACGAGTCATATTATCTGTTTTTACATTCAAACTGCTTTTATATCTGCATTTATAAATGGGAAATAGAATAACCTTGATACATAATATGTAGTATTTCATGATTCATAATCTTTGGAAGGAGTTGACCAAAAAAGTATTTAGATTGAAATAAAGGGCAGATTAGTCATTTGGGAAGAACAGAAGAAGAACAAAAAGAGAAGGCGGTGGCTGAACGACGGCTGGGTAGTCAGAAAAAGGCGAGTAAGAAGGCCCACTACACCAATGGAGCCACCGACCGACCAAACCGTCCTCACCATGAAAAACTTATATTATTTCTTCCTTTTAGATTTGACCCCTCAGCTTTTATTCCCTATTTATTTCCCCCTAACAACAACGCTTTCACTTTTTTTCTTTTTTTGTTATAGTTTCAAAATCCACATCACGTTGCTTTTAGGGGTTTTTTCATTTCCAAGTTGTACTAAGGAAAGTGAATCGTCACCGGCCTGAAACCGTCACTATATATACATATGACAAGAAAATGATTAGTTTAAATCCAAACAATTAGTATCGCTTTTAAAAAATTAATTTTGGTTCAACCTATTGATCAGTACGTAAGAAGAAAAAAGAGAGTAAATTCTTATAATGAATGGTAGCAAGTAAATCCATGCATATACCGGTGAATCAGTGATGTCAGGTTTGTAAGTCATATACACTTGTATATGTTGATGCATTCAACTTTTTTCTTGAAATTACAAAGTTCCATTAACATAACGAATTATGTTTTCGTATTAGACACATTTTACAATTTGAAATGAATCATGTTAATTGTATCTCTTTATTTATGTATGTGCTTAAAGCCTTAAGGAAGTGTTAAAAATTCAAAAATGGTCAAGTTAGCCAAATTGGCGGCTATTGAAACGTCCGCATTGGGTCAAAGTTCAAAGAAACGTAGCCAATGATCTTCCGGATTTTTCATTGTCTTCTTATTACAAAAGAAAACTGGAAAAGTCACAAGAAAGAATTTTAAACGAAAAATTTTATACTAGAAGTCCCAATAACGTCACAGTCAAAAATTTTATATTAACTAAATTATATTATAAATTCTTATATAGTATTTGTTTATGTTGAATAAATAAACAGAGAAGCTACAGTTATCTCAAGGAACTGTTTATCTGTCAATGTTTGTTTTGGAGACACTCATGCATGATTGGTTCTTGACTTCTTTCTCTCTCGATCAGTCAGTCGTGTGTAACAAAACAAAGCAGAGAAAGTAAGACGCAGAGAATTTAACAAGTTCAAGTTCCAATGTGAAACCCTACATCTCGCCGGGATGATGTAACATCCCGGAAATCCACTAATATACTTGCTCAAAACTCAACCGCACATACAAATGATATCTAATCTCTTCCTCACACTTATATTCTTGATACAATGGATTCACAACCTTTTGGATCCACCATAGACTTTCTTTTGTTCAAGCTATGATCTTCACATCTTTGTAGATTTTCTGATCGATGAAGCCTTGACTGCACATATCTAATGAGCTTTACGGGAGTTGTTAGGAAACGTCTTGGTCATAGAATCTTTACGTCCTTGTTCTCTGATCCTCTGTCTCCAAAGGTGAAGAAGGGCTGATGCAACATGGCAAATCTTGCGGTCTTTATGCATTGTAAGTCCCTCAAGCCTCTCCATCATCCTCCTTGGTTCTTTAGGTTTTGGAGTAATATTGATCTTCATGAGTAACGAGAGTGCGTCAATGCAGCGAGAGGCCTCTAGTTTACCGGAGAGAACGCCCTTAGCGTTGGCTAAATCAGCAGCTTTCTTTGCTGCTTCGAACAGCTTCACCATCTCATCCACTCTCTTGTTCTTCAGCTCCTTTTCTGTTTTCGTCTTCTTTATCAATGAATCAGAACTTAGTACGTAGGCAACATCTTCACGTGGCTTCTTCGTCGTACCATCCTCCAAAGAAATATCTCTTCTATTCAAGTTGAGCGGCTTTAGATCGGTCTTTGTCTCTTTCTTAAAATATTTCTCGTCACAAGTCTCAGATTTATGACCCTCTTTTTGTTTCAACGCCAAAAACTCGTTCCTTGCTTCTTTCTTAATCTTCTCTGTTTCACGAGTCAATGATCTCTGATCTTCTTTCTTATTCAAGTCCGAAAGTTTGATCGTTCTCTTAATCTCTACCGCTTCAAGAGTCTGAGATCTCTCGTCTTCTTTATTCTTTAACACCAAAAAGGTGGTGACTTCACGAGCCATAGATCTCCGTTCTCCTTTCTTCTTCAACTCCGAACACCTTGCTAGAACATGCTTCTTCATCTTCAGACGAGCCTTGGTAAGAGCAGCTTTGAAAGATTTGTCGCTTCCTTGTGTGTAGATTGTCTTCAACCATGAATGAAACAAGGCTTGAGCTTCCTTACGGATCTTAGGGTTCCTATGCCTTCTCAGAGTCTCCAGCTTAACTATTGATTCAGACGATTGTATATCATTCACGGAAAGAGACAGAGACTTCAAGTGATTCAACACACCGATGCATCTCTCGACTCCACCAAGGCTCCGTGTATTGTAAGTAGCCTTAATTGCAGCAGCAGTCAAGTCGCATAAGTCAGATCTCTCCTTCGCAATCCTTACTCTCATATTTTCTTGGTACTTGATCATCAGGTGGCTAGGGTTTCAGTGTATGTTGAAATCGAAATATGAAAGAGATAATGAGCAAGATTGATATATAAATGGGCTTGCAAACGGTGCTACTAAGTTGCGTAGGATCCAAGGATATTAATAATTTTCCTTATATTAGAGACTCTATCTAGTTACGTGGTTGGATTAGCTTTAACCCCCCAAAAAAAAAATACATGGTTGGATTCGGATTTTGATTTTCTTATGGGAGATCATGATAGAAGTCGAGGGTCGTTTAGTCAAAAAAAATATTAGATCGTCCAATCCAATAAATTTCTGTAAATGTTCAATTAAAATATCGTATTAATATAACAGCCGTGTGTTTAGGTGGATACGATATGAACAATTTGTTTTTTTTCAAAGAGTTATGATCTAACTAAGCATACGAAATCAGGTTCATATATATATATATATATATATATATATATATATTTTTAAACTTATAAATCGGACGTTTTTTATACTAGAAGTCCCAATAACGTCACAGTCAAATTTTAAATTAACTAAAATATATTAGAAATTCTTATAAAGTATCTTGAATCAATAAACCTAGGAAAAAGAGGTTTGAAAAAAAAAAAAAAAAGTTAAAAACCAGGTCCGGTTTAAGATTATTGCCAAATCAACCTCTATTATTTTCTAAAGTCGGCGTCTTGACACTTTTTTTTTTCCTCTTAAAATGAGGGAATTTTCCTAAATCAATAGAAAAATAAAAGGGTAGATTTGCTATTAACTGAAAAAACAAGTAAGCCGAACACTGTAGAAAAAATTCCTAAATTCTCTCCAGTGCGTAATAAAATTCAGCTGTTCAGTTTCCGACATCAACTCAGATTCTTTATGCCTCGCGAATCGATGCTGCTCTCCTTTGCACCTCCGTGCTATTAGAGCTGAATTAGGGAACTATAGAAGACAAAGACGACGAATACAATTTGAGCTCGAGAGGTTTGATTTGAACTTTGCATTTTGGGTTTTTGTTTTCTTCGGGATTGAACTGGGAAGTTGAATTTTAATTCTGGTCCGATCGTGGAGCTTTTGTGTTGTGCTTTCTTGGATTATCCATGATCATGTGATGCACTAATTCGTAATATTCAATTTGCTGCATATCTGAAATTAGCAATCTCAAAATGCTGCAATTGTGGAAATTGGTATTTTTTTTGGCTAATACAGTTGGAGCTAGAATGTTTAGTTGTAATTGTGTTATAGTTTGTGTTCAGTACTAGCTGCTTTACAAGTGTTTGAGCGCAGATGGTGTCTTCCGGATTTGTAACTTTTTGTAACTTATATGTCACTGCATTTCAGAGTTTATCAAGAAAACAGGTCCTCGTTGCGATAGATTTTATATCTATGGAGATAGATCTTGAAAAAAAAATTGGATCAAATGTAGGTTTTGATGGTCCTGATATTTTGGATGACATGGATATTGAAGATGTCGAAATAGATCTTCTAACAAGAAGTGGAAATGTAGATGAGTTTTGTGAGGCAAGTACGAGTGGGAACGCTGCTCGTAGTTTAGAGCAGTTTGCAACGGTTGGTGAGCCCAGAAATGGGATGGAATTTGAGTCAAAGGAGATTTTGTACTATTTCTACAGAGAATATGCTCGATCGGTGGGATTTGGCATCACAATAAAAGCTAGCCGTCGTTCAAAAAGATCGGGAAAGTTTATTGATGTCAAAATAGCATGTTCAAGATTTGGAACCAAGCGCGAGAAAAGCGCAACTATAAACCCACGATCATGTCCAAAGACGGGTTGCAAAGCTGGTCTACATATGAAGAGGAAAGAAGATGAGAAATGGGTTATATATAATTTTGTAAAAGAACATAACCATGAGATATGTCCAGATGATTTTTATATTAGCATAAGGGGAAAGAACAAGCCTGCTGGTGCGCTACCAAATCAAAAGAAAGGTCTTCAGTTGACTCTAGAAGAGGAGGACTTAAAGTTATTGCTCGAACATTTTATGGACATGCAGGATAAGCAGCCTGGTTTTTTCTATGCAGTTGATTTCAACAGTGAAAATCATGTTAGAAATGTCTTTTGGCTTGATGCAAAGGCCAAGCATGACTATTGCAGCTTTTCTGATGTTGTTCTCTTCGACACATTTTATGTTAGGAGCAAATACAGAATCCCATTTGCTCCTTTTATTGGGGTCAGCCATCACTGTCAATACATGTTGCTTGGATGTGTTTTGATTGGAGAAGAGAGTGAGTCAACATATTCTTGGCTATTTCGGACGTGGCTTAAAGCAGTCGGGGGTCAAGCTCCTGGAGTGATGATAACAGATCAGGATATGCTTCTAAGTGACATTGTTGTTGAAGTCTTTCCAAGTGCTCGTCATTGTTTCTGTTTGTGGAATGTGCTGAGTAAGACTCCTGAGATGCTGAATCCTTTTGTGAGTCAAGATGATGGTTTTATGGAATGTTTTAGAAATTGCGTACACAGCTCTTGGACAGATGAACAATTTGAAAGGAGTTGGTCAAATATGATTAGTAAATTTAAACTTAACGAAAATGAGTGGGTTCAGTTGTTGTTTAGAGATCGTAAAAAATGGGTGCCAAATTATTTTCATGGAATTTGTTTAGCTGGACTGTCTGGACCTGAAAGACCTGGCAGTATCGCCTCTCATTTCGACAAGTATATGAACTCAGAGGCTACTTTCAAGGACTTCTTTGAACTCTACAAGCAGTTTCTGCAATATCGATGTGATAAGGAAGAACAGGATGATCTGGAATCTCAGAGCAAACAGCCTACACTGAGGTCTTCTTTGGCTTTCGAGAAACAACTTTCCTTGATCTACACGGATGCTGCTTTTAAGAAGTTCCAAGCTGAGGTACCGGGAGTTGTTTCTTGTCAACTTCGAAAAGAAAGAGAAGATGGGACAACAGCGATATTCCTCGTCGAAGATTTTGAAGAACGGCAAAATTTATTCGTTGCTTTGAACAAAGATTTGTTGGATGTGTGTTGTTCTTGTCATTTATTCGAGTACCAGGGATTCCTATGCAAACATGCGATACTTGTACTTCAAAACTCTGATGTTTCCTGCATTCCATCTCAGTATATATTGAAGCGTTGGTCAAAGAGCGGTAACAACAGAGAGGGTGAAAAAGAAAAATGTCCCGCTATACATAATCGAATGGCACGTTTTGATGATCTCTGTAGGCGGTTTGTTAAGCTGGGAGAAGTTGCATCTTTATCAGATGAAGCCTACAAGACTGCTTTAAAGTTATTGAAGGAAACCAAGAAGCATTGTGTTAATAATTCTCCTAAGTTTCCTTCAGAGCCAGACAAGTTAATGACGGGTGGATCTATTGGCTTAGAAAGTGAAGGTTTGTTGGACAGTACATCAAAATTGTCCAAGAAAAAGAAATTTCAGAAGAAAAGAAAGGTGGATTTAGATGGATCTTCAATCTTATGAGGTTATTTGTAGTTTGCTAGACCTAGCGGAAAGATCTGATGGATAATCTTGTGTTTAAAGGTTTACTGTAGGCCAGAGGATGCAACAAACAGGTCAGAAGAACTCCACCAAGAAACCGTAAGTAAACTGATTTGTGCCATGCTATTACATCTGGAATCTTCCATTTCTTAGCAATGTTACTCATGGCAAACTATTTTAATCAAAATATATTTAGTTAGTACATGTATTCTGATACAATTAAGCTTATGTTTCGGAATTTATTGAACTAAATGTAGGTTTTTTGTGTGCAGGAACAAGTTAGCTCCAGAGCTCCTACGTTTGAGAATTGTTACATTCCTCAAGCAGATATGGAAGAGACCGAACAGGGCTCCCGTGCAACATGTCTTGGGGTCTATTATTCAACTCAACAAAATATTCAAGGAGTGGGTGCACTTTTGTAAATTTTCATTTTGTTGTTTAACAATTTTTATCTTACTGTTTTATTGAAAACTATGCACTGTTCTTGTTATTCTGGCAGTTCTCATCTGTTTCTTCCATCCAGGATGGTTACTACGGGCATCCGCCAACCATACAAGCCATGGTGAAAGGCTTTTGCTATTTCTCTTTTAGCGTCCAAGCTTTTGTTATAACCTTACGTGTGAATCTTTATCCCCGACCAACATTCAATCGCTTGACATTGTCTGATGAGGTTTTTTTGGAAGTTAAGATGAAGCACGAGACTGATACTCATATATTCTGGGTGATTTAGGGAAGCATGTATTCACTTCATGGACGGATGAGTCAATATGAGACACAACCAAACATCCAAGGAGCTGTGAGTTTATTTAAGTAATTTTCCGGAGATATATATCTTATCGTTCTCCTCCTCCCGAGTCAAATTTTGTTCTAAGAAAGAAGGATCTATTTCGTTTTGTGGATTGTCTAGTTTCAGGGACAGGCAGGTTTCAGGGGAAGCGCTATTCGTGGCTGCTATGACATTGAAGAAACTCTGCACGACATGGTATGTACCCATACTCTTGTTTAAGGAATATGCTTTTGAAAAACCGGTTAAGAAAAGAAGTAGAGAAAACACTCTAACGCCACAAAAGAAAAGAAACAAACTAAAAGGACCCCAATTCTTCAAAATGTTTTCTTTTTACAGTCCCAACTTCTTCCTTCTTGGTTTTTTAACAGTTTGATTCAAGATTGAACAGAGACCGCAAATTCCTCTGTTTACAGTAAAATTGTAATGAGCCCTTGTATAAGCGTTGCTTACTTGCTTGCATGTTTTGTGCTGTTTGGGCAGACAATGGAGTCCTCGGAGTTTCAGGGCTCTGGTCCGAGCCATCCGAGTAATCGCCGTTTGTCCAATTAACAGAACAAGCTCAAGAGTTCCTCTTCATATCTTTAAAAAATTTGGAATGCCTTTTGTACAGAAATAGAAAAGGTCTTAAACTGTGGAATTGGCTTTTGAGGTAACTCTTAGTCTGATTGGAGTTGATTATATTTTTATACCAAGGAAGGTGAATATATGAATAAGTATTTCACATTTTCTAATCATTCTTTTTGTAGACTTGTAGTTACCATTCAAAGTTATAGGCAACCTGCGTTAACCTTGAGGACCGTTTAGACAACCTTGGACTTGGTCCATTTATAAGTTATAACATTCATTTATATAAAACAAAGAACAACTTTTAGGACTTTAATTGTTTGTTAAATGGAGAAAATGTAAAGATACTTTCGTTTTTTATTTATTTAGTGATGAACATTTCTATGTCCATCTAACAAGTCAATACATATATTTTTTTAAGAAAACTAGACGATTTGTTTAAATTTTACAACAAAAACATTTACTTTGAACCCTACAAAAACACTCGAATTTTTCTTCAGACTAACAAAGATATCAGATTAATATAATTCAAAATTTAGTTATCTTTTTCTTTTTTTCAAATTATTGTGAGAGAATAAAATTAAAATGCCTAAAAACAAAAATAAAATAAAATTATAATCCGTATTCCCTTGAGGATATTCTTCGCCAAAAAAAAAAAAAAAAAGTTGGAGAAGAGGGAAGCGACTAGCACCTTTTTGTAGTTTTCCGTTTATTTTCTATAAGGCGGGTGATTTCGGCTCTTTCATCGGAGAATATGAGCAACGTTACCGGCGATCGCACTGACGACGGCCTTTCCACAGCCGTCGCAGTCTCCGCCTCTACAGCTGTTCAGAGTTCCCCTCCCACGGATCGCCCTGTCCGCGTCTACGCCGATGGGATCTACGATCTTTTCCATTTTGGTCACGCTCGATCTCTCGAACAGGCCAAGAAATCGTTAGTATTTCTCATCTCTGGATGATAATTTTCCTGATTTTCATCCCTAATTTGTTTTTTTTTTTCTCCGGCTCGTGTTCAATTTTCTCCGTCTCAGTGTTATTTGTCTGCGATCTATTGAGTCTGGTTCATCGTAAGTGGTGTAGTTAGAGAAATCTTCATCAGTAGATAGTCTCGGTGATAAATTGGTTGTGTTGATTGAAATTACTGCCAAAATCTGTGATGTGTAAGGCGTTGTGGCGTATGATTTTAGTGTTAATGCTTCATTTGTTGGAATTTTGCAATAGCTGATGTTTCTGGACTTATGCTTCAATTTTGATTTTGAGGTAAATTGAAATTTGAGAGAAATATATTAATAATGGTTTCGTGTTCTTATGTTGTGCTATGGTTTTGCCATTTCTTGAGCAGGTTTCCAAACACTTACCTTCTTGTTGGATGTTGCAACGATGAAACTACCCATAAATACAAGGGAAGGACTGTTATGACTGCAGAAGAGCGATATGAATCACTTCGGCATTGCAAGTAATTATTGTCTTCTCCTATGTTGTGTTGTATGTGTTAGTAGAAGCCATGGAAGTGGTAGCGAATGGATTTTGAGGACTCCATTTGTTTTATCATACAGGTGGGTGGATGAAGTCATCCCAGATGCACCGTGGGTGGTCAACCAAGAATTTCTTGACAAGCACCATATTGACTATGTAGCCCACGATTCTCTTCCGTAAGAACATGTGTCTTTTATGCTAATCTCGATTTAGATTACTATCTGCTTGTTGTTAGTTATGCTCTTTCTATACAGATGATTCTAGAACTACAGTAACCTTCTTTGTATAAATATCATACACAGGTATGCTGATTCCAGTGGAGCTGGAAAGGATGTCTATGAATTTGTGAGTCTGGAGAATAATCATACTCCTGCTTATGACACTTTCATATTTCTGTTTTAACTGAGCATCTATTGCAGGTTAAGAAAGTTGGGAGGTTTAAGGAAACTATGAGAACTGAAGGAATATCAACCTCGGACATAATAATGAGAATAGTGAAAGACTACAACCAGTATGTCATGCGTAACTTGGATAGAGGATATTCAAGGGAAGATCTTGGAGTTAGCTTTGTCAAGGCATGACATCATTTTCTTACCTCTTCATTTTTGTTGTTCTGCAAATTTTTCCCTTGGAGTAATCAACTTTGGGTTTGTCAATTTGCTACAGGAAAAGAGACTTAGAGTTAATATGAGGCTAAAGAAACTCCAGGAGAGGGTCAAAGAACAACAAGAAAGAGTGGGAGAAAAGGCATGTCTTCTCTCAACTTCCATTTACTTAATTGATTATCAATGTCCATCGTTTTGGCTGTATTGCATTCTATTAGATAAGCTGTTTATCATAATTTACAAGGAAGAGTGGGAGAAAAGGCATGTCTTCTCTCAACTTCCATTTACTTAATTGATTATCAATGTCCATCGTTTTGGCTGTATTGCATTCTATTAGATAAGCTGTTTATCATAATTTACAAGGAGAATAAACAAAATTTTAGGTCTCGTCTCTGACTGTTCAGTGACTGTTTGGAAACCACTCTTACAGTGTCACGTTGCAGTCCAAATTCTCATAACTTGAATCTCGTTCAGTTCTTTTTGAATTTTTTTATACTCCGCTTGGTAAGTAGCCTTAGGCAGAAAGCATGATACTTGTTAATCCTTTCGCGTTTGAATTTTCAAAATACCAAAAGGATTTACTTCTTTTTATGTATAGTTGCAGTGCCAGGCAATTTCAAGTTGTTTAATAACTTCATCCCTGTAGTAACAGCCTGATCACGTGTAGCAGCTGCTCTTGAAACCTCCATGTAACTTCATGCTTTAGCTAGTATTATGATCTTTGATGACTATGTTCATGTGCGATATCCATCTTAACTGAACAAGCTGATCCCGCAGAAGTTTCTTATGATGTTTAAATTGCCTGTTCTTATTCCTTCCTTTGTTGATTTCTAAACGCTGGTTTTCCAGATCCAAACTGTAAAAATGCTGCGTAACGAGTGGGTAGAAAATGCAGATCGCTGGGTCGCTGGATTTCTTGAAATATTTGAAGAAGGCTGCCATAAGATGGTAAGTTAAAATCTTGAAGACACTATTAACTGACAACACATACGTTAATAAGTTAATACTTATGTTCTGTATAACCATTGATTAAAGTTGACAAATGTGTAAAATGTTAATAGGGAACTGCAATCGTAGACAGTATCCATGAGAGGTTAATGCGACAAAAGTCTGTAGACATGCTGGAGAACGGTCAGGATGATGACACAGACGACCAGTTCTATGAAGAATACTTCGACCATGACATGGGTAGTGACGACGATGAAGATGAACAATTCTATGACGAGGAAGAAGTAAAGGAAGAAGAGAAAGAGAAAACGGTTAAGACGGATGCAAAAGACAACAAGTAAGAACAAATTTGGCTTGCATAAACCGCAGGTTAGTTACTTATGGTCACTTCTACTAAACTCCCTTAGCCTCTCACTCTTTCGAGATCAGTGAAATGCATCTACTTAACATATAATATCAATGTTTAGAAAGAGAGAGAGAGTGTGTGATGTGTGTGTGTGTTGAACATACGAACGTGCGTGGTTGTCTTTGGTGAGTTGTCTCATCTTTGTTGATTTTTGAATACGCATGTTTTTTCATGTATTTTTTGTTCTTTTTATGATGGGCAAAGTGTTATGAAGTAACAATGCAATTGTCTGAAACAGGATAAGTCAATGATTCGTGTGTGCCACAAAGTAAACATCGTTGTATTCATCTTCCAAGTTCCAACTCGACTCGTTTTTTTTTTTTTTTTTAAATTGATTTCGGTTCGTTTTTTTTTTTTTTTTTTTTAACGGTTTTTATTTTTCCAAGTTTTAACTTTTCAAGAAACTTGATTTCCAAGAAATTTTTAGGGTTTAACTTTTTGATGTTTTAATAAAAGATAAAAACAAAATGTTGTTAGAAATATTGATCACTTAATTAGAAAGTAAGTTTTCTCATCAATCGTTAACCACTGGAAGCTAAATCGTTTATGAACTTGTGAAGAAAGAAAAAGTTAAAATAGCCCAGACTAGTAAAATAACTCTAAACAAGTATCTCTCTTTTATTGTCCCACGTAAAAACAGAATTTGTATCTTAGATGAGAAAAAAAAAAAAAAAAAAGTATCTTAGATGAGAGCCACAAATTAAATATCAACGCGTGAGATGATTGATACTCTACTGGCCATTAATTTCAGTTAATTAAGTGTTACACAAAAAGACAATTAGTGGAAAATAGAGATTCGAGGCTTAGCTTCTCCCATACATATCTAGCTAAATTAATCGTTAATTTCGGAATTAATAAATGACTGAAAACAATTCCTGATCTGTGTACAATTTTTTTTGATGAATTAGTACGTTAGGATAGTTAGACAACTTTATATATTATGACCGGGCTTGTCAGGCCAACGGCTTTCACATAAACATTTGTTTTCCATTCAAACAATTTGGAAAATAATACACTAGGGCTAATTTGCAAAATGACAATAATTATTTAGGTAGACAATATGTTGAACTAATATCACCAAAGTTTTTGTTTTGTAACAAAACAACAAAGAAATAAGAATAGAACTTTTAAAATAACAATTAGGTGACATTAATATTTTTGGAAAAATTACGCGTGATTTCCCTCGGTAACATGTTATGTTTCTATATAGACAGTCTACTTTTTCTCATTTAACTATGTGTGGAACAACTGATTTTTTTCCCGTCCCATATTCTTTATTTATGTGATCTCATCTACTTTAGCCAAATAGATTTATATTGTTGTTATGTAAGCATCTGACTTAACTATCTCGGAGTTTGCTATTATTATTTGGTGTATTAAATATTAGTGTATTTATTCAAAAGAACAATGCATATATTTCTAAAAGTACATTCAACAAAATAACGTGCTATATTTTACTCAAGGGTAAAATTAGAATGCATAAAAAAAAATTAACTCTATTTGATAGCAAGTTAGCAACAAATCAAATCATTGCCATTTAATTTCACTTTTCTCCATTTTTATTTACCTAATTAACTCTAAAAAGGGACACCGATCAGTTTAGACATACCTTATCGCTTGATTTTACTGTTGTACAATGTAAATGTTTCATTGCTATAACCTTTTATTAAAAATTTAACACATTAAATGATAATGTAAAACCCCAAAACAATAGATTGCACGTTTATATTACAAAAATAAAAATACATCTAATAATTAGATGTCAAGCGAAATTTAAAACATGTGACAGAAAAAATTAGTGTGACAAAACAATTTCCTATATAACACCATCTTCATTATTAACTAGTGTGATTTCTCAATGAAAATAATCAGAAGTATAACAAATCAAGAACAACATGAAATAAACCTTAAAATACAAACCAAAGTAGAAACCATGTTATCTTTTAAATTTGACTTTACCAACCTTCGAGTTGCGGAGAAACTTATAGAAACAAATACAAAAGCAAAAACTTAATCGTGAAATTTTAAAAACACTAAATTACTTATTAGCAAAAGAATATGTATATGTTACCTTCACCAGTCTAACACTCTAACTCATAAATGGAAAAGAAAACTACACTTTGGAACTCTGAATCATACTATAGCTGAATCGAATGTCTACAATACCAGTAGACGACTAAAACTCCGACGAAAGAAAAAGCTTTTTAATACCAAGATTCATTTTCTTACTGTATAATATCAAGACTTTTTCGTCTTTTAGAAGTGTATGTAATTACTTTGAATAATATGACTGATATCTATCATCTATTAATAAGGAAAACTACAATAGAAAGATAAAGGGATGGAAAAATAGATTTCTTTAACGAAAATAAAAAGTGAGATATTAAGGTTAATTTAGAAGTCGAGTATTTTGAATCAAAAAGTAAGAATGTGTATACACCATTATATGTTATATTCTCAAATGATTTTTAGAACAATTTGATATTTATCCAAACTAGTATAAGTACAGAAGAGTACGTATACTTACTTAAAAGTGTTAAATTTAAAATTTATGAATGTGCTAAAAGGATAAAATATTTTAATAATAAAAGTGTATAACGTTTTGTGTGAAAAACTAAGGAAAGATAAAGCATGTTTATATGCAACATTTATGGAACCTTTTAGCTAAGAAAACTTAGGCTCATCACATTTCTTTTTATATAAAGATGTATCATTCAACAACAACTTGGATGTAGTCATGTAGATTGTGAGAATAATATGTTCACCCATATTTTAAACTTGTTATGTCATATAGCTAATATTAGGATAAGTATTGTGCATATCAAAATATTAATGGTAATACAAGTTTTAATTGGTGTAATTTCAAATTAGTTAGTAAAGTCAAAATAATTAATTAATTTTTTTTTATAAAATAATATTAGCAAAATTTGATAAATAGAGAAAAATTACAACTACAATAAAATAACAAAGATGATCCGTGTCCAGAAAAATATGTTTTGACAGATAAAAATAATATGATAAAATGTATTATGTAATATGATATACATCAATTTTATTTGTATAAACACTAATAGGCTAATTAAATATGTATATCGTTCGTTGACAAAAAATAAACTATACTAAACGAAAATGATAGGATAATCTGTGTCCAGAAAAATGATGTGTATACATAACTGTGTCAAGACAGTTATGTGAATGAATATATATATATATATTAGAACATTAAGAATCAAATAAAAAAGATATAAGCATATGAAGATGAAAAAATGGAGTCACATTAACGACATATTTAGAGGTTGACTTGATATCTTTAAGCTTTATTACCATTATTTTTCTCGAGCTAAGAGAGGAGTCAACTAGTGTGCTACATGGGTCCGTACATATTATGTCGACATTCTTTTTGAAAAAGAAAAAAAAAGAAATATTCTTTGTCTTACATCTTTATTCATTCTTTTCTATTTTTAATTATTTAAAATAGTATCGGAAACCAGGCTACTCGTGACGACGTGTCTGAACTAGTCTAGTTTAATTTTAAAAGTCCAATCCGTAAATGAAGAAAACGATATATATTTTTCTTTTTCCCATAATAGTCGCTCTCGACTACGTTTACGATGCCCACATTGTTTCTTTAAGAACATATAATAATTTATAGTGACTATGTAAATCAATACGATTATATATAAGACATATAGATTTCCACTCTAACTTGGGTTCCACAAGAGAAATATATCTAATATAATTTAGTGTTGGTAATAAGAAAAATAATTTGAGTTCGAATATCGACAAAAGAAAATAATAAGTTTATCATTTTAATTTCAATCGGATAAAATTATAAACCACAAAATTTAAAATTTCTTAGATAGCAAAAGAAACAAATGACGGAAATGCCAAACGAGTTCATTAAATTTCATTATTCTATAAGACTATTGAATTTAATTTTTCAATAACATAATTTTAGGAGTAACCTAAATAAATATATTTTTCTTTCATATATTAATTAATATGACTGAATAAACAAATATATATATATAGTGAACATATACATTTTTATTTGGTCATAATTTTTCTATTATATATAGGCAAATCGTAATCGGACGCTTCGATCTACGTTGCCGGCCCGTCTGAAAACTTAAGCCATGTCAATCATTTTTTTTTTCAACAAATGCAAATATGCGATTACATGGAGTCGAACTTCGGTGGGAAAAATCGCAGATGTGGACTTTAACCCCTTGCCTAAAGAGACTTCTACCCATGTCAATCATTTCTAACAACAAAAGTTCCTTCAATTTCCATTAGAGAAAAAAAAAAAAAAAAAAAAACAACAAACACTTACAAAAGATCCGGAGACATTTCCTATACGGATCAATAGGCACCAAACTATGGAGTCATATCTGCGAAACTCAACATGTTCTACGCATCTCTCACTCATTAAAATCCAAATATCATATTAATCTCCCGATCGGCTAAAACTGATCATACATTTTGTTGTTTAGGATATGGGTTCTCCATCTAGTCATATATATATAATCTATATTTGATTTAAACGTTAGAGGATCTTCAGGATGACACCTCTAATCATTTTGAGGGTATTTTGACCATTTATTCATATGGCATGAACAACTAATTAGGAGTACGTCGAGACAATTGCATGAAAATATCAGTATCCCCAAATCTATGCCAATTAAGTCCACTATGGAGAAGCGAAAAACCCCCCGGTGAGAAAAGGCATGACCCTTGTTTCCATCATCATCTCGCGGACTAGTCCCAAGTGGAGGACGCAACTAAAGCTCCCCGAGCTAGTCATGATGAGGTTAGCCCGGTCACATGTGCAACAACCCCAACCGACCCGGTGAAGGACAAATCCTATTTCCTACCAAACACTAGTAATATCAAAATATTACTTTATTAATTAAATAAACTGATTCATTTTTTACTTTAGATATGATCAGATTTTCTCTTATGAATTGTAAGTCATAACCATTGCTCAGGAATCATATAAAAACAAGTTTAAATACATTGCATACTTCCTCAAAAACTATTGAGTTTGAATTATTTTTCCATCTAAAACTATAAAGGACAGACGAGATACAAAATCATAAGTTGAATATTTGTTCTTCTGGTTTATGAAGTTCAATATCTTATTAATGACTGACCAAACAAAAAAAACCAATATTTTCACACATTATTATATGATATTAATATACGTATATATATATACGTATTCAGTACTTCCATTTCCATACCAAGCCTTTTTCTTCTTTATATCATCAAGAATCCAAATTTTGTTCCTATCCGTTTCATAAAAACCCTAATTGTCAAAAGAGAGATTATGAAGACTAAGAATGTGAAACTCTTACTCCTCTTTTTCTCCATCTCTCTCCTTCTCATCGCCGTCGTCAACGCCGCCGAAGGCCATTCACATGGTGGACCACAATGCGAATGCTCACACGAAGACGACCATGAAAACAAAGCGGGAGCTCGGAAATACAAGATCGCAGCAATTCCTTCTGTTCTAATCGCCGGCGTAATCGGAGTTCTTTTTCCTTTGTTAGGTAAAGTCTTCCCTTCTTTGCGTCCCGAAACATCTTTCTTCTTCGTCACGAAAGCTTTCGCTGCCGGAGTTATCCTCGCAACCGGATTTATGCACGTCTTACCTGAGGCTTACACGATGCTTAACTCACCCTGTCTCACGTCGGAAGCATGGGAATTCCCGTTCACCGGGTTTATTGCAATGATTGCTGCGATCTTGACGCTATCCGTCGATACATTTGCCACTTCGAGTTTCTATAAATCGCATTGCAAAGCGTCAAAGACGATCAACGATGGAGAATCCGGCGTGCCCTCCGTCGACTCCGCCAAAGTTCAAATTCTCCGGACAAGAATTATTGCACAGGTTTGTTGAGGTCCACGTTTTATTTTTATTTTTTTCAACAGCTTTGGAGCTCCACGTTTTGACAATCATAGCTTTTGCGTTTTCTAGTTTAAATATTTATTATTTTTTTAAATAGAACGTTTTGATAGTTTTTGGGCACTATAAATGATTTGATAGAGGAAGATTTGCAATTCCATTTTGGCTGTAGTGATACTGCTTCGAATCAAAATTTATTGCGAATGCAAACACAAAACGTTAACATTTTTTAAAACTTAAAGGATGCTTGGTAAAAAGGAACAAAACATTGTAATTCTAAAGTGGGTTATCTAGCTCGATCCTCTAGATTGTTATTTAATTTTCTTAAATTACATTAGTAAATTTTTTTCTTCTAAATTGGGTTACTAATCATGGAATGGTTTTTTAATTAATGTGGTTGACAAACATTTTTTATTTATTTATTAAAATAAGCATAATAAGTCAATATATAAATGGGGAAAAACAAACCTAAACTCACAAAGAAAACAATCGGATCCATACACACATCTTAAAGAAAAATTTAATGCATGCATTCTCGACTTTAATTCTATTATCCTTGTTCAAGAAAATAATACTACAAGTTCATGCATTTGTGAGAGGTAATTTGTTGTCGACGCGGGTTCTTAGATTCGGACCATGTGAGATTTGATTCTCTTGAGAAATCATCACATGTTATTGAGTACCAAAATTCCAAATAACAACTTTTCATGTGGTTTAGCGGTTAGCTTTTAGTCTTTTACATATATAGCATATTTTAAAATATAATAATAAAATAAATTTAATATATATAAGTTAACTCCATTGTTTGAACTGCATCGAAAATCCTAGAACTATATCAGATGTCGTAAGTTTCTTCTGTCCGAAATCTGATAAAACAAAAAAACATGCAGTGTAAAGTTTGACATTACCTCAGAATTGATATCGTAATGTTTATATTTTTAAACCCTAAAATAGGTGTTGGAGTTGGGAATAATAGTACACTCAGTGGTAATAGGAATATCACTCGGAGCTTCACAGAGCCCAGACGCTGCAAAAGCTCTCTTTATTGCCTTAATGTTTCATCAGTGCTTCGAAGGTCTTGGCCTTGGTGGTTGTATTGCTCAGGTATCTTTTTCTCTTCTTTTTATTCATTTATTCATTTATTTACTTCATTATTTTTTAGAATTTGAACGAAGTCTCATTTTATTATCTCCCTTACGTGCGGGTTTTTATTTTTCTTTTGTTCATTTCATTGTTATATGTATATTATATTCGGTAATAATATATAATTTACAGTAAAAGCAATCTAAAAATAACTTTTGAATAACAAAAAACTTTTGATTCCTCAAAATATGTGATAATTTGTATACTTTTATTCTCTAATTTATTAAATAAATAAAATAACCTTTACAAAAAAAAAATAGCAAAAATGAACTCATGATTATAAAAAAAAATAAAATAAAAATGAGACAGACAGTCTACAAAATATATATACCTTGGAACAAATTAGGACTTACCATATTTTTGTTGTTGCAGGGAAAATTCAAGTGTTTGTCAGTAACAATAATGTCGACGTTTTTCGCAATAACGACTCCAATAGGTATCGTTGTCGGAATGGGCATAGCGAATTCGTATGATGAGTCTTCACCAACGGCTCTGATCGTTCAAGGAGTATTGAACGCTGCATCCGCAGGTATTCTCATCTACATGTCTCTCGTGGACCTTCTCGCAGCAGATTTCATGCACCCTATAATGCAATCCAATACTGGGCTTCAAATCATGGCCCATATTGCTCTCCTTCTTGGTGCTGGCCTCATGTCGCTATTGGCCAAATGGGCTTGATATAGTTCTTCCTAATTCAACTCTTTCAGTTTGGCGATCGTGAATTCGAATTATTTGTTCTTTTTTTCTACTTTTCAATTATATTTTTGAGATCTCTCTTTTCTGAACCACTGCATGTATTCATGTTTAACATTATTTCAATTATGTATAATTGATCCATGTCCCAGAAAAGTAATGAGCCTTGATTGATTTGTTGCTTGTGCGATTTGAACTATATATTCTATATTTGTGTATTTTATCTTATCTTTATCAATAGATTATATACATAAAACTTTAATGTTTATGGGAAATAAATTCAGTTTTCTATATTAAGAAAACATATAACTTACAACAATATGATCTTTAGAAAAACGACTCACTACACAAGATACGTATAAGAAGGTTGAATCCACTGTATACATGTAAAATTATGTTTGCTCTCGAATTGAAGTTTCGAACATCCATGATGGTTAAGAATTTGCTTCTACAGAATTACTAAGAATTTGCTTCTACAAAATTACTACTAACTAATATCTTTACTAAAATAACTGCTTTCACTCCGTCGGTTTGTACATTGACGTGAAATTTATAAAGGGATATTATTATTCATAAACATATGGCATCAGTTTTCATTAATGATATTTTATTTGAAACACGACGACGTTAGTTTTTGGTCGTTATGTTTCATGTCGTTTCTGAAAGGAAGTAAATGTATTTCGCGTCGGATCGGAGTAATATACACCACTTTGACAATCAACTTTATTACCTTTAAGTGAGTCATAAACGGACATTAGGCTTCCAAAAACATGATGTTAATTACTCAATTAATGGATGTTTCGGGAAACATAAATAGTTTTAAGAAACATTAACATAATTTAATATAAAGCATTAAGTATAAACTTAACTTAGAATTTTAAATGATCCCAGAATGTAAAAATACAACCTAAATGAGCCGAAACTGTTAAATGGATCCTCATCACTTTTTTTTTCAGTTATAAAATTTTCACTATATAAAAAAACCCTAAATCCATCTGTCGCCAAACCCAAGAATCACATAATTAAACTATATATTTAGATTTATTTTTGCCTTTTTTGAATCTGTTTTTTCAAGTTTGAAATGATTTTCTCTATATTCCACCATTGTTACCGTTCCGATGCGGCGGATCGAGAGGAATCATCGATGATTGATCAGCGATTGCTGGCTCCATACTCAGGGCAACGCTCGTGTGAAGATTCAACACGGTGGCGACCATCTTTATATCCCATCTTGGAGGACGACGGCGAAAGTGAACGCTCAAAGGTGAAGGTCTCACCTCCACGTGCTAAATCAAAGGCCAAAAAATTAGCTACGTTCAGCTACAAACTCAAGAGAGCCTGGTTAGTCCTCACGTATATTAAGATGGTTAGAAAAAACAAATCCATATTAGACTTCCGCACATATATGAAATTATGAATTGAGAACATATTTTTCAATTGTGTTTTTTTTCTTTTCTAAACGGCTATAATATATAATATTAATTTTCATATCGAGGAAGGATCTATTGGGTGATTGGTTGTTACATCTGTTAATTCGTGACCTTACATCTATATGGATCTAGCATGGTAATGAAACTACGTCTAGTTAAATTTTTCAAGAAAGAACAATTAGGTTCAATGATTGAAAGAAATATGCAAAGAATGATCCATGAGAGAAGCAGATTCCAAGGAAGTTTTATGAGGAATTGCATTTCTTTATTTTGAATTTGATCAAAAATTTACAAGAAAAATGAAAAATGAATGACCAACCAAAGAAGTTTGCCAAAATCATAAACATACATATATGTTTGAGGAATACCGTTTGAACTCTAAGATCTCCATCAATGGTTTCTTGAATGAGTATCAAAGTAAAATATAATAAATTAGATGGGTATCTTGAATAGTTAAAGAAACTCATCACAAAGTTTCTCATATGCTCTAAAGAAAAATGACTACTCGATTAACCTTGGAATATTTGTCATTCCTATTTTTTTTGATAAAAATATGATTAAATATATTTTGTGTGTCTAATAGGAACATTGCAATCTCTACGGATATTCTATGATATTCGAGCGTCGCCGGGGTTGTCTCCTTGTCAAGTTATGCGTCGAATTCTATAATTGTCTTCCGCTTCTACTGTTCGACAGAAAATTGCATATAATGTAAATTATGTTACCTTCCATTTTCTTAAAGTCAGAGAAAGGAATTGGAGAGGCGATTGTCCATGTTCATGATGTTAAGCATGTTTGAAGTTGAAGAATAATAAAATTATTACTTAATTTTAATGACAGCAAAACAAAAATATATTTTTAGTGGGTTTTACGGTTCTCAACTCATTATTATGGCCAGGGCTGAACGTGAAGAAATATTGACTGTAAATAATTTTAAAAGGTAATTGAGTTATGTTATACGATAGATTGACATGAACTGAAGAAGATGGAAATTAATTTGACCAAGTTTATTTTGAACATTTAAAATTATTGAATTCGACATCGGTTTTTACTAATGTCGTTGATGTGGAACCATCTAAATTTGAATTTAATAGAATGCATGTAGTTAACAATTTGTTTGTTATAATTATTAAATTCAAGTAACAGTAAACAATAAGAAACACAACAAAATTGAAAGAAATAATTCTAACCAAAAGAAGAAAATAAAAGGAAGGGACACTGTCACACGATATTATTATTATTATTATTTTATTATAATTTTTTAGTTATTAATAAAAAAATTAATATGTATTAGTATTTTACAGAAAACATTGTAAGAATTAACTGTGGGAAAAGTTAAGAAATAACTGAATTAAGAGACGTGGCAACGGAAAAAAAAAGAGAGAAAATTGTCATAGAAACACTATTTTTACATAATTAGTGAATAAAAAAAAGACCGTTAAATATATTATCTATATATTGTAGGTAATTAAGTTTTGGTTGAATTAGACTAATATTAACAAAACTGTTTTATAAAAATTATATAAAGCGTAGCGGAATAAAAAGCTTAAATAAAAAATAGTATTTAGACTTTGTTATTTTTATTTTTGCTACTAATGAGACATCACAAGAAGATTGTGAAGAGTTCGATGACATAGAATACAGGCCTGTTATGCCAAGGAATAACACATGCCATTCTCTTATGTTTATAGCATGAGGGAATAACACGTCTAATTTGGTTATGTGAGATTCCATTTTGTAAACAATGTGATCATTTATGATTATCTCTATAATTGGTATATCATGTAATTTGAGAATAATTCATCCTCGATTTGTAATCCATTTATCTTGAATTGTATCCCATTTTGCAAGTATTGCTAAATATTAAACAATGATTACTTTGGTGTAAAATAACTTGTGGATGTGTATATGTTGTTCTACAGATACCAATACCAATATCAATGTTATTTATATTTTAAATATCATATGATATCTTTGCTTTATGAGATTTCGATAACTGAAAGTTTATTGTTTAGTGGTTATACTAATTAATAAGTTAAAAGCCATCACGTTAAAAACATATAGCATACCATAACTACAGATACATGTCATGAAGATATAACATGTCAATTTCATGATTACATGTTATCGAAATGTTCGTAAATGAATATATAATATATCACATGTTTAGAATTCTATCCACTATCGTCGATCACTCTCGAATCTCCTATTTTGCAACATGAGCAGTGAATCTAAAAAACTATAGTATGCTATTATTGCAAATTTTGTGTTCTGAGAATAATAATAAAAATTAGATGCTATAATATGATAAATTATGATAGTCATTTCAAAACTAAACCATAAATTCTAAAATATGAATCTAACAACAACAATAAATCCATGTTTATCTATAACTGTGAATCATGTGTATGTGTTACAGTATTAGATATCGGTCATAATTTTAAAAACTAAACCTTAAACTATAAACCATAAACTCAAACACAAACAAAATATCATGTTATGATATATCATTTTTTGGAGTTGTGATATTATGTCAAAGAACTCCAAAACGTACTATAAAATGATGGAACACGAGATGGATACAATATTGTGCACTCTTAAAAAGTTTTCTATCCTCTCTAAGACTCTAACTATCTCACCCATTGTTTATACTTTTAAGAGCATCTCTATCCATTAGAAACATTATGGTCATTTTGTTATTTGCTTTGTCAAAAAAAAAAAAAAATGTGATATACATACACAATTTTTTTTTAAAAAAAATCAGTTAATAATATTCAACAAAAAAAATTACAAAGTAATGAGAATTAAAGTTTGAAGAGGAACAAATACGCTAAAATGTGAGAAATAATATGTAAAAAAATTAGATTAGACGATGGGTGAAAAATTTTGAGATCATTTTGATGTCTCAACAGCTTTAAGAGCGGCTAATCGCTCCATCTTTCGCTTCTTTTTTGTTGCTTTTTTTTTTTGCTGATAATCGCACGTACACCAATCTCTATCTACGTAAATAAAATTTTATATCGAAACATAAGTTATTTCGTCTTAATAATAATTTGTTGAAGAAAAAATGTAGATTTAGGTTGTAAGTTATTTACGTAGATATATCGAAACATCTATATTTGATATTGGTGTACATAATATATCGTGTACATATATTTAAGTGGTCATTTCGTATCTACATTATGGTCATTTCGTATTTACTTTGCCAAACGACGTAAAAAAAGAAAGACTACTATGTAAATAACTTAGAAATAAAAATATATAGATGGGAGACGTTTCGTTATATCTACCTTGTTTTGTTAATTGCAATCTCTATCTGTGTATTATCATGTTTAGATAAAAATTTTGGTTAATGTACTCTGTGATTCCTCCACCACATAAGTGATGTGTTTTATAATTTATCCTCAAGATTTAACTCTCAAGAGTCATTTATAACCTCTATTATAATAAAGGAAATTCTACATTCAAAAATTTTCAGTTTTAAATTCTGATATCAACCATTTCCCATTCTTGAATCTTGACTCATGTTCTCTAGCTGTTATTTCCTATGATTATCATTAACTATTATATAATTACAGCTATTTTCAATTATAAATTTATCATTTTTGAAATTTTAAGTTAACTATTATAAATGAAATTATTGTTAACATTAAATTTTAAATGGTCGGCTATTAATATATTTACTGTATAAAAGATATCTTTCTTAGAAATAACACATTATAAATGACTAGATATAGTATTACCTTTTATACCATTTATATATACTAACAGTATATATATATAAAGAAATCCCCAAATCTCTAAATTGTAATAGCATTTTAGTAATCGAGTTTCAAATGATTTTTTCTCTATTCCGTCGATGTTGCCGTTCCACCACCGCCGTGAATGACCAGCCATCGCCGGTGCCTGACTCAGGAGAGACCACACGGTGGAGGCCGTCTTTACCTCCGATATTGGAAGGTGACGAAACCGAGAGTGACCACCAAAATGCGAATGTCTCACATGCTTGGTCGTTAAACAAATTAGTGAAGAGATTCCGATAATTATTAAGTGGTAACAAAATTGCTTTTCTCCATCTTTTTAACTATATTTTATCAATCAAAATATTGAGCATTTTCACATTGAAAATTTGGACTCTAACCATGTTTATGATATTCTATGTTCAAAATATATTCCATCTTAAGGGAATTGTCATTTATAAACCTCAAAATTTTGTCACTATACTTCGTTCATGATAATAGTAGTAATGATTTGTGTTTTGGTTGTTAGGTCGGAATCTTAATTAAGTGACGGATGGAGCATCCCCAGGATTGACTCTTTGTTCTTTTTGCATATTGAAGTCTTTAGTTTTCTTCTCTTTTACAAAGCGAAAGAGAATGGTGTTGTAATTGTATCGATATAATGGTGTTCTCTTTTACAAACCATTTGTAATAAATTTAGATGTCCTTTACATGTATTTCTTTCTTGCAAAACCAACATTTGACTTTAGTCTTTGTTCCTAGTTCTTGATATTTACCTCGAAGAATCATCATCCCTTTTCGCTGACCTTCCCCCTCATGTTTAATCCACCAGCCTGAATCTTATGAGACCTACTACTCTCAGACAACTCTTATCTCCTTAAATCTTGCTGCAACAATGACTTCATCTAAGCTGATATGGAGTCCCTACCGTATTTAAGAGTTTCATTAAATTGATCAAACTTGTGAGGCAATGAGCTTTTGAGAAGGATGACTTGCACCTCTTCGGATATAGTTACACCAAGATTGCTCAGATCTTCTACCAATTTCAGAAAATATAATCATCAATGTTTTACATCAATTTTTCCATGCCAAACGTATAGAACTTGAGTTGCAGATAGATACGATCTTGACATATACAATCTTGTTAAAGTAGATCACATCGAGGTTGCAGTTTTGCAATTAATGATCTTCCGCAAAACGTAATCACAAACATTCACGATTATCAAGTTTTTTGTCTTCCCAATTTTCTATACTCTTACTTGGTTAAGTCTAACCTTTGAGTCGTCTTCTGTCCATTTATGTGTTTCACCAGAACTTGATTCTAGCTTGTTCAGTCTTTGACATCAATTGTGTCTTTAGCATCCGTTCATTCATAATGACAAATCACCTTTTCATCAAAATGATCAACTTCGATCCGAGTATTCACCTCTAAACTTGCAACATGGGGCTATGCATGATACCACTTACTTCCGATTCTTGCATCAATTTGGAACCTAAATCAAAGCTTGAATTTCACCAAACACAATCGTGACCGATCAGAACAAAGATGGAACAACTCGTGCTCAAGAACATATAATAATATAGAAGTACGTGTTGACCAAAAAAAAAAAGTACGTAATTGGTTAGATAAGAGCCTAGTCAGTTTAGGATAAGGGTAGATCCTAGTTTAGGCCTTATCATATATGTTAAGGATAAGAACATAGAATAATAGAGAAGAGAAGAAGATGAACACACAAAGTTACGAGTAAAGATCAATCGGTGTGATCGATCCTACGTACGTTTCGGCCTGAACGGAATTCGAAAATCCATTCTCTTAATTTTACAAGTTCATCGAGAACTCCACAAACCCGGAGGTTCATCAATCACGGCTAAGAAATCTATCGTACAAGATAACAACATGAACACGCCTCATAAAAACCTTATCTCTATTAGTCGGTAAAGACCTAATTTTCAACCAAATCCGGTTCAATTAGTCGTGGTTCACTGTCACACAACTATTACTTAACCGTGACTCGAATTCACAACTTAACAAAAAAAAAAAAAAAAAATTCAGCTCACAACTTAACAGTTAGAAATTTCAAACTTAAAATATATATATTAAACTATTTCATTAAAAATTTGAATATAACCACGATGATGTTCACATGACAAAAGGATGTTCAGTGAATGCGATGCTAAACATATCTTTATTCATGAACTGTTTGATAGTGTAAATCGCAGACTTGTTTATATGCATTTAGACATTATCTATTATGTGAGTTCGAATAACTATTGTTTAGTACTAAAGGTTTCCCATTTTGTCATATAATGTTGTTATAGGCTATATATAGATTCTCTACATAATTATGGAATTAAAGAACATAAATTTTGATTCTATAACAGAAAAGAGACATTGGCCATGCTTAGTTGGGTTGTATTATGCCCTACTTTTCATCCTCCCCAACACAAAGAATCCAACCATGTTTACCCAAGCCAAATAAATAAATAAAAAGCAACTACAGAAACTAGTATTGTATTATTATTCACATGAAGAAAGATTAATTTAACAATCGATAAGTTTTATCTAAAGGAAATTGGCCATTCCATATCGACAAAAAGAAGCTTTATTGGCTTGGGTGCCAAAGTGTCACATGCATATCCCAGCTAATCCTATTCCCTGTTTATTCTATCTTTACTTAATATATTGTTTATTATTCATTTCAATTGTTCTACATAATCCTTTCAGCGCTGGTAATTTTTCGGAGTTTTCACTAGATTCTATCTACATCAATATCAAATTGTAATAGCTTTAATTATGTCTTTGCTAAAGCATACTTCTATAGCAAACAATCGTATTAAATGTAAAACGAAAAAAAAATAGCTTTATGTCTTTTTCACTAAAATCAATAATGGTAATTGAAGTCGGAGATTTGCTTTCGGTAGACATTTGAACCTTTTTTCTAGAAGACTATAAAACAATAATTTTTTTGGATATATGTTAACTGAAATTACTTAATCAAACAAATAGATATAAGTATCAAATTAAATCTGTTTGATAAATCTAAAATATTAGTTAATTGATATTGAAAATTAAAAAAACAAATAGTCTTCTATTTAGCTCAAAATACAAAAAGACTAAAAACATTATTTAAAAGATTTTATTTTTTTGTAAAATAGTAAAGTAAAAGGATTTTTTTTGTTGTTGTTGAAAAATAGTAAATTTAGATAAACTAAATAATTTCTCTACTAAATAATTATTACTTATATCAGTAAAATTAATTATCATTTTAATTCTTAATTTTAACTTAGCCTATATAGTAAGTGATATGTCATGCGACACAATGATTTCTTTGATCCAATCGTATATTTTCACATCATATTAATCTATTTTAGTTGTTTTTATTTTCTCTGTTTCACAAAAATGTCATTTTGACACATTTTACACAAATTAAGAAAAACTTGTAATTATACATATATGCCTTCATTTAATAAATGATAAAGACTTAGGGTTTGAATGGTTACGACGGTTGGACAGACAAATTCGTCTATGGATTAGATCGCTTTTTATTTACCACTCATAAATTATAATCCATAGTGGTTCGGATCGAGAAAAATAGAAAAAAAATTCACCGTGGACCAACTACGGGCTAATTTTACATAGTAATAAACTTGGTTTGCGGCGGATCATTGTTCGCCCCAAAATAGAATGGTGTAGTCCGCTAACAGTTTAGTCCGTTCCATCCATTCAAGACATTAAATTCAGAAAAAAATAATCAGTTAAAGGTAAATTAGAAAATTAGTTTGAAAAATCACATTGAAAATATTTAAACTACACTTTTGTGAAACAAAAAAAAAAATTCTAAAATGACATTCTTTATGAAACGGAAAAAGTATTTTTAAATTAGTTTCTTTTTATGTAAAATCGTATGTTTAAGTAATTAATTTAAAATTAATGTTATAACTAAAAATAATATTTATGTTGGATTTTCTTTTTATTTTGTTCCATCAAAACTGTAGTTTTATTATTATTAAAACTTGTTATGATCTGGTCAATTATCTAATGTAATTATATATTACAATCTAGTTAATTATAAAACGTTATAAATTATTTCCTACTGAAAGATACAAATATCTAACAAGATAAAAATATATTTTTCTTTCATTTTCTACTTTTTTTTGTTCTTCTATCTCTTTCTTTATCTCTCTTTATCTTCCACACCCTCATAACTTTACTCACGACTTCTATATATGAACCCATTTTGTCATAAAAAATCATTACTCATTAGACTTTCCACTACCCATTCTCATTCCCTCTTCAACCAACGTTCTCCCCCTCAGAAAGAAGCTTCCCCTTATCTTAATTCACCTTTTAAAAATTTTATGTTCTCAAAGTGTCACCATTAAAATTAAATCTTAGTTACTAAAAGAGTTAGACATGGCGAAGATTGGAGGCATTCTTCTTTGTTTAGTCATTGTGGGCTTAGATGTAGCTGCTGCAATCCTCGGAATCCAAGCTGAAGTCGCCCAAAATCAGGTATTATGTACATACACATATACTCTATCAAATTAAATGTTTTTTTCCCCCAATCCATGATGATAATGATGGTTACATGTAGAACCGTCTCAAACTGTTTAGAAGTCATGTGCAAAATTGTTTATTATTTGTCAAAGAACTTTGAATCGGGTTACTACTCGAATGGACACTCTTGCACATGCTAAAAACGGTGTGGTGTTGCATATGTGGATGCAGGTGAAGCACATGAGGCTATGGTTATTTGAGTGCAGAGAACCGAGCCAGGACGCGTTTAGGCTTGGTCTAGGTGCAGCCGCTATATTGGTAATGGCTCATGTCCTACTCAACTTGGTTGGAGGCTGTCTCTGTATTTGCTCTCAAGACGAGTTTCAAAGATCTTCTTCCAGTAGGCAAATCTCTATGGTTTGTCTCGTACTCACTTGGTACGTGTTAATACAAATCTTCTTTGGCATTAATAATTGTTTGGTCCGGGTAAAATGACACATGGTACGTATCGATTGGATGGTGTAATCACAGGATTGTATTCGCCGTTGGATTCGGGAGTATAGTGATCGGTACGATGTCGAACAGCAAGTCAAGATCCTCTTGTGGATTCACACATCACCATTTTCTCTCCATTGGAGGGATTTTGTGTTTTGTTCATGCCCTCTTTTGTGTCGCTTATTACGTTTCTGCCACTGCGGCCAAAGCTGAAGCTGCCAAGTGACAAAGTGGCACGATAAACGATGGAACACAGGTGGGTCCTCGTCCTTGACTATATTCCAATGGTAACAATTTATGTATAATCATTTAACCTAGTTTCAATTTATTTCTTTTACCTTTTTGAATCGTTTCACTTATTTCGAAGTCACTTTTGTAATTTGGAGAGCTGTGTCATTTTGAAAAGCTTTTATGTCACGCTCTGTTGTCGCATGTGGGGTTAAAATGCACTAATGATAATGACGTTTGGTGGAATCTTGTCTTTGCTTCGGTTGTTTAAATTAATTCAGTACTCTCGTTCTCTCTGTTTCACACACATACACACACACTAATGTGAATCCTTGTCACGGGAAATTTTAAAATTATCAAAACTTGATTTCTAGAAAAATAGAATAATAATACAGAAAGAGTATCAAATGATACTATGCACTTATGCAGTAGAGAATTGCACAAACCTTTTCCTATCAGAAGAAGCTCTGGCCTAAAATCCGACCAAAACAGGAGTTTGTATAAAACTGATTTCTTGTTCTTTAAAATGTCTACAGTTGTCAAATCCTGTTTAAGCTAATATATTATTTTTGAAAATCTATTTATTGTGTATTTCATGTTCATCCTTAAGAGTTTATAAGAAACTAATGCTTCAAACTTACATCATTAGGATGAATTATTTACTTTTTTATATATTTATCTCAGATTATAATAAGTCTGTAGATTTTTCCCTAAGCATTGTTTAGGAATTCTTCCTCAACAATGTGCTTCGCAATAGAGACAGTACACTCTCAAAGGGTCTAATACTCATGTCTGTCTCTTCCAGCCATGGAAATGGTTCAATTGGTTCTGTTTCTTCCATAAACTTCTCCAATGATTCATCATTTCTCGATCTTTCCAAAGGAAACAGCTCGTGATTGTATCTTTCAGGCTCTGAACAACACTCCTGAACCATAAAGCAAACATTAACTTAAAGAAAATGTGAAATGAATCTTGAACAAAATACAGTTCTCAAAGAGGGATTTGTGATTGCTTACTTGGTTCGCGTGCATTCTTTTCAAGAACATCTTAAACGTTGCTAAATTTGGTTCGCTGAGAAGCTTATCAGATAATCGGAGATATGTGAACCCAAACATCCTCGGTTTACCATCTCGGTTAATCCCATTAGGCCTTGCATTTAGTATAATCTGGTTATATCCATCTCTATCGAATCTGGGAAGCGCGTTTTCGCCTGCAACTTCAGTCCCTTCTCTCCATGCAGAGCTCAAAACCTTCAAAATTTAAAGATTCCCAAAATCAATCTAAGTAACATATATACAAAAGTGTCTTATTTACAGTTTCAACTTGCTTACTTGTTGAACAAGTTCTTGAGGTCCACTCTTAGCGTTTGCTGGCTGTTCTGTGTTTTTCATCTCTAGACAAGTGAAATTCAAGATAGCCTGATGTCTACCCATTATTTTCGCAATTGCACGATAACCATCTCTGTTTTTGAGGTTGTAATAACCCGCCGTAAGTTCTGCAGCATGACTTTCAGATTTGTACCACCAATGGATTCCAGAGACCTGAAAAATCAGGAAGACGACACAAAAAAACTATAAATCTTAATCATGTTTCTAATGCATTAACATAAACCCTACAAGATTTGATTTACTTTTGCTGCTAACTTGAGTGTACACCCAAGAAACACTTTACTAGCTTCACCAAGAATCTGATCACCATGGAGAAGTAACTTTCTGGAGTACCATGACAAGAAAAAATTTCCTTCTTCCTTAAGGTAAGTCCCGTTCGAGTACTCGAAAAACTCGGTTTCTTCTGGAATATTGTTGTATTCGCCTGCGTTTTCTGGAAGTTTCCATTCCGGATGCCCGATTCTTCTAACTTCTTCTTCATAGTCTGATCTAAGATACTTGTCATAACACTGTAAGATTGAATAGACCAAACAACATGAACTTATAAAGCTCTGTTTTGTTTTTTTCAAACCCTGAAGAAATTAAGAGTCTCATTTCGTTTTTCTTACTTGAAATTCTCCAATTCCAGGAAAAACCCATCCTTGAGTCTCACTGTAAGAAGGATATCTTAGCTCTCCAGCAGGACCTAGCCCTACTTCAATGTCTATTATGACTCCAGATCTAATGAAATCTTCCATGTTATCTCTAAAGCTCTTCATGTAGTCTCTGTACATCTAGAAACAGAGCAAAGATTATATAAATATACAAACACAATTTCCCGAGGGTTCTGAATTCAGGAGTTTTTAATACCTCGACAGCTGTTCTTCCTCTGAAAAGAGGCAAGTTATCTACAGAGAGAGACAAACACTCTTTGTTTCTATTTCCACTCTTGTTCGTATAGAAGATATCTGGATTCGAATCTCCGATTTCGAGAACCCATTTCGGTATCGGGATGTTAACATCGTCTCCTATGTTCCCTCCACATCTATGAAACGACATTATAGCTTGCAATTTTAGTCCAAAGCTTTGTACGATCTCAAACAAGTTTCTGTAAGCACTCCATTGGTATTGCTTTGGACCTTTTGATTCAACGATTCCCCACCATACATCAACCATCACTCCATCTACTTGACTTTCTTTCAGTTTCTTGAGCTGTTTCTTGAGATTCTCTTCGTTTTCAAGAACGTTATCGTTCGTAATGACTCCAAGCTGAAGCATGACGTATACAGGAACATAGTTGGTCAACAATATGTCTTCATACGTCGTCGTATTGAACTCCGTCGCCTGTGCTTTCAAGCTTAAGGATTCAAAAAACACAAAACCAGATAGTTTATCTAGAAAAAAAGCTCAAAGAGTCTTTTTATCACTAACCTTTGGTTCTGTTGTAGAAGAAGCAGTGGCTTGAGGCGTTCTTAAAGATCTCTCCTGGATTGAGAATCTCCATTGGACTCGTTTTTTGCTTTCTTCACCTTTTACAAAAATCGAAGATCCTTTGTGGAGATTTCTTCCGTTGATCAGATTAGGGTTCATCAATCCTAATACGCTCGTCATGGTACCTTGCACTTGAGGGAACTACGAAAATCCTTTACTGGAACATTATGATCAAACACAATTGTTTTGTTTTCTATTTTTTTCAGTGATATTGAATTTGCCAATTTTCTGGCGCGTTCGTATGCTATCAACAAAACGTGGCCATGATTTTCTTTCCCAATTTTTTTTTTTTTTTTTGTATTTTTGTTTAGTCACGTTTATTTTCCTTGTTTTGTAATTTCCCGAAAAATAGAGGAATGAATGATCAAATATAATAAATATCTTTGAGATATTACCATTTTTCTTTTGCTTATGTTGTTATGAGTTATGACCTTATTGGTTGACAATCTAATCTACAAGCCAAATGATTTACCACATGGAAACATGGGATCCAAGTAGAGGCAACCAGCTATATTCTAAGTTCCATGAGTAACATATAGCTCATGAAGATACGATTCACAAAGTGGCTTGCTTGTGAAGATAATAGTTTAACAAAGCAAAGAAACTCAACCTAGAACAGTCATTGCTCACTGTAAAGCGTAAGCAAGGAAATGTATAAAATATCGATATAAATAGTCATTCAATAAGATAAGGACAGTAGTAAAATCTCATATAAATTGATGAAAAGTGAAAACCAAGGACCAAACTAAGCTCATGTTACAAAAATCTCTAATTAAAAAAAAAAAATCATAATTAAAACATTTGCATAAATTTAATATTCTCTACATGGTCTAAATAGGTGTAGTTGATCAGATGTGCATGACCTAATTCTGTAATGAAAGTTTCCATCGCTTTAATAAATCTGAACTTCTCAGACCTAACATCAAAGCAAACGATTATGAAACCTCAGGAAGATATATTGATCGCTGGATAATACAAAACACCATTAATGCATATCTCACTATTTCCAGGATAATGGGGTATGCAACATTCGATCATCCTCCATGAAGGTACTCCAGTTCCTAATGTCAAAACTTTATGCTCCTGAGACACCTCATTTTGTCCTTGATAAATCATCAAGGCCATGAACAATACCTTATATTGTTTTTCAATCGGATCACATCCAAAATAGCTTCTCATCCCAATCCTCCTTCTCATATTCGCTATGGGAAATTTTAATGACTGTCTTGTGCTGGGGTTACATATCACCCAAACCGTATTCTCACGTCCCTCTAAAAACCACCACTTATCTCTAAGAAAGACCAAGCCGCTTATAGGATCTTGTCAAGAACAACTCCGTAAAATAGGGAAGGCGAGGTATGGAGGCTCAGAGCTTCGATGCGAAAATTTATAGACTGATTTCGATGCAAAATCTTAAACCACTAATTTCCGAAATTTATAGGATTTCAAGTTTTCTTGCCATTCAAGGCATTAATAGTGACCAAGCGGATACACGCTAGGGGATTCGTTCTCTGCTTTGAACCAACATAACAAACTTCTGCAATAGAGCCAAACCACTCAGCGACAAATATTTGGTTTATATTACATTTCCTTAAGCAAGATTTATATACGATTATGTGTATTTATATAAATTGTAACAATGTAATATTTTAGAACAAACGGATAATATAGTGGCAAATACTAAATACACAAAAGAGCACCCAAAAAAACCCAACACATTTTCTCATATACAACAAAAGAAAGTAAACACAAACAACATTCCATCCGCAAACAAATCTCTCTCCACTTAAAAGAAATACTTAGAACAAATGAAGCATCATAGCGACCATGAATCCAAATCCCAAAACAAGGGTTTTCGCAGCGGAGGAGGAGTCAGCTGGAGTAGCGCCTGCGCCGGCAAGATCGGCCGTCGTGCCAGTTGTACTAGAAGGAAATGTCCCGACGGTTTTGGTGGATGTGCTGCTAGAGCTACCTGGTGAGCCTGGAAACAACGGCAGAGAAGCCCCGGCAGCAGCGGCCGGAGAAAGTGCCGGGGAAAGTGCCGGAATGAGAGGCAGAGAGGAGGAAGGAAGTGGAGTAGAAGAAGAAGGAGAAAGAACAGGGACGGGGTTAAGAGGCAACAGAGGTTGAATAGGTAGAACAGAAGAAGGTGAAGGCGCGTTTAGAGATGGCACAGTGTTTGGAAGCGGTGCGGTTGGTGCTGCGGTTGCGGTTGGAACAACGTTTACTTCGAGTTTCATCCCTTGACTACAATGTCCCGGCATTCCACAAATGAAGTACCTAGACAAAATTGATCAAGAATTTATACATAAATATATTACTAAGTACGTAAATCATCATATGGTCCTGATTTGTATGTGAAAGTATGAACCTTTTTCCAGGAGTAGTGAGAGGAACAATGGAGTTTCCATTAGCGAACGTTATAAGCGGTTTAACCGTTTGACAGCTATCGAATTCGGGTTTTGTGACTTCAACGACATCGTGGAACGCAGCAGGGTAGGAGAAAACTGTTTGAAGCAAAGACAGAGTTTTGGTTTTTAGTCTTTTAATGTTGAAACAAATTTTAATATGGAAGAAATGTGTGATTAATTACCAAGATTGTCTCCGACAGCAAATGTCTGTCCTGCAGCCCAAGTTCGAAGACTATTTCCAACAGTCCAACCACTAGGACCACCAATGGTATGGTCTGTAGCTTCTGTTAAACATATGAGTGTAGTCGCGAGGAGCGAGATTATGATCAGCATTTCTCTGGATGCCATTCTCTTCTTCTTTTTCTTTTTCTTTTTGGTGGAAAATTAACAAGACAATTGAAAGATAGATCAAGAGATGATGATGTTTGGTGCTTCACATTTGGTGTCAAATGTGTGTATATATAGTGGTTAAAGAAAGAGAAATGATTGAGAAGAATCTTTTGTGATAAGAGTTGGTAAATAATAAACTTGTGTTTGTATGTGTTGAGAGTTAGTATTTATGTTGGATCAAGTAAAGAACTAATAATAGATCAAGTAAGCTTTTTTTGTTTTTGTTTTACCTAATCCACTAGAAACCAGACAATGTTCATGGTGCTACACTTGTCCAAAACCAGTTTAGTTGCACCTAAAGCAAGTCCCTTTAATGCTTTATAAGTTTATCTCTTACAAGAACAGGTGAAGTTTATATTAATCCAAGAGAAATAGTCTTAAGACAATTACACATCTTCCTGTACATTATAGAGCCAGAGTAGTCTCTCTCTGTAATGGAAGTTACAAGTTACAGTATAAGTAACAGAGTACTTTGTATGTGTTGTTATTCAAAACTTTTCAGAACTTAGCACAAAAACAACAAGAACGTTGAGATTTTTATACACCAGGGTTATGACTATGAGCGAGTAATTTCTCCTGTTCGTTGTTGATATCGTTTTGGAGTGAAAGAGGATTAGATTGATGAGAAGTATGCTTGGGATTGTTGATTTTGTACCACACATTCTCTATACGGAAAAACGCCCACTGGAATCGCCTATAAATCTCCAAAGCAGTGATGATGAAGACCGTGATGTAGTTGTTACGGAGATGAGCTGATAACTTGTACGTCCATGTCCACCTTAGTACCAGATTGCTTCCGATTACCCAAACATATACCTGCAAAACCGCAAATCCAAGATGATTCAGACACATTTAGCTAGTTATAGATATCATGCAGTGTGGTTGAAAGATTTAATGAAAACAAGAAACTATATATTACCCAACGGCGTCCATAAAGTAGATGGGAGAAAAGATTTGGTCTGCTGAATTTAAAAATGCGAGTGAAGACACTACAAGCAAGAAAGAGATAAGAATCTAAAACTGACAAGTCAATCCAAGATTGGAGAAACCTGTTTTAAATTTACTGTACCTTAGATCCCAATCACGTAATATATCCCAAAAGAAGGAGAAGAAAGTGTTAGCTAGACCAGACAGGATCCATGCCGGCTGAATGGAGTAAGTCCATGTATCTGGATCAATAAAATACTTGAGGGCTGAAAGAAAGATGACAGGCACCGCCGTTAAATATTTCCCAGCTGAAAAAAAGAAAGAAAGGGAGAGATATTAGAAGTCTAGCGAAAGCCAAACACAAAAGAACCGGTTTTACAAAAGGAAATGTCTCGGATTTGAGATTATTACCATTGTAGATGTTTGCAATGTCCTTGCTATCTTTGTACTGACGAATGCATTGGAACAGCCGGAAAAGATAAGGTAGAACAAGAACCAAGGGAATTACAGCGGAATGACTCCCGCAAACCGACTCAGCTTCAAACCATGCAATAGTAGCAACCTACAGTGAATCCATCAGATTCACTGAATATGAAATGAATAATACATTCATAGGGAAGAGGGAAACTTACTGACCTGTCGATGGACCATGCGACATACTGAACGTTCTAAATCCGATAAAACCTGCACAAGAAATTTGTTGTTATTTCAACAATTCCATTCAATGTATATATATATATATATATATAGAGGAAAGATAAACAATTGTGTTACCTTTGACAGAGAAGTCAAGATATCAGCTAGAAAGAAGTCCGAAAAAGTCACTGCCTGTTTGTGATACACCAAATGAAAGTTAGATGATGTAAGTGAGTCTTCAACAGAAACAACAGTATTACTTTACCTGCACCGGGAAGAGTATTCGCCAAAAAGTCCAAAGCAAATAGTAGCGAGACGACATGTAGAAGATATCGAAAGGGATTATCAAAATGATCACAGCTGAGAAATACAAAACCACCTATAAACATCCGAAAAGTTGCTCCATGAACAAATGAATCAAAATCTCTTTTAAACAACTTAATGAGAAGATGCATCTATTACACTGGTTGAGATGCAGCCAACTTTACGTCTCCGTGTGAGTATAGATACAGATATGCAGTCATGCTAGTCAATATAATTATTGTCATCCACCTGGCACACTGTGACACCGGTTACATAAATGTAATCAAATGAAAAGAAAATATACAAAAGATATAACTAAGAATTGTATACCTTCCATATCTCTCTGTGACTAAGATGATCTGGTCCTAGATAAAAGATTGCTGCATAATCAACTCCAGACCGAGAAAAGACCCACAAATTAACACCCCAGAGCCAGACCATCAGTGTCTGTACACAATAGCATACATCAGGAAACACACGTAAAAAATTTGACTTACTAATTAGAGAGGAAAATTAACTTACAATGAGAAGGAGAGGGTTATAATACAGAAATGTCTCATAGAAGAACAGTTCTCGTGAGTCTATTCCCATTTTCATTACAGATTCCCATCCAATCTGCAAGTTTTTAACATTATTGTATATTGCTAAGACTGAAAACTCAAACGATGGCTTCAAATCAAAAGCTAAGATCATTGTTTGCAAGAATAAGAGTTCAAAATCCAACCTTTCCACAAACATAAAGACCACCAATATACAGAGCAACCTAGAGAATCAAGATTGTGGATCTCAAATCAGCTGGTTAGATGTTATAAAAAGGAGGCAAGTTTTGAAGATATGATACAATCAGCGAGAATCTATGAAACCAAGCGACGGAGCTCCTTCCGTATATCATTAAACGTGCTACAAAATCAAACTCTATAGAAAATCTAGGAACACTGAGTAAATGAACAATACCTTGAGACTTTGAAGGACCATAGGAGTTCGCAATTTCGCAAATGTACTTAGAAACATACTTGCACTCTTCAAGTCATTATCTCCTGTCGAATACCGCAAACCATCCAGAAAAAAAGGTAATCAAAATCACTAAGCAGAACTGATTTTTCTGGTAGCCAAGGATAAAACCAAAAAGAGAAATAGCTAACCTAGATTAGTGACGATGTGTCTACTTGCAGATTTGCGCAAGTGAGGATTATTCACAGGCACAGACAATACACCCCCAAACATAGATGCCAAAGACAAAACCTTTCTCTGTCTCGTTTTGTTCTGAAACCAATCGCAAACAAATGACATAGCTTAAACCTAACTCTTACAAAATTCAACTAAACTACTGTATAATAACCATGAAAGTGAAAGACTTTCCAACGAAGAAGACCAAATGGTACCTTCCAAAACAGGAAACTTTCGCCGATTGCTTACTCTTGAAGAACGCGTCACACTGCTCTCAACATAAGAAGACAAATCAAACCCTTTCCAAAACAGGAAACTTTACGCAAATTGCTTCCTACTCTGTCCTGAAGGAGGCGTCACACTGCTCAACATGAACAATCGCATCGAGATAATGTTAATCCTAATCGGCACAATCGGTTTTGCTGAAGAAAATAAAAAAACTAGCAAAGCCATCAAAGATTCAATCTGAATCACAATAAAAGTCTATGGCTTTATTATAAATTAAAGCGGCCGAGAAACTAAGACCCTAAATCGGGGATGAGAAATTAAAAACCTCTTTTGTATTTTAGCGGAAAACTAAGGCGTAATAAAAAAAGGGAGCTCTTTAATTTTCCCCGAAACGTCAAAATGTAACTGCATTGAGTTCCTATGAACAAATCAAGAGACAGCAGATCAAATTACGTTGTACGAATTAAGGACGACTTCGAAGGCAAACCCAGAAAAGGAACGATCATTAAAGTCCACCGTTTTTATTGCCTTATTGGATACCTCTCTCTCGAGAGATAACTATTTTTTTTTTCAAAGGGGTCGGAGAAAAAGAAACGTTGTGGTGATTAATTAGCAAAACTTTACAATAATCAATGAGAGCGAGAAGGAGAGAGAGAGAGAAACAAATCGAAAGAGTTTTTGTTTTGGTTAAATAAGAAAAACAATGTTTTTGTTTTGGTCAACGGCTTATGCAAGTTATTGACTTTAGCAATTCTTTTTAACGTTATCTCAAGGCAAGATCTCCTAATTATAGTATTAGATTTCGTTTATATAAACTACATATTACTACTTTTATAAAATTATCCAGCAATGGAAGAATATGACTACAGTCTGTAGCTCCATATAAATTATATGAAAATATTTTACATAAAAATACTTGAAAATACATCTACTTTTAAATTAAAAAAAAAACATCAGCTTTAATGTTTCAAAAGTTTCATAAGATTAGAACATTATTATAATCATTTTTCACTTATTTAGTTCATGTTTGTGTGTGTGTGTGTTTAATTTGATAACAAGCTTTCTCACAAAATTTAACATAAGAAGTAAGAAAAGTAGAAAAAGAAAAATAGTTTGAATTTGTTTTTTTTTTTGATATATTCATGATGAAATTTTCTTGTCTATTTTTCTAACCACGTCTCAATTAAACTAAAAAATTGGTTAACATTTACATAAAAAAAAAAATCTTGTGATCTAGACCAAAATTTATGTTCTAGAATTTTTTTTTTTTTTTAAATGTCCATTTTATGATTTATCAATAAAATTTATTAGTAGAAATTATAGAGAAATAGTAGTTCATAGTTTTGATAATAACTTGTTGTACTTCGAGGTTATAGTCGAATTCATTGATTTTTATAAAAAGAAATTTTTTTTTTCTGAAACTATAATTTTTAAATCCCATTTGAAAATTTCTACGTGAAGAAAAAAAAAAAGTCAATACAAACACCATGATGTTAAAAAAAAAAAGTCAATGCCAACACCATATTGTTTTGGTCGACGGATTACATAATGCACATTATGCAGTCGTATTGAATACTTCTTTTTTTGTTACGGTACTAATGACTCGATTAAAATGGTCTATCATATTGGTGAAAAAGTGATTAACCACAATGACTCAAGATTCTCTATCGGATATGGTTATTTCCTTAGTTAATGGTCACAAAAAAAACTATCACTGTCCTCAAAAACCTATATTAGCCCTAAGTTGTGTTAACGGCTAACGCAACACAGGAAACAGAGAGAGCATCTATTTTTCGAAGGTTGAAGACAAACAGTATGTATGGGCTTGCGAATAGAAGAAGTCAAAGTCCATTACGAATGAAGCCAAGCCTATTACGGATGTGTCTCTCCAAAGCCCAAATACAGAATCTAAGATGCCAGCGCATGTCTCTCACTCTCAGGAAACGCATGAAGACAGAAGAGAGAATAAGGCCATTGGAAATACAAACCTGCAGGAGGAAGAGCATGCTGAAACATATTAACAAATGGTCCTTGGTTGGTCGGTCCAAACATTTTTAGTGCCCTAAGCAAAAAATTTTTTTTTGTCAACCAATATTTGAATTGATTAGAAAATAACCATAATATTATTCTAATTATGTTATCAAATGTAACTGTATAACTTAGTTGTCATGCATGTTTAAAAGAAGGCAACACAATATATTTATTTTGATTGATAAAATTATATGTGTGTTTTTTTTAGGATTACACGACAAATTTTGTAATTTTATTTTGTATAAACCACTTCATACACCTACACATACTTTAGTAAAAAAAATAGTGGACTCACATAATTCCTTAAAAACTTACAGGGCTAAAATTCAATACGTAAGAAAAGCTTGAAAAAAATATACAAATTAGAAAAACATTTAGTTACAAAAACGAGATACAATATACGTTAATATAATGTGGATGTCCTGTTGACAGAAAAAAAAATTTATATTATTTATCGGTTACAATATTATCATTCAAAGCTAATATTAAACTGCATTTTTTACCATACTGCTTTCTCTATATATTAATTTTTATCGTTTTTAACCGTACTTAAAAGTTCCTTAACTATTTAGTTTAAACATGGTTACCAGTAGGATCTATATCATTTGAAGCAGAGAATTACTTCTTGCATAAATTAAATCCAAGTAAAAATATCCGAAGAACAATGCTTTTTTTCTTAAAATTCGATTTTGACATTGTATAGAAATGTTAGCCGGAAATTTTTATTTCATGTTTCCATATAAAATTTTCATATTTTTCCCCAAAATTAGCAAGGTGGACGCAAAAAACTCTCTAATTATCAACCCTCCCCCTCCGCCGCGAATCCCCAAATGTAGTCTCCATACTACCTCTACTCGTTTCGACAGTGTGCTTTTAGCCTTGAGTTTTCTTTCCCCGTAGTTATTGTAAGCAATAGAAGTAAGTATTGATTCTCAGGTCTGATACTTATTTCACTTCAAATTTGATTGATTGTAAGCAGTCGAAGTAAGTGCATTCAGAAAATATTGCCGGAAGAAGCTTTTGGAATGAGCACTCCTCTCTTCATAAGGATCTTGGACATTTTGCAAAAAGACATTGGCAAAATTGATCCAGATTATGTAAAGTCGTTTCAGTTTGAGAATAGATTATTACCTTTAACTTGGGTTGTGGTTAGGATTGATGGCTGCCATTTTCACAGGTAATATACTTTTTAGTCTTTGTCTATTTGAAGCCTTAGACTTGTTAAAAATTTATATAGCTAGGATTAATGCTATATTATGAGTTCATACACTTCTGACTGACTGCTATGGTCAGCCTGTTTCTTACATTGCGATTGCTTTTGTGTAGTGCTATAAATTGTGATTTATTTTGGCAATGTTAGTATCACTTACAGAGAAGTAGAATTGTTGAACTTAAAAGAAATATAAGTACAGTAGTTAGCCGCTTTGGCAAACAAACGCGTGCCTATTGCTTGAATTATTACACTATCGTTCTGTTGTAAGTGAAACTCATAGAGCTTGCTTGGATTTTGATAGATTTTCTGAAGTTCATGAAATTGAGAAGCCAAATGATGAGCAAGCTCTGAAACTTATGAATTCGTGTGCAGTGGCTGTTCTTGAGGAGTTTCAGGATATTGGCTTTGCCTATGGTGTTAGTGATGAGTACAGGTATGTAACTCTCAGCCCCTTTAAACCAACTTTACATTTATTGATATTAATCAACTTCATCTTTGTTCTGAAGAATGAATCTGAGCTTTACAAAAGACAGTCCAGGTCAAACTGATTTTTCTATGCCCTTAAGTTTCTATGTTTCAGAATAAGTTTATCTGTCTTTCCTAGATTTTCTTGTTCTTTTTCACTGTTGACCATATAACGTAATTTCAAATATCTTATTGCAGTAAGATAATATCTGCAATTGTATCCTTCTTCGCGTCTACATACGTGATATAAGATGGGAAGATTTCTTCCCTCACAAAGAATTGAAGTACCCTCCATCATTTGATGGAGGAGCTGTATGCTATTCAACATCAGAGATTCTCCTGGATTATCTAGCTTGGAGACAAGTCGACTGTGAGTATTGTCTGATTAATGATTCACTCGTCTTCTCTTGAGAGATAAAACCTTGATATCAAAAAGTATCGTTAGTTTGAGTTGGATGCTCCTGCTCAGCCATTTTGTTTCGTCTTACAGGCCATATCAATAATCAGTATAATACATGTTTCTGGATGCATTATTAAGTCTGGAAAAAGCAAAACTCAAGCCCAAGATTACTTGAAGGTGCTTTGTTATGTCTGTCTCCAGTAGCCAATGCTCTCGCCTTTTTTTGTTCATTGACTAAATGTTGTTAGTTTCTTACATTTGGCTCTGTTCCAGGGCACCCAAACACTAGAAAAAAAACAAGCTGCTTACCCAAGAATTTGGAAATGAGTATAATTTATTTACCTGTAATGTTCCGCATGGGTTCTTCCATTTTCCGCCAAAAGGTACTACCTTGATTATCAAACTCCAAAATTCTTATAGTCTTTTCTAGTAAATTCTAATAAAAGTGGAGAAAAATGGTCCTCTAAATCAGGAACCCAAAGAAGTTTGCTGCTAACTTCACATGTTAGCTGATCAAATATTCGCATGATGTGGAAACTTCTGAAATTTGAAATATTTCTTACTCTTTGGTCAGTTTTGAGGAGTTCTTGTCTCTGCAGAGCTTTTAAACAAACGATCTGAATTATTTTTACATTTAGACGCTGGAAGTTGTTACAGAGGATATTGGAGAAGTTTCAGGAAAGCAAGTGGAAGCAGAAGTGGTCGTAAACCATTCAAGCATTATCGACCAAATGTTTCTGGCAACAACATCCTCACATTCTTGGCTCCTTCTAAAACAGGTATTCATCGGTACCAAAAAAGTCTAAACCAAAAACCGAATGAGAGTCGGTTTTTATTTTCATAACCAAAGCTGAAATACAAGAAAAAAAATTGAACCGGATAATTGACTTTTTTTTACTTTCTCTATATTTTTGCCATCATTTAAAAAATATTTATACATTATACTAGAAAGATTGTGTTGTTAATTTTCTTTTGACTGGTAGGAGAAGAAATGTTAGTGCTGCTTTTTTGGTAAAGTAAGATTCGTAAAATAGATAGACTAAAAATAAAATGATAAGGGGGAATAAGATCTCTTCCAAAAAATTTGAATGATATGTTCCAACTAAAGTTAAGTTCATGAATTTGCATACCAAATATATGGATATGATGTTACTGCTTCGTTTTGTTTAGACTCTAATGCTATTACTTAACAAGTTAACATCAATGAAATTCTTAATACAATCTATAAAATTGTGGCACCTCAATTTAAAATTTGATCCAAAAAAAAAGATATCGTGAATAAATTTGTATACGGACTGATGACTAAAAAAAGGGAAAATTATGACAAATGCCAAATGGATGTGACAGGTTTACAAGCAATACTATAATGTCAATATTTTATAAGCAATGCCACAAATAACACTGTTCCAGATAAACAAAAAGACCTTAATGTCCTCTTATCATTTCCACGTTTGAACACATTTTTCAATCTTGGTTAGTTTAGCTTTTTCAAGAAGCTGAAGTCATATCATCTACAGTAGACATCGGATGGGGCGGATATATATTCGTGGACATGTATATATATTCATGGACATATATTCAAGGTTATGGACATACATGTATTGTGGACATTCGTTTGTGGATGCTTTTGGACATACATAGCTGGTCGTGGACATACGTAAATGGTCGTAGACATATTTATATGATCGCGGACATACATTCATTTTCATGGACATTCATATACGGTCGTGGACATATTTTTTTTTTCGTGGCCATATTTCATATGGTCATGGACATATTTTATATGTTCGTAGACACACACAAATAACATGAGTTCACATGCATATATATTCATGGACATACATTCAGGATTGTGGATATACATGTATGGTTATGGATATATATATATATATATATTCGTTCGTGGACATACATTTAGGGTTGTGGACATAAATGTATGGTTATGGACATATATATTCGTTCGTGGACATACATATACGCTCGTGGACATACATATGCGCTCGTAGACATACATAGCGCATATCATAATAGGGTTAAGGCAACTATCAATATTTTGAACATCATATGCTGCGAACAATCAATATATTATAGGAAACAATAACTCAACAAATTTGTCCATAACCGCGTAGACATAATCATCTTATTTCTTCACCTACTTTGTCCACACCCTCGTAGACATATTCACCATCTACTTTCTGGTCTACGTACTTATATCTCCACTATTAATTTTTGGTCCACCGGTTTTTAACACATGTTCTGTGTTTCCTTTCAAATAGCAAAACCTACTCTTTCTTTTCCCTGCATTAGGTTTTCTCTCTAAAAATGACATAAACCTGCCACTTCTTCTATTCACTAGCTTTTCTGCGTTACCTCTCTCTATTCGTGCGTTTCGTGGCCGAGTCATTCCTGCGCCTCGCTCTCGGCGTTTCCTCTATTGCTTCCTTCCTTCCACTCTCCTTCGACACCTTCAATCTGCACAATGACACACATATAACCACTTCAGTTCATAAATATAGTGAAATTTCACTAGTTTTTCTTATCCTGCCCAATCACACCAGCTGTATCCTAACCCAAATAGAAAAATCATTGATTTCGATTGTTGGGCTTACCTTATTTCTCGCCGCCTGCTCTCACCCACAAACTCTGCACCACCGGATCCTTTGTCTTCAGTGATTCTGCCCTCCATTCTCATCCCTTCCATTCCCGTTTCGATTTCCCAGATCAAAGGATTTCTAATTTTAATCGCCGCTTTCTCAAAGCTGAATTTTACGAAAATAAATTTGGTTTTTTTTCTGCAACGCTTGTTTCTTTTTTCTTTCGTGTTTCCTATGCCAACAGTGGATACGAAAAGACGCGGCCGACCATCAATACCAGAGTGCTGTAAATCAATGGTAAAATTGTCTTATCGCAATTTGTTGTACAGTAATTTTTGGTATTTCTTAAAAGATTCGGTCAAAATTACATTTTTTGTAAATTTGACTGTATTTGTGATATTTCTTATAAAAGTCCCCTAAAAAAGAAATATTTGATTTTGTCTTGTGATTAGAATGAATTTCAACTTTTAGGGGCATACTAGAATTTGGTCCCTTGTGATTACAGTAAAATCTCATTCCAAGTAGAGCAATATTTTAATTTAATTTCAGGGGGATTTTCACTTGATTTGTATTTATAACACCCAAGTAGAGAATCAAAGAGATTTATATTACAGTATCAAAGAAACTTTCGAATTATTTACGTGAACCCGACAAGGCTAAGAAAATAATATTTTATTTATTTCGTTCCTTTGTTTTTTACCTCCGTCGACGATTCTGCTGCCATTGGCTTAGTTCGTAACGTTTCCTCTCTCTCTCTCCGTCCGGTCAGAATCTTCAAATCTACCGATTCCGCCACTCCTTCCTTGATCCCTGTCGTGAAATGGAGTTGACAGATATGCCGTTGGAGCCAAATGTTCGCAGCGATGAACCCAAGCCTTCCAGAGATTTTTCGTTAAGCGACAGCATAGTGAATGTGGAGAAGGAAAAGCTTCTGGGGGAGGAGGAAGAGGAAGAACATAGCGACGTCGGTTTATTGATTAACGGCAACGACTCGATCGGTGATAGTGGTGACGATGATATCTGCGGTGTAGCGAATTATGTTGAGTGTGCCGTGGAGACGACGGAGAAGTTGGAGCTGCCTGAGGAATTTGCGAAAAGTGTTATGGTTCTAACGTGCGAGTCCACTGTTGAGGGTGGATCTTGTGATGTGTACTTGGTTGGTACTGCTCATGTATCACAGGTATCCTCGTTTTCGATCTCGATCGTTTCCATAATCAGAAATTTGCAAATTGCTGTTCAGAAATGAAACTGGGATTGGTGACTGATTTTGTTATTTGCTATAATGTTGGCTAATGATGAATAGTTCTGAATGAAAATTAAGAAGTTCATCAAAGATTAGGTCGCCATTGCATTAGGGGTATAATGTTTGCGGGTTCATGTCAATTGAGTTACAGAAAATGCCAATGCAGCAGGAACATTGTGAAAGTGGGGAGGATAGGGTTTAGATACTTGAGATTTGTTTTGCGGTTTCAGCTCCGGTTTGAAATTCAGTAAGAAGTTTCAAAGTCCATAGGATTAGACATCTGTCTTCAATTTCATCTCTTGCAGCCTCCTTGTTTGCAATTCTTTCCCTAGACTTTAGAACTTATTACTTCAAGTCTTCAACTAGCCTGGTTTTGTATAAGGTCGAAACATGTCAATCCATTTTTTTCCTTGATTGGACTATCATATGTAAGCATTTTTTCATATTTGCATTTTTTTTTAGGAATCATGTCGAGAAGTTGAAGCTGTAATCAGCTCCTTGAAACCACAGGTTCTTCTCCTAACAGTTTATTGAAGACTGAAGTGTTATATCTTCATGTTTTTATCCAGCTCTTAGTACGTGGCTGATGATTTCAGGTCATCTTCGTGGAGTTATGTTCAAGTCGATTGTCTATTCTCAACCCTCAGAATTTGAAGGAGGTTTTGCTCTACATAATTCTTATTATGTCCAATTCAGTTTACTTAGCATTTTATGGTCATCTAACAATATGATATACTGGAAAAAGTTGTGCGTAATCTTTCTTTCTTTTGCCAGAATATGATAATCACTATCTGTGTCTCTGTTTTATAAATTAGCAGAGTTAGGTGTCAAAATTCTATTATTTAATGGCCAAAGTTTTTATCGGAATTTCTAATGTATGGGCTGTGATTGGAAAATTTTGTCTAGAGAATGTACTTCACCTTTTTGTATGCGATGATATAATATCACACATACTTATCTATGATTCTAGCTCTTCTATCCATTTTTTCTTTACTCTGGAAAGGTGCGATGTTTTGTTTTTTCCAGGAGCCGACTGTGAAGGAAATGATAGACATGTGGAAGAGGAACCGCAACCTATTTGGAATAGTTTACGGATGGTTTCTTGCAAAGGTGTGCTTCCTTGGTTAAGATTTTCTTTGATTGTAGCTTAAATTTCCATACCAATAATTTACTTGCTTTTTACGTTTAGATCGCCAATAAGCTTGAGGTTTTTCCTGGTGCTGAGTTTCGTGTGGCATTTGAAGAGGCAAACAAATATGGTGGCAAGGTGATTCTTGGCGATCGTCCAGTACAGGTGACTTTGGTGTTCATAGTTTTAAACCTTTCTTATAGGAATGTTATGAATTGCATCTCTGACATATGTTTGATTCTATTTCTGTTTTTAAATTGTGTTCCAGTGAGTATTCAATTTCTTTCGTATTTGTTGAAGCAGATCACGTTAAAGAGAACATGGGGTAAGATGCCTTTATGGCACAAAATAAAACTTCTGTACAGCATAGTGTTTCAAGCTATCTTTCTGCCGAAACCTGAGGAACTTGAGAAGATGGTAAAAGTTTTTGCTTCTTTTTCTCCATTTAAGTGTTTCAGTAAGTGTAAATATTTGGTGACGATAAAATTTAATGGCTTTAGCTGAAAGACATGAACGATGTGGATATGCTGACATTGGTGATTCAAGAAATGAGCAAGGAATTTCCATCACTCATGGAGACACTTGTGCATGAGCGAGATAAGTTAGTATTCTATTCCTCTCTATTATCAGATTAATCGACCTTTTTCTCTTTGTTTAATTTCACATTATCAGTGATAGTTGTGTTGAATTAGCTGCTAAGGTGCTCCTTTCAAGCTCTTCTTTCTTTGAGTTCTAATTAGCTTATCTTTAAATCATCGAAAAATGTCAACAATTTATCTGCCTTGGGTATCCTGATTTTTTCCTAATCTTTTTTTGCAAAAATTGCATTATATCTCAGGTACATGGCATCTTTATTGTTGAGAGTTGCAAGTGAGCATAGTTCGGTCGTTGCAGTTGTCGGTAGAGGGCATCTTCAAGGTATCAAGAAGAACTGGAACCAACCTATAAAGGTTAGTAACAATTTTTTCAGTATACATATTTGGTTTGAAAACAAAGACCATAAAGAGTGCTAATTGTTCACCATCATTGTACTAATGGTATTTTGCAGATGAAGGAGCTGTTGGAGTTGCCGACAAATGATTCAACTTTTACTTTGAAGAAAATTCTGAGATATCTGGTGGTTGTAGTCGCCGGGACAGCCATAATTTCCGGCATGTATCTTACTAAGTAAATAATCTCAAGGTAGAGTGAGTTTCTCATGAGAATAAAACGTAGGTGAAATAACAGATGATGACATAAATTTCAATAACTGTTATAAACTTATGCTGGCATGATTTTATTTATTTATGGTTTTAGGATGAATAGTCTCACAAGAGTTATACAAATCAATTCTTTCCCTTCCCATGTCTCTCAACTCAACTACTAAAATTTTGAAAAACGCCTATAATTCTTATATTGAAATCATATTTGTCCCATGTCTCATACTCAAATCTTAAACTTTTGAAATTTACAGATATATCTATTATTCTTTTAAGTTTCCATTATTTTCCCTATTGTAATTCCACTAAACTACCTAATCGAATATCATGCCAAATTCAGTTACTATCACGAATAGAACCATTTATAACAGACGCAAACACACACACACACAAGACCCAACTAAACATTCAAAATTTATCATGAATATCTTATGCATTTCAACAACTTGCATTCTCCACTGTATATATATGTGTGTGTGTGTATGTATTATTATATTACTTTTTTTTTGTGTGTGTGTGTGTGTGTATAATATACATTTGGCATTGTGGAATCATAGTTCTTTCTTCCCATAAACACAATTTGTGAATCTGAAAATATGATAGTGACAATTGTTTCATACACCCAAGAATTCACCATGGAAATCAGCGAACAAGAATCTGTGTTGGAGATCAAGAAACGTTTAGGACAGTTTCTTCAGATTCCAACATCTTCTTTAACTCTCTTTGTCTCTTGTTGGGAACTCCTCGACGGTCTCGACATCGAAGATTATCCAATCATCTCTGACGGCACCAGAATCGACCTCACCGTAACTCCATTTTTCACGGCACCGTCTTTTATTACCCCAGCCGCTAAAAAAATCCACGTCACCGTCAAGTTCCCGTCAAAACAGTTCACCGTCGAAGTAGACAGAACCGAAACGGTAACCGCAACGTGTTTCCGTCCCATCTTATAACAGGTTTTGAGTTTTGTTGACTAAGATACAAATATTTTGCAGGTGAGTAGCTTGAAGGACAAGATTTACATTGTGGAGAATACACCGATTAAGCGAATGCAGTTATATCACTCCGGGATTGAGTTAGCCGACGATTTTCGAAACCTAATCGAGTACGGAATCAGTGAATACTCAGAGATTGTGGTGTTCCTCAAGTCAATCAACCGTGCGAAGGACGTTGCTCCGGTGAGGAAACTGTGTTTCTTGGTGCAGACGTCATCAAGTTTATTCAACGGTGCGAGGATCCCTGTCGAGATTACGGAAACTTGTACTATCTCGGAGATGAGAGAAGGGTTACAAGCTAACAAGACGTTGCCAAGAGACGAGTATATATTCGTACACAAGCAACGGATTATGCGAGATAATTGTAGTCTTCGTTGGCATGGTGTTGAAAATGGTGACACTCTTTTTGTGTTTAAAGGGTCTATTAGTCGTGGAGGGTACTGAGATTTACAAAATTTAAGATTCGTATTCGAATAAGTCCCTCTCAAGAACTCATACTATGTAACTTAGGGAAATTAATGGGAGGGTTTAATAGGATTATGCATTTTTAAACATTGATGGGATATATTAATTTTTAATGGGAGGGTTTAATGTGGTTGAATAAACAAGAACATGTAGTCTAGAAGTTGATGTTAGTGATTTGTACTAGTATGGTCGATGTGTCACAACTCGGATTCAAACCTACGTAATGTTTTAGGAAAAAAAAAAGTGTTGAATAACAACAAATTTTCATCTTGTATTTAAAATTATTGAATATCATAAATTTTAAATAATGCAATGATATGATTAGATTTCAAAATTAAGGTCATCATTTTTGTTCTGGAATGTAGATAGCATTTTCGTTAACGTATATAGATAATATTTGGTCAACTAGTTTACAAAGAAATGTGCTTATTGCAATAAAAGAAAAGATTGAGAATTAACAGATAGTGCGACTACCAAAATAGGTGGATCCTACAACTTTAAGATGTTACAATCTATTTGTTAGGTCACTAAGAAAGTCATAGTAATTGGTTGTATATAAATCTCTAAATTCAAAGCAATCACGATTTACATCTATTTTTCAAAGTTAAAACTATTTTTATTTTTATTTTGTTATTTTTTGCTGTAGAAAACTAAAAACCTAAAACCATAAATTTGGGTATTTAGAAAATTATGAAAGGTTTACTCTGCAAATTATTTATTATAGAAATTTGATTCTACCGTCTAAATTCTAAAGGTACAGCAAAAATATCTACAGAACAAATTCTATAGCAAAAATCCTAAATATACAGCCATAACCAATCAAGCTCATATTATATCTAAACATTTTATTTAGAAATTTATTAATGTAATATTTTGTAAAGTATAATAATTTTTGTTTTACGTTGATAACATTTTTGCTAACGATATAGATAATATTTTCTATTAGTTAAAAAAAATGTGTTTGATTTTAGAAAAAAAAAATTGAGAATTAATTATAGTGCGACTATCAGAATAGGTGGATCATACAACTTTAAGATGTTATAAACTTATAATCGATTTATTGGGTCACTAAGAAAGTCGTCGGATATCTCAACGCTCTACTATAGAAATTTACTAATGTAGTGTTTGTTAAAAGTATATTTATTTTTGATTTCGAATGTAGACAACATTTTCGTTAATGAATGTAGATAATATTTTTTAAATTAGTTAACAAAAAACGTGTTTGTTGCTTAAAAAATAAAAAGATTGTTAATTAATTCATAGTAAGACTAGTGGAGTAGGTGGATCCTACAATTTTAAGCTGTTATAATCGATTTCTGGATCTCCACGAAAGTCGCCGGGTATTTAAAACTCTATTATGAAGTTTACTAATGTAATGTTTAGTAATGTACCGAATGTAGATACTTTTTTCATTACGAATGTAGAAAACTCATTTCTTTTCAATTAAGTAACAAAAGAAATGAGTTTGTTGTTAAAATAATAATAATAATAATTAATTGTATTCTCAACGACGGAAATAACTATTTGCTTAGATTTAATATCGGATATTCGGACTCACAGTGGAAGGGGATGAACAATAATTATTTTCCATGACAAATCATAAATCAAGTTTTGACCAGCCGGCTTCTCCGGTTAACTGGATTCTCTAGCCGGAAATGGCCAAGTAAATTTGAGAACCCGCCTCTGTCTCATGGAGAAGCTTTTGCTCTTTCTTTACAAAGAAGGATAAGACTATACAAAAGAAATTAGACAGAACAAAATCAAAAGCATTTTTTTTTTTATTAAGCTGGTAACCTAAGACAATGTTCGGTTGTTTGCTTGTATATCAAGAAAAAATATAACAAAGATAATCACAAAAAAAAAAAAAAAAAAAAATTGGAATAGTTAAAACAAATCTCAATTCAAGTCTTTATTATCGATCTCCTTCTTCACCCTCTCTTGCTTCTTCTTTAATACCATCATCATTATCCTTTGCTTTTTCTCCATTCTTCTCCTTCTCTTCTTCTTCTTCATCTTCAACTTCCTCATCTCTATCTTCTTCTTCACTTTTCATCTCCTTGTCATCCTCCTCCTCGACGTTTATTTTTTCCTTTTTCTCTTCTTCGTTTCTTCTTCTACTCTCTGCGTCCGAAGAAACCTCCTCCATAGGATCATCATCTTCTCCTCCTCCTTTAGATCTATCTTCCTCAGAAACCAAATCAGGATGCTTAAAGAACAAATACAAATGAGACCATTCTCTCACTTCTAAATCTCTTAACCTCATTTCATCTTCATCCTCCATCACGATCCTTCTATCCTCTTCATCTCCGATCACAAGTATCAAACGCGTCACCGGTAATTTCACCTCCGCCGCGATCTTCTCCTTCAACTCCTTGACCGTCGCATCCTCACTCACGTCCGTATCTATGAACGCTCCCGTTATTATCTCCACACTCACCTTCATTGTTTGATTTCTCTCCAACAAATTTTATGATTTTGATTGCTAAGAAAAATATTCATATCTTCTTTTCTACTGTTTCTTTGTTTTATTTTGTTTTTGGCAATGGTTTTTTGGTTTCAAGATCTTGCTATGTATGAAACCATGAACTAACCAAACACAAAGCATGCAATTTTCATTTTCAATTCAATATCAAATATTGTGTTTGATTTTATGGAAATTAGTATCTTCTTTTATTTAAATTTCGTTGCGGATATCTTTCAACTAGATTTTTTTTTTAAATATATATTTTTGACTAAGTAGGATTCTTCCACAATATCTATCTCCTCAGGTTAAGGGAACTAATTAACAAAAAGAAACAAAACTTAGGGAACTATATGATGATCAAATTCATAGATTTATACATTAAACACATGTTAATTTTGGGCTTATTAATGGGCTCTTCTCCATATTTCTTAGAGGCTTTCAATTCACCTTTGTGGGATTATTAAGACCTACCTCACGATATTAAGAGATCTAATCATTTTTTGCCATTACCCCGGTTGTTTTTAAGCCATCTAATATTCGATATGTAGCAAGGAAGCTGTATATATTACACTATTACAGTCGTACATACTTAAATGTACATAGGGGATAGGATCACTAATATGTATGACGTTGAATTAATTCATTTTTAACAGTGTCAATTAATAACATTAATTAGTTCATTATATAATGTTTGGCCTTAAACATGATTACTTGAACATATTCTCTAATTATCAAAGTTTTACCGTAATTCTAAAGCAGCTTGGATATATATATATATATATATATATATTTGCAATTTTTTAGACAATATTTTCTAACAAAAAGTATAATTAGAATGATAAGAGTGGTACTTTCTAAAGGAAAATGAGACTGCAAATTTAGATTAGAGGCTATATGGTTTTATGTTGTAAATGATACTTTTTCTTAGAGAAAACTACAGTTTTCAGAGCCGTATAAGAAATTGATTTGCACAAAACCATAACATAATAAGTATCAAGTAGTGGGTGTGAGTTTCGGATGAGACCTATTCAGAATCCTCAAAACTTCAGTGGGTTAAACAATATTGTAGCATGTACAGTTTCATATTCTAAGTAAATGTATAATTGATTGTGGTCTAATGATTGATAATTCGTAATGTAAGTTAGAGTCTCGAACATAATTTAATTTATTAATCATAGTTAGCCATTGTGAACAGTTGAAATAGTAAATTCAATAATAATCTACATCATTTTTTTGTTTTTTGCCTACGTCATGTTAATTTAATAAACAATTATATAAGAAAAAAAATTAATAAAAAGCTAATTTTGTATTTAAGGATAAGGAAGTTAAATATTGAAAGGTGTAAATCAAAAAATTTGTACTGCAATGAGTACATGAAACAAACGTACACACATATCACGTCCAAAAAATGTAACAAAACGTACAGATATGACACGTGTACAGGCAAGCATGCTTATTTCATGAAGGTGCATAAAACCAGAAACTACAGACTGTCACTTGGTGTAATTAAAATAGCTGTAACAAAAAAAAATTGAATGTTAGGGCCACAAACTAATTAAAAGTTAATACTTAATTAGCTGTCCGTTACCAATGGAGAGGCACGCAAAAATTAACTATTTCTTAATTTGGTTTGCAGAATTAATTATTTCAGTTGGGATTAGTTACACTATTGATTAGTTTAAATAAACTACAGCGTATTCCGAAGTATGAAAAATAGCGTGAACAACTATGAAACAATGAAATTATTTTGGTTTAAATAAACTATAGCAAAAAAAAAATTGAAACTTAAATTATGTTAATTATGTTAATAGAACCAATTATTTTTGAAAATATAAATCATATGGTATTTTCTTTATTTTAGTCAAATCTAATTTTTAATTTAGGATATTTTATTGTTGTAATTCATCAATTCTTATAATTTAATATGATTTATATTTTTATTTTATTTTGTATCATTCGAATCAACGGTGGCTTAATAAATTTCAATAGATCGAATATTTATTTGTTCAATTTCACATATAAATTAAAATTTTATAATAATTATTAATTTAAATAATTATCTTAAGTTTGACTATTATGATTAATTTTTTGGTCAAACTTATTTTAGATGGTAAAATAGTTAAAAAGAATTATATGACCGATGACTAGAATTTGTAGCTTAATGTTTATGTTTTACAGAGTGTCAGTCGTTACGTCACTAACCATATTTAAACATGTATATTACATGTTGATAAAAAAAAAAATAGTTGACCGATGACCAAATTATGTTTAAGGATACTTTGGATAATGCATTGACTAGCTATTACATTTACTTAAATAAATTTTACGGATATGTCATCTACTGATTTTTAAAATACATTTAATAAATGTTAACGATCAATCTAGTCAATAATATAATATAATACTATAGATTTTTTTTCTTTTCTGTTTTGCTCACTTTATATATTTATAAACGATCGATAGAGTCAATAAAAGCTCACTTTATATTTTTATAAACGATCGATAGAGTCAACAAAAACATAAATATGTTATTCCGTTCATCTCATACCTAATAAATATTATTATTGAGGTCGATTAGCATCTTCTAACATTCAAAAATTAATTGATGTTAAATATGTTAAATTTATTAGATATAAAACTAAAATGACAAGAAAGTTAAATATTTTTTTATGGATCATTTTCACTATGAATATCAAATCTTAGAAGTTAAATAATTTTACATTATTTCTCCTAGGCTCATACCATATAAGCATAATATTTTATAGAAAATTTTGTTTTTCAAAATTAAAATATCAAAAATGACTCAAATATAAAATACCAAAAATGGTTAAAAATATTACAATTGGGACTAAATTTTATTATATTTATCTTTTAATAGGAAAAAACTAAATTTAGCTATTTACTTATTTAATTAATATTATGTAAGAATACATAACCGTATATGGAAAACCAATTAAATTATGCCACATGGATAAAAAGATAGAAGCATCTTTGTCTTCCATTTTTTAAATTTTTTTTTTTTTGTTGACATCTTTCGCTTCTCTATTCTTCGAGCGTCTAGGGTAAAAGTAAGTGTCTCCCTCTCTACCTATAAATATGTGTCTGTAACCCATTAAATTCACTTGCACTCTCAACACTCTCTCGCCTCAAAACCGCTTTGTAAAACCATTTGTTGATTTCCGACCAAGCCTATTGCCTATAGATACTATCCAAGAGTTACTCCCATTTTTCATCGACAACGTAATATACCTAACATTCATTAACTTTCTCATTAACCTCAAATATATCTTAGATTTCATCCTTTTTCATTTGATTAAATTTATACCATTCCAGTTTTTATGGTAAAGATATTATCAAAACCGTCTTTGTTGTATCTATCATATACATCAAATGATGAAATGAATTCTTATTTATCTTGCTTTTGGGACCGTATTTTGTTTATAGATTTATAAAAAAAATTTTCCTTTTCGTTTGTAGAAAAAGAGTGAGACAAAGATGGAGAGACAGATCAAGCTAACAAAGGAACAATAAGCTTAAAAAGATTTGATTCTTCTGAGTTTACACAGCCAAAACGTTAAAAGGTATCGCTGGATTCTCTCGTTATCCTTTTCATTTTATGTTTATGTTCTTAATTATATATGTGTCGACCAATTAAATACAACGATCATAGCAAAATAATGGGAAAATTTTTAATACATCACATGCTGGTCGGTAAATATACATATGATACCATGTATTTTTTTTTTTTTTTTGGTCTCTTCCTCTATACGAATTTTGATAATATTTCTGAAGGGAAAAGATAAATTTTCAGTGGTAGAGCTTTATTAAAATACATATAAATCTATCTGTTAATTTTTTTAAAATTTTTTTGATTAAAATCAAAATAATTTAATTATATTTTTTGATCTACTTATGGTCATTTTATTTGTTTAGGGCAAATGAATCAACAATTCTCTTTTCGTATTCTCTTCCTCATTCCCTCCTTGTTCTATAATGTAGATCTCTGTAAATCATGAAACCCTCGAATAAAAAAACAATTACTGACAAAATCAAACTTCTAAAAACTGCGATCCATACTTTGACTCTTAAACTAGTTTCCGAGAGTTCATAATGTTGATATGCTGGTTAGGGCTTTTTTAGTTCATTTATTTTGCAAAAACTTTTGGGTTAATTTGATGGTCTATATAAAATTCATTTGTTAGTGTTAATTATTTGCTAATCTGCTGACTGGTGTGATGCGTTTTTTTTTTTTTTTTTTTTTTTTTACTGGGTGTTTTTTTTTTTTCTGAAATTCCTCTTAATTTTTTTTTTTTTTTTTTTTTTTTTGTTTTTTTTTTATTTATAAGATTTTAAAAGAAAAAAATAAAAATAAAAAGTAGATAAAAAGTAGTTTGACTTCGAAAAGCTAACTTTTTGTTGCAATGAATTTAGTGAAAGAGAGAGTGTATGTGTGACTGAATGTAAATCCAAAAAAAAAAAAAAAATCCCAATCTTAAGAAAAAAATCCTTTTTGATTCTTGTACTGAAGAACAAAGGAAAACATAAAGAAATCTTTTCCACAAACCCTAATTTCTAGATCAAATGAGTTCTTATCATTTTATATCCCTCTAATATGACTTTAATTTGTAGTAACTCATTTTCGTTTTTTCAACTCTTAGATCTTCCAGAAATCGAAAGAGCAAAAATGTCCGAGCCAAACATGGTACCAGTGGATAACAATGGAGACAATGATAACAAAGAAAACAATAACATGAGCAACACTAATGGTGGAATTAACAACACAAATGGTGGAATTAACAACACTAATGGTGGAGCTGATGTTGGAGCTGAAGAACTCGACAGTGCGAATACTTTAAGTGACAATCATGAAGAATCATTTGGAAACAATCAAGAAAAAGCATTGGGAAACAATCATGAAGAAGCATTGGGAGACAATGAAGATCCTCCTCGTAAGAAAAAACGATACAATCGTCACAGCCAATTTCAGATCCAGGAGATGGAAGCGTAATTTTCTTCATCTTTTAAATAACTCAACTTATATATAGATCAATAATAAATTATATATAATCATTTCACAATATCTCTCTCTTTCTTTCTTCTTTTTTGTGTTGAATAGTTTCTTCAGAGAGTGTCCTCACCCAGATGACAAACAAAGGAAAGAACTTAGCCGTCAATTGGGTTTAGAGCCTATTCAGATCAAATTCTGGTTCCAGAACAAACGCACCCAAAACAAGGTATATATATAATAAATTTGTTATAATCTCACACATATTATATTTAATGTATCTATAGACATGACATGAGTTGTTAATTCATTATATATAACTGAAGATTGGTGATTCCGCATATATATGTTGAATTCGAAATCTAGTTTTAAGTTTTTAGGGTTATCTTATTTCGTATGAGAATATTATAACGTTTTGAAATGTGTGAAACACAACGTGTACACACATTAGAGGAAGTGTACATGTATTTGTATGGACGCAATTAACACATGTACATTTCTTCCTTTAGTAAAAATCCATTATTCATTTGAAAACCAAAAAACTTCATTACTTTTGTTGCTTCATATCCAAAGATAATGACTTAGTTGGGTTTTCATTTAATTTGAAATATTATTAAGAACCTTTGTTTTGTTTTGCAGAATCATCAAGAACGTTTTGAGAACACAGAACTTCGGACAGTGAACAACAAGCTCAGAGCTGAAAACCAACGGTACCGAGAAGCTATTCTTCAAGCCTTGTGCCCTAAGTGTGGAGGCCAAACTGCAATTGGTGACATGTCCTTCGAAGAACATCATCTGCGCATCCAAAACGCTCGGTTAAATGAAGAGGTACTAGATTATTTCTATAAAATATAGATGTTTAATGTAAATATTCATAACCTTTCATTAACACACTGACCATTACAATTAACATATAGCGAACCACATATATTAAAGAAGTTATAATAAATGAAGCATACATATTACATTTCGAAATTATTAAACAAGTTGTATTTCTTGTTTTTGGGGGTTCTATAGATCAATCAATTATCCGCTCTGGCGGCAAGGTTTACCAGAAAACCGGTAATGAGCTATCCTGTTATGTCTCCTCCTATTAATCGTCCTCAACCTTTGGAGTTCGGGGTGGGATCTATTGGAAGAGATTTGTATGGAAATGGCGGAAACCTCTCAAGGGAAATCACTGGACCGGCAGATGCTGATAAGCCGATGATCATAGAGTTGGCAGTTGGAGCCATGGAGGAGCTAATGTTGATGGCTCAAGTGGGTGAACCACTGTGGATGGGAGGAGTTAATGGCACTAGCTTATCTTTGAACTTGGATGAATACACAGGGACGTTTCGGAAGGGTCTCGGGCCTAGACTGAGCGGGTTTAGAACTGAGGCATCCAGGGAAACCGCGCTCGTGGCAATGAATCCTACTGGCATTGTTCAGATGCTTATGAAAGAGGTATATTTAAAATTAATAAATCAAATTATGATCCTAATTAATCCTTTCATAAAATATAACATTATATTAGGTGTTTAATTAATGATCTGTATTCGCAGAATCTGTGGTCAACAATGTTTGTTGGAATGATTGGTAGAGCCATGACTCATGAACAAATATTGGCTGATGTTGCTGGAAACTTCAATGGAGCTCTCCAAATCGTAGTTCTTCTACTTTGCTTTTTATTTTATTTAATATGATCTAAAGAAGAGCTATAAAACAAAACTGAGACCATATTTGATATAACATAACCAATGTTGTTCTTTATTCATAGATGAGTGCTGAGTACCAAGTGCTTTCGCCGCTAGTCTCAACCCGCGAAAGCTACTTCGTCCGCTACTGTAAACAGCAAGAAGATGGTTTGTGGGCGGTGGTCGATGTTTCCATCGACCATCTCCTTCCAAATATCCACCTTAAATGTCGCCGCCGACCCTCTGGATGTTTGATTCAAGAAATTCCTAGTGGTTACTCCAAGGTATATATATAACTTATTGTCTCATTATGGTTATTTAGAGTATGGTTCATATATTAATGATTATTTTTGCTGGTTTGGAAAAGGTTACATGGGTTGAACATGTGGAAGTAGATGACAGAGAAGGAGTTCACAACATATTTAAGCACTTAATCTGTACTGGTCAAGCTTTTGGTGCTAACCGCTGGGTTGCAACATTGGAACGCCAGTGCGAGAGGATAGCTAGCATCATAGCTACAGATTTTGAATCCGTAGATTCGGGTGATCACATAAGTATTTATGACTCATTCCCAAATTTACATCAAAGAAATGTGTTTTTCTGTTTCTTTTTCTTAACCATTCTGTGAGTTTTGTGACATGGTGCAGCGCTAACGAACCATGGAAAGATGAGCATTCTGAAATTAGCTGAGCGGATCGCGAGAAGCTTCTTTGTTGGACTGACCAATTCGATGGGGTCTACATTTTCTGGTGGTTCAGGGGATGATATCAGAGTGATGACAATGAAGAGCCTGAATGATCCAGGAAGGCCTCCCGGTGTCATTCTTTCTGCAGCCACTTCGTTTTGGGTTCCTGTTCCTCCTAAGACTGTCTTTGACTTCCTCAGAGATGAGAATCATCGAACCAAGGTATACTTATTTAGGACAAGACTTCCTTTTTTCTATGACTTCCTTATATAACATGTTTTGAGATATGTATCTGCAGTGGGATGTTCTCTGCACCGGAGGGACTGTGCAGAAGATATCAGAGATTGCAAATGGGAGAGACAGTAGGAACTGTGCAACTTTACTCCGGGTAAAGAGCTAACTTGTGTTTTTGGAAAATGCATTCTTTTTTTAATCTTTTGGTATGTGACCGATGTTTGTTTTGGTTACAGAATGCAAACAACTGCCAGAGCAAGATGATGATAGTTCAAGAGACCTCTACTGATCCAACAGCTTCGTTTGTGATCTATGCGCCGGTTGATACGGCATCAGTAGAGGCTGTTCTCAATGCAGGTGGTGATCCTGACTATGTGGCTCTCCTTCCTTCTGGTTTTGCTATTCTTCCGGATGGTATGGGTCAGCCTGGAGAAAACGGAGGAGGATCACTCCTGACCGTTGCCTTCCAGATGCTGGTTGAAACAGCTCCTTTGGGTAAGCTGAGTATTAGCTCTGTTGCAACCGTTGAGAATCTGATTCGTACAACCGTGCTGAGGATCAAAGCTTTGTTTCCTTCTCAAACTGTTTGAACCAACCCCCATTCGGTAATCTATTGAACCCATATCATAAACAAACTTAAAACTATCGAATACTTGCTACGCAATTAAGGTGCTCATGACGTTTTTGTTTTGTCTTTTTACAGGAAAGTAAGCTAAATGGAAGATTAAATCAATGAAGAAAGAGAGAGAGTGTGTTTGTGTTGAAGATCGGCTTTTAAAGTTAATTGGAGAGCTTCAAAAGGGGAGGAGTCAAGAACGAACCTCAAAGAGATTGGTTTTATGAGGTTCGGGATTTGACTTCCCCTGAAATATACCCATTCAAGATGGACAAAAAAAAAAAACAACTTTGTTATTTCGTTTGAGTCTTTTGTTTCTTGTCATTATTGGAACCTTTTGTTATTTCATTTGAGTCTTTTGTTTCTTGTTATTGTTGGAACCTTTTGTTATTTCATCATTTGAGTCTTTGTTTCCTTGTTATTGTTGGAACCTTTATGAAGTTATTGAGTTTCAAGTTTGGGTTTTTATTATTGGCTTTAGATCTTCTATAGTACGGATATTTCTTTTGTATCCCTTATTTTTATTGTCTATTTCTGGAGTTTGGTTTATCAAAGGTTCACACCTTTTCTTCTTCCCAAGATTCTCTCTGTTTTGCAAGAGAGCTGAACGAGTTTTTGGCTGTTGGCTATGGTTTTCGATTGACCAAACCCAACCAGACTTAAAAAAAAATCTGAGCTGAATAAAACCTGTCTTGTGTTGTGATTTGTCAAGACCCAATGTAGAGTTTTTTGGTGAGGTGACTTGTAAATATCTTCAATTTAACTTTCATTTCATTGAAAACATGATATTGCTAAAAAAAAAACAACAACAAGAATCCAGCAGAAATGTTCAAAATTTTCTTAAATAGAAAAGTTGCAAAGCCAAATCCACCTAGCAGAAATTCTCAGAGACAAAAGAGACGTTCACTTGCTGATCATCAGTACCTCAAGCACGCTTTCTCCTGGCCAAAACAATGGGTCTCTTGCCAACAGCTCCACCGCTTTTGTTGGATTGAGAAAGAAAACCGCGAAGAAGAGCAAGAATACCAATTCCCATGAATGGCACATAGATCATTAACAATTTCTCAGACGCCTTCCCTGAACCTATCAGCTCTCCCAGTATAGCAGCCTAATAAGAAATGAATAGTAAAAAAATCAGATTCTAAATCACAAGGCATATATACCATAACAGCTCCAAAGCAAAGAATGCAGAAAGATTCACATTGCAGAACAGTAAGAGAAGTTCATAACTCATACTAATTCTAATGACCATGAAACTGGTCAACATAGCATAAACTCAAAATGTCTGTCTCTCATCAACATACAATGTTTTAAATCTGGGGAACCATAATTGCAATTAACAAAATGCATTGATCAAAATGAAATCTTGAATCAAGCATATACGGATCCCACTAGTCTGCTCTGTAATGGTCAAGTTTCATAGACTATATACATTATCAATCCAATAATCAGTTCTCTTCATGATCCACAACAAGCTCAGCTTTTAGATCAGTACAAAAACATACACAACATTTCCTAAAATTTTCGGCAGATCCACAAAAAGCAAACACATTATATCAGAAAAATCGAGAAAAAAAATTAAGATCTAATGTACCATTGAAGTCACGACGGAAGCTCCGTACACCATGGATGTGGTACCGAACCACGATTTCCCGGCGAGAATAGCGTAGACGTTCACGATCGAGAGCGGCCAAAGAATCAAAAGCTCGTGCCAGACGAGTCCGACGAGGAAATGCGGCTTCTCCATCACCAGATAATCACCAAATTCGGCGATGTACCAGCGATTCAGATCGACGAGAAACGCCGGGAAGATATCGCCGGGAAGACTCATTTGGCCGTCCATGAGCGGCACAATGACTACCATGAGAGCAAAGTACAAGAAGAGAACAGCATCGATCACCTTGCAAAATCCTCCCATTTTTTTTGTCTCTGCTTTAATCTGTCGTTGACCGCGAAAACGAAGAAGAAGAAGAGCCGTGCCTTAATAAGTTAATATAATTGGCGACATCTAAATTAAACCAAACCGGTTTAACAGGCGGCCGTTATTCCGGTTCGATTCAGTGGTAAATTAGAACACTTTTATTTTGTTTTGGAATAATCCACGGCCTCAAAAACAACTTTTGTCAGCCCTATTCTAGTGTGGATGACTAAAATAGAACTCATGGACACGTAACGAACAAAGTGGCTTACTCAATGAAGAGAGAGGACTTTAAAAGGCTAAAACGTTCCTTAGAACAACCATTCCTCCTGATCCACAAGTACAAACTGTAAACAAAGGGGAGGATATAGTATCCAAAAAAACAGAAAATAGTCATCCAATACCATAAGGACTGTACTAAGAGCCCGTTATCTGTTACAAAATCTCAAGTTCTAAACATTTGAATAAGCTTCACGTCCTCGACATGGTCTAGAAAGATCTCAACTCTATGATTCTCATACGCATCCATTCCTTGCATTTCAACTCTTCTAACAGTATTCCTCTCGATATTGTAGTAGAAAACACAGAAAGGGCCGGATGTATATGACGACAACACAATTTCATTTGTACCAGTCACTCCAACAAAGAATAACTTGGCGTCCGCAACTACATTCTTCCACAATGGTGGGAAAACGTAAATATGCTTCAACCATTCGTGTTTCTCTGCGTTTACTAAAACCCACAACTTAAGACATCTACTTTTCCCAGTAACTCCCGGAAACCCATTATCTGACACTTCAATTGCACCTAGTTTACCCTTGTAGTTAACCAGAGTTGAAACACACCACAATTTCATGCCTTTATCTTTGTTAATAATTCTAAACTTTTCAGACCTAACATCAAAGCAAATTACCTTAGAAAACCCATTGACCTCAGCTTGATAATACAAACAACCATTGATGCATATCCCAGTTTCCCATACAGAATGAGGGGGGATGCTACACTCGATCATTCTCCATGACAGCTTTCCAGTTCCTAATGTCAGAACTTGATGCTCCTCACACATCATTTCTCTTCCAAAATTTGGCCATGTCATGGACAATACCTTGAATTGCTTCTCAATCGGATCATACCCCAAAATGCTTCTCACATTAATCCTCCTCGTATTCACTTTGGGTAAAGGTAAGGATTGTCCGGTGCCAAGGTTACATATCACCGGCAGCGTTTCCATACATCCTTTTGAGTACCGCTGCTCCATAAAACAGACCAAGCCATGAACAAGACCACTCATTCGACAGGATTCATAAAAGGATAACTTCATATGATAATTGGCGACTAAAGAAGACGAGTTCTCATCCGGATTTTGAGGCTGAGGTGACGAAAAGAAGAAGAACTCGCCGGACTTTTGGTAAGCGATCAATAGCTGCGGGCTAGCCAAAGATCTTGTCAAGAACAACTCCGTGAAATCTGGACGGCGAAGTGTGGAGGCCCAGAGCTTCGATACGCAGCGACATTTAGCTACAGATTTCGCCGGCAACCTCGAGAATATATCGACAACGAGATCAATTGGGATTGGCAGTGACTTTTCTTCACCATTAAGTGAAGTCTTCGGTCGCATATTGCGTCGGGAAATGGTTACACCCTCCTCAGAGAACGTTCTGCCGCCGTGGAGACACTGCTTTAAACCCTAGAGTCATCGCAATTTTGAATTAAAGGTTGTGATATGAAAAGAGTATGATAAAGAGTTGCATCTATACCGGTATAGATGCAACTATTCCGGGTCGATTGTGTGGTAAATTAGAACATCTATTGAATTTGCAAGTCACTTAAGGACATGATCATTTTACAAATCCATGTAAAATATTGATACCCAGAGTTCCATTTTACAATGTTATATATTCATGATTCAGTTCACTTGCTCCTCTTGTGAGACTGGTATGGGGAAAATTTGCATTTTTCATCTCTGGGATATATGTATGGTCCCCATCTTCTAAAAGACCTTATGATAAAATCTATGTACCTTTCTTTTCTAAGTAATGTTATACATCTGTAGTCATTTAAACAAATTGTGCAACTCTTCTTATCTATCTAACCGCCTCTATGGAGTTTCAGAATGTTTTGATTGCGAATTCTCAGCTGAGCTTTGGCTAGCTTTGAGTTTCTTACTACTCTTCTCCCTGAGCATCTCCTTTATCTCTGCTTCTCTCTTATCAACAACTTTGATCAATTTCTTGAAACTTGCCGCTCTCAAACTTCTCCCTGGTCTAGAAGAACCAGCCTCTTCGCTCGTCCTTTCTTCATCACTCATTTCTGGTCTTAACCGTTGGTATTGCCAGAACACTTTCCAGCAGAAGAGTGTGAGTGCAATGAACCAAACGATGCCACATATTAAGAAGAGTCCCCAAAAACTCTGTAGCGATATTTGATAGTTTTCTGTGTCTGAAATCTGCATTGTGCATTCGTGGTCGTAGGTAAGCCATTTCTTGCGGATTTTCTCGAGTTTTCCTTCTTCAGACAGCTGCAGGATCGCAGTAGACATGTCCACAGCTAGAGGAGAATCTCTCTGGAACGCCTGCAAGAATCGAGATCCGATAAGCAAAGTTTTAATAGAGACCGATCAAAAAGAATTGAAGCCGGTTTTTACATACAAATCCCCAGCCTGTCCGGGTGAATTCCTGTCCAACTGTACGGAACTTGCAGTTGCTGTTTGACAAGAGGGCTTTAATGTAAGGAAGCTCGTCCACTATGGCTGCCACGCCACCGCCTCTGGGACCACGTTGAAGAGCAGAGAGATATTCTTCTTCGTCTTTCAGCGGAATGATTCTTGATGGAGCTATGTTAAGTTCATTGACCAGATATTTCCACGCAAAGGTACCGTCTTGGACTCCAATGGGTTCGTTGCTTGTTATTAGACTGTCCATTCCTTCTATCCGAGATGTCAGCTGTTGAACGGTGAGGATCGAAGTGAGACTCGCCGTGTAACTTGAGTTGATGATTAGAACCACAAATAACCATACGAGCAGCACAAACCTCCCCAGCGTGCTCACTGTGTTCTCCCCTGGAGATCAAGAAAGGAAGAAATATAAACAACTTGAGAACTTGGTAATCAAAGGAAAAAAAACGAGAATTTCGTCTCTTTGATGTTTCATAGGATCCAATATGCAATTGTGTACATACTGTGAGAGAAGAACATTGTTGAGAAGCTAAACCTGCAACGTTGAAGACCAGAAAGAAAGGGGCAAAGCAAACCTTTAGCGCCTAAACGTAAACTTATAAATATGAGTTTTGCGTCGATATACTAATCGTATGGAACTAACCAGAACACGGTAATGATTTGACGCCTAGGAGGTCCGCGGAATTCTTCGTTAAAGCGGTGTTCAAGAATCCAAATGACGGCTCCAACAAAGAGAAAAAGGGCGCCGGTCACAGCCCACATCTCTATAGTGAATGGCTTCAAGAATGACCAAGGACTAGACTTGGCCCCCTTCACTGGAGCTACCACCACAAGCCCTGATTCCATAAATGGCTGCGTGAAATCTACAAACTTGGTTCTGTTTGTAATGATTGTAACATCCCCAACAGCTACATCAAAACTCTAGAGACATAAAACAGAAAAACAGTAGACAGGTTAGTATACTGTTTCGTGTACTTGATTGAGTAAATGAAAGAAGAAGTAAGACTCACATTTGCAGCAACTTCACTTATGAGGTTGTCATATGAAGGGTTTCTCTTCCCGTCCCCGTATAGTATATAAGTACGTGGAACGGGATACGGAAGCAATTGAATCGCAGCTTCAAAGATGTCGATGCAGTAGCCTTTAACACCAAGCGGGTTCTTGTCCTTAGAAGCATAGTTTTTGTAGCTCACACGGTTAGGCACCCCGATTTTGAGCGGCTTTCCATTGTCAGGGAAAACCCAACCCCGAGGTGGCTTTCTTACTTCCCCTGGCCATATGATCTCATTGAGACGTTGGTTTTTGGCAGATGTGTTTGAAGGCTTAGAATATAATGTCTCCGGAGGCACAACTGAGAAACCTGTATGATTCGACCAGTACCCGACCCTTTGTGGACCTGTACGTTTTATGTTTAGAATATCGTAGGCTGGATTAATCCGGTCTTTCTTTGAATCAAACTCGATTTTTCCGGTCAGACCTGTATAATTTATCTCAAGAATGGCCTGCAAGAACCTCTTCCCTTCATTGAAAACGTCAAGTGCTGATAGCTTAATGTTACTATCGTTGGTATTACTCAGATTCGGATCATTAGAGAAAGTCACTGTATTGCCTTGGCTGAAGAAAACATCGAGAGCACGAGCTACTAACCAAACAGAATCATAAGCATACAGCGCGTAAGAATTGAAGCCATCATCACTTCTTGAACTCTCCTTGGATCTAAGGTTTTTCCATCTTGCTTTAAACTGTCTCTTCTTTTCACTCTCAGGTGTGTAATGGCGAAAAGCAACCACTCCTTGCAAGAGATCCATAGCTTTGGCATCCAACGGTTCCATGGAATCCAAAGCTGTAAGAAGCCAATCAGTGGTGATCCAGACATAGCCACTTCCCATCATTCCAAGAGACTTGGCGACAGAGAATATGTTTAAACCCGAATCAGGATTCACATGAACAACAAAGACGCGAGATTCCATCAGATTAACAGAAGCCAATAAGTCACTGATTGAGCTATTACCCGCACCAGGTGTTAATGCAGCTTTGTAAGAGATCTTAGCACGTTTCTTGGCTAAAGCATCGCCTAATACAGATACCCCGTTCCTACCATGCTCATCATCCACAAAGACCGCAACAATTTCTCTCCATCGACAATAGGATATAAAATCTGCGATTGCATTCATCTGGAAGTTGTCATTCTGTGTGGTACGAAGGAAATAAGGGTATTCAAGCGAAGAAAGAGTCGGGTCTGTTGCTGCAAATGACAAGAGGGGTACATGGAGCTCATTAGCTACATGGGATATTATGTGACCAATTCCTGAAGATTGTGGACCAATGGCTGCAACCACCTTGTTCTCCATTAGCTGCAAAGCTACACCATAAGAAACCATATCACCAATCTACCTTGCCCATTTCGAAAAAGCATTCCAGGTGCAAAAAGAAGATTTAAACAAGAGGTTTATGAACAAGACAAGCTCTGCAATTTGATTACTCCATTTACTATCAAAACCCAACATTGGGGCATTTTCACAAGCAAGTTTAAGGCATAACTATCAAGCTGTTTCTTTTAGCTACAGTTAAAAGTACCTCCCATGGTGCCAACAAATCCACTGCAATTTGAGTCTTGGAAGACGATATTGAGCTTGGTTCCACTGAGAATACTCTGATCAGCATTAACGTCGTCAATGGCGACCATAAACGCAAGTTTAGCCGCTCTTCCAATGAAAGAATCATAAGTAAACAGAGCTCCAACATTGACAGAGCTTGGCAGAGAAAAAGAAGAGATTTTAGAGAAACTTTCTCTACCAGCACCTTCCGCTAGCAAAACCCACAAACCAGAAACACATAGGAGCAAAAGTCCCATGGAAACACTTCCAATCATCACGAAAAATCCTATTCTATTAATCGGATTTTCGAATCAAAAGGACTGATTTTTAAGGGTTCAGGATATAACAATTTGACGATTCAGAGTTGGGAAACCGATGGAAAAGGCATTAACGACCATTAACATCAACATCAGAATACGGGTCAAACAAAAAGACAAAAAGGGTCATGAAACATGGGATCGAACCAAGAATCAAAAGACTTAGATTTTTTACATATATGTATAATTATCTTGGATTCTGTACCGATCAAGAAACAGAACTGAAACTATCTCCAGAGTTTTTTAAGTGTAAAAAAGAAGAAAAAAACATGGAACTAATAATTAATAATTCAATTCAATGAGCTTCTGCCATGGTTGGTGGCAATAAATTAACAGAAAGAGAAAAAAAATCAATAAAATAGCAAATGGTGGGTCAGACAAAACAAATTAGCATACGAAAAAAAAAACTATAATAACTCCAAGTTGAGTAAAAGAAAAGTTCATGAGTTCATACTTCATAGAACGTGGCAATGATTAAAAAACAAATTGCTGGGTACAAATAGACGTACATATGCATACAACCATTTTTAATTTCTATATCCAAATTTGGTTGGCTTTTGAAATTTTGGGTATTCCATTAGTCCCACCAAACCCTATCAGATAAATCCCCAAAGTCAATGCCATATAGCTACTCTATATCATAATCACTGGTTCTTACCAGCATTTTATGTTGCTAAATGCTAGGTTACAATTCTAAAATCTAATGAACAAAGATTCGAATATTAACTTACATGGTTGCTCATATCTAATCCCGTACAATTCATATACATAACAATTTTATTTCTATAGAGTGGAATCTACTCATCAATTTCGTGGTACCTCAGAATCAGCTTCTTGGACTTCCACAACACGAGATGGGTTGTTATTAGAGTTATCACTCCTGAACATTCTCTTGATAGCTTCTTCTTTCTCATCCACAAACTCCACAAAATCAAACACCAGTTCTCTAAGCCGCATCGTAGGAGAAGCCGACCAAGAAGCGCGAGGCATCGAGCATGTCCTCTCCATCCGTCTGTACCGCATGAACTGGCGTATCATCCTGAGTACAAACACCAAAAACGCAGAGACCGTGATTGCAATGCAGACAAGGTACAACCCTTTGAAGCTCTTGAGATGAAGCTGGTTTGGCTCTGGGTTCCAATCTGATTTCTCTGCGCAGTTCGTCTTGCATAACCATTTTCTCCGTATCTCTTGCAGTTTCCTGGTCTCAGAGAGTTTCAAGATAGCTGTTGACATGTCTACAGCCAGTGGAGAATCTCTCTTAAACGCCTGTTAAACAAAAAACAAGTTCAAATCTTTTCGTGATTAGTTTCTGATTAAGAGAACGTGAAAAACGTACTTACAAATCCCCAACCACGGTGCATAAAGGGCTCTCCGACAATCTTGAAGCCTGTTCGTTCTGCTAGAAACAGTTCGATGTACGGGAGCTCGTCGACAATGGCAGCCACACCTCCCCAATTGGTTGGCCCCAGCTTTAGAGCCTTTTCATACTCCTCAGTTGAGTCAAGTGGGACAAGTCTAGACCGAGCCATGCCAAGACTGTAGGTTAAATACTCCAATGTGAACGTCCCAGCCTGGTAGCCGATAGGCACCTCGCTTGCCCGCAAGCTATCGATGCCGGTAATGGCAGAGGGAAGCTGTTGAACTGTGAGGATTGAGGTGAGGTTTGCTGTGTAACTCGCAGTTAGAACCATCAATAGAAAGAGCCATACAATCATCACTAGTCTTGCTAGATTGCTTATCGTATCTTCCTCTGTTGACATAACAGGATAAAACAGAAAGATCACTGACGTGAGTTATAAGAAAAATCAATACAGAGTCGAATATGTATCAGACAAATTCTTAAATGTAACTCTAAACTTGTGTTTTTCTCTTGCTTAATGGTTCTTAAAGAAATATGGATGAGATTAAGGCTACTCACGGTTTCTCTTGAAAAGAGTTGAGAAGCTGAACCTGCAAGGACAAATCAGACTGGATGTGTCAGAAAAAACTCCAAGAATGAAATATCAAGTTCAGTGAATATTACAAGCTGGACTTACAAGATCATTGTCATGAGTTGTCTTCGAGGTGGCCCCCTGAAATCATCATTGATGCGATGTTCGAGGATCCAGATGACTACTGCAATAACCATGAATGAAACTAGAACAACGCACCATAACCGGATGGTGAAGGGTCTCAGAAAGATCCAAGTCGCATTGTCGTCATTAGCTGGAATCACCACGACAAGGCCTGTGGAAGCATATGGCTGCGAGAAATCTACTAATTTGGACCGGCTTGGGACTATTGCAATATCCCCAACAGCTGCATCATATACCTGAAACAAAGGGAAAAACAAGGAAATGCCCAACCATTATCTCAGTAAAAGTTACTCTGGGAATGTTCAGTGATCTCTGAGGCTTTCCGAATCAGTTTTGAACGTTTTTGAAGTGGATACTTACGCCATCCGTGACCATCTGAATAAGCTGGTTGTAATTAGGACTTGATTGGCCATTCCCGAATGGCTCAAATATGTAAGGAACACTGTAAGGGACGAACTTCAATGCTTCAATAAAGATGTCGATGCAAAATCCTTGGATCCGATGGCTACTGTTCTTTTCTTCAGTCACAAACTCGACAAAACTCACTCTTCTCGGGACAACAATCTTCAATGGATCTGCAGAATCTGCAATGACCCAACCACGTGGCTTTTCACTGCCACCACCAGGCCAGGTTATGTCTCCAAGTTTTTGATCAGAAACAAAGCTAGTATTCTTCTGTGAATGTCGGGTTTTTGGGGCTACAACCGAAAAGCCTCCATTTTTCGACCAGAAACCCACAGTATGAACACCGGTTTTGTCTACATTGATGATTTCGTAGTCACAGCCGATGACGTTTCGGCCAGAACCAAACTGAACTTGACCGGCTATACCAGTGAAGTTCACCTTCAGAAGTTTCTCAAGTAGTTGCTCCCCGCTGTTGAAAAATTTGATTTTCTCCAGGTGCAGTTTAGTTCCTTCTGCATGAAGTAATTTTTCGGAGTAAGAAAATGTTATGTTGATTCCTTCATTCAGCAAGTTCTCGATGCCATATGCAATCATCCACACTGTATCATAGGCATGAAATGCGTAGGCATTCATTGATCTGTTGCTCTGCAGTTTATGTGTGAATTGTTGCATCTTTACGGATTCTGGGATGTGTTGACGAAGCCCCACTACTCCTTCAAGATGTTTTAGAGTACCTTTGTCACTCAAAGAAGAATCTAAGGTAACTGAGAGCCAGTCTGTGGCGAGCCACACGTATTCATGGGTCATCATCTGCAGCTTTTGCGCTATATCAAAAATTCTGAGCAATGGGCCCGGACCAAAATGAAGAATATAAACTCGAGGACCAATGGACTTGGATTTGTTCAAAGCGTCAGTAAGGATTTTTTCATCAGAATGCACTGAGAGCGGCACTTTATAGGAAATTCTGGATCTTTTCTTGTACAGTTCATCATCTAGAGCAGCAACTCCATTTCTTCCAAGCTCATCATCTGAGTATACTGATATCACCTCTTTCCATCCTTGGAAATTGATCAGATCCACAAGGGCAGACATTTGGTGGGCATCATTAGGTGTAGTCCGAAGAAAGAAGGGAAATTGGAGGGCAGAAAGAGTTGGATCAGTTGCTGCAAATGAAATAAGAGGAAAGTGGAGCCCTTTGGCAATATCGGACATTGTATGAGCAACAGAGGATGAAATTGGACCGATCATAGCCACCACTTCTTTCTCAAGCAATTCAAAAGCTGCAAAAACAACAACCACTGAAGCTTAAACCAGGCCCTTAGTAGTAAAACCAAAGTTTTGTTTCCAATTACGTACAGGAAACACATGTTCTTGTAAGGAACAGGCTGTTTTGGGTCTGAGGTCTATATTGTTCAATGCATTATTAGCATCTGGTAGAAATATGTACAGATAGAAACTGATTCAAAACTTAATTGATGGGCCAATCGTTTACAACTATCCCAAAATGGAAAATCTTTAATGGGGCCAGGATGAGGGTCACATGGGATTGAACACAAAAGAAGTAAAAGAACAGGCATTGTACCTCCCAAAGACCCATGAAAGACATTGCAAGCAGAGTCCTCCATGAGCAGCCGTAGCTTCGTTCCTTTGAGAACGCTTGTGTCAGCATTCACATCGGAAACAGCAGCCTCGAGAGCTACTTTTGCAGCTCTTCCGATGACCGAATCAAAAGCGAAAACAGCACCGAGGTTCACCACTTCAGGCCTCTGGCAACCCATTGGAACCACCAGAATGGCCACAACCAGTGCCGTAATAGCGACAAATGGGTCAATGCCCAGTCCCATGGAGACAATGCAATCAAACTAAGGAACAGTTCAAATAGTTTGTGTTGGAACTAGAACCATCTCTTTTAAATCTAGCGACTCTTCATTCAGCATTGAGGATGAGAAGAATGGAGAATTAATCAATGTAAAGTTTCAAATTTTGACCTGTAGAATCAATGTGATTACTGATTAGAAGAAAATCGAATCAAGATCTAAGCCAACAGCAAACTCAAAAGTCGAATCAAATTTAAAAATTTAGCTAAAGAAGGCAACAATGTGGTTATGAGACTTCTATACACAAAATCATCCGAACATAAGAAAAATCTGGAAGATGAGGTTTTATCAATTCATGGGAAGATAACAGAGCCGGTAAGAGTAAGAACCGGAATCAAAAGACAAGCTTACGAAACAAGAAAACAGTACAATAGTGAGAGATTCTCTTTACCTCTTTGAGCAACCTTCAGATTCTCTGTGGAATATACGCAAACACTTGCCAGGCATAAGTTAAAAACAAAAAAAAAGGGAAATATTACGACAAAGCAACGAATTATTAACAGAAGAAGTCAAGAACTAAACCACCCAAAAAAAAAAAAACCCATGATTGACAGGAGATTCCTAAAGGAGATCAAATCATGCCCAGAAAGTCATCTTCTTCTTCTCCGAACAAATCAAATAGAAATTGAAAACACAGTACAGTAGAAAGAGAAAGAGAAACGTGTGAATGAAGTGGTGCTTCTTCTTTTGGTTTGAGAGCTTTCAAGTCCTATCCGTAGCTGTAGTGTAAATAGGTTCATAGCAGCCGTTTGTTTGTATTTTGTTAGCAGTGGGGCCTATTATTATGGGGCCCTACATCTAACGGCCCATTTTGTGAAAGTTTAATTATGACTAGATTACCATATAAAATTTGACTGCCATGTGTTAATCATTTTTTTTTTGTTTGATAAATAATCATTATATTTCTTTTCAAAAATGTATTCTTTTATTAAGCTAATTTTGTCAATGACAGGTAATATATTTTATTTTATTTTTCTTCTAATTTTGAAATTTTTTCCTTATTAGGAAATGTCGCAGTTGGCAAGGCAAAATAAGGAGTTGTAGTTTTTTTTCTTTTCTAATCTATAAGAGTTTTAGGCGGCAAAAAAAAAAGTTATTAAACTGAATGAGATATTATCACGATTAATTTAATAATATTTAATTAATCTACATATGTATTTTTTTTTGTAGCTATGTCATTTATTTTTATGAATAATATAACTTTTTCTTATGTGTTTCATGTAAAATGGGGCTTTTTTAATTAATGAAAAATCTTAATCTAGCAAATATATATATATATATATATATATATTTTTTGGTCATCAATCTAGCAAATATAAAATTGTGATTTGATATAAGAGATTCTAACTAATTTGCTATATATTATTAAGGTAAATAATTTGCAATAATAAAGTCTCAATATGGGATAATTACAATTTTGGCCCCTAAATTTTGTAAATTATCTAAATTAGGAAGGAAATAAAGAAATGAGGTACTTTACTTGTCAAAGGTTCTCTCATCAAAAGCAAGCCTTTCTCTTTCTTTCTCCCCAACACAACTCTCTGCGTCTCTCTCTCTCTTCCCTGTAGTTGAGACGCGAACCACTGAAAAACCCCATGAAGAGGCTCGAGCAAGAACCAACAATGGCGGAACCCAAGAAAACCAAGTACGATCGTCAACTCAGGTATACTCTTTCTCCTCCCAACTCTCTCTCTCTCTCTCTCTTTACTTCTCCTCTGTTTCTTTCATCATTTCCCTTAACTCAATTGTGATGATGGGGGAAAAATCGTAGGATTTGGGGAGAATCAGGTCAAGCGGCTCTTGAAACCGCGAGCATCTGTTTGCTCAATTGTGGCCCTACTGGCTCTGAGGCTCTTAAGAATCTCGTTCTTGGTGGAATCGGAAGTATCACCATTGTTGACGGATCCAAAGTAGAAATTGGCGACCTTGGCAACAATTTTATGGGTATTTTTCTCTTCTTTATATCTTTTTGGGCAATGCGTATACAAATTTGGTTCAATTTGTTGAAATTGATGATTTGTTTGTGTTCAGTGGACGCGAAGAGCGTTGGTCAGTCAAAAGCCAAGTGTGTCTGTGGCTTTCTTCAGGAGCTTAACGATGCTGTTAAAGCCAACTTTATTGAGGAGAATCCAGACACATTGATATTAAAAGACCCATTTTTCTTCTCTCAGTTCACTCTCGTTGTCGCCACTCAGGTACTTCTCTTTCTTTGAACTGCCCAACTAGATATATTTGCGTGGAATTTTCCAAATATCCATCACCTATGATCAGTTCTTTAGGATTAGTAGTCTTTGTTTTCAGATTTTCACTGAGCGTTGCCTTATTAGTTTTTGCCATGTGTTGATTGTAGCTAGTGGAAGATTCAATGGTGAAATTAGATAGAATCTGCCGGGAAGCAAATGTCATGTTGGTTTTTGCTCGCTCCTATGGCCTTACTGGGTTTGTTCGCATCAGTTTAAAGGTAAGATTATTGTAGTTGAGTCTTGAGGGCTTTGCCACTGGTCATGGTACGTCTGCTAACTGCTAAGTCATGTCCTCTCTTTCCTATCAGGAGCACACTGTTATCGAGTCAAAGCCTGATCATTTTCTTGATGATCTCCGCTTGAATAATCCGTGGCCTGAACTGAAGAGGTAATCTGCTTCAGTCTTCTCACTCATTATCTTTTCTTGGCATCCTTTAACCTTGTGAATCAAATTACTTCTAATGGGTTTGCATGTTGCCTAACTTGCGACCAGTTGATAAAAAAATCTTAATTATTCAATGATCTGCAGGTTTGTGGAGACTATTGATCTAAATGTAGCAGATCCCACTGCCCATAAGCACATTCCTTACGTCGTCATTCTTGTCAAGGTGGCTGAAGAATGGGCTCAAACCCATAACAGCAACCTTCCTTCGACTAGGGAAGAGAAAAACGAATTTAAGGTATCCTTACTTTTTGTTACTCAGCAAACAGTTAGCAAACTTTACTTGTCTTGTGATTCTTTGTATTTATTTCTCATATTCCTTGAAACTTTAGGCTTTAGTTAAGTCCAAGATGGTATCAATGGATGAAGATAACTACAAAGAAGCCATTGAAGCTGCTTTCAAAGTTTTTGCTCCTAGAGGAATCAGTAAGTAAATATCTCGTCTGGCATTGGTTGAAACTTGACCTTTAAATTTATCCTTTCTGTACTATAGATGCTAAAATATTGCAGTTGGTTGGACAATTGTAAAAACCGTAACAAGAACCAAATGGATAACTCTCCTCATGACTCATGATTGATTGTTGATCATTTGTAACAGATCAGGTTAACACTGGAGTTCAAATATGAAGTCAGTTTTCTTAGTAACTACTAGGAAAAATGTCATGATCCAATTACTATTATTTTCACATTGAACTAAACATTTTTTTTATTGTCCAGGCCAAGATATTCAAGACATTATTAATGATAGTTGTGCTGAAGTTGGCCCAAATTCCTCAGATTTTTGGGTAATGGTAGCAGCACTCAAGGTTCGTAACTTGGAAGTCCTCATGTCAAAAAAACATACTTTCGTATTGTTATTCCAAACGTGGAAGGAGTTGAGAACATTTGTTAGGGTTTTAGTATATCAGATTGTTTCTTTGATCCATGATAGGTTTTTTTTTTGCTTCCCATCGACATTAATGTTTACCCTACTGATTATATGCATCACTTGCAGGAGTTTATTTCAAATGAAGGTGGTGGGGAGGCACCACTTGAAGGTTCCATCCCTGATATGACATCTTCCACAGAGTTAGTTCTCCTGTTCTTTTGTTTCAGGGGAGGGATGAAATTCATCCATAACCTTTATCAGATTACTATATAGTTGTATTGTTTCTTTTGCAGGCACTACATCAATTTGCAGAAAATCTACTATTCCAAAGCTGAAGCTGATTTTCTTTCCATGGAGCAGAGAGTAAAAAACATTCTAGCTAAAGTTGGTCAGGATCCAAGTTGCATCTCAAAGACAACTATCAAGAGCTTCTGCAAGAATGCAAGAAAACTTAAGGTGAGAATGCTGGAATTTCTTACAATTTGATGTGTACTGTATGATTAAAACCGATTGCGTGTTTTTGAGTAAAGTAAAAGCATTGGGATGTACGCCTTGTAGGCATGCAGATATCGTATGTTAGAAGACGAGTTCAGAAGTCCTTCTGTAACAGCACTACATAAGTGTTTGGCTGACGAGGAATACAGGTGTGAATGTCTTCATCGAAATTGATCTTTTTCATATGACCACAGAAACTGTGATAGCAAAAATATTGGTGAAGTATACTTGCAGAAATGAAAATTAATATTACAGTTGCAGCAGTTTGGAGACATGTTGTTAGCTCTAAAGGCTCTTACCACTTTTCTGTTTACTCTTGCAGTAGCGCAATTGGATTTTATATTCTTCTTAGAGCTGTTGATAGATTTGCCGCAACCTATAAGAAGTTTCCTGGACAGTTTGATGGGTAAGAGAACACATTCTGGCAAACGTTGATTGTATCCTGAACAATTTTGGCATTGTTAGGCTATTAACATGTCTCTTTTCTAGCAGATTAATGGACCATGATGCATCCCAGTTAAAAACTACTGCCCTGAGTCTTCTTAGTGAAATGGGTTGTGACGGCCATGTGCTTCAGGAAGAACTTTACAATGAGATGTGTAGATTTGGTGCTGCAGAGCTTCACGTGGTTGCTGCTTTCATAGGAGGAATCACATCTCAAGAAGTAATCAAGGTTCGCTTCATATCCCTGTGTCTCTCAAATTGGTCACTGCAGTATCAAAGGTGTTAGATTGTGAAACTAAACCTTAACCTCTTTTATGGTTTCCCAATGTTTGCAGCTCATCACGAAGCAGTTTGTTCCCATGCCAGGAACTTACATCTTCAATGGCATTGATCACAAGTCTCAGTCTTTGACATTATAGAAGATTCTGTCTTTGACATTATAGAAGATTCTTACACACTGGTGGCTGCAGAAGAACTCCAACCTATCTTTTATCCTCACTTTGAGTTGAAAACTTAACCTTTTTTTTGGAACGAGGAACGATTTCACCAGTTGGAGTTTTCATTCTGCCATACACCAGACTAACTACATCTCATTTCTCCATAGAAACAGTTTCGAATTCTTCATGTATATTAATTTTGAGCCGCGGTTCAAAACCGAAGAGCTCGTGTTAATTGATGGGCTAAGAGCCATTTTGTATTACTGTTTGGTAAAGCAAAGTTCTGTTGTCGTTTCAAAATAGAGGCTAGACTGCAAATTAATAATCAAAATATTAGACTTTGGACTTAAGCATAGTACACAGGTCTACAGAAGAATACAACAAACCACTGATGCGGCTGGGGAAGTACCATTCCAGACTCGTTTCCTGGATAATGGACAATCCAAAATTGACGAAAGAAAGAGAAGAAACAGAAATAGACTTTCAATTGGCAAGCTACTCGGTAGAGAGTCTCTTTGTGGGATTGTAAACGCTGAATTCGCCAAAGTCTCTTCGGCCACTGGCAAAAACAAAAATCAAACCCTTGTAAAGAACAAGGTCCAAACAAATTAATTTCAGTGTAACTTAAAAAGACTTTCGTCACCAATATATGATAAGCATCCAAAGTATCATATCGTGGAACAAGTTAAGCGTACTAATCATGGTAGAAACTCAAGTATTTTATGAAAAAGAAGATGCAAATGTGGTTTTAAGTATTAAGTTTACCTGTGACTAACATTCCAACCACCAGGTAAATGGCGAGGATGAACAGCATCAACAAACACTTTTCTCCACCTTTGACAGAAATTTCGTACACCATCATCTCCATATTCCCTTAAAAGATACTCTACAATTTGTTTCCCGTGCGGTCCATGTCCTAGCAAAGAAAGTTTGGAGTTCTGTTGGTGCAACGTATTTCCATTACATTGAGTATCATTTAGCTCTGTAGCTCCATCTCCTTCACTTGTACCATCACCACTATCATCAGCAACTGTGCTCCTTTCTACATTCATAATTTTCTCAGAATCTGCAGTAGCCTCCGCATCATTGTTTTCATCTAAAGATACAAAGTTGTTTGCATCAGTATTTGTGGATATACAACGGATCATTATATATTACACTTTATTAACCAATACAACTTTCAACGTACCTTGACCAGTATTTATCATATGGTTACCTTTGTTACCGTTTTCTTGTTTGTCCATACAAGCAACCTCTGCAGAATGTTTGAGGGAGACCCCTTTCTTTCTTTCGAGTTTTCTTCTTTCGTGAGGGCTCAACCCGATGAGTAAAGCTCTTTCCAAATCTTCTTCAGATATGTCCCGTCCACCGTAATACATCTTGACAGTCTATATTCATAATCCAAAGAAATCATCAATAAGAGAATGCTTGGTTGAAATCAATTTCTTGAAAAAATTAGATGATCACATCACCTGCAACAGTTCCTCACGGCGACTTGATGGCATTCTGTTCCCATGTCGCAAGAGCGCCATTGCAGCTGATCTAAGATGTAATGGAGAGACACCTGCATCCTCAGAGTTGACCATTGATTCATCCTCCATCGAAGAAGACGTCCCTTGTGCTTCTTTTGAATCGAGTACTCTACGAACAAAAAGAGGAATTCCAAATTCTGTAGCGATTTGTTTCTTGTACCTCTCTGCAGCAGCATGTGCAACTTCATGACAATCCACACAAAGTAGAACAATATCATGAGATCTATGACTTTTAAGGTGCTCAGGGAAATGAACTCTATAGCACGAAGGGATTATCCGGTAACGTAGATAGTGCTTCCCTTCCCCACACCCAACACATATGTTCCTCTTGGTCTGGATATAAAAATCATTCCCCTCATCTTCTGGACGTCCTTTGGGCTCAAACAAAAGCATTATCGCAGGTGGATTTTCTTCAACTAGTTTCGCAAGTCTACGGTTCAGATACCTGTAAGATATTACAAAGATATATAAATTAGTGAGGAGATTCTTGAATCAAAATAATTGATGAAGTGCAGATACAACAGTAGATCATCATCTACCATTCAAGTTTTCTTTTATCGCAATAACACAGCAATCGTCCATCATTTGCGTATATTCGACAATTGTGATAAACGGGAGCCTTGCAGGAAAATTTCTTGACAAAAAGCTCTCGCGATGCCTTGCGGGTGAATTGCTTGAAGTTCTTATGTCCATTTTGCTTGGGAGCAGAGCGGCTACTTAGCTTTGTCTTGAAGTTTACCAAAAGGGAATAGTTGAAGACAGAAATTGGACATGTTCCATTTGTGCCCAAGCATTTCTTAAGAACCACCGGTAAGATTTCATCCAGCTTAGCCAACTTGTCCAGAATCATTTGATATATGTCATCCAAATGACTACAAATAACAGGATATAGAAACTGAACTGAGGAACTCAAGCTCGGAGAAGACTCTGTAGCCAAATCAGTATGAGCTATTGTATCATATATCTCTTCGGTTGTAGTTGGCTGCTTACAAGCAAGAGCAACTATAGCTTGGTCAGATAACACATATCGCGTGCTTTCATCATGAATCCGTGCCTAAAAATAAAAATGTTGACTGAAATTATGACAAGAAAAATGTCTTGCAGCTACAACATTTTGAACTTGGTCGAATAAAAAAACAACAGAGGAATAAACTCACCATTAAGTCTCTCCATGCACAAAGTTTCCTAACAAGCTCCTGAAACTAAAACATGAACATCAACAAAATGTTTCGATATATAATTGGGTACACATAATGAGGTGAGGGGTAGGCATACTTCAGCGTTCAAGGAGATGGTAGAATTATCTCCGTGTCCGTTTAAATGCCGATAAGTTATTGAGGAAGCAGCAGCAATCCCAGGAAAATCTTCGGTTTCTTTCGTGTACAATTGCAAACAGGTCATGTTTGACCGCCTACTAGTCTCGAGAAGAAAATGGAATTTGTCATCGGGGCTAGATGAATCTTCTGATACATTTAATATTTTAGAACTTTGTTGCAAGAATAAAACAATATCGCTCTTTAAAATCATGTTTTCTTGAATTATAGTTAACATTGTTGCTGTGTTAGCCTTACTTTTCCATCATATACAAAAATGTTTCTCCATAGCAAAGATGCGTACCAGTGGCTAGTTGTTTGAGTTCAGCAGTCAAACTATCTGCAATATAGAGCAGATAGTGTGCATCTGTTCTGGCATATTGCACCATCTCTTTGGACAGAGGACGCTGTCTCCAATCTTCACGCTTCAATGAAAATGTCAAAGCAAAAGAGTTCAAGTCACCGAGTCAAGCTTAGCATAGAAAAGAGTAAGACATGGCCAAAAGACTAGCATAATGTTAAAGGACTCACCTGCAGCAATTTGTTAGTAGCCACTCCACATACTGCCTCTAGTAAATATGCCAGTGACCTTTGAGGCTTTGACAACACCTCACATGCCTGATTATTTGCATTATAGTAAGCAGTTTAGAATACAGCAACAACAACTTCATGCCCACTTTAGTATATAAACAAAAACATGGGTATAAGCATAGAACACAATAATAAAGAACAGATTTTTCTAAACTGGCTGAGTTAACAGAAGACACATATTTTTCTATGCTCACTCATTCCAAATGGCTGTCACTCATGCCACAGCTTAAGACTTAAAGCAGGATATAGTAATGTATACCTTGGCAGTATCAAACATATTCACAACATATATATGGAAGTCTCTTTGAAGCCAGAGAACATCGTTGTCAGCACCGTGAAACACCTAATGCACAATCAGAGATTAACGTTCGAAAATGCACACAGAAATTTGGCGGTTTAAAGTACCTTGTCAGAAACATACAAGTGCTTCATAAGTTTTATACCAAAATATTAAAAATCTAAAACAATCAAGCCACAAGATTCTGACATTGAACATCTTCATCGCATAATTTACCTTGCAAATATTAGGATCAGCGAAAACAGGACGAAGAATACTCATTGCATCATGTAATGCAATTGTGTCGACCAAAAAGTCTTCCTCATGAGTAGAAATCTGCAAGTTTCAGAGAAAAATGAAAATCATAAGTTCAAAGGTAAAAGCAAGTACAACAACTGTTCTTATATATCTTACAATTTAGTTACCTGAATTAGAGCAGTGAAACCAAGAAACGACCGCAAACTATGTTGCTCAGTATCAACTGCAAAAACTTTTTCTTTTGCCAATATTTCTGAAAGTTCCTTTAACTGTGACTCCGTCTCAACCCACACATATGAATCACAACTCATTTCCAATGAATGATGTCCCCTCAAAAATCCAAATTCAATCTGAGTATTCTCTAATAAAACAGTTATCTCAGATTCATACGGATGACCGTTCGAAGCTGCATTGATTTCAATTATAAAACATTACAAATCAAAATGCACAATCATATGCAATTAACTTGAAAATCAATTCTACTTTTCTAGAAAAAAAAAACACAAGTGATTTTGAGATTTCTCTATGTAAAACAAAATTCAAAATTTTAGATATTGAATCCACCTATGGAGGAAGACGCATCATCGAGCTTCAAGTGTTTGAATCCAGAATAAGAGTTATCCGCAAGTACGCGTTTGAAACCAAATTGCGGCTTCAGCTCGGAATGCAGATAACAAGAGCTTAGAGGAGATGTTTGCTTCCTCCGGTGGCTGCGCCGCCGATATTCCATCACAAACAGAAATGTCACCGCCGCAAGAGAAGCAACGGTAATTACGATTTTAACATTTTCTCTTACCTCCATGTTTTTTTTTTTTTCCTCCTTCTAAACCTCAAAAACTGTTCGTTAGTGTTCCCTGAGCAAATCTGCGGCACCTCCTTCTTCTCATCGACGATGGCGGCAAAGGCTCAGGAAGATCTTAACACGTGTCTTATTTATAAGCCCGTCAAGATCCTAACTATGCACTAAACAGGCCCATTAAAAAGTATATCCATAAATTAAGCTTCCTTGGCCCAAAATCCTAAAAAGTCTTTGAAGCATATAAAAATTCAAAGACACCACTTCTTGAATTGTATATTTTGTATGGTGTGTGATATGATTGCTTGACCTAATGTTTACAATTACATGACGTATATTCCCAGAAGTCCACCTATAAATTTCAACCATAAACGTAATTAGAAAATATGTTAAAATTATATGTTTAGTCCCAGATCCAAAAAGAGTGTTCCATTAAGAGATATATGATTTAATATATCAACATGTTGAGTCAGATATGGAAAGATGTATATACGACAAACAAACAAAAAATGTAATTGACAAAGAATGCATAAAATTAAATACAGTTTAGGGGATTTGGGGCCATTGACAGTGAGAGGTGAGTGTGAGGGTAATCGAGACAAAAATGAAGTTGTAAATTTTTTTATCAATAAATACTTATTAAATCGTTGTAGCAGAGAATAAATAATGATCTAGTCTCATGCTGTATTTTATCAATGCCCACTATCGTGACTAGAAATTTCGATACGTTGTAGCATATTATAAAAAGTACATTTTCTATTCCTAATCCTATACGTTTTGTTACCTTCTTACTATTTCGGTCTGTTACATTATTCATTCCATAAGATTTGGATATTTTATTTATAAATATCGTTGGTTGAAGACCTATATTATCATTCGTACAATGTAGTATATAGTAAAATATATATATATATATATATATATCTATTTGAAAAAGAAATTTAAAACAACATGATGGTATGTAATCGTTATCCCCTATATATTATTTGGGAAGTACATTTATAAATAAACATTAAAAAGTGTTAATATTTATATCACATTGCTATTATTTCAAATAACAAATTTTAATCTTTCATTAAGGGTATTTTAGACATTAGTTATTATGTGATCATTTAATTAATTAATTATAATTTTCGTTTTAATTAATTAATTTATTGTAAATTTTTTGAAAAGTAGTTAAAATAGATTTTATGAAAATTTGGTTGATTTAATTAAACACAATAATTAAATTAAATTAAATGTTGATTTAATTTTTCAAAAATAAGATATTTTATGTAGATTGCGATTTTTTTTTAGAAACTTTTAAATAAGAATTTATGTAGATTGTCAAATTTTTTTAACTTCTTTATAGATTATATTTTTTGTTTAATTAATTAATTTATTTTAAATTTTAAAAAAATTAGTTAAAAATAGATTTTTTGAAGATTTTGTTGATTTAATTAAACACACGAATTAAATTAAATTAAGTGTTGATTAAGTTTCTAAAAATAAAAGATTTGATGTAGATAGCGATTTTTTTTTCGAATGTTAATGTTAATGTTAATTTCTCTTTATAATATCGAATCTATTAATAGATTTTTAGTATATTTAAAAATGTTAGTTCATATCTGATTTAGTTTAACATGGTCTACAATTTAACATAACAATGTAACATTGTAATTTAATTTTCAAATCTATTTAAATTGTAAAATTTGGTAATTTAAACAGAACGAGATATAACTAAAATTCAAATAAAAAATATCCGTAAATTTTCTGCTGTAAATAATATATATCGCAATATCCAATATCGCTGATAGATATACTATCTTTCAACAGAAAAATATATTCTACGAAATCAATTTTAGAATATCTTAGGTTAATATTTTCTAAAAAAATCTTAATTAATATCTAACAATGTCGTAATCTTCCAAAACTTTACTTTTTACTTCGGTTAAATCAAAGAAAATCTCCTGATTTTATATATAATTTTTTCAACAGCAAATTTTTAATATCGTCGAGTAAGAAAGATTGGTTTTATATTTTTGATTACAAAATGTTTACGCGGATATTATAAAAACTGATATTATAATTTTGTGAAGTTTTGGAAAAATTATAATTTTCTAATATTTTAATTTTATAAATTTTGGATATTTTTCTATAATTACAATTTGTCTGTGGTATACCACGGGATATATCCTAGTATAATATAAAAAGGGACCTCGATATAAACAGCGAATTTATTTCATGATCATTTTTGGTTCTTTAAAAGCGTGGCACATCTAATAAGAATCAAATCTTGAAAAACTTTGTTTCATCTTTGCGTTTCAAATTAAATCTCCGAGACAATTTCACCATTTTTATATAACGTGACTTTATCTCAATTATAGAGCAATTTGAGGACAACATTGATCTGATTTTCTGTTTTAAATTTATGACTTTGATTATTCTCCTACTTACAACTTTAATAAAAATGACTAAATGATTAAAAAAAACTACCCTTAATAATATTTCCACCATGCAGACTTTTTTATTATTTGCCACCTCGATCCGCACCAGCAGGATTCAAGTTTGACTATAAGACCTTCTCGGAAGAAAATTATCCCCTAAGAAAAAGCTTCTCGGTACATCGATAACTTGATGCATAATGAATGAGATATCATGGGCCTACGTGCGTGCTATCTCGAAATTACAACCGTAAATATGAATGGCGTAGTATAATTTTTATTTTTGTGGTTTATGTTATAATTTGTACATTTTGATTTGGTTAATTGAAATTGGACAGATTTTATTACTTCCACGAGTATTACTATTCAATATGTGCCTGTGCCGGATTAAAAATATAAACTCAGCATCAAATGTCAAAATATGATAGTTATCGTAACACACACAAAAGAAAATTGCGGTTAATTAGAAGCTCATATAATCAAATACCTTTTGACAAAGTAGTATTAACAAGAACCCGGCATATATACATATGGAGATGGCAGCTTTAGGGTTCGTACCAAGACCGGAGAGACCAAACCAAACATATAAATTAGGTGTTCCTAAAAAGTTACAAAGTCTCCTCTCTTACAAGCAAAGCACCTAACCTAACCCTTTTAGCCTTACTGAAGTAAACCTGTTTTGACCGGCTTTATCCCAATCAAGCTAATATTTGGTTCTTGCGATTAATTTGAGATCTAGAAACCGGTTAAATTTTCTACCATTGTATAATTTGTAAGGGGAAACGAAGTATTTTGACCTAGTTAACCTGGGTTTTGTTCAGTGTTCACTCGCGCGATTCCTTGCACAACCAAACCGGTTTTTTTGTACATTAATTTCGGTTAGTGATTGGATCAACCATGATATCTATTAGTTGAAGCCGTGTTACTAAATTAAAAAAAAAAAAAAATTTAAAAAAACGTACATTTCATTATGATTTTACCAAATTGACAGCCTGTGCCTATGTTTGCTGCGTATGTATGTTGTATATACTTAAATGACACTCTATTTTTCTGAATTATTGGTGCATGTGTATTTTAAATACATGTATAATTTGCATGCACATGTTAATGCATATGTAACGTAAGTCACTACTTCACTTTTTGGTATGCGATTTTAAATATGATTAGTTATTTTGATTTATTCGTAACTATTATAATATATATATATATATAAATATATTTAGATACACACACAATGTGTTTTGTATTATTGAAATATAATGTAAAATTTCAGGCAATACATTCATTATATGCAAATAAATATAAGTGTATGAGAGAGAGAGAGAAAAAAAAATAAAAATAAAAATATGCATTGGCTCCGGAGAACACTTGCCAAGGAGAGATCTGATGCTTTTTCTATAGTAAGATATAAATAAATTTGGATAACATTGATCCAATCAAATTCATTTTTCCGTCAGCTTATTTATATCATAAGTAAATTTGAACTGACTCCTTGAAACAGATGCCATGCCTCATGAGCACAAGCATCAATGGAATATTACATGATTTTTCTTTCTTATAAAAAAATTTCAGCTATACATCTCTTTAAAACTACTTCAGAAATGTCCAAAAAATACTGTCTACTGGAGATAAAAGAATTAATTATTGAAAAAATCCAGAAATTAATGAATGTGGCATGTAAGGACTGTCATTTCATGTATCCTCTCATTGTACAACGTATGTGTGTTCCCTGGCTAGGACATATATCCCATAAAATATAAATGATCCAAAAGATTACAAAATTAAAGTGCCATCAATCTTGGAGGTGTCACCTCATTGTTTATTGTTTATGTCAGTTTTTCACTGGTTCCATCAATTTATTTATTAGGTCGAAGACGAAACTCAGATTAATATAATAACGTTTATACAGTTTACCTTTTACCCCGATGAAACAAGGTGGAAAGACTAACCAATTCAACTGAAATGGTACAGTAATAAATGGATAGTCAGTATATATATATATGTATATATATAATCATCAATTTAATTAAACTATAAAGGATATCCCATCTATAAAATGTCAAATAGACAGATTTGAAAAAACACATATTCCATATCAGGTATAGGATGAATTTGTCTCCAAAGGGATGAGAGAAAAGTTTTGATAACCAAATATGCTAAAACTTAGCAAGTTAGATACAAAGTGGCTATGATACATGTATAAAATATGTGTGAAATCACATAAGACCATCCACATTGGAGAAAAAAAGTTATGTCTTTTAATTTTAAAATAATAAAATTGGGTGAATAGGAGAGAGACATTGTCTTGGGGAAGACAATGTCTCTCTCCAAAACATGTGTATTGGTTTTTTTTTTTCTTTTTTGAATAACTTTAGTGTCATTATATTAAATTTAATTTTTAAAAATGGTTAAGACAAAGTGTCTAATGTGGATGGTCTAAATGACCAAAATTTTTGTTAGAATTGAAAACTTATAGCAAATTACTACAAGAAAACACAGTAGTTTTCGATGGATTGCAAGTCGTTAGAAATTCCCGACGAATTACCGTTGAATTTACGATGAAAATAGGATTCCGACAAATTACCGTTGGATTTACGACGAAAATAGGATTTCGACAAATGCAAATTTCATTGAAGCGATGAAGACATAAATTCAGAGATTTTTGATTTATTTATGCATTTTCAATTTTAAAACAATTTAAATTTATGGTTTATGTTTTTGTTTTTGTTTTCAAGCCAATTCAATTTAAAACTTTTAGTTTAATATTTAATATTTTCATTTAAATTAATTAATTTTTATTTTAAAACAAATTATAGTATTTAATAATTTAAATTGATTATTTACTAAGTATGTCGCGAATTCGTTGGAAATTTTATTTTCCTCGGGAAACGTCAGTAATATTACCGACATGCCTTTTCCTTCCGGAATATTCCCGACGAATTATCCAGGACGACATAATGCGTGAAGAGTTCGTCGGAAAAAATACCATCGTGAATCCGTCGGGAGCAGCCGACGGATTTCTGACGAATTCTAATTTCCGACGACAGTCATTCATCGAAAATTCGTCGGAAAATACCATTTAAGTGGATTTCCGAGTAAAGTAACTGTCTAAAATAATATATTTTCTTGTAGTGAATGTAATATCCATTACAATGTAAAAGTTAAACTAATTTAGAAAGAATGTTCGATGATGGATGCATATAACGACTCCAAAACAGACCGAATTATTTGATTATGAGCTCAAGCCATGTGGTATGTGTTTTTGGTTGGACACAAGTTACACAAAGTGAGCAAAAATCATAGTTCAAAACATCATGATGACACGTGGCAGAAACTCGTGACGCCGAATCCACATGCTCTTACTTTTACGCAGTAGCACGTGACGGAAAACGGAAAAGCGTCACATGATTGAGCAGGATCTAATGAACTGACTATCCAATCAGAGACTGATACATCTCAAATGACAGAACCTTATCGCGTGTACTTTATTTTATTCCGACCGTCCCCTCTCGCAAGTGCCCTCCCGTCTCTCCGTCAGTACCGCTTTTATCTTCTATAACCTTTTTTGTTTATGTTTTTAGATTCCTAGAGATCACATGCTTTAATTTCTTCTTTCGTGCGACATTGTTTATAACTTGATATTACCAAGAAATAAACATAGCTAGATGAAGTACCCTTTTCCGTAGAAACGTTATCAAATTAAGCTACACTAAGCTTAATCTAAATTGAAACTTGTACCTTTTGTTATTAACATTGTTGTTCGGGTCAAGTTCGATTAATCCGCGGTGAGCGTCCCCCTTCATAGAAATTTTTCACAAGCTCACCACATACAAAACATTCGAGTCAAAATCCTAAAGCCTAAATGGCCATACACACAACAATCTTTCAAAGTGGAATCAAACATGAAACCTTTCAGAATTTACGCCATAAGATCTGGGTCTTCAACTATCCACCACCATACACAGGTTGAAATTATACCTCTTTCTTAAACAAAAGTTTGGAAGACTTTTTAAAAAAAATCTTAACTAATATAATAAAAGAAAACAAATGGGACAGTTATGTAATTACCGTACCGAGATATATTTGTCTCTCTGCAAATTATTTTGTGCAAGTAAATGCTAGTTTGATTTTTTTTCACTGAAATCATGATAATATTTCAAATATAATTTTTTTAATAAATTATTTCTTCAAAGTACATGTTCGTATATAATTTTCTATTTTTATTATCAGATAGAATGTGCAGTGAATTATTAAAATAAAAAAATTGATCACACTGAATTGAGTGAGTATTAGATCAATTTAAAAGTTAACTATGATCTATTATCGTAATCATTTGGTGATATATAAATGAAAAGTGTCGTTAATTACCCAACCAAAAGCTATGCAAGCGACTTGAGAATGCATGTGCGAGTAGTTGCTAATCACTAAATTTCATTGGCTTAGACGCTTTATGTCATGTGTCACATGTTTATACTATTATTTCTCCAGTTAGAAATTATTTGTTTTAGTCAAATAGATGGGGAAAATCATTTCAATGCCATCTCAATGATTGTTTCTACGTACGGCTAAAATGTAATCAATTGCACTATACATGCATGTGTTTGAACTGATACATAGACCACTTAAAAACTCTCTTTCCTAAGTCAAATTTATTTTGAGTTTATTAGCAATAACAGTCTCCATCTTCATACGGATATCAATATATCATATCTTGACTAGGGTTTAATAAGAATTGGAAAGGGAATCTGTCTTTTTTTTTTTCCGCTGAGAAAACAGAAAAGAAAGAAAACAAAAACAAATCATTCAAATAATTCTTTACTACCTGTTTTACACTTATTTTCCTTTACATGTTTTTTTAAATATAATATCAATTTTAATATGGTATACTGATTTTGTAATGGATACAATCATGCATCAAAATAACAAAAAAAAGGAAAGTTATAGGATTTTTTTTTTAAAATAATATATATATATAACATCCATATACGATTTCCATTAAAAAAATTAAACATGACCTAGAATACTATTAACATATGTACTTGCTGTATTGAAAGAATGTGAATTAAAAAGTAATGCGTCTTTAAATTTTGTTATCAATTTAATAGCTTTTTTTTTTTTTTTAATTTAAGCTGTTAGAAGACGATTCATATATTTATGTTCTACTAGATATAACAACAAAAAAAAGGTTACGAAAAGAAGATATCAGAAAATTATAAGTAGAAAATAAGCGAACGAGATTTTTTATAACCTGTTCGTTCTTTTTTTCTTTGTCAACTTTCGCTTAGTTTCTTTTCTTATATTCAATCATTTTCATCTTCTCTTTTATTTGCTCCTGTGAATTTCAAATACTTTTTTTTGACAGTTATAAAGTTTTGTAGTTGGAACCAATACAATTACAATTAATTTAAGTTAATGGCTTATGCTGCCGACGTGTTTGTCCTAAGGAAAAGACAAAGTCAGTTGTTTCACGTCATTTATTTTGTCAACAATAAATCAAATACTGTTGAAGCAATATTGTTCAAGTCACGTAGAAGCTTGCAAGAGTTAAAAAAAAATGATCACTTTTTAGAAGAACAAATTAGATCGAATATGGTCCTCTCATACTTTTTCTTTAATATTGGAATTACGTATATCGCCCTGACCCAGATGCATCAGGCTGTAAATGAAATAATTGTAAATAACAATTTTTTTGTGGATAAAATTTAGTTGAATAACGAATCCAATCAATGTGTGTGCCTTATAAGATCATGTGTTATCTGCTGAAAAGAGCTGAGGACCACCATGCCCTTTTCATCAACCGCCTTATTCTTTCAACCTCTACGTTAGACCAAAAGGAAAATTCTCGAAATATAGATTTATATATATTTAATTTTTTTCATGCCACAAATATATATGTATATTTAATTCTCTCCTAGAAACTTATGATAATGGTATGATATCCATATTGATATATTTTATATTAACAACAGTGTAAAAACCACCAAAAAGGCAAAAGGCAAACATTTGGAAATAATATAGATTTATAGCAATAAATTACTACACATCATTATCTATAGTGGTGTCATATTTGGTGGCCTAACATCAAATTAATACCTTGTAAAAACCTGAAAAACTTTGAAAAATTATAAATTTACTTTTACCTTGTAAAACACACATTAAACATTTTGATAAGAGAGAATTCTCTTAATTAGAATAGTTAAATATGAAAACTTGAAAAATTAGGTAGATGTATTTGAAAATTGAGTCATAAGACAAGAAATAAGAAAGACAACAAATGTGATTAAATGAAAGGAAAAAATGGGCATACCATTGTTTTCAAAGTTTACACTTTCATAATAAATTTTATAAAATATAAAATCATTAAATTATCTTTTGTTTTAATAAAATAAAATAAAAACGGTTTGATAGGGATAGTTAGGTAAATTCCAAGAAATGTCAGCCCAGAGAGTTCGTATAAGTAAACCGGAACAGTTAAGAGTTCGTTCTTATTTCATTCTTCTTCCTTCTCTTCCACTCATATGTCCCTGCGATTAATTTACAGAGCCACAGAGATTGAGAGAGAGAGTAAGAATCTCTTTAACACCATCTCTAACAGAAACCTCTTGAGTACCACTTCTCTTTCAATTTCTCTTGGATTACGTGAAAAAAAACTCAACTTTCTGGTTTCGGAGAAGCTCTGAAGATTGAGCTATTCTTTTTTTGTTGTGTCTGTTTCTTTGGGAATCGACCTGGTTTAGGGGTTTAATTCTTCTAATGGAGTTAATCGAATTGAAATAGCTACTTTGGTTCCTGGGGAATCTTCTGGTTGTTGAAGGGGAAAATAATGTCGACGAAGATGAAAGGAGAGCTTTTTTTCTCTAGAAGCTTAGTATCTAAGAAATGGACATTTTTACTCTGCTTTGGGAGCTTTTTCTTTGGTATACTCTTCACTGATAGGTATGAATTTTTTTTTTTCAAGCTGTTTCTGGAACAGTTTTGAATTTGTTCTCCTTTAGTTTTTCACATGATGCTCTTATGGTTTGTTTCTTTCACAGATTCATCGAGTCGTTAATACGTTTCTTATTTCAATGGGTTTTGATTATACTATTCAATTAAACAATTTTGCTTTCTAGGATTTTATAAATTTTCCTCCTTTTGGGTCTTGACTGGTTCAATCACACCATTGTTTTGAAGCTCAATGTTTCAACTTTTGATTCCGATTTCTAAATTCAATCCTCGAGATCCGTTTAGAAGCTGGTTCTAGTCTATTTCTTGACCCTTCGTTACGTAATTTCTACTTTGGTCTGATTGGTAATTTCGTGTCTTGTCTAGTCTAGTCTCTTTGGTTTGATGGAAAAGAATGAGATTTTATCACTCACATGATGAATATACCTTTGGATTAAGCTACAAGACATGATTTTGAAACAAACCAGTCTCAAAACATTTGGTATGAATTTACTGTTGCAGGATGTGGAATATGCCAGAGTCTAAAGACATGGCTCGACCATCCATAACAGAAGCTGAAAGGTTGAAGCTGATCTCGGAGGGATGTGGTCCGAAAACTGTGAGTGTAATGTGTTTCTTGTTGGATCCATTTTAGTAAATTATGGTTGAGTTTGTACAAGATTTCTTATTATTGTGTTAATGATCTGATTGGTTTGCTTTTTAGCTCTACCAGAAAGAAGTAAATCGCGATCCTCAGGCTTTGTTTGGAGAAGTTTCCAAGACTCATAACGCTATACAGTAAGATAATCTTAATCTGAAGTGATCCAAAATACATTATCTTCTAAACCTTCTTGGTTTTAAAAATGTTCTTGTTTAACTCTCAGGACATTGGATAAGACCATTTCAAGCTTAGAAATGGAGTTAGCTGCAGCAAGATCAGCACAAGAATCTTTAATAAACGGTGCTCCTATATCGAATGATATGGAGAAGAAGCAATTACCGGGGAAAAGACGATATTTGATGGTTGTAGGGATTAATACCGCTTTTAGTAGCAGAAAGAGAAGAGATTCTGTTCGAACAACTTGGATGCCTTCAGGTTCCCACTTCATTCTCTAGCTTCATTATCTTCAAGATTTCTGATATCAATATGTTCCTTGATGGTTCTTTCTGTCGATAATACTGCTTGTAGGTGAAAAAAGAAAAAAGTTGGAAGAAGAGAAGGGAATTATTATACGGTTTGTGATTGGTCATAGGTGAGAATTTAAATCTTTTAGTAATGTCATATTACTATGTTCTTACATAGTTACTGAGATAAGTCGAACTCAGTATTCTCTGTATATCTGATGTTATTTGTCATTGGTTCTTTAGTGCCACGGCTGGTGGAATTCTAGACCGATCCATTGAAGCCGAGGACAAGAGGCATGGAGATTTCTTGAGATTGGTATTTTTTTTCTCACATCTTTTGATGTCCAAAGCCGTTATTATCAGTTTCTTATCTTCATTTTTTATTCCCTGCTGCTTTTAACAGGACCATGTTGAAGGATACCTCGAGTTATCAGGCAAAACGAAAACATATTTTTATACAGCGGTTTCAATGTGGGATGCAGAGTTCTATGTTAAAGTAGATGATGATGTTCATGTAAATATCGGTAAGCTCTACAATCTTCCACCAGATAATGCAAAAGGTCCAGTAAACTTTTTCCCCATTTTGCATGTTGCTATTGCTAATATAGTTGTTTTGTTGAAATATCCACAGCATCTCTTGGGGAAACTCTTGTTAGACACAGGAAGAAACCTCGAGTCTATATCGGCTGCATGAAATCTGGTCCAGTCCTATCTCAAAAGTAAAATCCTATTTCTCTCACTTTCCTTCTTTATGAATCAGTTTCTTGTTTTTGTTTTAACTCGGTTCTTTTCTATGGAGCAGAGGAGTTAGATACCACGAGCCTGAGTATTGGAAATTTGGTGAGAACGGGAACAAGTACTTCCGACATGCTACTGGACAGTTATACGCCATTTCAAGAGACTTGGCTTCTTATATTTCCCTTAATCAGTAAGATTTGAACTTCTTTGTATTGTATTCATGGCGTATTCTCCATCTAATTTCTCCTGTTACAAAATGTTTCAGGCATGTTCTGCACAAATATGCAAATGAGGATGTTACATTAGGTGCTTGGTTTATCGGGCTTGATGTTACACATATCGATGATAGAAGGCTATGTTGCGGCACTCCTCCTGGTACCTTCTTGGCTTCTCTTCCTTTCCTTCAAAGTTTTGTACACTCAGTTCTATACATTCTAGATGATTGTGGAGTGGTAAATAGTTAAAACTTAGTTAGGTCTATGCACCTAACTAGAATGTTTTTTTTTTAAACAAACCTTGACCAGAATCTTGATGTAAATGGTAATCATATTATACACTAAATGTGATTCTTGGGAATTACAGATTGTGAATGGAAGGCACAAGCAGGCAACATATGTGTAGCTTCATTCGACTGGACATGTAGCGGTATCTGCAGATCAGCTGATCGGATTAAGGAGGTTCACAGACGATGTGGTGAACCGGAAAACGCTATTTGGAAAGCCAGATTTTGAGGCCTTCCACAACATATACATAGATCATATAAAGGATTGGTTGTTTTCAAACCCAAACGGTATCAAATGATGATCACGCAAAACAATTCTTCCAAGAAGATCTACTTTTGTTGTATATCATAGTTACTTATATAGGAGATGACTAGAGAGAGATAAATATGAGTGAACCTCTTGCAAAGATAGCGTTTGCGTTTGAGAACGGTTTGCGAAAAGCGTTTTCTGTTTTAGTAGAAGGAAGCTAGCCGCTGCAGCAAACGCGCCTGCTTCTTTCTTTTTTTGGTTGTTTTAATTTTGGAGTGAAGTATATAGTTTGTGGATTTAGACCAATACAAGCTACAATATTATTGATTTGATTAGTATTTCGATTTTTTGGATCATTAAAAAGATTTCAACTTTGTATACCCTCTAATTTAGACTTTACATCAAGTAACGAATGTTTTAATATTTTGTTAAAATAATATTAGGAGGAGGAACGAATGTTTAATATCTGTTACTAAGAATCAAACATGAGGAGGTAATAATAGAACACTGTTTATTTAGTAAAAAAAAAAAAAAAAGAACACCGTTTATTTAGTAATGCTCTTTTTATTTACTCTGCCACACAATCTCTCGTTCGATGGTTGTACGGAGATGGCGGAGAAGGCAAATCCGGCAAGTTCTGAGACCGGTTTAGCCGGAGGGACTGAAATTTTTCATTTTTAATTCTGCCCACGTAGCTCTCGGACAATGAGGGGGATGAAGAAGGGTCTCATTTCTTACTCGCTGAAACATATTTTTTCTCTCTCCCTCCTCTTTTGGTGATTTGGTATAAACTGGTGAAACATCAAGCACTCAAATGCGTTGTGGGTTTTGTTCAGAGGAAGACAAAATTGACAGATTTTTCTAGGTGACAAAAAAAAGTAACGCTTGAAGAGCAAAACTGAACCAAACTAAAATAAAGTCTTTGTCTTTTAATGATTCACGAGAAATTTGATAGGAGTTCCTGTGTCTTTGTTACATTTTGGATTCTTCTGTTGATTTTGTATTGGGAATGTGTGCTCTTTGATTTCTTCACCACCATTTACGCCCTTTGTATTCTACCGAAACGTTTGGTTTTTATAGTCTCGCTTCTCTTATTTTGAGTTTATTCTCTTAATCACCTTTCCTTCTCCTCTATACAATAAATAGTCTTCCTTGCAAAGTTTGGTTCTGTATCTGTTAGTTACTACCATTTGCTTGGTATGTTGTTCAATTTAGAAGTTTCTTATGTGATTGTTGTGATCAATAAATGTGTAAAGAGTATGGTTTTGGTAAATAGCTTATTTTCTCAAAGAAGTAAAGGCTTTAGGGAAAAGCTATAGAGAGCTAAAATGGAAAAGGAAAGTATGGTCATTTCGCACTACATGTGAATAGCTATCCAACAAATAGATAGAAAACAAGCGGTCGAATTCTTTAGTTTAAAGTCTAGATAAGTATCATTCCCTTGATAGACTCAACAACACTGTTTCACTATTCTAATCAAAGTCTTCGTCTGTTTACTCTTTCGTAAACTTAAAGAAAACTCCTTTTATAGAGATATTTCTCACCACTTTAATCTATCTGCAGGGTATGATATATTATCTGGAGGATACAAGGGGTGGTCAGGTGAAAAAGATTGAATTTTCATAGGAGAGTGTTTACGACTGAAGCTATGACGGAAGCTGGTTTGATTCTGATGTGGTTCACTTTGATAGTATTGGGATTGTTTGTTTTGAAATGGTTGTTGAAGAGGGTGAATGTTTGGATTTATGAGTCCAAACTTGGGGAGAAAAAACACTATCTTCCACCAGGAGATTTGGGATGGCCTGTCATTGGCAACATGTGGTCCTTTCTTAGAGCTTTCAAAACATCTGATCCTGAATCCTTCATCCGATCCTACATCACAAGGTATATATATGTACATCGCTCTCTCTTCTCAAACAATCTCACAAAGTGCTCAGTTTCCAATACTTTTTGCTTTAGTTGTGAATTTGTTTTCGCTCTCTTACTTCTCCGTATCATGAATTAACAACTTAGAACTACTCTCCGTTTCCTCAATGATGCAGGTATGGGCGTACCGGTGTTTATAAAGCACACATGTTTGGGTACCCAAGTGTACTAGTAACAACACCAGAGACTTGTCGACGAGTACTAACAGATGATGATGCCTTCCACATAGGTTGGCCAAAATCTACCATGAAACTCATTGGCAGGAAGTCCTTTGTCGGTATCTCTTTTGAAGAACACAAGCGGCTCAGGCGTTTGACTTCTGCTCCTGTCAATGGCCCTGAAGCTCTCTCTGGCTACATACAGTACATTGAAGAAACTGTCATTACTGATCTAGAAAAATGGTCCAAAATGGGAGAAATCGAGTTCTTATCTCATTTGCGTAAGCTTACGTTTAAGGTCATTATGTACATATTTATCAGCCGTGAGAGTGAGCATGTCATGGATACATTGGAACGGGAATATACCAACCTGAACTATGGAGTTCGAGCTATGGGTATTAATCTTCCTGGTTTTGCTTATCATAGAGCTTTGAAGGTAAACATTAAGCAACCTTTTTTGCCACTTTGTTTCCATTTGTGCATATCCCTTGGGATTTGATGATTAGTATCTTCAAATTATACAGGCAAGGAAGAAACTTGTAGCTGCGTTTCAGTCCATTGTGACTAACCGAAGAAACCAAAGGAAGCAGAATGTTTTATCCAATAGAAAAGACATGTTAGATAATCTAATAGATGTTAAAGATGAAAATGGAAGGAATTTAGATGACGAGGAGATTATTGACCTTTTGTTGATGTATCTTAATGCGGGTCATGAATCTTCTGGACACCTTATTATGTGGTCTACCATTTTGCTGCAGGAACACCCTGAGATTCTACAAAAGGCAAAGGTAAATGAGAAGATATGTTTTTTTTTTTTTTTTTTTGCCTTTTCCATTTCAGCTTACAATCTTGAGTTATGATATTCGTTTTACCATAGGAAGAACAAGAGAGGATTGTGAAAAAGAGAGCGCCCGGCCAGAAGTTGACTCTAAAAGAGACGCGTGAAATGGAGTATCTTTCTCAGGTCAAGTTTCTGCCTTATAACATAGTATAATAGTATGATTTGTAACAGTCATTTACTGATAGAAGAGGTTTTACCAGGTTATTGATGAGACACTTCGAGTAATAACATTCTCTCTGACGGCCTTCCGGGTAGCAAAGAGTGATGTCCAAATAAATGGCCAGTATACTCATTAGCTACATAGAACACGGTAAATCATTTGAAAACTTTTATTATACTCATTTTTCATGTTTTGTATTCAGGCTATATCATACCAAAAGGCTGGAAGGTTCTGACTTGGTTTAGGGACGTTCATTTGGACCCTGAGATCTACCCGGATCCAAAGAAATTTGATCCTTCAAGATGGGAGGTATGTAGATATAACAGAGTTATAGCGTTCTACCTTTAAACTGTCTTTGTAACTGTATTTGGTGATGGAGTCTCTTATATGTCAAAAGTAACTGAACATTGTCTGGTTCATTCCACAGGGATATACACCAAAAGCAGGCACATTCCTTCCTTTTGGTTTAGGAAGCCATCTTTGCCCGGGAAACGATCTTGCCAAGCTCGAGATTTCCATTTTTCTTCATCATTTTCTCCTCAAATACCGGTAACTCCCTCTCAGTCTCTGTATATAGCTCAGCTTTCTAGTTCTCACTCTGCATATAGCTGCAGAATCATAATGTTTTGTTTCCAATGGCGAAATCGCAGGGTGGAACGGAGCAATCCCGGTGGTCCGGTGATGTTCTTGCCTCACAATCGACCCAAAGATAATTGCTTAGCAAGAATCACCAAAACGACGCCGTAATCATCTGCAAACTAGTAGACCAAACCAAATGTATAAGCTCTTCTTCTCAGGTTTTCCATTATCTCCCTCTTCTCTTAGAACTCGATCCAAACCAGTTCGGTTTGTGAATTTGGTTTACTAGCAAAAATATATGTATCCATAATTTGAAGGATTTTTCAAAGTAATGCTCAAACTTTTTCAAAATTGGTTATAATAATATATTAGGATATAAAAAAGTAAAATCGAAATTTCCTGAAATAAAATCTAGTTTGATTACCTCATCAAGGTTAGTGTGGATTGACTAAACTAACATAAAGGTTTGTTCTTTTATTTCGCATTTATTAGCCAATAATGCATCATTTTATCTCTCTCTCTCATTATCTAAATAGTACTTCCAATATCTAAATGTAAACTCAACTATTCAATTTGTTGGTATTGACTATTGTATTATTTTATAGTTGTACTTACTTTTCTCGAATTAAAATTAGAAGACAAATATTTTGTAAGAATTAAAAAAATAATAATTAAAGATAGAGTTAAGCCCACACAGCAGAACAGAGTACAACAACACCGTTATCTCCGGTCCACTATCTCAGTTTCAAACAGAGACAACAAATAGACAGCTCGGACTCTTGTACCATTTGATTTCTTCTTCCTTTTTCTTAAATTTAGCAACTTTTCACAACACATAATCAGAGGATTATGAAGATTCTCACACCAAAGCTTCAAAATTGATCCGTAAATTAGTGTTTCAATTTCGTGTTTTGCTACATTGGATTCTCACTTTTTTTTGCTTTTTTCGGCTGGTGTGTTACTTCTTTATCCATTTTGAGCCCTGATTTTGTGGGGAGGGGAAAAAACGTTTGGATTTTTTTATTTTCCCAGTGAGAAAAATGACGACCAGAGGAAGCAGATCGGAGAAAGTTAAGAAAATTTTCCAACAATTCGACGGGAATCGTGACGGTGGGTTAAGCCGTGAAGAGATGTCAGCTCTCGTCGTAGCTGTAAACCCTAGGGTTAAATTCAGCGACGAACAAATCAGCGCAATTCTCGACGAAGTGTTTCGAACCTATGCTGAATTCATCGACGGAGATAACGGTTTGACCTTTGACGGTCTTCTCCGTACTTACGACGATGGAGCCGGAGATGTTGATCGAGATTTCGACGCTTTAGGGATTGAGTTTAACGATGACACAAAGGCTGGCTCGGAAGCTTCGTCTTCTTCGATTACTGATGAGAGAGCTGTTGAGGCGCAGAAGCAGCAGAGAACGGCGGCTTGGGCGGTTTCGCCGAACCATGGAATCGTTTTCGATGAAACGTGGAAGCTTGTTGATGATTTGGAGATTCTGGTTAAGAGATTGAAGTCTAAGCAGGAGAAAGATGGGAAATTGAAAGCGGATAATAATAATGTGGATGCGTTTTCTGATGCTGGATGGTCTAGAGAGTTAGGTCCGTCTTCGGATATTTCGGATAAGAGAATCTATTGGGAAGAATCGAGTCACGATTACTCGGTGTTTGTGAAGGAATTAGGAGTGTTGAGAAGTAAAGCTGATGGTGCTAGATCAAGAGAAGAAGCTTTTGATGGACATATGGCTATTGGTAGGGTTTTGTATGAGCATCAGTTGTTTAAAGAAGCTCTTGTTAGCTTCAAGAGAGCTTGCGAGTTGCAGCCGACGGATGTGAGACCTCATTTCAAAGCTGGGAATTGTCTTTATGTACTGGGGAAGTATAAAGAGTCAAAAGATGAGTTTTTGTTGGCGTTGGAAGCTGCAGAGTCCGGTGGGAATCAATGGGCTTACTTGCTTCCTCAGATTTATGTTAATCTTGGTATCTCACTTGAAGGTGAAGGTATGGTTTTGAGTGCTTGTGAGTATTATAGAGAGGCTGCGATTCTTTGTCCAACGCATTATAGAGCCTTGAAGCTTCTAGGTAGTGCTCTGTTCGGTGTAGGAGAGTATAGAGCTGCTGTGAAGGCCTTAGAGGAAGCTATATATTTGAAACCGGATTATGCGGATGCGCATTGTGATTTGGCTTCGTCGCTTCATGCTATGGGTGAGGATGAGAGGGCTATTGAGGTTTTCCAGAGAGCTATAGATTTGAAACCTGGTCATGTTGATGCTCTTTATAACCTCGGTGGGCTTTATATGGATTTGGGTAGGTTTCAGAGAGCTTCCGAGATGTACACGAGAGTTTTAGCGGTGTGGCCTAACCATTGGCGGGCTCAGCTAAACAAGGCTGTGTCTCTGTTGGGCGCTGGAGAGACCGAAGAAGCTAAAAGGGCTTTAAAGGACGCTCTGAAAATGACAAACCGAGTTGAATTGCACGATGCAATATCTCATCTGAAACAGTTGCAGAAGAAAAAGGTCAAAAATGGAAATAATGCAAACGAAGAAGGTCCGTTTATCGTTGTGGAACCTTCCAAGTTCAAGACGGTAGGCGAGAAGACTACTTTAAGGCCAGACTTAGCCATAGCTCTTCAAATTAGAGCCTTCCAGAAAGTTACAAGGCTTTGGAAATGTGATGTTGAAGCATTAAGAAGAGAGATGAGAGACAACAATGTTCCTGTATCTTATTCGGGCAATGGAGGGCCCACAAAATCTATAAGGAGACCAAACCTAGAAGAGATACTCCGGCGTCTGCTTAATGTCTTGAAACCTGAAACTTTTCAAGGAGCTATTAAGGCCATAAACGAGAAAATCCTCTCAGTGCTCGATGATTCAGGGTCGGGAAGAGTTGATTTAGGAATGTTTTACGCGGTGACTGCTCCTTTATGCGGTGGCCATCCAGACAAAAGGAAAAGAGTTGCATTCGATGCGCTTCTTTGGAGACCTGTAAACGAAGGAAGCTCTCAGATTACAAAGATGGAAGCCGTTAAATACATCAAACTCTTGAGAGCTATCTACATACCGTCACAAGGAATGAGCGAAATGTTAGAAGTTCATGGAGAAACCGATGATACTTCAACGGTAACATTCAACCAGTTTCTAGGGATGTACGATGATTCAGAGTGGGGATTTGGTATCATGTCGACTGTTGTGAAACTCGAAACAAGAGATAGGAATCGACATGGGAACCAGGTTTGCTCGGTTTGTCGATATCCGATTATCGGGTCTCGGTTTAAGGAAGTGAAAACCGGGTTTAGCCTCTGTAACCAATGTTACAGCGAAGGTAAGATTCCTCCAACGTTTAAACAGCAGGAGGAATATAAATTTAGAGAATATGGGAGTGAAGTAGAAGCCATGAAAGCTAAGTGTGTTTGTTTTTCAATGCAGTCTCATAAAAAACCAATAGCCACTTGAAAAATATCCAGAAGCATCTTTTTTTTTTGTGTGTGTGGTCTAATTTTCTACAGTTCTTGTTGTTACTTAATTTGTAGCTTTTTAATTTATTTTTAGGTTGTGTGTATAGTTTTGATGAAGTGTTTGTTTGGTGAGCAACTATGATTTCTTTTTGTACTCTAAAATTGATTATTTTTTTCCAAAAATATTATTTCTCCACTCAATTGCAGATTAATATGATTTTGTCAGTGGTCGTGAATGGAATACAGTTTCATAATATGTCATTTCTGACATTTTCAGGCTTGGCCCGAGTCTTCAAAACAAACAAATCGATTTATATAAACACTTGTTCTGTCAGATTCAGACAAATACAGAATCTAGAAGACTAGAATTGTCAGATTCAGAGAAGTCCAAAATCTAAAATTTCATAGCATCTCTAGTTGCATATTGATGCTAATTTTGGAATGAGTGCCTTTTTTAGCCTTTATATATTAATAGTGGTATGTTTTTTCTTGCATAGTGCTATTTGATTCAGTATTATAGGACATGACATTTTAGAGAATTATTACTATATTTTTGAGGAACTTAAGAAGAAAAGAAAACCATATTTTGAGGATCACGTTTTATTTCCTTAGCTTTGGGGTCATCAGGAGTGCCATCAATTTATCTAAGATATATGGATGTGTAGAGATAAATTAAATATGTAGAAGTATAAATAAAGAGACTTCTGATCTAAGAACTGCAGCGTGATGTCAGAACTCAGAGTTATCTTCATTCTAAGGTACAAGTACAAAGACATATATGTATTGACTAGTTGCATTATTATTAGAGTTATCTTCATTTTCATTTTTCTTTCCTGGGGTGCCGAAATTTAAGGAAATTATTTCTTGGAAATAATATGCAAATGACATAAGCCAATGGCAGTGGATGCAACTAGTCGTCTCACTGCCCAATCACATTCTCATCCCCGATTTTCTACTCTTTAGCTCTTCCTTGCTTCTTACGTGCGTAATAACAATTCTCCTTTGTAACAAAAAAAAAAAAAAAAAAATTTCATACATATGTTTTTAGGTGGTACACTACTTGGGCTTAGCGAATGGCAAATAATTAGTAGTTCCATTGTTAAAAATCTGACATTCGAATTTGATAGAGATTTTTCTAGTATACAAAGATTATGGACGATCATTGTATTTGTAGTAACTCTTAATTGATTGTGACTTGTGAGAAGATAAACTCATAATACTGTATACGAGGATTTTACAAATCTAAACAACAGTCAATTTCAAGATTAGGATTTGCCTGAAAAATGAGTAAATAGAAGAAACTATCATTTTAAATAAATATGTTGTCAACTTTCACATCTATATTCCACTTGCGAAAATAATGATCAATTTTTATATTCTGCGTGTATTTTAGTCACCACATGGTTGTGTGCTTGGATTTATACAAAAAAAAAGAGAGGGTATTATATAGTTATTTAAATGCAATTATTTTACTTGTAAACATCTGTTGTTAAGCTATAAGCTCGATTTGTACCATGATTTAACAAAAATAAGAAAGTAAAAGCTCATTCTCATGACTTTTATATTTCTCTTTTGTTTTTTTGTCCCCTTGAAAGCATGTTAACATAAAGTTCATAGCACATCCCATATTGAAAACTCTGAAGAACATTTTACACAACAAAGATTAAGCTCACAATTAGCTTTCTTTTTCCAAATCAAAGAAATGATTTTGCTCATGAGGAGGTTCCAAATTAACAGATTCTAGGCATGTTGCTCCAATAGCATGACCCCAATGAGGCCGTAGGATCTACACTGGACGAAGGAGGCACCATGGTTGGTTCCACCCTGCTGTTACCTTGATGGTTTCCCATAAGAATTGATCCGCTCAATGGGGCAAGATATGAGGCTTCGTTTTGGATTTCCGTCATCCGGTACCAATCAGGCAACGGTGTCGTTGTTGAAGGGAAGTTGTTGAGAAGGCTCATCAATAAGTCGTCATCATCATCCACCGTTGCTTTCACCATTGTTGGCTCATTGTACTTGTGAATACTAGGGTTTGTTCCTGTTCCGTTGAACCCATGTTATGTAATATTAAACACTTACTAAAATGAAAGAGTTAATTAGACCTAAGAATTCAATATCTATCTTCGATATAACCAAAGAATCAAATATGCATACTAGATTCAATTTCACTTAACCCGAAAAATATAATTGAAATCCGGATTTAACTCGGCTACTATGCAACAAGAATTGATTATACCAAAAAAAAAACTGAAAATAGTTTGAAGTTTATGTTCTTACCGAATGATGATTGATGAGAAGAGTTTAGATGATCTGTTAACCGATACTCAAACTCCATCTTCATCCTCTCCTCTTGAACTTTACATAGATCACTTGAGGAAACCCTAACGTCTTTGAAGAGTCCGCCACGAGACAAGGCTTGAGACTCCTCCAAGAGGGCATCAAGCAGTCCACTGTTGCCCGTAAGTGGCTCAAGATGGACACCATTGTCGAGAATAGGATTAGAAGTGAACGAATGGGTCGGTGTTTGGTTTGAAGGAAGCTCTAGGACGGTATTGTCTAGTCCTAAAGGGAAAGAACTCGGTCTCATCTCATGATCTCCCATAAGCAATGAACTGTAACTCAAAGCATCAATGTCTTTCTTATTGTTATTGTTTGTGTCCGAATTCTCAGAGATGAACTCAAGGATGTGGTTGGGATTGCACAACTCGTTGGACGAGGATGATGAGGACAAAGGAAGAGAGAACCCAAACTGGTTATTGTCATTCTCAAGGCTATTGTTGTAAAGAGAGAACATTTGAAAATTCATAGGTGAATCGGGGATCGGGTTTAGGCCGGTATTAGTAGAGAGTAAGGGATCATCAGGACGCAGCCTTTTGGAAGGTTGAGAAGACGAAGAAGAGAATGAAGACGAGGATGATGAAGTATTAGAAGAATTAGTGTATTGAATCATATTTTGTTGGTTATGAAGATCTTGGTTTTGGAACTGAAAGGAACTTAAATCAAACTCAAACTCATCATCATTATCAATCCCTTGATGCTGAATCTCATGAGGGTATAAAGGCAAACCAGCTCGTTGTCTTCTCTTCATCCTTGTGTTCCAATAATTCTTAATCTCGTTGTCTGTTCGTCCTGGTAACTATATACATCGAATAAAAATCGAAAAATAAGAATCAAACAAAAAAATTAGAGATGCAAGATTAATCATGCCAAGAGAGAAAGAGAGATTCAAAGTTCAAACACATTAAATCATGCAAATTGTGTGTTAATTAGGAAAAACAAATTGCATATAAAAAATTTAAACCCCTTTAATTTTCTTGAATTCAAGAAACAAATAAGGAGAATAATTTTTTTCTTTTTAAATCTTTTGATTATTAAAAGAAAGAAAAAAAGGATTTATGAGAAAAACTAACCTGAGAAGCCATACGTGCCCATTTGTTTCCCAGCTTAGCGTGAAGCTCGATGATGATGTTTTCTTCATCAGGAGTAAAAGATCCTTTCTTCAGATTTGGCCGGAGATGATTCGCCCACCGTAGACGGCAACTTTTCCCACACCGGAGCAAACCTGAGTTCTTTTGCACGGCGTTCCAATTACCTTCACCGTGTTTCCTCACGTACTCCGTCAAGATCGCATCCTCCGTCGTCGTCCACGGCCCTTTCTTCAACCCTCTTGCCTCCATCGTCGCCGTCGCCGTCGCTCCACCACCGTCCATCTTATGGAACACGACGACCCTCCGATCAAGGAGGAAAAAAGGATTTTTTTTCTCTGTTACTTTATATATACGATGTTTGTATATGTCTATATATTTGTATATATGAGTATCTTTGTGTGTTATCGAATTAGATATATAGACAAACAAAGGGTGATTTTTTTTTTGGGGTGTGTTTGGTGTATATTTGGAAGAAATATAAATTTGTATTTTAATTATTACGTAATAATTTGTTGTTATTACGTGCTTTATTTAAACTTTTAATGCCTTCTTTTGTCTTCTTCTCGTCTCTTTGGTCTTTCATTAGAGAGAAGACAGAGAGATTTTAAAGAAATTACAGAAAGAGTGATGAGAGAGATAAGATAATTGCCTGTCTTCAGAGCTATTGGAGATGATAAAACTTGTGTGATGAGATAATTATGAGAAAAAATTTAATTACTTTATCACCTCTTTAGTGTCTCAATCTTATATTTTGCTATCTATTTGAATCTTCTTCTGTTTTTTTTTTCTGACAATCAAGATAGTTTTGTGTTAATAAGTCGTTCTCAAAAATCCATAATAATTAGTCACAGCCGTTTATTTGATGTTAACAGAGAATCTAAATGAAAATGACATGTTGCACCTACTAATAAACTTTTATGAAACATAGGCAAACACTTGAATATATTATGACTAAACTAAAATATCAAAAACTAAGCCATGGAACTCATGGAAGTAACATCTCAAATTGAAGTATATATTTCTTGACAAGATATGATGAAATTTTCTTTTTCAATTGTGAATTGAACATAAATTAAAGAAGCAAAAAAAATAAAAAAATAAAAAAAAATAAAAAGAAAAGGAGAGGAGTGAGCTTCTTTCACGGCCGCGCATTGCATGCCTAATGGAATGGGACGTTCTCTTCAAAAACGCGTTTTTCTCTTATTTTACTTGTCTTACTCCTTTTCTTTTTTCCCCACGCCTTTTCTGTCTTTCTTCTTGTTTTTATTTTTTGTTTAAAGTTTTAAATGCCGAAAATAAAGAATGTAATGATTTTATTTTCTAGGATAGAGGAAAGATAAATCAAAAGTCATTTTATGCGATATTTCATGCAAAATTACGTTGGCATGATCACTTTTCATATGGGCGCATTTTTTACATAGGAGTTTGAGTCTTATAAGCAAATACTTCTTTTTATTTAAGAGCAAAAATATGCTCCAAAGTGCCAAATTGTATTAGAACACTCCTATTCAAAGATTCCCTTAACTTTTTTTTTTTTTGTCATTACAGCTCTACTAATGAATATTAAGAGTTAATAAGAACAAATTTATAATATTTATAATTTTGTCGTATATACATAATGTCTATTCACGAGTTCAACGCGTCTGACAATTTTTTCCTTAAGAAAATAAAACTAGATGACGTTGAATGCATTTGATTTTTTTTCTATTTGAAAGAAAAAAAATTGAATGATAAAAAAATGTATTTGGTGAAAATCTTTGAAGTTCAAAAATTAACTAAATTATTGCATAGTTACATAGAAAAATCTGCCTATAAAATTTCAATATGTATTTCTATATAAAACAAGTTCAAATTTATTAATTTCATTTTAGGATGTGTAAAATTATACCAAATTAATTTGAATCTATAAAAAACTTATATTAAACTTTACTTTATGTTCTATTCTTTCCTACATCAGTTGAATTACCACCAATTGATGTTTGTAATTTGTTTATACTTGATTATGACAGAGATTGATCTAAAGTCCCACAAAATTTGTTACATACATATAAGTTATAGCTCAAAACCTCAATTATGAAGAGTGTCAATAAACTTGATTAAAACTATAAAGCTATATATAGCAATTAATTATGTTGACTTGTAAAAGTTTTAAATAATTTGGTTTATTTTTCAAAAAATATATACATACACTAGTAAAAAAAATTTATATAGCCACGAACTAGCCACGAAAAGTCACGAAAAATTATTAAAAAGCCACTAAAAAATCAAAATACCACGAAAATTAAAAAGCCACGAAGCTATAGCCACAGATAAGCCACAAAAAAATTTTGTGGCTATAGCTTCGTAGTTTTTTTTTTCGTGGCTATTCAATGGTTTTTCGTAGTTTTTCCGTGGCTATTCGTAGCTAGTTCGTAGTTATATAAAATGTTTTTACTAGTGATAACTCACGAGTTAACTGTATGTGGCTGAATAGGAATGCAATTCAATTTGAAAATAATTAACTTCAAACACATCTATTTCGCAGAAACCTTTAAAGTTTAAAATTTTTAATTAAAAATTATTGTCTTGTTATGTAGAAAGATGCGTCTATAAAAGTTTGCCAATTTTATTCGAAAATATGTATTTTCAGTAAGGGAAAGGTCAAACCTAATAAATTATTATTTTATAGGATAAGTGTAATATTTATTTCATGTTAACTCAGAGCTTTAAAACTTAAGAATATGTATTTTCAGTAATAGAGAAGTTCAAACCTATCAAATTTTGTTTATAAGATATGTATAATATTTTGAAGAGAAAAAAAAATGATATTTGTTAAATGGTAGGACCTGTAAAACTTAAATTGAAGTTTACTTGATGTTTTGTCCTTTCCTATATCACCTGAACTACCACTAATTGAAGCTTGTACCTTTCTTAGACTTGATTATAACTAATGGATTGATCTACAGTCTACCAACTTACACACATATAATATAAGTTAAACTAAAAACCTGGTTAATTATATGTAATTCAATCACAATGGGCGTCAGTAGACTTGATAAAAGCTATCGGACCATATAATAATTAGTTTCCAACTTTGACCTATTACTGAATTTCATTTTTAAAATTAAATAATACAGTTTATTATTTATATATTATTTTTGAACATTTTTTAATGGATTGTTGTAACTTGTCATACAATTCCCTCGATCTTGCCCATCCATTGGATTCTTTCACATTAATTTCAGAAGCCTTACCTTGAATTACTTTCCATATATATCCAAGTTCATTTGACCATATATATTACTATATTAATTTCTTTACTTTGATGCAAAAAGTACGATATATCATTTCTTCATTATATTTTCATTATTTCAAAATCTAAAAGCTATAGCTTTTGTACTTGTGTAGAAGACGTTGCTTGCTGATCTCAGAAGTATATGTGGTTAATTTAGATCCTTTTGTAAGAAAATGTCGTTGTCCCATTCTTACCGAATCTATAGCTTGATTAAGTGCGTGAGTCGGTCCTAGTATATTAGAAATATCAAGAGAAAAGAAAAAAAAATTGGCCTCTAATTAAAAAGGACCTGAAAAACTATTATATATTTGTTCAATGGGCTTTATTATTCAATTCTCCAGAAAACCTGAACTTACATAACTTGGCGCATTACGCAATTCCGAAATGTTAAACGTTTGTTTTTTAACTTCAAACCATCCCTTTTGATTTCACCTTCGAGATACTCTCGACATTTCCGACGAAATCCATCGTACGATTGCAATCCGTGTCAAGCTCTGGTTCTCAATCATCCGCAGTAAAGAATTCGTCGACTCGTTCCTGACTAGGTCAAAGACACGGCCTCGTCTCCTTTTCACTTTCAAGCACTTTGATTCCGACAAGCGTTTCATCTACTCAGCTCATGAACATGACGACGATGAAATGTCCTCTCAAGGCATCGCCAGACACGACATGACCATCTCGGGATTCGTACATCAGATCTCCTCCTGTCAACGGATTCGTCTGCTGCACACGTGGTTCATCGATAGCGGTTTGTAATCCAACCACAAGACAATTAGTGAAACTGCCAGATGTTGAATTCAACGAAAAAGACATGCACGTACGTATCGGATATGATCCAGTGGAAGATCAATACAAAGTGTTGGTTGTGATGATGTTCGACGGCAGTAGAACAGGAACATTTCGTTTTCACGCTAAGCTCTCAACAAAAAAAGTGGAGAAAGATTGAGAACACAACTAGAGAAACTTATCGCACTGTCTATAGAGGGATATGCATAGATGGTGCTAAATACTACGGAGTTTCACACTCAAGAATAGTTAGATTCGATGTTAGGTATGAGAAGATGGAATTAATTTCAAGCACCCGAAGTATCACATATCATGCCAACATACTATTCCACTCTTTTAAATTACTCGAGCCGTGTATAATATCATTTCAGTGAACAGGAAAGATTTTGGATTCTATAGGATACTGAGAAACAGGAATGGTCGAAAATGACGTGTGCCCTACCTCTTGGGGATTACGTAAGGTCCAAGGGAGAGATTCATACCGGAAAGCTTATGGTGGTTTATCCACGGTTACAATCATCTAATTATAAGCCATTTAGTGTTTGCTATTACGATTTTAACAGAGGGATGATCAAACAAAAAATAGAGATAGAAGGATTTTTTGATGATAAGTTTAGACGTCGTGCTGGGATTGGTAAGCGAACTCGTTAGATATTGAGTTTTTCAGGTTACATCGAGAATATTAGGTTCTTGTGAGGAGTTTTCATCGTTTCATTAACTTTTTCCATTCAATTTGTTCATGACTTGTTTTGCGGGTTTTTTTTTTTTTTTTTTTTTTTTAAATTGGAGAAGAGAAAGTACCTAATTACTCTTTAAAAAAAAAATTACTAACTAAGCGTAAGCTAATAACTCTTAATAATCCAACAATAATACTTGATATTTCCAATATCCACACCAAAACATCAATTTAAACAAACTTTGAGATGCAAACTCGGTAGCTTGTAATAAGAGAGGCATTACTTGGCCATTTGGTCGGCGCATTGTCATCTTATCGCTTAGGGTCCTGAGTTCAAGACCAACGCACGTTGTTATTCACCGGATCACCAATCAGTTTATACTTGGTAAACACATTGGACTGATGCTTGTCCACGCAAAAAAAAACCGGTAAAACTCCCACAACAATTTCGACGATTCTCTTTACAAACACATCTTTTATAATGGATAACAAGAGTCGAACTATTACATGAATATGTGCCATAAATTCATCACCATGTGTCTGTGTTGAAAAACCAAATGTGATCTAAACTCTCAACTTCTTCACACTAAGTTTCCCTTTTCCTCCTCAAGACACAATTTTTTTTGGCAAACAAGATAACTACAACATTTCTTTGATGAAATCAAGGCTAAGTGTGTCCTTAACGATGAGAAACAATCCAAGGAATATCACAAGCATGATCCCTGAAGACATTATCCCTTGTTCCACCTCTATAGGAAGCTTCCTCCCTCCTCTAACAGCTTCCAACAATATCAATGCCAATGTTCCACCGTCGAGAGCCGGTAATGGCAAGAGATTAATCACCGCAAGGTTAATATTCAGCAAAGCTGCGAATTGGTAAAGCCCATCGATGTTTGATCTCGCCACTTCTGCTCCCACTGCAATGATTGCCACAGGACCTGATACTTTACTTGCTGTTTGAGAGAAGTTGAAGAAAGTTTGTTTTAGACCGTCCAAAACATTAGACGATAGCCCCATAAACTCCTTTCCCACGAATCTAAATGTCTCTGGAATGTTCCTCGGTCTCACCTTAGTGATCCTAACATTTGGAGACAACTGAACACCGATCTTCCCCGTCCCATCAAAGTTCTTATCCGGTGTAACCCGAATATCAAAATCTTTATTCCCTCTTTCGATTTTAAACACCACATCACTCTTCGGGTTTCTTTTAACAATGTCAACAATCTTCGAGACAGCGTCAGGTCCGGTTTTAGACAGTTCAGTATCATCCACAGCGAGGATTACATCCCCCGAAAGCAATCCATCACGAGAAGCAGCAGAAAAGGCCTTAACTTCGGGAACAAGAACACCAGGAAACGCTTCTTGTACAGGCAAACCAACAGATAACACTTGAACAAAGATTATGGCATAAGCAAAGATCACATTTGCGATAATTCCAGCTGAAACTACAATAGATCTATCTAGAGTTGGTCTGTTCTTGAGCAGATTCTCATCGTCAATAGGAATCTCACTGTCCGGATCATTATCAGGGAAACCAACAAACCCACCTAAAGGAAAAGCCCTAAGCGAATACTCAACATTGTTGTAATTGAATTTAGCTAGAATCGGACCAAACCCAATTGCGAATTTACTCACATGAATCCCTTGAAGAGAAGCCGCAAGGAAATGACCTGATTCGTGGACGACGATGATCGCTGTGAGAACAGAAATAGCTTCAAGAACAGATTCAAAGCTTCCCAAATCAATCCCAGAGATTGCTCTTGCCCTAAAATCAATCCTTTCTCCATCTGGGTACCTCTTGTTTCCGAACAAGACTCTGTTTTTGAGACTCTGGTTCGATAAAGTAGAGAACTTTGGGAAAAGATGAGATTTTGAGAGATGGGTTTTGGATCGTCGAGGGAAATAAGAAATGGGGTTGTTGAAATTTGAGAGGAAGTGAGGGTTTCGATGAGAGATTGGAGAAGAAGAGATGTTTAATAGCATTGTTTCGTGAGAAGTGGAGATTTTTGGGTACGGTGAAGTGGTACGATCGGAGCCATTGGTGATAGAGAAGAAGAGATAATAATACCCGAGTAAACAGAGTCGTGCTTTGACTTTTTTTTTGAGAGTGTGTGTATGTGGATGTGATTCAATTCAACACAACACTAATCTCCCTCCGAGTATTTTTTTTTGTAAATAATTGTATATTATGGGCCTTGTTATAGACAAACATCAGCATAATTTTGTTCTTTAATAATATATTTGGACTTTAGGGCCGAAATATATTTGAGGTAAGATGGTTTTTTTACATCTTGGGCCTTGGGGTAGATGTTTGTTTTACGAGTGGTGGGAGATTTAAGAGTAGAACCAAGTGTTCAAAAGATGAAATAGAGAGGAGTCGAATACTCTGAAAACGAGTGATGAGTGATATAGATTGGAATTTTGGGTCTGTTCATTTTGTAAAATGAAGAAGATCATATAGAGTTTGTCTAATTCGGGTTCGTAGACCGGCTTATAAAAGAGATCTTTATATCAAAATTTAGAAATTATGAATATACTCAATATAATTTATAAGAAAAACTATGAAATGTTTGTTGAAATTTATTGAATATTTAAATATATCCATACAAATTAGAAAAGTTCGTTTAAGAAATATTTTACAAATTTAAGGTTAAATATATATTGTGCTTTTTAATTAATATTAGGGATGGGAAATTATTGGAAAATGTTGTCACGATTATGAACGAGTGTTAATAGCTAAGCACCGCTGTATGACTCTGACGTCTCTTCATCTCACCCTCTCGAGTCACAAATATCACAGATCGGGAATGCTTTAAAATGAAAAAGGACCCCTAATTACAGTGTAACCGGAGACACATAGCTATAGACACGTAACCTCTTTTCTTTTATCTTTTAGTGGTTCAAAATCAAAAGCCTCTTTTCAATACTTTTTTCTTTATCTCCAAAGTAACATTACGTACAATCAGCCGCTCATCAGGGGGGTCCAGATAATTTTCGAAAAATTTAAGTCGTTAAGTGGCCAAAATTTTAAAGACAAATTAAGGGTAAACACTCAGCATGAGGAGTAGCTCCCACCAGGGTTCAAACAAAATATTGGTACGAAATGGAGAATGAAAGATTATTTCTCTCCCGATGAGGAAACCACTGTCTTCCGAGACTAAGGTTTCCTCTCTCTCTTCCGAAATGAAGTTCTGAGGACTCGCGAACCTTGTCTGGAGATCATACAATAATTATATATAATCTTTTCCCTGGAACATGTTACTATTTTATGTAGTCGTATAGTTTATTATCTAATGAACTCTCAGCAAAACTAAATTATAAACTATGAAAATCTAAACTATAACATTAATTTAATAATTTATACGTTGACTTAGTAAATACTATTTTACAAAAAAAAAAGGACCAGATGTCCCGTAAAATAAATGATAAAATTGTCCAAACTCGTCAAATAACCACTATTTTCTTAATTAAATACCACTCATTTTTTTGTCACTGGCTGCAAAAAATCTTTTAATTAGGATCGAAAATAAACATAATAGAATCAATAAATTGGTTTTATTAAAAGCTGAAAAAGTCATATTATAAACGGCTAATTTTTATTTTTTTAAAGAAAATATTATATAATTGTTTCCCATATACTTTGGTAAAATAATGTTGGAAGTTTAAAGTCTGAATACATTTTTCGTTGGTTTCTTAGTCTTGGTCAATTGTCTAATAATTGTTAGCTCTATTTCAGGAGCTAATTATGCCTAGCTTTATTTTGTTATTTATTTCTGTTACGTATCATTATATGAAACACCTAATAATAAAGTTACGAAACACCTAAACCCATCATCTTCTTCTTTGTTTTGCAAAAGATTTTCCCTATTTTGGTTTTTAATATAAACTTTATATAGCTTTTTTAACACTTTTCTTCTCTTCTTCTTCATTTCATACTCTTTCTCTTTCTCTGTTTGTTTTTTTTTGTTTCTTTCTTTTTCCATTTCGAACCTAAATCCCTAAATCCCAATTTCATCCACTAACACATGGTTCAGAAAATGAGCTTCACGAAAAGAGAATGTGTTTCTTATTATAAGTAACGAAAGAGATAAAAACAAGGGAGAGAATGAAAAAAAACTATGAATTCAAACTAGTTTACAACGACTGAAAGTTTAAGAAAGACTTCAAAAACTGAAACAAATATTTTACAACACCACTCACAGATAGAGAAACAGAGCATATTGGAAATTATAATTTCAATCGTAAAACAGAGTACTCTTTTGAAGGATGGAAGGACTCACGCCGAGGTAGTGATGACTTCCCATTTTTCATAGAAGGATCTGCTTTCATCCGAATTACGAAGACTTTTTGAACGTATTCTATCCCTGACTGTTTCGGTAATGTTTGATAAGAGGATTTGTTTTACCTCGTCTCAGATTTCACCGAGCACTATTAGAAAGTAGTCTCGAGAGTTTCACCCGATCTTACCGCAAGTGCACGGTTAAATGCAATCGTAGTATGTTCGGGATCGATCAGCAGGGACTGAGAACAATTACACAGAGATTACAGATGTGAATATAATCTAGGCAAATTATAATTGTTTGAATTTTTAGTTTTAATTATCTAAAGTGCATAAAAATAAATAAGCAATAATTAAATAAACAATAATCAAAATTACTGAATTAAATTACATAAAATAAATAGTTACAAATAAAGTGCATAAATTAAAGTGCGGAAATTAAATTGCAAAAAATAAATGAAGAATTTGGAGTGTTTTTGAGTCCTAAGAAGCCATAGAAACCTTGAAGCTACTTGCGTAAAATAAATTACAGAAATTAAATTGCAAAAAATAAAATAATTTAAATTAAATAACGATTAAACAATAATAAAAAAACGATCCCAAGAGTGAATGAGAACGAATCCGAAAATCTTCTAATATGAGAATTGATGTTCTTTAACCCTTCCTTAGTATTTATTGGTATAGAGATTTCGTATATAGATTAGTCCACTTTAGTGGTATGCTAAACTCTCTGTAAAAAAACCCACTCTCGTGGTGCTCTTAAAGCATTGAGAACAATCTCGTCATTGACCGGACTGACCAGCAATTACAATTATAGAAAGTAGCCAATCCTCTAACATGCTTAGTTCTGAGACCTTAATCCACTTTCGTGACATCAAGACTCTAAGATGCTAAACTAACTTGATCAAAGCTAATTTAGATAAGCTCACAAGTAAGAATAAATTTATCGATCGACTAGGATTCCAAATATGTAGATACGAAATTCTTCTATCCACTTTCGTGGTATAGAGAATTCCCGACACACTTGGTCACACCCAACGGATTAGACCAACCTCTTAGACAACTCCCTAGGGAGTAAATCTAGCCTTAGAAACACATACAAGGTAGTCAATCGGTTAAGAACAGAAAACATCAATCTCTAATCAGTAGATCCCATCATCGATCTCCACCCCGAGATCTAAAGGATCTACTCGCTCATAACTCCGAGGGTGACGGAAGTATATGAGATAGAAGACATAATAAACTATAAATAAAAACAGTAAAAGAAAACAAAGCGATAGAAGAAGAACTAATGCATAAACATAAATGAAACTTAAGAACAAGAGTGTTTGAGAATTTATTTCTTTAGATGGTGGCTACAAAATGGTGTAAAAAGTGGGAACCCTTATGAGGGAGGCTACATGTGTTTATATAGAGTTTTAGGAGACTTGGAGGAGTCTAGGTCGTGCCCCAAAAGCTTCTAGAAGGTTCCAATTCGACCCAAAGCTTTCTATACTTTGCAATTCGCATTAACTGAACTTTCTTTTCCTGTCCGGTGAGTCAGCGTCGATGGGACACGTTCGACGCTCTTGCTCGACGTGAATTATCAGGAGGGGCTTCGATGGGCCATGCTCGATGCTTGCGTCGACGGTCTTTGTTGTCAGCTTCTGAGCTTGGGCTCCCATCTGGTGTTGATCGTCCCAAATTGATGCTTTGATTGATGGGATGCTCAGAGCGAGCATCGACCATTCACGGTCGATGTTATGGTCGCTGCTTCCTTTGAGGTGGCTTTTCGCGATATTCTCGGTCCGAGCAAGTAGCTCCCAAATATCCATGGCTTCTTAAATCTCCAAAATACTCTACAAACACTAGTTTTGATCCAAGTACCTATAAATATATAAACAAATGTAAATGCACTAAAACTATCCTAAATGCAAGTTAGAAAAATATAAAACTAAGCTAAATGTATGCAAGAAAGCATGTAAAATACGATGCTATCAATGTTCTACAGAAGATTTATGTTGGAAACTTTTACCAAAGTGTGATGACGAATAGAGTTAATCTTAACTAACCACCAATCTCGAATAACGTGAATGAATCTAGAGAATAGTAGAAAACATTCAACAACAACAGATTCAAAAAGAAAATGAAAAACAAGCACCTTCGTGAAACTCTACTTCTAACCAAAATTGACCACATTTCGTTGAACATAAACACATCACATTGCAATTAAACTATATAAATACTGAAAGACAATCGTAGTAGTAAAAAGTCTCAAGAATTCCCCCAAACAAGCGCCCAGATAGAATCAAGTTAAATGAAAATAAAACGTAAAACGTAATCTAGAATACGTCTTCTACATACATTAGATAATTTAGAATACATCTTCTACCTACTTAAGGTAATCTAGAATACGTCTTCTACCTACTTTAGATAATCTAGAATACGTCTTCTATCTTTAGGTAGAATACATAAGATAGACTACGTACTCTAGGGTTTTTGTAGATGACGTATTCTAGATTACGTAATGTAGAAAACGTATTCTAGATTACGAATTGATCATCTTATTTTTTATGTAAAATATTCTCGAACGCTTTAACAAATTATGCGAAACAGTTTAGGAGTATGAACAAACTCAACAATTATTTTAAGAACGTGTCAGTTTACCTTCAATAGTTTGTGAATGGTTCGAGAGATATAACAATTTGATCAGATGGAGGTAAAACTGCAAAATTTAACAAAACTACAAACATTAAATCTTCTTCAATCAAAGTAAAATTTCAACTTGGTATCATTCAAAGTTATAATAATTAAAAAAAATAAAAAAACTTACAATAAAGTAGCAGAGATTTTTGTAAAACCTTGAATATCTATATTTTTGGTTTTAATAAGAAAGGATTTACTTTCTAAAAAATGATTATGTTTGTTTTCTTATGTTTTTGATCTTTATGCGGCTGCTTTTGATCTAACTATGATAAGTTCACCGCTGCACGTGAAATATCAAACGAATAACCACGCAAACATAACCACATTTTTTGCAAAAACTAAAGAATGAAAATCAACATTACCCACATTTTCACGAAATCGCTTTTTCGTTCAATCAAGATTTTAGAAGAAAAAGGAGATGAGTTATTTATGTTTTCAGCGTTGATCCTTTTTTTCAGAGAGGTAGAGAGAATTAATGATCAGACGCCGGCAATGGTGGAGAGACGGAAGAAGGAGGAGGTTGAGAGACACGTGGATGTGGTGGTGAAGAAATTAAAATGAGAGTGAAAGGACGAGACACGATAAGTCGCGTGAAGACAATACAACACAAGAAAAAGAAGAAAATATATAGATTTAGAAAAAATTAATCAACGCTGCCTTTGATTAGATATCCAAAAATAGTACAATATTTAGGGATAAATTTATAATTAAAGTTATTTTTGTAATTAATAAAACCTAATTATCCAAAGATCTAGTTTCACCAATATATAAAATATTTAGTTCTTTTAGCTAATTTTTCCATAATAAAATGGAGCCACCGTTGAGAAAATGTGAAAATTTTGACGAAGAATTAAAATATCTGTAAGTTAAATCATAAGTATAATCTAATAATTTTCTGGTTGAAATGTCTAAGAGGATAAAAAAAAAGAGAGAGAGAGAATCCAAAGAAATCCAATTGCGTTGCCAATTGTAAGGTTGGTGGGCACGTGGTCAACTGGGTTTGAAGTTTGAACTTTGAATAGACACACACTGTAATGTACTTTTTACACGAAGCTTTGTCGGTCAAGGGTTACATTTACTGTTTACTGTAATATTGAACTTTTTAAAAAAAACCTACAATAATGCAGGAGATGTTTCTCATGTGGAATTTCAATATTAAATTGAAAAATCCAAAAATAGAATTAAGTTTTATTTAAATCAAGTAAATTTTAATATAAATTGTGTATAGTAAACTTTAAACATCAATTGAAAAATTATGGACAAAATAATAATATTTGGTGATTCGAAATAACATATTTGTGTGTTTCGTTGATAGATATTAGAAACACGTACTTATTCACTCGTTTTCTCTAAATATTAGTTTCAATTTTTGTTATAAAACATAAACCTTTTATCGTAGCTAGATTTTTGAAAAATGAAAATTATGCATGATAAAAATATATGCAAAATGAATGTCTTAAAGTACACGCTTGGGCTAGTGCTCATGTGTTTTATCTGTGGTGAACAATAAAACTTGTTCATTTTTTTGAATTAATGGGATATTTCGGCGAAATCAAGATATCCGTTGCTAAATCTAAAACCAAAATAAATTATTGAGGCCTTATCTGTGTTACGTATTAACATTGTTGAACTATGGCATTTATAATCCAGTTAATGGTACGAATTAACTAATAACAAATTGTACATAATTTTGATAACTAACTTGTAAGATCAATATAAAACGTAGAAACATCAAATCTTTGAAAAAGATAGAAAAGAGAAGCACTAACTAAAAGACGGAAGACCTAACCCAAGTTGGGTGTAATGAATAAAACAACGTGTCCATTTTGTATATTTATATTTGATTGAACTTTGATTGTATTGTAGGTAGGTCATCTTTCCAAAATTCTTACTATTTAAAGTGATTCTTTTTCTTCTTTTACTATTACTTTTAATATTTAATAATACGGTACTACAAAGTATATAACCTAACTAATGACTAGACACGGCAGGGTTAGGGTTTGTTCAGAAAATCGTTCGCGAAAGAGAAATTGGGGACGCGTGGTTTGCAAAGTTCGGTGTTTGTTTATTCAAATTAAAAAAAAAATGAACAATTTAAGTTTTACATATAGCAGAACTTAATTATAGATTGGTCCCATGGCAAATTTTTTTTCTTTTTCTTTTACAATTACTTTTAATATTTAATCATACAGTACTGAAAACTAAAAAGTATATGTAACCTGATTATTGAATAGACCTGGAATTATAGGCCATGATAAATCTGAGTGGCACAAGAAACTTCTTAACTATAATATTTTAGATTCTCGCTCGTAAGAGTTAGCCCATTACATAAGTATTTTCCTACACGTGCTTTTTATATTTTGCTTGTATGTTAATAAAAAAAACACACATTTTTAAGATCCAAATTAAATTACAACAATTATAAAAAACACTATATTCAGTATGGAACTTCGTACTGAGTTAGGCTACGCATGAAAAAAAGTATTTACGTTTTTTCCATATGTCTTATTAACTGTAATTTTGAGTCTAACAAAGAAAAAATAATCTACAATACGAGAGAAAATAAATATAGTAAAAATAATTGAATTTCGTCTTTAAAAATAAATAAAAGAGAAATTAAAAATGATCGCGTCTATAAATAAATCTCGACCCACTCTCTTGTTTTTTCCCATTTCGCTCCTTTGTGGGTGCACAAAAAGGCAACCAGGTTCAATGAACCTGGAAGTTGTATGTTATTTATCAGCATCATCATCATTCTCCATCACCCGTAAGCATGCTCATCGCTATAATATACCATATACACATTTGCCATAATTTTGAATGTTAAGTTCTAATTTCATTAAAATGTGACCAATAAGAGGTAAAAACGTTTGGTTGCATCTGCCTTGGCTAGTTGTTTCCATTAGTTTCACTGGGAAACAACACATGCATTTTTTTTCCGGGTAAAACACACTCGGTACTAAGTTTATGTATTAGCACACGTTCTTTATTGTATATTTGTGAAAAATACTCGTTATGCGTTCTTGCTAATAATTTCTGAATATTGATGTATTTTTTATTCATAATATAATTGGCATTTCACGAATCTCTCTTGGCCGGGTAATTAATTAAGGATCGAGGATGTTTTTTCGAAAGTTGTATGATTTGCAATACTGGAGTTACCAACTAGATCGGTTAGGGTTAAGTCAGCATTCCTCTCCTCTGATGATCTAATTATATATTTCTTTGGTCGACTCATCTCTCTCTAAATATATATATATATACGTATAAATTTACAATTCTGTATACTTGATCAGAGGAGAAGAATGCTAACTTATTCGGAACGGTTTACTTGGTAATTTTTAAAATTATGCATGGTCTATATATAAGAAAATGTCTAATTCTAAAGGAAAGTATGTTGGTAATATAGTTTATTTTTCCTCCATGCAGAGATCAAGCTCAAAGAACGGCGTAAATCCGGAGTCAAACAAACATCTTCTCATGACTCACTACAAATATGCTTCAGATGATTGATCGATATGAATATGCGAGAAATTAAGTCAATATGGAACTACCTATAAATAGTAGTATTACATCGAGAGTTCCCCTTTCAAAAACTTCAATCTCTTTTGTACGAGAGAAAAAAAAAAACAAAATTTATATGTAATTGTTGTCTTGTACTTGAATTTCGTCATTTTCTATTTTGCATGGACAAACTAAGATTCTAGTTGGTTGTAATCTTATTCTTAAGCTGGGCCTTGTTGACGCGTATATGGGTTCAGCTGGAAATATAAACCATTCAAACAGACAACAAAAAAAAAATCTTCAAATTTGGAAGACTCCTAAAAGAGATCAACACCACGGCCATAGCCCTGATTCCGAAGAGGCAGGGTGCGGATCATATTGCTGACTTTAGACCAATCTCACTTTGTAATGTTCTTTACAAGGCCATCTCTAGATTTGCCATACAAGGCTATCTCTAGATTGCTGGCAAATAGACTTCAATTGATGCTCCCACAAATGGTCACAAACAATCAGTCTACTTTCATTAAAGATAGACTTTTGATTGAGAATATACTTCTAGCTACAGAAATGGTTCAGGGCTTCAACAAGAAGAAGAGTGCAAAGAAAGGAGCAGTGCAGATTGACCTCAAAAGAGCTTTTGACTCAGGTACATTGGAGGCAATGAACTTTCCATTAATGTATGTCAATTGGATTAAGGAATGCCTTACTACGGTCTCTTACTCTGTGAAAGTGAATGGTAAACTTTGTGGACAATTCAAACGTGAGAAGGGGCTTAGACAAGGTGATGCACTTTCTCCGGCTCTGTTTGACATTGCAGTGAAAGTCTTTGGGACTCTTCTTAGAAGCAAATTTGAGAGTGGGGAGATTGGTTCGCATCCATTTGCTAAAGATCCAATGGTGACTCATCTAGCTTTTGGAGATGATATTATCATTTTCTTTGATGGAGTAAATACTTCGTTGCAAGGAATTCTTCATATTTGAAAGAATTTCAAAGCATCTCAGGCTTGCAAATGAATGTTCAGAAATCAGCTTTATATGTTGAGGGGATATCAGCGAAGGAGCAGGAGATGATGAATGTCCATGGATTAAGAATGGGAAAGTTTCCATTCAGATACTTGGGGCTTCCGATGATGAATAGAAAGCTGAGGATAGCTGATTATATGCCTCTTCTTAATTCCATTCAAAAGCGTTTCTCAGGTTGGCAGGTAAAGCATTTGAGTTTTGCAGGACGTCTTCAGTTGTTGAAATCTGTTATTTACACCACTATTAACTTATGAAGCTCAGCTTTTTATCTTCCTAAGTCAGGGCAAACTGAGGAGAGATGTGCTAATAGAGTTGCCTGGAAAAAAGTTTGTTGTACTAAAGCAGAGGGCGGATTGGGATTAAGAGATCTGCAGACTTGGAACAAGACGCTGTTTATGAAACTTGTGTGGGGAATCCATGTCTCAAACAGAATCTCTTTGGACAGATTGGGTTAAAGCGCATTACTTGAAAAATGAATGGTTTTGGTAGCAAAAAATAAGCAATATGATTCTTGGATTTGGACTTTGATTCTTCATCTACGGCACTTGGCAAGGAAATTCCTAAGAAACTCTGTGAGGAATGGCGAACAAACAAGTTTTTGGCATGATAAATGGATAAAAGATCTAGTTTTGATTGACAAAGGAGGGCTGAGTAGTGTTCAGCGGACAGGGATCCCTGTTCTCGCCTCTGTTGCTGATACGACAAGATTGGGAGTGTGGTCAAGACCTCAGACAAATATCAAGAATCAGACTAGAAGGGAAATGTGAGACTTGGTACTGAATAAAAACCCACCATATGTTACTAGAGGGGATGATGACTGGTCTTGAACATAGGATGATAAGGTGAAAAGAGACTTCTCTACATCTTACACTTGGACAGTTATACAGGAAGAGACAACCAATCAATACTGGGATAAGGCTGTTTTGTTTAAAGGTAATGTACCTAAAATTTCCTTTCTGTTTTGGCTTGTTACGCTGAACAGGTTGCCAGTAAGAGAAAAATTGTTCTCTTGGGGAATAGTAGATACACCTTTATGCTGTCTTTGTAGCTTGGAAAATGAAAGCAGAGAACATGTCTTGCTCCAATGTGAGTTCACGGAACAAATATGGCATCTTATGATGAGACGGCTGGGAGGCCCTCCCTGTATATTTCATAATTGGGACACACTTTTATCATGGTTGTTATCTGATACCCCTAAAGAGAATTGCAGTTCAAGCTACAATTTACTTCTTATGGAAGGAAAGGAATTCTCGGTTGCATATTCAAACATCACTCCCGGTCACGGCGGTTTTCAAACAGATCGATCGAAGTATCATGGACACAATCCTAGCAAGGCGAAACAGACGAAAATTCTTCGGACTTCTCTAGCAGTGGTTCCGGTGGGAGTAAGTTCTATGTCAGAATTCAAAATTCAGCATTGTATTTCCTTTGGCTTTTTATTTTTTTTAGCCTAAGCAAATCTTTCGAAACATTAAAAATGTAACATTCCTATTGTTCTAATAGATTTACAAGTTCCATGGACGTTCGGGTATTCGGGTCGGATCGGGTCAAGCAGTTCGGGTATCTCAATCTATACATGTTCGGGTATTTGTAAAACTCGATTCGGGTTTGGTTCGACTATTTGTGTTGAGAACCGGAATATACGCAAAATATTTTCGGGTTCGGGTCGGACTTGGTTATTTTTATCCATATTGATAGTTGGAGCTTTCACTCGAGTCTATGCAAATAACCCTTGTAGTACTTTGAGATCAAATCCATGAGGATCAAATGTTGCACTACGAATTATAGAGAATGATTAAGAAGCTAAGACAAATTAAAAGAGTTTGATTAAAGTGAACAATGAAATAAATGCAAATAGATGAACAAGAAAATAAACTAACAGTTGTAAACAATGAATTAAAAAGCGTTAGGCTTTAGGAAACATTCGCAGGAAATCACAAATCATGAATCAGACAATTATTCAGCGAATGAATTAATCACCAATCTTGAATTCAAACAGAATTGTATAATCAATCCACTGTCGTGGCACCAATTACTTTATCTACCAACATAAGATTCTAAACTGTCGTTTGAACTCAAAATTACAGACAATCATTCAACATGCAGGTTCAATTTGTTCACGAATTATCTTAACATCAGTTTTCGTTGGATAAGGAATATTCGCTCACCTATGTTTGAGCAAGCAACCTATAACACTTTTGGTGAATAGATTAAACCCTGATTCAGAGACTAAGTGATCAATTCGGTCTAAGCAATGAGCATAACGATAGGTGAAGATTATAATGATAAATCTCTATCTATATCTAATTCAGTGATTCATGAAATCTTTTGAAAACCCCTAAAACCCAATTATGGATCTACTCAAACATGGATACAGAGAAAGCAGGGAAAGATAAATATGAACTCATAATCATAAGAATAAGAAATCAAAAAGGGTTCAGAAATCTTTTCAATAGATGTAGAGTCAGAGATTTGTCTTATCCCAAAAGCTTACCCAGATCCAAAGTTACAGAGAAAAAGTTGCAGAATGAAAAGTGCCAAAACGGTGGCTGAAAAATAATGTAAAATAGGTCAAAAACATGTCTCCTTTCATATGGGCCAAATTTCATTCATTTGGGCCTATTTTTATTTATCTTCTTCAGCTGTTGGCCAGATTGACCCATCTTCAGTAAAACATGCATAACTTTTGAACTACTGATGATAATGACATGAATCCGGTCCCAATGAAAGCTAACTCGAAGGGCTATCTTGTGTCCAAAAATCATCAAAATCCGACATTGAGAAGGTATTCAACGAATAAAAAACTTATAACCTTTCTGCACAATTCTGCATCTCAAAAACTGCGTTTTCGTCCCAAAATCTCATATTCTCTTCCAAATCAACCTAAAACTTGTAAAGACTTCATAAAAGACTAAAAAATTCTAAAACACAGGAAAAACGCAGATTATCCTAAGAAAACGATGGTTAAAAACTATCAAAATCGAGATATATCATATATGTATCCAAATCTACCCACATTATCCGAAAATTCCCGAAATATCCAGAAAAAAATAACTAAAACATTGGTTACTTTTTACCCAAATATATCCGAATTACCCAAAAATATCTAATATATTCGAGTTTTTATAATTGTAATTTTGGGTATTCGAATACTCACGGGTATCGGGTACGGTTCAGTTCAGGTTTTTTGGGTATAGAGGTCTAGAATCTATTCAGATATGTCTAAAAATTGGTTCGGATTCAGTTAAGGTATTTTCGGGTCGGTTTGGTTCGGATATTTTGGCCAGGGCTAATTGGGAGCTACACGAGGCTTACCAAAAGCTCAACCGATGAGAAATAATATATTTCCACCCTCTAAGCGCTAAACCTGTACTTAAACCCAAAAACCCATTTGTTTCTGTTCACTGCAGATATAGTTTTGTAACCAAGAATGTCACTGCAACAAGTTTTGTAACCAAAAATGTCACTGCAACAAGTTTTGTTGTGTCAAAAGAAGGACTTTGTTCAGAATGGACTGCAACCAAATCTTTACATGTAAAGTTGAATTGTTTAGTGATACGTCTCGACTTTGTTCATAGTGGACTGCAACCAAATCTTTACATGTAAAGTTGAATTGTTTAATGATATGTCTCACATGACGTCGGTACCCACGGGATCCACTGAGAAATGAAGAGCTACTGCTTTTTCTATAAACGGCTCAAATTGAGACTTCCACATCTGAAAGATAAAGAGTCTCTATTTAATCTCACTTATATCATATACCAGAAAGATTGAAGAGTTGTATTAGTGTTAAGTAACAAGGTTCCAGTTGATGTTAGTCTTACATCTTTATACTCTCTGCCCTCAATGAAAATCTCCATGGCATCAACTGCGCAGAGTGGCATAAGCAAGAGTGAGAGGAGATATAGAGAGGAAAACAGAGGAATGCACACTGTTAGGAAACTAGGGAAGGTGATTACAGGAACGAAATCGAACTACTGCTGCATTTGTAAATTCCTTACTGCTATCGTTAAAATTTGAACCTGGACATCAGAAAATAACCGGCGATTAGATCAATCTGAGGTTGGCTTTATATGGAACTTATGAATGTCTGAAATATAGTTCCAAATGCAAAAACTTTTATTCTTCATAGGCACCTTGTGTTGACTGGACTATTAATGATGGAAGAGATGAAGTTAGCTGTGCAAAAGAATCCATTGCATCTTTGATGTTTTTGTTGGAAGCGTTCTTAGCAAAAGTAACCAGAAGAACAAACTCTTCGCCATAGTTGTACTCCTGCCACAGGAATTAACTCGGTCTGTATACATAATTTGACACTAGATAGTAGTAACCCTTTGGCCCTTAACCTATGGAGCTAAATTGACGATTTGTGAAAGCAAAACCCAAAGTATGAAATGAGTTGATCATACCTCTCCCTTTCGAAATATTGCGAGGATGTCATCTCCGACCTCTGATTCAAAGTCCACATTAGTTAACCCCTGATACATTATAACCCCAGAGCAACAAGAACAACACATCTTAATAGAGAAGAAGAAGAAGATGATGATGATGATGCAAAGACAGAACTAACGAGAGGAATGGCGTTTACATGTAAAGGCATACATGGCAGAATGGTGTTACACGTTCATTGAGAACTTTCAAGAAGAAAGGGTTCTCATAGAACTTGTCAAGGTCTTCCTTTCTCTGGAATCGCATGAAGAGAGCGTGCGTGTAATTTTCATTGTTTCTATCACTGATACAACCTGTGAAAGTAAAATTTAACAGATGGAGACTGGTTTTATAAACATACACAGAGATTTTCTATCTAGATTGGGAGCAAGAATATGAGAGCACTCACCTACAGATATAGCAACAATGCCTCTCATTTGATATTGAGTTGTGTAAAGATAATCAAGCATATCTTTTTCTACCTCCTCAGATAAATCCTCTTTTGCTTTGAGTAAACACACATGCTCCACTACTTTCCTGTGGAACATAACAGGACTAGGTTGACACATAGATTATAAAATTGCAAACTTTAAACTTTCATAAGGAAACATAAATGTATGGAATGCTAAACCTACATGCCAAGTTAGAAACTTTATCAAGAACCTCAGATTTAAACACACACATTAGCATAAGCTATCACAAAAGGAGCTAAATTTTTGAAAACTGTACCTTGTCTTGTTCGACTTGGAACTGGCAATTTGATCATCAGAAGCGCAAAATGCAACACTAGGGTTCTTTGTTCCGCATTGATGCACAAACAAACCTCCACCATTAGACCTAAATCCTGTCAATTTCAAAAAGAAGAATCTCTAGGTCACAGACGATGTTACGGCATTAATGAAACAGAGAACATATTTCAAATTGACGGGACACATATTTGAATTCGCCTGATGGATAAAGATATACTGGAAAAACAAAACTAAAATGTGGGCAATCTGGATTCGGACTTCAGATTCTGCGCACAAAATCTTCACAATACCAATCGATGTCTCTTCAAAACAAATTTGGCCACACTAATTGCAGAGGGGATAGAACGAGACCGAGCAAAATTTAACAAGCCCTCGACTCGATTTTGCTGAGAAAGATAGAGACTCGAAAACCCAGAATGAAAAACCCAAACTTTACCTCTGGTGAGAATTGGACGAGGGAGAGCTAAAACTTGATGGATCATTATCGAGTGTGGCGGACCAAGTCTCGCATTGTTGCCTCTTTATCACTTCTCAATATAGAGAGATTTAAGAAGAGAATAAGATTTTTGGGGTTTGTGGTAGTTATGGACTTATGGCTTTGTAATAAAATCCTTTTTGCGCCACAAAATTCGTTACTCTATTTATTTATCTATTTGATTTTCGTTTTTAAAAGTTTTGTAATTAATTTCTCAGTTTTAAAATATACAGCTGATAATTTGATTATATAACAGCTCTTAAAATAAATATTTCTAAATCGAATAACTTAATATAGATTATATAATTACAAACTAAACTACTAAAGATATAAAATTATGTTTTGGACTAAGAATTACAAACTAAACTGCTAAAGATCTACAATTTTGGACTAAGAATTATGTTTTGGACTAAGGTTCGACTCTGGTTTAAAACCCATCAAACTAGTGTTTTAAAAATATATAAAAAGGTTTTAAGAGCATAATTTAACAAAATATCATTCCCTATAATATTTGTTCATTTGGCAGTTGGTGTCGAGTACGACCAACGCCGCGTTCGAAAATTTTAGCCTGATGTTAAGACGTCACTTGCGACCGCCAAAGAAACATGCCTTTAGTGTGGTAGTTAGAATATCTTCATTTGGTTACAATTTTTGGGGTTCAAGTAAAATTATGGATATTTCAGATTTTGTATTTGTATTGGGCCACATATTTGGTATGGTTTGCTTTTAGGCAAGACGAAATCTACGACCGGCCCAGCCCTGCATGCTTTGACTCCATACATTCTTAATTTCATATGCAAACGGTCACTGCAAGCATAGGTTTATTTTTATTTTTTATTTTTTATTTCGTAGAATATCACGATTCGATATTTTCACTGAGTAAAATTGGTTCAACATTGGACAGTCTCAGAAACACTTTAGAAAAAAAAAAGACACAGAAGTTTTAAGAAACTAATCTATTGCCTCCCGTAATAAGTATATTTCTACATAGCTAGTCATCTCTAAATGAAGAAATGCTAAGTACGTGACATCAAATTTAACACCAGCAACATCAACACCCGCTGCAAAAGAAACTTTAATATTCTCGGGGATAACCAAAGCCATACATTTATGGCATCTGCAGGTGGGAGTAGGATGACGGAAATATCTCAAAGATTTATAGTTTCACGCAACTGACCAAGCACATCGACCACCGTATTGCCTGTCTCACAAAGGTCGAACTAAGATCACAATCATGCTCATCTTCGACAGAAGATGAAAACTCGTTGAAGAGATTATTGAATTTCTCAACCAATCTGAATGGAAAAGTTTGAAACTTCGAATATAATTTTTTCAAAGTTTGTGTATATTTTTTTTATCGAAAACTAGTTCTCGATGTAATTTTGTTTTTTCTATTTGGTCCGATAGTGGACAAATCCTCAAATTGTAATAAATTTTGTCTACTTAAGGTAGTATGACAAAATAATACATAAACATAATATAAAAATATATTTTAAAAAGATTTTACTTTAAGTTTGTAAAATAAAACAGCTGAGATTATGTCAAGTTCTGATAATAAGTAATTTAATTTATGAAACAAAACAAAATTTCAACACATAACTGATCCAAAGATTTTTCAATTTTTGATTGTGAAAACTCTTATACAAAAGAAGTGACGTACTAAATATTAATTGAACAAAATAAAACAATTTGAAACTATTATGATATGAATCTAAATTAAAATCGTACCAAGCCGGCCATTATATTGATTTTAAATAAGTTTTAATATTTTTTTAACCCTCAAAAACGTATAAATCTACAAGATCGATCCCAAAGTCAGATTAGGCACGAATACATGTGTTAATTTTACTCTTCAATTTCCAATGAGATAAATTATCGTCTTTAAAGTTAAGCATTCGTGTAGTAAGTGCCCATACTATATATGGTTACTACTTTATCCAAAACGAGTCAAAACCATAAAACGAAAGATTCGTTATTCACCTTCTAAGTAAAAAAAGATAACTCTCCAAACATGAACTTACCTTGCAAGCAAAGTATTCTTATCTTCATCTATCATTTCCCATTACTTAACCTTATCTTCAGTAAGATTGTTGTTGTAATTATAATGTTTTTAACGATCGGAAGATTCTAAAATGAAACTTAAGACAAGTTTACATAGCTTTACAGCAATTATTTGAAATCTATTTTCGTGTTACAAAAAAATTGGGTCGAATAGAAAATCACTATATGACTGATCAATTAATATAGCGAACTATAATGAAGTTAAAAATCAATTCTAGTTCGGCATGCATATTTGACAACAAAAGATATAGAAACTATCAAAACTTCGATAATGATCCAATTGTAATTAACTAATTTATGTGAGGTGTCAACTTTTTACACATTGAACTAGTGGAAGCAAAGACTTGATGAATCGTCACATTAGCCTAACGAAGCTTACCAACTTAAACAAATGAATATATTACTTGGATCATTTTTTAAGATTCGAAAGGAATCTTTAGGTTTTGTCAAAAACACAAAGTGACCAACCAAACCAAACGAACCAATTCGGCCGATTTGGCACTTTTCTACTTTCTTTCCTTCACTTCTCATTTTTCTCACAAGTTTTAAATAATTAGATTTGGTACCATGCCCTATTTTCTAATATGTTGATATCACGACACCCATAACTCTCAGTAATATACCAATTTATTTAAAAAGTTCATTTATTTGTTATATAATTGAGAAAATTGACATTTGGAACATTAGAAAAAGCTTTATGATTTAATTATATTATTTCCAAGAATAATATTGGTTAGTCAAAATAGAAACAGTGAAAAAAAAAAAATGGGATTCTAAGATTTTGAATGTAATAGTTCAACACTTCTCTTTTGCAGGCCAACAAACCTTGAAACTCTATAAAATTCAACAGTTGTGCAAACTTAAAAATTTGGTTTTGGTTTTAAAAAATCGTGATTATAATAATATACATGTGATCAGTCGAAGATTCGGAGACTCACAAAGCTACACTGATCTCCCTAAATTGAAGATCTTCACTAATTTCAACCCCTAAACTTTCTATAATACACCGAAATGACCCCAAATCAAATTTACAATTACCCCACCAATACATTTTCACTAATAATCAATTCCTCATGTGACACACTAATCATTGTTCCTTCACATCTCACTCTCACCGTAATCCAATCCCCACCCTCCAGATCCCATCTGGGTCCATCAAACCCACCAACACATCTCAGCCGTCCGATCCTCTCCGAATAACAACCCCACAAGCTTAAACGGTCTAGATCTCTCGAATCCTTCTGTAATTCCTCTGTTTCTTCTTCTTCTTCTTCTTCCTCCACTGATCTCCAAAACGTTTGATCTGTCACACTTGTCGGTGAGCTAGAAACCAAACCGGAAACCAAAGCCGATTCAATGTCCGGTTTAGTTATCAAAAACGGATGGTTTAGGAGTTGTGTCGCTGTCCATCTCTCCTTAGCTTCCCTCTTCAAACACTTTTCCAAAAAATCCTTTGCTTCTTCCGCAAGCAAACAAGGAAGCTCCGGAGCCTCTCCCGAATATCCGACCCGATAAAGAACCGAAACCGGATCCTCCCTTGAATCCGCCTCCGTCCACGGCGAAGACCCGGTAACCATCTCTATCACCGTACACCCAACCGCCCATATATCACTCTCTTTCCCCTGTCTCTCCCCACGCGCCACCTCCGGTGCCATAAACGCCGGTGTTCCCATAACCGTCAAGTTAAATTCCGGGTCAACCCGTTTCGCACACCCGAAATCCGCAATCTTGGCCTCACCTTTCTCCGCAAGAACCACGTTACTCCCCTTTACATCACAATGAGCGATACCTTTCGAGTGTATATACTCTAATCCTCTTAGTATCTCGCGGGTGTACTTCACGACCCGAGTCTCGTCGAGTCTTCCTCCGTTTTTCTCCGCCGCGTCGGTCAACGTTCCGTACGGTGCGTACTCCATCAAAAGGTTATACGTAATGACGCCGTTTGACTCTTTCTTGGTTTCTGATCCTCTATACCCGATCACGTTAGGAGAATTCAACGACGACAGGATCTTGGCTTCTCTTTGCAAGAACTCTGATCGGTGAAGCTCGGCGGATTTAACGGCGAGGATTTTGTCTGAATTGTGATACGTGGCGGCGTAGACGGTGGCGGTAGAGCCTCGGCCTAGGATTCTTCCTCTAGTCCATTCCATTTGGAGAAGACTAGAGAAAAGCTTGATGAAAATAAAAAAAGTTTTCTTTTTACGTATCTTTGTTTAACCACTGCTTATTCAACAGAAGGTTTATATAAGGGGGAACGAATTTTTTTTTTTTTTTTTTTTGTGAATTAGATAGTGTATACTTTTGGTAACATCGAGTTTATCTACCAACGCTAAAATTAAAATTATGTATATAATAACGTATATATGTTCTTGTGTGCACACGTGGATTTCTTTTTGAGGTGGATAACCAAATGTAACCCGCTTTGATTTGATATTGATACTTAATTAAATTCTAAAGAAACCAAGAAGAGAAAAAATGTGTAGAATATGTGAAGTTTCAAGAGTACAAATATTGAGAAACGTGAGTGAAATATCAACTGACTTGTGATGTGGCACTGAACGGACGTGGCATTTTTTCGTTTTGACGAGCCTGTACTCTTGATATTACAGTCTCTAGAAAGGATGATGTGTCAATATTTGGTTGGTCAAAGAACCTTTTAGTTTCTGCTCCGACCAGATTTACGTATATCTCTCGAGCTACGTGTCCACAAGGTTAGATGCTACGCGGTGGTTCACAAGTGGCCTAGTGTTTTATTTTGTGTAAAGGAAGAAATAAGTGTTAGAATTATTGATTTGATATGTGGTTTCTTATGAGTTTGGTATTGGAAAAATGAAATTAGTGGAGAGGAGAAGGTTTGATCGATTATTTGCACACTTGGTTGGAGATTTGTAGTTACATTTCGTGATCGTTTGTATCTTTTTTTGGATATATACTTTCTTCAGAATTTTTTTTGTTAAATTTTTTTTATAAAATATAAGTCTTGCCTGACATCGTTTTTAATCTGTTGTCGATCATATTATCTTTTGTTTTGGTCTATTATTTGTTTATGGCAGTTATTATTTTGTATTTTTACCAAAAAAAAATATTATAAGTCATTATCTTTTTTGTTTTGTTTTAGTAATATGAAAAAAACTTAAACCCATGGTTATCCAACTAATTAGGAGGTTGGTCCCTTGCAAAAAATAGAAATTAAAATTTATCATCATAGCAAAACGAGCTAAACAAACAGTTTTGAAATTTAAATAATGTGGTATAAAAGCTAAAACTAACCTAGGAAACCTCTCAAATAGAGAAAAAAGAAGACACTTAAAGCAAGAGAAATCGCATGTTAAATCTTCAATGGACTCTCTCATCTTAAAAAATTCAAATAAACATACATTATCATTTAGGACCTAAATTAAAAAAAGTTCTCTGTCCTTGGGAAAACATTTTTTTTGTTAGTTGTGTAATATTTAAATTTATTTTCCTTAAACAAAATCACTGCCAAAATTTGGGATATCATTTTTCCACCGGAGACGAAGGCTATAATATTAAACTCTATAGTTGTTTCTATAATTTAGTCAACTTGTTTCAGATAAGATAATAGACGTTCGTTAAACAAATATTGTGACAAGCATACCAAATTAACAATAAAATAGATTAGAAGCTTCTTTTAATGTTTGGAAAGAAAATAAACCAAAGTGAGCGGTGGTTAAAAACCACCATTATCGGTTGAGGCTAAGAAATAAACAAATCATTTTCAAATATGATTAGGTCTGTTTTATGGTTCTAACTTACAACTTACATTCAAATTAAAGTCAAGTTCACATATGAAACCACGACTAATTAGGCTAATGATGATTTTTCTTTCCTCACCTTTCTATCGTTATTTACACTCCAAATAGCAATTTCATTATCAGTTTATGAACCAATTTTGTCAGACGAAACATTTAATGACTTAAAATGCAATATAGCGTATCATATAAATTCTATCTGAATCTCTGAATATCAAAGTGGGTGCAATAAGCTTAAGAAGAATTGGGTGTCAAACCTTCATTGTGTAAAATGAAGATTTTGTTATCTAATATTAAACGCTTTTTGACAAACAGACGAAAACTGATTTTTTTTTTTAAATTTAAATTTAAATTTTTTTGTTAAAAAAAGGTTCCAGGATCAAATGTTCCACAAATGCCTCTCAGTAACTTTTTTTGGCTTTAAAGAAATTACAAACTTTTCCCAATGTATATATGGAACGGCAACCATAACGAGTTAATGCTCTTACAATTAATTTTGTTTTTCTCCTCCTTGAATTTGATATTATTTTCTTAAAGATATAATACCGAATATCCATATTTTACCAAAACACACAACTAGTCCTAAGTGAACAATTTTTTTTGATAAATGTTTTTTCCGAAAACCTACAATGGATAATTATAAAAGTCCAGATTGAAATCCAAGTGATCATGTAGTCAACAATAGGTGTTGGCACATAGTGAATTAATCGAACTGAGTTGTAACAAGTTTACGTTTCTAGTTTCCAACCCAACATGGATCAAATAGTCGTAAGCAACTTAATGTAATGTTAAGCATATTCTTGATTTTTCATTACTGGTTTATAGGTTAATTAATCTTTATATATATATATATATAGATTCTAATGTTGAATCGTGACTCATCACGTTTATAGTTATATTTGTCGAACAACAAGTATAATTTCCGTGTTGTTTGGTAGGCTTTGCCAGTACGTTCGTAAGATATGACATACTACTATGCATAAAATATTTAAATACGGAAATGTGTAAAACTAATGCGTGTTTGCAACACATGTCATGAAAACAAGGAGGAATGTAAAAGGGCAAGAACGCCTACTTCAAGCAACAACCTACTCAATTTTAATTATATACATATCTCATTAGAAAACTAAAGCAAAAAAAAAAGTGGAAAGGAAAAAAAATGATTGCCGAAAAAATGTTTCAGAAAATAAAAGGAAGCACTTATGCAACTTAAGCTTGTGGTGGTTAGGTAACGCAAGAACTATACATACATATTATGAGTTTATGACTTAAGATACTGTTCTTTTAAAATATGAGATAGAAATTTCAAAAAATTATTTAAAGTTTGATTTGATCTTTCATCAAGCAACATATTATTTTTAAATTTGTCTCAACCAATAGAAATAGATCTATCAATAAAAATTAAAGACAGATCTATTATGCGTGAGAAAAGCAAAATAGACCTCTTTCGTTGCTTCAAAATATAAACTCTAGATATCAAGAGTAAGACATAAGGAACTTATATTCTCTCCTTTTTCAGAAAAACAAATCTATTTGCTTTCGGATTATAAATTTATAATAATCAATCAATTTCATATGGTCCATATATATAATTCTGGTTCACTTTATTTCAATCAGTTATTGTTTTTAAAAATTTATGTAGCTAGTAAACTTTACAAGTTGAAAAATAACTTTTGTTCATTCGCAAACGATTTGCTTACATTACACACTAGTCATCGATGGTACTCAAAACTCGTGGCAATACTTTATTCATACAATAATTTATTCTATTTTATTTATCCGCCGAATAAGACACCCAGCCAATAAAATCCCAAACAATCATCTCCAATGATCAGAATAATCAATATTAGCAAAATAGTAGATTCTCGGTGTCAATATGAACATCGTTTCAATAATTTTCACATAAACTAATCAACAAATTAAATATAACATTATCTCTACAAAAATATTCTTGAAATCCTGTTCATATTTTCAATTAATTTTGTTTTAAAATAAGGTAGATATTTATGGTAAAAAGTTACATTGAAAATTTTAAGACAATATTTATTTTTATACGGCACTCTTTTCTTGAAATACATTTATATTTAGCGGTGGGCACGAATCAGATATCCTAAATTTTAGTGATATCCGTGATCCGCTCCGTTTCATCATAATAATTATTTTTTTCATCTGTATCCGCTCCGTAAATAACCGGATATTCATTAAAATCTGGATTATTTGCTGGATATCCGATCGGTTAAAAGTTTAAACATAATTATTAAAATCAAGAAAATATATTAAAAAAATCAAATTTTAACACAAAAGTAAAAAAAAAAATTTATTTGTTAAACTTTAATATTTAAATAATTAATTTGTAAATAGAAATCATAAACTTACATATACGAATAATTATACAATTTGTATATGTAATTATCTTTATATATATACACACACATATATACCGGAGTGGAGCGGATATCCATCTCTTAAAATTTTAATATTTATGATTTGATTCGATTTTAATGGAAATTGATTTTTAGTATTTTATTTGTTCCGTAGAGTTACATATATCCTGATTTTTCAAATCGAATCGAAACGAATAACGGATCGAAACGAATGTAACGGATATTTTGTCCAGCAGCCTAACATATTGAAACAAAAAGTGTGATAGTATTGATAGAACATTGAAAATAATAAACGGTTATTTGGTTTGGAGAAATTGAACATGAAGGAATCAAAGCAATTATGATATGAAATGTTAGCGAAGAAATGGACAATGTAAGACAAGTAGATCAGACGAACATGAAAAGGAAGTTCTTCGTATAATCACATTTCGATGTGAGAGTTTAATGGGCGTAGTTTATTTGGATATCTACGGTGATCAAAGCTGATCTCCATCTTAGTTCTAGATTTTACTGCTCCAAACCTTGAAGTATCAACATCTCATTTCATAGGAGTATTTCTACCCTTTTATGGGTTTGGTTTTTTTTCTTCAATTTTCATGGGTGTAAATGTTCTTCATGGTGGGTTTTTTTGAAAAAAAAAAATCTTCCAGGGGTGAATATAATTTAAATGACTATCAGTCAAAAGATATTAGTTCCAACATATTTGTTTCTCATTTCTCTTTGCTGCTTATTGTTTTTGTCTCACTTGTCATTGGCCATGAATCGCGTGGTTCCTTTAGCTCATGCATGTTTTATGGGTTTCTTCTACTAAACATACTTATTTTACAGAATCACAATTTGTCGGTTAATTTGATGATATTGGTTTGGTATCATTTGTCGGCATGTGATACAAAAGATATTTGGGCAAAATTGAGTGACGTAGTTCTTATGTGGTGAGAAAATGTGAACAAAGGTGGGAAGTGTGTAGCCGCTTCAAGTTGTTAGCCGACACTACACTTCAATAACAAGATCATCACAAAATCTGAGTTGTTTATCAGCGAAAACGTGTTTACTATTTAAATATGTTTCTCATGTACTTCTATTTTTATTTAACATTTAAGTTCCAATTAGGAAAACTTTGAAATCGTAGAATTAAATTGATGAGTAAGTTGCGCAATCTAAAGATTTTGTAAATCCTAATCATATATGTAATCTCATTTCTTATAAGTTGCATGTTTTAATCCGTATGTCTATCCTCGATTTGTTTATTAGTTTTTGATGATGAAATGTGTACGGTTATAAAAAACCTGAATGTATTTAACTATTTATAAATTCATGTGTATGATTTTATTAATTATTTTACATTTAAGTAAAAATTATTTAACCTTGGTTGGTTTAGTAGTACATTTTTTATATGAAATTACTGTGCTGGGACGAAAAATCACAGATAACTAGTAAATACGTATGAAAATTAACTTTTTATTTTCTCAATATGTAAATTAAATGAAAAAAAAAACCCACATGCATGGGGAATTCGAGCAGAAATACAATTTTTTTTTGTATTTGCACCCGGCTAATATGCATACAAGTGTTTTATAAAATTAAATTACCTTTTTATTGAATATAAAAAAAAAATCAGTGGGAATCACGTTAAAAATGTGATTACGCGTTTCACCAACCAGAACATTATCGATCAAATAGAAGAAACTGAAAAAAATACCAACGTAGGAAGCCATAAAACAGGTTTTGTGGAGTTTGGGTACCGAAATGTAATTAAAGTCTTAAACATACAGCTGAAATTAGCTGTTGAACATTTATGCTATTAAGTATTAATCAACGGTTAATCAGATATCGGAGTCAGATCTGAGTCGCTTTTTAGGCTTTAGACTTTAGAGGCTCTAATAATACATACATTAGTATTAATACATTCTTTTACAAATACTGTTTGCCGACAAAAAAAAAAAAATGCATAGACAATGCTGAAACACGTGCTATTTTTATTTATAATTATATAAAATCAAATAACAAAAAGAAACAATCAATTATCCTATCATTTTCGCATTCTCGTTGATATGATAAGAGTTAACTGGCTTAAATTGAGTTCACATTGTCCAATAATTATATGGATGTTCCCCACGTATTCATAATTGAGTACTTATAAGCTGATAACAGACTTAGCAGTAATTTTCAATTTAACTATATCTACACCATCATTTCTTAGTTTCCGGAATCCAACACATTACAAACACTAAGACGAGACACATCGATATCAGTTCGAATTTATAAAAAAAGGTTCGAACATTTCCACACAATACCGATTCACAAGCAAACAAACCTCTTTATTTGATTCACATAAAAGTCCTACGAGCAACTTCCTTATTCAAGATCATTGGGCATCATACAGAAGTTCGGGACATGCATAAAGCATTGTCTCACTCTCTCTCTCAGGGAAGAAGCTCTAAGCCAAGTAATGTTTCATCCAGGAGTTAAAGCGAGACCAAGCAAGCTCCACTGCGGCTTCGTCTTCATCAGAAAGTCCCATGCTTTTCCTTCTGCTCACTCCTTCTGGACTCCTGTTTAAGAACGCATGCCCGTTCCCTGGGTAAATATGTACTTCGTGTGCTACGCCCGATGCTTTCAGCTGCTCCTCCAGTTTCTTAGCTGCCTACATAGGTTGTAATAATCCTTGGATTCATGATGGGATCTCAGGTCAATTTCAGACAATTTGAGATTTATGGTAGTGGTATATATACATACCGTGACATCAGAAAAACCGACAAAATTGTCAAGCTCTCCAAAATGGGCCTGAATAGGCGCCTTGGCTTGTGCTGGATCTGCAAGCTCCGAGGAAGGGGTTCCATAGAATCCAACAACAGCATCCACCTCTGGTACCAAAACAGAGCTAGCTATAGCTAGTGCACCTCCCATGCACATTCCAGTCACACCAACCTGTCACCGCAATTATAATTTACCTGCTTTTTAATAGAATATTATGGAATCTGAAATTGAAAGCACTTTGTTCAAGTTTGGCACCTTTTTTGAGCCATTAGCTTTGAGCCAATTAACAGAAGCGCGGATATCTTTGATGGCACCTGGCCAGTCAAGGCCATCCATTAGATGCTGTGCCTCTGCAGTATCCAGACCAACCTTTCCACGATACAAGCTACAAAAATAAGAATGTTGTGAGAAGATACTCAAAGAGCCATACTTTTACAAAATTGAATCTCGCGTTGGAAGGGGCACTCACTCGGGTATAAGGGCTTTGAAACCAGGCTCAAGTTTTGAGATTTTAATAGCGTGGTTCTTGATCTCAAAGTCAACACCCCACCATTCTTGAATCACCACAATCCCGGGCGCATCATCTTTACCGACCACATAGGCATCGAATGTCTGACCAACAGATCACAGTGTGTATAAGTTTTCTTTGAGTAAATCAAGCCTATATAAACAAATGGCCAAACCAAAATACCAAATACATTTTTCACAATCCATATAGTGTTCAAGGGAAATCTGTCTATCCATTGCAGAACAACGCCGAAAACACAAGCAAGACAATAGTAAAACTGTTTATAACTATGATAACCTTTGAGAGACCCAAATTCCCACTAGTCCCTCTTAAATTAACCAGTTGTACAACTAAACCCGATAGTAGTAAAAATATACAGAAATCTTCAGAAGTAGCTAAGCAAATATCAACATCTATTACTCTCATTCCCAGTTTCTCTACTACAGAACAACACTATACAGTCCTGGTAGCAGAAACGCCATTAAAATGAGAAATCTGATATTTTCCTACACAGCAGATTCCGAAACTTGGAATTATAAACAATCAAACGAAGTGACGATTTTCACTCAACGGAGAGGAAAACCAAAACGAAATTTACATCACAATCAGGCACTACGTATACGATTGAAGCTTCAGATAAACCAAACACAACCATAAAAAATAGCACTAAGTAGAGAAAAAAACTCAGACAGAGATAGAAAACACTAAAGAGAAGCTTACGGTGTCAGCTCTTTGGATCTGGATTTTCTTAAAAGCTGAATCAGCCATTGATCGGACTGACAAGCGAGAAAATGAAGGAATCGAGGATCTAGAGAGAGAATAAGCCTTTCCGATTGAAGAAGAGAAGAATCTAGAAGATGAAGATGACACTAGGGCACCTAACATTGTTTTGCGTCTTCCGGGGAAACGAAACTAATCACAGTCAAAACTCAAACGAGATATAAACGACGTCGTACAGAAAGCCTGAGTTTGAGCCCATTATAGATTCATAAAATATGGGCCATTAGCCCAAATGATCAGAAGTAACTTTTTGTTTTTTTGTATGTACTAGTTATTGATTGATACAAAATATAAATGTAAGACGATAATACGTTAATAGTAGCCGTACATTCTGGACTAGTGAGTAGTCTCAGTCGTATCTCTAAAAAAGGGCTGCATCGCTACATCTAAGGGTTTGTCTCTTTTCTCCCAATTATTAGCCTATATTCATACATATAAGACGTATATATCTTTGTATGTATTTGTAATTATGACATACCCAACTTGATTTTGTTTTTGTGGAATTATTCGTGGTTTCTCGATTTGGTGAAAATGAGTCGATGATTTCGTCGTGTTTCTATTTGGGGTTTTGAAGTCAACTGTTTATATGGACGTTATTTTTCTAAAACATTTAAGAGATAAATAGGGCCTTGCGAAACCGATATCTAGACAAGTTATATAGAAACAAAAACCAATCACAAAATATCGACCAAGAGAAGTCATATGTATTAAGTTTATACATATCATTTAGTTCCATGAAATATTGAATTTAAAAGCAAAGGAAACATATGATTCCCATATAGTTAATTCTCGTTCCGGGTCAAGGTATAGTGCATGTATCAAAAGGCATAGCCACAACCCAATCGGGACAAATGAGAAGTTCATTACGTATCTGTTCCATTCCTTTAAAGGCGATGCAAATAATTCATTAAAATTTATTGATTTTCTTATTTATAAGTTTCAAATTTTTTTTTTTTTTGGTATGACAATGATAGAGAAACGTTACGTAATTTCATTTTGTGTGTGTAACTACTCACCATTCACCACAAAGAGCAAACGGCGTAAAAAGACAAGCTTTATCGTTATCCTAATATTTTTTTTTTTTTATACTGAAAAACTAATTCGATTAATCAATAACGTTCGACAAGTTCAACGGAATATCTAATGCCGCGATAGTCAAGAGCCAAGAAGGCGGACAAACATCTAAAATATCGAAGTAAACCAGACAGTGTGTGATATGCTTTGCCATAGTATCCGCACAATTGTTACAATCCCGGTAACTAAAACAAAAACTGAAAGTAGAAACGTTCTTACAAAGATTGATAATATCGGAAGTAAACGAATGTAAAGAAGGCCATTCTTCAGGGTTGTTGAGAGCTTTGATCAAGTCTTGACAATCACTCTCGAAACAAACCTTCTGATACGCTTGAGTAATCAGACAAGAAACTGCCCAAACCATGGCTGTTGCCTCCGTATGAAGAGGAGAAACAAGACTTGGAAAACATTTTGCTCCATATTTCAACACATTACCTTTAAAATCTATAAGTATCCAACCAATACCACTCTTATTAGATCCCCTCAGCCAAGACCCATCAATATTGCTTTTAACAAGATCCCTGTCTGGTGGTTTCCACTTCCTAGAAGAACTAACAGAATGGAGAGGAGTTGAGTGGCTTACCAAAAGAGCGTTTGCCAGGTGCCATTCTGCTGACGCCTCCAAAGCTTGGTTGATGCACTCATTTGCCATACAGTCCACACCAGTGAAAACAAAGTCATTCCTTCTTTTCCAAAGGAACCAGATGATCCAAGGCCAACTGGAAAATCTTGTTTTTTCATCCGGGTCACCCTGCTTCACAAACTAAGGCAATAGTAAGACATTTAAATTTTCCAAAAGAGAAGAATTTGGATGTGGGAAAAACAAATGCCCTAGGGGTGAGAGAGTCCACACTACTCTGGCAAATGGACACTCAAACAGGAGATGATTGACTGATTCAGAAGCTTCAGAGCATCTAAAACAGTCCCCAAACTTTGTTAATTTTTTTTTTTCATATTTGTACCCACAACCAAGCAATTAGACAGACTTCTCCAAAGATATATTTTATCTTAGCAGGAGCCTTTACCTTCCAGATCTCAACATTTAAGGGATTGATACTTGGATAGAGAACTGAGTCTGCCTGCTCTTTAAACCTGATCCTGCTCTGCCAAGCCCAATACCCTGACTTTACTGTATAAGCACCATTCTTATTATGAATCCAAGAGAAAGAAGTTGAAGAAACTGAACCCCCTAGTTTGATTTGAAGAATAAGAGATGCTTCCTTTTCTGAAAAACCCGCAATAATCCTGGATAGATGCCATTGATTTGAATTTTGATCTTTGAAATACTGCAAATTATAACTCTGAGGATCAAACTCAGGTCTTGGAATTGGGGCTCTGGGAGGATCCGTAGCTAACCAGTGATCTTTCAACAGACTTAAATCTTCTCCATTCCCTATCTCTTTTTTTAAACCCAAACTCATGAGTTCTTGGGAGCTGTAAATGCTTCTCCATCCAAAAGATGGTCTTGATCCAAGAGAAGCTTCTAAGGGAGAACAGGTAGGAAAATATCTACCTTTAAGAACTTTTGCAAGCAAGGAGTTCTGGTTTGTTGCTAATCTCCAAAGTTGTTTGCCCAGTAAAGACAAATTGAAACCTTCAATATCCTTGAAACCCAATCCTCCTTCTGACTTAGGTTTATTCAGGTTTCCCCAAGCCTTCCAGTGAATACCTTTGTTTGTGTTTGGATTCCTCCACCAAAATTTAGAAAGCTTGCTGGTGATCTTTGAGCTCAACTTCTTTGGAATCTTGAAGCAAGACATTGAATACGTTGGTAGTGCTAATGCAACAATCTTTATCAGAGTCTCTTTAGCTCCCTGAGACAAGTATTTGTTCTTCCAATTGTTTAGCCTCTTCTCCACTATATCCTCAAGAAAGCTCAGAGTCTTCACTTTTGATCCTATAAAAACCTCTGAAAAACCCAAATAGAACCCCTCACTACCTTCTTTGGTTATGGCTGTGGATACTTTAATTTGAGCTTTTATTTCTGAAGGTACCTTATTCCCAAAGATCAAGCTTGATTTTTCAAAACTCACTTTTTGCCTAGAGATTCTTGTATACTCCTCTAAGATAGATTTGATTCTCAAGATTTCTGCACTTTCTGTTTTGCAGAAAAAGAGACAGTCATCTGCAAACAGTAAGTGAGAAATAGAAGGAGAAAGCTCTGCAACCTTGATCCCTTGGAGATACTTCAATTCCTCAGCTTTAATAAGACTGATACTTAGAACCTCAGTGACCAGAATAAATAGAAAGGGGGAGAGGGGATCCCCTTGTCTTATTCCTCTGGTTGGGCTGATACTCCCATATTGATGATTATTTACCAGAACACTGAAAAATGGAGAAGAAATGCAAGCCATAACTCTTGAGACCCAAAGCTGACTAAAACCCATCCTTTTAAGTAGAACAGACAAGAAAGGTCACTCCACTCTATCAAAAGCCTTTTGCATATCCTTTTTTATTGTCACTGAATCTTTTGCAACAGAGTCTTTAGTTCTTAAAGCATGGTTAACCTCATGAGCAAGGAGAATATTATCAGTGATCAGCCTCCCTGACACAAAAGCAGCCTGATTCTCAGAGATGAGATCTGGCAAGATTTGCTTCAGTCTTGATGAAAGCACCTTTGAGATGATCTTGTACAAGTAGTTGCAGAGACTAATGGGTCTGTAGTCTGAGATTTTCTGAGCAGAAGTCTTCTTAGGAATCAGACAGATGTTAGTAGCATTGATCCTGTTGTCTAGAAGTCCTGTCTCCCAAAATGATGAGACTGTTTTGAACACATCTTCCCCCACAGTTGACCAGTGATTCTGATAAAAAGCTCCTGAAAGACCATCAGGGCCTGGGCATTTGTCTGAACCCATTGCAAAAACAGTCGTCTTTACTTCCTCCAAAGAGATTGCAGCCATCAAACACTGATTCTGTAAATCTGAAACCCTTGAAGTAATATCTCTTATCATGAAGGAGTCTTCAATGCAGGATTCATCTTAAAGCTCACTAGTGAACATCTTTGTAAAATGCTTCACTGCCCTGCTCTTTTATCTTTTTCAGAGAAAAAAACTTGCCCTGTACTTTCACTAGTCAAGGAATGGATCTTGAAATTTGACCTTCTTTGCATGACATATTCATGAAAGAAAGAGGTATTCATGTCTCCCTCTTGAAGCCAAGTGACTCTGCTTAATTGTTTTTAAAAAATCTCTTCATCTTGATAAGCTGCAAGGAGGGCTAGTTTGACTTCCTTGAATTCTGATATGTCCAACGAGTCCTGATGAGAAAGCCAATCTAGTCTGTCCTTAAGCTTTTTGATTAGGATCATTGAGTTTGGTTGATTCCTTTTCTTCCAGGAAGACATCTCCATCCTACAATTATGGATTTTTCCTACTATATCCAAGGAAGACTCCTCAGAAGAATCCTCATTCCACTCAAAATCCTGTTTCCACCCTGTAGAGACCGCCTCCTTGAAACTTTCCTTTGAACTCAAACGCCTGTCAAATCTGAAATTACCTCCTTTTTTTTAGATTGACTCCATTTAGACAAACCATGATATGACTATGATCAGATCCAATTCTAGGAAGATAATAGGACTCCGCCGCAGGGAAGAGAAGAAAACAGTCCACATTAATTAGCACCCTGTCCAGCTTATAGTGCACATGACCCCCATTTCTAGTACCGTGCCAAAAAAGCTGGTTCCCATGAGATGGAGGTTCAAGAAGACCACACCCTGATAACATATTACAGAAAGGTTAAAAAGATCTATCTGACCTGCGATGATCCCTTCTTTTCTCAGAGCTATTGACAATCTTGTTGAAATCCCGTTATCCTAATTTAAATCAGACCACAAAAAAAAAAAAACCCATCACAAATAGACAAAGATATACATATACCAATACACATGCACATATTTATATATGACTTCATTTTGTGTGTGACGACTACACACATTTATGTGTTAGTAAGTAGTACCGTACTCTTAGTGAATTGGTTTTTAAATTTTCCAAATATCTGATATGGTATAGAAAAGTATGTTAGCTTTCACCTGATGGTAACTTAATTTCAGTCTAGTGGTAAAAATCTAGAAGTTAAATTCCAATTTACGGTGAAGTTCATGAATTTTAACGATGTCAATGTGTATATTTTGGCTTCAGTATAATGTATATTTACCAAAAAATTTACAATCTATACATATAAGTTTTATTTATAAATAGTATTATTTTTTGTTCATGAATCTAAATGACAAACTAGTCCAACATTTGACTATGACAAATTTCTATGTTTTCTTACCAAAAAAAAATATAGAGATCTACTCAATTTTATCTCTTCTCACCAGTTTTATATTATAAATATACATGTATATTAGTGTGTATTTTTTTTTTTTGTCAGAACACTTGTACACATTATATATACAAGCACTCATAGACGTGACGCATTATTGTATAAAACCACCACTAGAAACATATCCAAAAACAGCAAGAAATCTCCACCAATGGCGGATTCAAGTTCTTCTCTCTCTCCTCTTTGCGAAAAGATCTCATACAAAAACCATTTTCTAAGAGCCGTGGATCTCACCATTCTAGGCCTTCTCTTTTCTCTTCTCTTGCATCGAATCCTACTTATGAAACTAAACGACACCGTATGGGTGGTGGCTTTCCTCTGTGAATCTTGTTTCTCTTTCACATGGCTGCTTATTACCAGCACAAAATGGAGTCCTGCTGCATATAAATCATATCCTGAAACACTTAATGAAAGGTAGTACCAATTTATTTACACTTACAATTATGTATACAATCATATATATATATATATATACACACACACAATTATATATAAAATCATATACATTTCAAAGCATATATTCTTATTAAATGTGTATAAATTAAGTCCTACTAGCTGAGAGCTTTTTTCTCACGAAATATCATTCATGTTTTTCTGTTATCTTTCTATATCAGTTGACTAGTAAACATTTGAAAATATAAGATTTTATGAACTGGGCTTAGTAATTGTTAATTTCAGGGTTCATGACCTTCCATCGGTAGATATGTTTGTGACCACGGCGGATCCGGTTCGGGAGCCGCCGATTCTTGTTGTGAACACATTGCTTTCCCTGTTAGCCGTGAATTATCCAGCAAACAAACTTGCTTGTTATGTATCGGACGATGGATGCTCACCTCTCACTTACTTCTCTCTCAAGGAAGCTTCTAAGTTCGCCAAGATTTGGATACCTTTCTGCAAGAAATATAAAATTAAAGTTAGAGCTCCTTTTAGATATTTCTTGAACCCTCCGGCCGCAACAGAAAGTTATGAATTCAGTAAAGACTGGGAAATTACGAAGGTAAATTAAAGGGTTTGATTGTCCTTTTGGCGTATGAATTTAATTTTGCATTTGTGTTTACAAATTATATGATTTCTTAGTTTTTAATCAAACATTATTTGTAATTGACAAATGAGGAAGGTAAACTAGAAGAAACCGTCGATGTTTCGAATTTGCGTTTGCATATTCTTTAAAACATTTTGAAAAATATTGTGATTTAATTTATAGAAATATAAACAACAAAATCAACTAATTAACACAATCACATTTTTGCGTTTAAGACAATTCAGACAAATATCAACTTTTGTTCTTATAAGCTTTTCGTATTAATTATTGGGAATTTTCTTGAAATTATGTTTTGTATCAACCTAAAGAGGGAGTACGAGAAGTTATGCCGGAAGGTGGAAGATGCCACCGAAGATTCCCATTGGTTGGATGCAGAAGATGACTTTGAGATTTTCTCAAACACAAAACCAAATGATCATTCAACTATAGTTAAGGTATTTCTACAATTTTCGAAAGTAAAAACAAATAATCTCTGATTATAGTTATGATATAATAATTAAAAAGGTTAATTATAATAATTACAAGAACTCATGTTTTAAGTGTGTATGTGAAGGTGATATGGGAAAATAAGGGAGGTGTGGGAGACGAAAAAGAGGTCCCTCATTTTGTATACATTTCAAGAGAGAAAAGACCAAATTACCTTCATCATTACAAAGCTGGAGCCATGAACTTTCTGGTTAGTGAATGTCTCACACATTTCACTTATATTATTCTTTTATAATTTTGAAGTTTCAAGAAAATACATCATAAATTATGAGCGAAATTATGAGCTTGGACATATAGATGTATCTTTTCAAGGAAGGTAAATAGTAAAGGAGAAAATGATACATCTACTTCCCCTATTGCTAATTATCACTCACTTGATTGATAGGCCCAACCAAATATAGGACAATTATGTACAAATATGTCCCCATGTGATACATGGCTGCAATCATTTTTTTACATTTTGTTGCATGTGACAATCCACATTAATTGTTAAAATGAAAGGTAACTAGTAGTTCCAGGTCTAGCCTATAGAATCTTCTCGGCTTAGCTAACAGAGCATTTAAATAGTTGTTTTCCTGTCGTTGATGCTCAAACTCGTAATCTTGAAAATTCTTCCCTTTTGGATGACTAACTAATACAGCGGTTGAGTTACCCACACCGACTGTAACCGTGCTTATGTGTAGCTATACCTATGTGTTAATTTAGCATGCATGTGAAACTAAACAATCATGGTGTTACTGCCTTTGAAGTTGATATTATATAACATGCCATTAGCCTAACACATCATTTATGATAAGCCATATATATTGAACAACTATCAAAGCTTGCAGATTTTAGTTTTATTTTTGGGTTACAATAATTAAAAATGTGATGATGGAGCGTGAGATGAATATGAGCAGGTAAGAGTGTCAGGGTTGATGACAAACGCACCATACATGTTGAACGTAGACTGCGACATGTATGCAAATGAAGCAGATGTGGTGCGACAAGCAATGTGTATATTTCTGCAAAAATCATTGAACTCAAACCATTGTGCCTTTGTTCAATACCCTCAAGATTTCTATGACTCTAACGCCGACGAACTCACTGTCTTACAATCAGTAAAAATTCTCTTTTTATTTATAATTTTTGATCAATATAATGTTATTTATCAACCCGGTACTTAATCTTTGTTATTTTCTTTATGTTAAAATTAGTATATCGGACGAGGATTTGCGGGAATCCAAGGACCGGTATATGCGGGCTCAGGATGCTTCCACACAAGAAGAGTTATGTACGGTCTATCAGTAGACAATTTAGAAGACGATGGAAGTCTTTCTTCAGTTGCAACTAGTAAGTAATATAGGAACAAAATTATATGCATATATGTTAAAACCAATATTTTAGTATGCAAATTCTAATGTTTTTTTTTTAATTATTATTCTAACATCTTAATGTATGTTCTGTTATTCTTCTAACATACAATTTATAATACTTTTGTGATTCATCATTCTATAATACATACAACTGTTTTATTATTCTGTCACATCATAGACGGTTTTGTTGTTATTTCATCAAGGGAAGTATTTGGCTGAAGAGAGTTTAGCGAGAGAATTTGGGAACTCTAAAGAGATGGTGAAATCGGTGGTCGAGGCATTACAAAGAAAATCAAATCCCCAAAATACCCTTGCGAACTCCCTCGAAGCGGCTCAAGAAGTGGGGCATTGTCACTATGAATACCAAACTAGCTGGGGCAAAACCGTAATTCTTCTAAACTATATCACCGTAGACTAATATAAACTCAATAGTATTTTTCATAATAATAATGCGTTTTCTTGTTATTAATAAGTTTGACTCATAGTAATGTGTTGTGTTATATATAAAATCCTGCAGATCGGTTGGTTATACGATTCAACAGCGGAAGATGCAAACACGAGTATCGGAATCCATTCGAGAGGGTGGACCAGCTCATATATATGTCCGGAACCACCAGCGTTTCTTGGGGCTATGCCGCCAGGAGGACCAGAGGCGATGATCCAGCAGCGGCGATGGGCGACAGGACTGCTCGAAGTCCTTTTCAACAAACAAAGTCCGTTGATAGGAATGTTTTGTCGGAAAATAAGATTTCGACAAAGCTTGGCTTATCTTTACCTTTTCAGTTGGGGTCTAAGGTCAATCCCTGAGCTCTTTTATTGTCTCTTGCCTGCTTATTGCCTACTCCACAACGCTTCCTTATTTCCCAAGGTGACTCTCTCTCTCTATCTCTTAGTTCTTTTTGTCGTCTTCAACTTATACACATTACCAAAACTGAATTTGGATTATGGAACGGCGACGAGACTAGCACAACCACTAAATTATATGTCTCGGTCTCTCTTAATTGGTATCAGAGCCTCATTAATTAGAGTTCTACCTATTTCATATAATTGAATTGAGAAAAAAAAAAGTTAAATTTTTTTTTTTGTGTGGCTCTAGGGAGTTTATTTAGGTATAATCGTCACGCTTGTGGGGATGTATTGCCTTTACACTCTATGGGAATTTATGAGCCTTGGTTTTTCCGTACAATCGTGGTTTGCTTCCCAAATGTTTGGGAGGATAAAAACCACTTGTAGTTGGTTATTTAGCATCCCTGATATCATACTCAAGCTACTTGGAATCTCTAAAACCGTCTTCATAGTCACTAAAAAGACTATGCCCAAGACCATGACAGGGTCTGGATCCGGAAAATCTCTACGAGAAGATGATTGTCCAAACCAAGATTCTGGTAAATTTGAATTTGATGGCTCGCTCTATTTTTTGCCCGGCACATTTATTGTGTTAGTGAATCTAGCCGCTCTAGTCGGTTGTTCGGTGGGTCTACAACGGTTGAGTCATAGTCACGGAGGAGGTAGTTCGGGTTTGGCAGAGGCTTGTGGATGTGTTTTGGTCGTTATGTTGTTCCTTCCATTTCTAAAGGGCATGTTTGAGAAGGGAAAATATGGTATTCCATTGTCTACTCTTTCTAAAGCTGCCGTTTTAGCAGTTTTATTTGTTGTTTTCTCTTTGGGAAAGTAGTATAGTGATATATATATGGGTTTGTTATGCACACAACGCTAAGTTTATCATGACATTGTCACAATTGATAATTCTTCATCATTGTTCTCCCTTTGTCACATAATAGATTTAGTTTGGATGGTTTTAAAACCGAATGAAGGGTTGGCTTATACATGGAGTCCAGCTGAATTCTTGCAGTCTGATTCCATGTGTCTGTCAACTCCAAAAACACTATCTGCATATATCATTTTTCAGCATATTGTTACTTTGGTTCCATGTTTCCGTCAATCCGATCTCTACTACTATAAAGTCTGTTGACCAGCAAAACTTTTCGTGTGTCATTTTGAAGTTTTTGACACTCTCTATGCATGCCATTGTTGTAAACAAATTATCGGCTGAATGCTATGATGAAAAAAACTCAAAACATATAATATGTAATTGGTCCTAACTGTCCTATTATATGCTAATGCTAATTATGCTATGCCCAATAAACCAAGAAAAAATTATCCAAAATTTCAAATTTCTTACTAAAACCAGTCAATGGTATCATATGTACAATGATGTTTCTACACTAAATATTATAAATTTATATTTATCATTTGTACAAATTATTTTTGTTTCTAAATTATTTTTTAGTTTTATTTATCATCTAACCAAAATTGTTTATAAAATATATCTACAAGTTAATAATTTTATTTTTATTGATCAACTTGATAATTATTTCTGTTTTTAGTATATTATAAGACTGTATAATATTTAATAATTAGTACCGTTGTAAATTTAATAGATATATAAAAACTAATGTATTAAAATAAATCTAGAACAATATGTATATATAAAATACATATAAATAATTACGTAACTAGTAGACCATTTTTTGTCAACAAATTTACGGATTGTACTACTTAGTACTTTAGTTTATGAAAAAAAATTTCACATTTGATTTAAAATATTATAACTTTGATTTATAGTATAACAATAAATATTTTCCGACAAAAATACGAATAACAGTAAATATTGTTCACTCATATTAAAAATAACACATAATTGACCACAATACATAATTACATAGAAAACAGCAATATTACCGGGTCGAAAAGTGTCCAAACCATGACCATAATTATAAACAGAGAAATTTTAGCTCACTATAATATACTTCTCAATTAACCTCCTTAGTCCTTACACTTGTCTGTGGATAAGATAACTTAACACAGGATTAATCTCTTCACTCTGGTCAGAATACAGATTTAGATTTTCTTACAAGAAAATAATATTTAATCCAAATCCAACAAAAAAAATTTAAATAAAAAGTTTCTTTCCATGTAGACTTTCCTTTGGAAGTATTATTACTTTTTCACATTGACAATTAATACTAACCTTTTCTTTAATTTTAACTTAACAAATTAAGTCCACCGAGGGTAATTATGTCTTTTCACATTTTAAAGCCATGCGTGCATTGTGTTAGTCTATATAAGTTCTTCTCCCCACTCATCAACTGCCACAACACACTCACATCTCTAAAGAAGCTGAATACATTCTCATAGAGAAGAAAAAATCCAAGAAAACAAATTAAAGAATCTACCGGAGATTTTCCTCCGGACAATCCACGCCGGGAAAAATGGTGAATCTACCGGATTCTTTGTACGAGGACTACAGTAAACTCAAGTTGACTTCTTCCTCATACGCTTCTTCCTCCTCCGCTCCTCCTCCGCCGGGTCTCACCGTCGTATCTCAGCCGAGCGTAAAGATGATTTTCCAGTGGGTCTATGATCTTCATAAACAGAACTCAATCGAGTATGATTTCGCGCTGCATAATCTCGCCTATGTAAGTGCAACTACTCTTGGATTCTCTCTATTATTTTATATTTTATATGATTTTTATTTTGATCTGCCTTCTCTCTGTTTGATTCAACATGCTTTAGATTCTTTGAATCCGATGAACTGATTAGTTTCCGATAAAGAAGTGTTTATTTCCGATTAGGGATAATCTTGAGATCTCCGTTTGTTTCTTGCTGCCTAGGTTAACGATTTTATTCTTATAGCTTTCGTCTTTTTATTTTTCTAGCTAGTGGATCATCATAAGAAAATCATTGGAAAATATGATTATATTACAATCTTAAAGACTCTCGTTTTGGCCGTCAAATGTTAGATTTTGTTCGTATCTATCTTAGATCTGGTTGCTTGAGATGGAACGTTCTTGTTTGTGAGTCAATTTGGCCCTTCTTTGTGGATAATCATAATCTTGGAGCCTATGAGAAACAATCATTTGTCATTCTCTTTTTTTGTTTGTATCCATTTGTCGATTTATCGGCAATTTATCGTGGGATCAGCGTACACGGTTTTTATGTTTAGGAGATCTTGTTATCTTTCTCATCATAGGAAACATTCAATTGTTATTCCTGTTTTGCTTGTTCCCATTTGATGATTGAAGGTGTTACATCGTTGGATAGGCTTTCGCAATGTCCTTAAGTTCAGGAGATCTCTCTGTTTTTCTAATGATAAGAATCATTCAATTGTTATTCCTCTTTTGTTTGTCTACATTTGACGATTATCGCCATTATCTCGTTAGGTCGGTTTTCGCGATTTTAGGTTTAGGAGATCTCGCGATTTTTCTCATCATATGAACTATTCAATTGTTATTCCTCTTTTGTTTGTATCCGTTTGACGATTGTCGGCATTATATCGTTTGTCGGCTTTCGCCATTTTTTAGGTTTAGGAGATCTCGCAATCTTTCTTATCGTCATTTCCCAAATTACTTTGTATTTCATCATGTGCTCTCCTTTAGGTTATAATTTTTTTAAGCCTAGATCTTGATCTTCTACTCATTCTTCGTTTATTTATGTCTCGTATCCGGATAGATAAGAATGTGTGTGGTCTAGAATTACAGCGTTCCCGATAGATAACAATGTGTGTGGTCAAGAATTACAGCGTATCGCGATAGATAACAATGTGTGTGGTTAAGAATTACAGTCTAGTTATAAATTTTGATTTACTTTTGTGGTATTGCCAATTGCTATGCATTTTAAATTCCTCTACAAATCAATGCTTTGCAATTTTTTTCCAAATTCATGGTAGCTAGAAATGATAGCTAATCATATTTGTGGCCCAATGTAAGTAAATAAATTTATCTTGGTATGACTTGCATATATGGAAAACCAAAATTTCATAATCTGGAAAACCGAAAAATTTCGGAATTTGGCGTGTTTTAATCTTATCGGTTTTCGAGATCTTATCTTTAGTATTTCTTTAGATATGTAACATTTGACTATGCCTTTGTTTGTCCATAGGTTGAGAATAAACTCACTCAAATTTAATTTTGGAATGTCACAAACTTATATACAATTAGTAGTCGAGGACTGTTTAAATCATTTTTCGAATGTTAGCAACTCATATTATCTTTATATTTGCTCCAATGGCAGCATAGGAACAATTTTGAGTTCCTGCCGCGTCTGTTATGGGAATCTAATGGTACTGCATACATGATGTTGCAGGTTAAGTACCGACTACTTTGGTTTCACAGATGACTAATGCTGATTTGTTTTGGCTTTTTAAACAGATTTTACATAATCTTGCCATCTTTTGTTGTAAACTTCTCTCTATTTGTGATACTCACTTTAAATTTCATTCCATCTATGCAGGAAATTACTGAAGCCTACAGACACATCGTAGGACACATCTCACTTCCATTTTCCCCTCATTTGAATCCACTTCGAGTGTACAATGTTTTGCTTTTGTTCCAGGTTTTGTTTTGTTCTCACACCTTTCTTTTTTCTTTAGAAACCATTTATTTGATAAATTCTTAAGCCTAGACTGGCTCTGTGATGTTTTTTCCTGTTACAGAGCATAGCTTATCACCCAGAGACAAGAGGCCAATTTCTTAAGGGTATGTCTTTCTCCATTAGTGCAACAGACCATTTTCTCTTCACATTTGCTATATCAATGTTATATTATGTTACATTATCTTTGAATTTTCCTTGCTTATGTTGGTTGTTTGTAGCTAAGATGCCAAACTATTTCTATCCTTTGATGGACATTGGTCTCACCGATAAGCGTCACGAATGCATAAGGCTTGCTGCATTGGGTGTCATTGCTCATATGTTGAAGGCGGTACATACACATTCTAAAGCATATTCTCTTACAAAAGCTTTTTGAGGTTTCCCCTAAATTACTTTGAACATCTCACTTCTTTACAGCATCAAGATGGAACTGCTATTCGTTTCCTTATGGACACATCTGCTGTTGGTCACTGCACAAAACCCGTTGAGTTTGGCTCTACTGACTCAAAAACAGTAAGTTTCTTTCACCCGCTTCTTCTACTCATTTTGAATATAAATCAGAGAAGAAAGAAAGCATTTTGAAACTAATACTCTTTTCAGCTTGCTGTATTCATACTTCACAAGATTATGTCCACTGATGAGGGGCTTCACTACTGCTGCGTCTTGGCTGATCGGTTTTTCGTCATCAATGATCTCCTTAAGAAGCTGCTCGACTATCTTTCTAACATGACTAGACCTTCTCCAATCTTGTTCAATCTTGTTGTTGGTTGCTACTCCAAGCTCTCTCAGAAATCCAGGTTTTGCTGCTACACCTTCTCATATTTTCCCTTTTTTTTTTATATATATATCTTAATTCAAAATGGTTAGGTTTTGTAAAGCAAACTGAAATTTGATTTTACTGGTATTGCATTAGGGCTCGTGATGGATTAAGGCGATACACTCCTGCCTTGCTGTTTGATGGCACCTTCGCCCGTTTAATTGCTGTAAGATTGAAATCTTAATTTTTTGGAATTTGTATATATGGTTTTGGTTCATGCATGGAATAATAGTATAAAGATTCAGTGTGTTGTGTCTGATTTTTTTTTTTTTTTTTGGCAGGAGGATCCAGCCACTGGAAACTATTGGAGGCAGCTGGTTCAGAATCTGGAAAACATCAGCAATGAAGTACCGGAGACACTGTTTTCAATGAAGAAATGAAAACACAATGATACACAGCCCCCACAGAGAAGAGGTTTACTACGCTACGCGTAACGCCAAGTAATAATTACTACTGAAAAACTATGAGAATCGTATGTTGTTGTTTAGTTTAATTTCTTGATGTCTTAATACTCTCTTTCGACATTGTTGTCTCTTTTGGAAATACGTTTCAACGCGATTTCTATCTTCTTTCTATTCCCCTTTTAATTTGCAATTTGATGGTTGACATTGTTCATGATTATATTATCATATGATTTTCACTGCAGGAACAAAATATAATGTTATTTAGATCCAAAGCTTCATGTTCACTAGTGTACATGAAGTTTGAAGAATAGAATAAAACCTTTCTGATGTTGAGGTTTCCGGAAGATGTGATTTTGACTCCTTGTGAGTTGGTTTAGAGACTAGGATTTTTAGAAAAGAGAGAGACCTGAAATTAGAGCCTTGGAAATCAAGGTCTCGGTGACATTCCATGGCAGAGGTATTGAAAGCGGTCTTTGAGTTATAGCCAAATCATTCCACATCCATACAAATAAGTATTCTCAGAGGTTTTTGTTTTCCAGTAGATAATCTCAAATCCAATCAACATCCATGGACAAAGTTCCATAGTTGCCCCCATTGTCTTGTTCCCCGTTCATATCATGAGTCAAACGTTTTGCTGCGCCTTATCAGTACCCTTGCCAAATAAATTATAGCTTTTGACACATAAACATTTGAAGGATTTGTCACTTTCGATTATGGTTAGTGAATGTGAGAATGTTTTGGATACCTTAAACGTCTGAACATGCCCCGGGAGATTAGTTTGGGATCCTTGGGTGTACCATAGTCAAAATAATGACGAATTAAAAACTGTAATCATACATAGTCCACTCATCAAAACCATTCAGTTTACTGTAATAAATAGTGACTCCACTCACTAAACCAAATATTAACTGACATTTTCTTAACTCTTATGGGTCACTTACCCTAAATAGAAACCTGTTTTTATTCTTTGTTTCTTGTGATGCTAAATTAAATCGAAAGTGTTGCTAAGACACAAATTGAACCACGAGCGTCCAAATTCGAGTGGAAGAGTCAAATCAGAGCAAACAGCTAAATTCCAGCAAATCCCAGCTCGAATTTTGAACCCAGATCGCTGAATCTCGGATGGCGAAGCACACGGCAGCGCTAAAAGTCGGACTGGCACCTCACCGACCGTTTACGCCTCTTCGCAGCCTCTTCTTACCATCCCCAAAGGTAAATCAAAATTGCCCTTGATTGGATCTTGCTTAATCGGCTGCGAAGTTTACTGTTTTCCCTGAGAAATTTAGCAAAGTTAATACTTTTTCATATTTGGTATTGTTGACTGTTGCAAGTAGGAACGAGTAGTAGTAGTTGGTTTAATTTCTGGTGCTTGAGTTGGTGGATGGCTTGCTTCAGCTTAATTAGGGATTTTGAGTTTGAATCTCTCTGCAGATACAAGAATTGTGTCTCATGAGATTTTGCACAGTATTTGACAGTGTTGTTTGTTTCTCTGATTATTTGGTTTGATGAGTAACAATGATCAGTTTATGATATCTGAGGCTATAGTTTGGATCATAGAGATTTTAAGTTTGTAGGCTACTGATCCTTGTTTATACAAATTTAATTACCAAAAGTCTTTGAGGTCTGATCTGACTTGTGGTGTGGTTGAGCATCTGGTTTACTTGTTGTATATGTTGCATTTCATATACCTGGAGGTTGATAATGTTGTCCACAATGCTTTGTGATCATTGCTTCTTTACTATTTACAAAATTGTTTATTTACTACTAGAGATTAGAGAATCCCCTACTCTTCTTCCTCCTCCTCTTTCCTCTTCCTAATTGGTTGTTTATGTTTTTATAAATAAAAATAATAATATAGTTTTCTTTTACTTTTAATGTTGTAGGTTCAGTGAACCTTTTGTTCTGTCTGCCCAGATCCAATTCTATCTCCTCCCACTTTCCTTGGAAATCCCAATGCCACCACCACCACCACCAAGTAGACCTTTTCTATATAATTCTTCTTTTTATTATCTAATAAGTAACCCCCTTCAATTTAGGCTTTGTTTGTAAGGCATTTTCTTTCCTGTAATCTGGGTTTTGTGGGTCCAACTCTCTCTCTCTCTTGATTTCAACAACTTGGCAACTTCATTCAATTTCAAGTTCCAAAACAAGAGAGAGAGAGAGATAAAGAATTATTTATTTCCATGAGTTGGTTAGGTGATCCTCCAATTCCAACTGGCTATCTATCTATCCTCTTCTTCCATTTATACTCTCAGAAACAACAAATCAAAAGGCATACTGTCTAAATGCTTCTCTACTTTCTCATCACTTGTCTTTCTTTCTTTTTCTTTGCCAAATCTCTATCACTTCCTCCATGGGCATCTGAAACCAAAACCTTGCTCTCTTTCTACTTCATCAAGAATCCCTTCATGAACACCCTACATCAGACCAAACAAGATCTAGCCTCTCCGGTGCTTGACCAAATGTCGGTCCTTGACCTCCCTGAGCTGGCTCTCGACTGCATTCTCGACCTTCTTCCACCTTCCGAACTCTGCAGCATGGCTAGGGTCTGTAGCTCCTTGAGAGAGAGATGTGTGAGTGATCATCTATGGGAGAAACACTTGAAGGCCAAATGGGGCAAAATCCTTGGCCCTGCTGCTCACAGACAGTGGCAATGCTATCTCTCTTCCACAGATCATCTTGATCCTCCTCATCACCAAACTGGGCATCTTGGTTTTGCCAAAATCATCTCTCTAATTCGATCTCTTTCATCCGTCTTCCGAGATGATAAACAAAGGAGGAGATATGCATCTTCTCAGCCACTTGATTCCAGCATGAGCTGCTACCTCTCCCTTGAAACAGGTCGTTTTTGGTTCCCAGCTCAAGTTTACAACCGTGAGGTATTATAAACTTAGTTGCTCCATCTAATGCTTGATTGTTTTGATTAAAGTACTGAGAGCCTTTATTTGGTGTAAGAGCAGAATGGGCATGTAGGGTTCATGTTGTCTTGCTATGATGCTGAGCTCAGCTATGATACTCACACTGATACTTTCCAAGCCAGGTATAAAATATCTTATGTCCATGTTTGACACAAAAAAATTTTCTTATTTCTCATCAAACGTTTTCATTTATTGGGAATTTTAGGTATCCACCACATGGTAGACGAGCAGCTGCGGTTGAATATGGTGTGACATGGGATAGACTGAGAGCAGCTCCCATTGATGCATCGCCTCATCGTCTCCATGTGTCAGATTCTTTAAAAGAGTTGAAACCTGGAGATCACATCGAGATCCAGTGGAGAAGGAACAAAGAGTTCCCATATGGTAAATAATAATTTGTGATGCTTGTGGTTTGAACAGCAATCTGATTCTGAAACAAGCTTGTGTGATGTTGTTGTGTAGGATGGTGGTATGGTGTTGTTGGCCACTTGGAATCCTGTGATGGAGATCTCAACCATTGCCATTGCCATCTTAGCGGTTAGTTCTCAGCTTCATCTTCATCTTCTGTGTTTAAAAAATGGAGTCTTGGTTGGTTGTTTTGAAAATTGGCTATCATATTCTATACTTTACTCATTGTCGCTGCTCATAAAGTCCATTAAATTCCCAAAACTTATTTGAAAAGAGTGAACATTGAAGAGAGCCAATTCAAGCAATGCCTTTTTCTTGTTAAGATTGGTCCCAAAAAGACAGATGATGATGATGATGGGATATGTCTTAATTTTCCTTGACATTTTGATAAATGTATGTCTTCAGTTGATGTTGAAACGTCTACTTATGTCCTTATCGTTGGAATCTACAGTACTAATGGTGTTGGGGCACAACAATGATTATTTGTCTCTTTATCACTCCAAAAGAATATCTTCCTTTTCTCCTTTTGCTGGCACATTACATAACCACATAAAGTAGAAATCAATTAGAAAAAGGATAATATCTTGGTATTTCTCTCTGCCCACTTGCATCTTGGTTTATCCTTAACAGTTAACACACCACACCCCCACCCCCCCCTCCTCCCCTGATCATATTGCATAAATCATTTTCTATTGATATTGTGTCAAAAGGGTTTCTGTATTCATATGTTGTACTAAATGGTCAAGTGTTGATGAATGGTAAAAACAGAGATGGTAGTGTTGGAATTCAACCAGTACACAGTTGGATCGAGGTGGAGAAGAACGATGATCATGAGAGATCATAAAGAGGAAGGTAACGAAGAAGACGGGTTCTATGGAAGTATCCGAAAGCTAAATTGTAACGAAGAGATTGCAATGTGGAAGCATCACTGGCCTTGCTCCATCTTGGAGTAGTATGAAGAAGCTTTGCTTAAACAATTGGGGAAAGAGATTAAACACACAATTGTACGGAGAGTAGGATGTCCATTTTAGAAGTGTGTTCTCTTTTATCCAGTGTATGATTGATCGTTTAATTATTTGTTGGGAAAATAGTCAAAATACATGAAACTACTGCGTCACTTCGATTTGAGATATATGGTGGTGTATAGGGAAAACTTAATACAATTGATTTGAGTCATCAAAGAGCATTTTGGATTTAATCTTGTTGCTGCTTTCTACACTTTGATTTTCTGGTATGCATTAAGGCTCATGACTGATTAAGGCGATGCACTCCAGTCTTGCTATATGACGGCACCTTTACCCGTTTACTTGTTGCAAGATTGAAATCGTCTGTTGTTTGGGACCCGCCAATAACTATGGGAAGCAGCTGATTTAGAATCCGGAAAACAAAAGCAATGAAGTAGCAGCAGAAACAAATAACATTAGGAATAGATTATTTAGATCAAAAGCTTCATGTTCTTTAGTCTAGATGAAGTTTGTAGAAGAGAATAAAGCCTTTCTGATTTAACTGTTCGGAGGTTCTTGTTTTGCCTTCTTCTTAGTTGGTTTACCCAATAGGACTTACAGAAAAGTGACCTGAAGGTGAGAGATCGAAATGAAGGTCTAGGACCTCTAGGTGACACTTCTCTATCCATGGCAGAGGATCATTGGAGGTCTTTGAGTAGCCAATCCAGTTGTGGTATTCATAGGTATCCTTAGTCATATCTAAAAACAAATCAGCTGAGGTTGAGTCTTCTTTCTTCTGGTCATCTTTTCATTGAAACAATATAGCAACAATTTCATCTCCTAACATAATCGAATAATATATAAGACTAGGAGTATCCTCGTTAAGACTCATCCTCAACAGTCAACAGTCAACAGACATAAGGTCTCCTCTACACGGTTTCTAGATTCAACGGAGTAAGAAAATTAGTATGCGTAAAAGTCAAAAACATCACGGATAAAAATAGTCCACAGATTAATCATATTAACTCAAAGTCTCAAGTTACATTTTTTTAATGGTCACTTACCTAAATATCCGAAAGGATTTAATGCTCATATACCCTTAAGTTTATAACAATATTCTATCATACCCTTTTCTATTCTAAATACCTTTTACCCTTTTCAAATTTTTCAAATCTCTCAAACTACCCTCAACTTAAAATAATAATATCTCAATACAATTAAATAAACCTTAAATTAAAGTAAAAAATTGGGCCCCACTCCAACTACAAACGTACGAGAGCATGGAGAGCATTCATAACGATTTTTTCTCAATTCTCACCATTTCTTTTTTATTAACGAGCGCAAATGAGAATTGGAGATATGGGTTTTGGAGCTTTCGTCCGCCTTTGAAGGTCCGAAGGAGCTCATTCATCCATTGGCCACCGCATTTGAAAGTTCCGAAGGTGCTCTGTTCGTTCCGTCCGCCATTGGAGCTTGGACCTTGGAGCTCGAGTAAAGCTCGTTTTAGTTAATTGAAGCTCGTTTCAGGTAATGTACATCATCAATTTCGAGATATTGTAGTGGATAAGTGATGGGTCTGTGCAATCGTAGTCGATTTTGTGTATTACTGAGAAAGTATGTACTACTGGTACAACTAATATTACTAAGCATATGTGTATTACTGATACAACTAGTATTACTAAGTTTATATGTATTACTGATACAACTAGTATTACTAAGATATCTTGTATTACTCATAAAACTAGTATTACTAAGATAATGTGTGTTACTGATACAACTGGTATTACTAAGATAGCGTGTATTACTGTTATAACTAGTATTACTACGAAATTGTGTAATATTTAATTTTATTATTTTCAGGGTACAATGAACAAAAAGCAGCGCACTCTCATACATTTTGATTATGGAGGATATTATTTAAGGAAAGGAGATGAAGTAGTATGGATTTCGAGAGAAAATGTTTATCACGCTCTAATGTTGAAAAAATCGAGTGAGGAGGTTGCTTATGAGTTATTGGTTGAACAAATATGCAAAAAGATGGGGTTGGATAGAGATAGCACTGAAGTGAAATGTAGTTACATTCCACTTTTGGTGGATCCTAAGAAACCAGTATATATCTTCGATGATGATGATCTTTTGTGTTATTTGGAGTTGTATGAAGAGCATATGAAAAGTGTGTTGCATGTGGAGATTGTCAATAATCAGGGGTTTGAGCAAAATCATGGGTTTGAGCAAAATCAGGGGCGTGACAAACTTCCAAGAGAAGATATAATAAGTCAAGTTGTTGCAAGTAATGAGGACATGATTTCTAGTGCTAGAGCAAATTATCGAGTTGATTATGGCAACATGAATCAATCTGCAAGTGAACCGTCCGAACATTATGCTATGGTTGTCCACGATGAAGAACAAGAAGACTTGGATAATATTACATGTGAAGAACGAGAAAACATGGATAACTTGTTTATGAATGAAGATATTGAGGTCACACCTTCTGTAGAAGAAGTTCAGGCTCCGATTCGTGAATGGGAAGATGGTATGAATGTGGAAATAGGCCAAGAATTTTCAACCAAGCAAGCCGTGCAAGAATTAGTAGAAAAAGCCGGACATCTTAACTGTTTTGAGTTTGATGTTTTGAAGTCTGATAAAACGCGATATGTGGTTAAATGTTGTGAACAAAAAAAAGGTTGCAAGTGGGGTTTACGAGCTGCTAAGCATAAAGATTCAGATTGCTTTTCGATTAGAACGTACTACAAGATTCATATGTGTTCTCGTTCATCTGCAAGATCAAGTAAAAAGAAAAGAAGGGGCACACCACGGTTAGTTGTATCTATTTTACATGATGATTTCCCAGGGGTTATTGAAACCCCAAGGCCAAAGAATCTAGTTGGTTTGGTTCAAGGAAGATATGGTGTTAAAGTATCATACGCTACCGCGTGGAGAGGGAAAAACAAAGCTATTGCCAATGTACGCGGTAGTCCAGAGGATAGTTATAAGTTGTTGTATTCTTATATGTACATGTTGGAGAAGATGAATCCGGATACAATTTCGTATGTGGAATTGGATGAAAATAATAAGTTTAAGTACCTATTCTTCGCGTTGGGAGCAAGCATTGAAGGCTTTGCAGCCATGAGAAAAGTGATCGTTGTGGATGGAACACACCTTAAACATGTGATTGGTGGAGTGCTAATAGTTGCGACCGCGCAAGATCCTGATCATCACCACTATCCGATTGCTTTTGGTGTTGTTGATGGTGAGAAAGATTTGAGTCTTATTTGGTTTTTCAATAAGTTGAAATCAATAGTACCGGATTCTTCCGATTTAGTATTCGTTTCAGATAGAAATCCGAGTCTTATCAAGTCAATAGGTGAGGTGTTCCCGTTGGCTAAGCATGGGTATTGTATATATCATTTATCTCAGAATGTGAAGAATAGCTGCTCCAACGTCTACAAAGACACCGTTGCAAAAAAGTTCATGATATGTGCAAAAGCGTACACGGAGTGTGAGTTCGAAACACTATACGGTGCTTTTAAGACAAGGTATCCTCAGGCAGGGGCGTATCTTGATAAAACTTGTAAAGATAGAAAAGGTAACGATACAACATGGAAATGGGCAAGATGTTATTTCCCGGGAGAGAGGTACGACGTCTATACCACAAATATTGCTGAGTCTATTAACGGTGTTCTGAAAGATGCAAGGAGATATGCTCTTTTACCGATGGTCGATGTGATTGTTGCGAAGATAGCTGAGTGATTTAATTTGCATCGGCAGAGTTCTACCGAAGGAGAGATGTTGGTGCCTTATATTGAGGAAGAATTGCATCCTTTGTGCGCCGAAGCGAAGTTTTTGACGGTGACGGTGTTGAACAGTTTCTGACTTCATTTCAACGTTCAAGGAAAAGATGGAAAAGGTTATGTGGTTGATTGAAAACTATGTATTATGTATTAGTGATAATTTATGTGTTGTGGTTATGGTTAAAAACTTTGTTCTATGGATTAAAATATAACTAGATATTACTGATATAACTATATATTGAAATATAACTAGGTATTACTAATATAACTATATATTGAAATACAACTAGGTATTACTCATATAACTATTACCAAGGTAAATTACACATATATGGTTAATTTTAATTTTAATTTTAAAATTACCAAGGTAAATTACACATATTAGTTCTAATTGAAGTTTCTTAGATCTAATTTATTTTTATTTTTTTTAAATCACTTTTTTTTTGTTTTTGTCTTAACATATCTTAGACATGTATGATCTTTACCTAAACATTTAGGCCATTATCATGTGAATCATACAAAAATCGTAATTTTACAAATATTTTTCTATCAAAGTTTAGTAATCTTAGTTTTATTACTTATTGTAATTTGTACAACTAAAAAAAGTTATTAACAACGTAGTATAACTAGTTAAACCTCAAAAACACCAAAAATATAACTATGGGTAAGTTGGTATTACTAACAAGCTGAGTACAACTGTATAATAATAAAATATTATTATGTAGTGTGAAAGCATGCGTTCACACTTGTTTTAATAATTTAATAATAATAATAATATTTGTAGTGTGAACGCGTGTGTTCACACTTGTTTTAATAATTTAATAATGTTGAAAATAATAATAATATTTGTAGTGTGAACGCGTGTGTTCACACTTGTTTTAATAATTTAATAATGTTGAAAATAATAATATATTTGTACGTAGTAATACCTAGTAATACATAGTAATACATAGTAATACATAGTAATACCTAGTAATACATAGTTAGAAAAAGGTTTAAATACATACTACACTGAAAGTTTTCCCAAAGTCCAAAAACCCAACAACAAAAAAACCTGAAAATATTCTGAAAACATCAACATAAAATAGACACAAATGAAATTCCAAATAAAACACCAAGCACAAAACACTAAAACCATCTTCTTAAGCTTCTTCAAACGAATGGACTTTTCTTGAACTTCGAAGGACAACCTCTCCTCTTCGTACTTGGTGTTTTTTTCGGATTTGCAATCACATTGGACCTATGTTTTTTTCGGATGGATGCAAGGGTTTCAGCACCCTTCTGTTCCTCGTCCTCTTCTTCCTCTTCTCCTTCTTCTTCCTCTTCTTCTTCCTCAACACCCTTCCCCTTCTCCAACGCCTCAGTAGCAGCTTTCTCCTCTGCTGCTTTCTTAGCCGCCTCAACAGTTTCTACACCATATGATGTATACAGAAATTCCATATCATCATCATCTCTACCATCTCCCTCATCTCCATCATCTCCCTCATCTCCATCATCTCCATCATCGTCCTCATTGTCCTCATCTTTTTTTTCTTCATCTCCATTATCTGATTCTGAGGAGTACGAGTCTTCTTCTCCTAAATCTTCTTCATCTGTATTTGGGGCTGCTGGGGCCTTTGCAGCTGCTGCGGCCTTTATACCACCATCCCCACCACCATCTCCACCACCATTGTATCCACCATCTCCACCACCACAGTTCAAAGCTTCATTCACCCCTGCCTCACAAGCGGTTATCCTTGCGTCCATGCAATCCATCCTCTCACCCATTTTATCAAACCCCTCTTTCATTTGATCAGATATCTCTTGCATTTTCTTCATAACAATCTCTATGTCAATGTTAGGAGCCACCTCGGGCTCTTTCCTAACAACCATCCCTCGACCAGCCACATCTAGTTTGAACAACTCTTCCCACCATATCCTCTTCTTCTTAGTTAGACAGTTGTACCAGCTCTGGAACATTGGATCATCTATCTCATCATCAGAATCATACTCCATGATGCGAGCCATAAGAGGTACCTCTGCATTCTCAGGTGCCAAGATGCTCTGGATTTCCTCCTCCTGTACATTTACGGACAAACAAATGGTCAGTTGTACCTAATAATCCATAAACATACAACTACGTATCACTGATATAACTAAGTAAACCAGATACAACTGATATAACTAAGTAAACTAGATACAACTACGTATCACTGATATAACTAAGTAAAAAAGATACAACTATGTATCACTGATATAACTAAGTAAACTAGATACAACTACGTATCACTGATACAACTAAGTAAAACAGTGATAGACAAAAACAGATTTTTGATACCTTGTCATCTCCAAGTGCATCGTTAACCTCTTCCAATGGAAAGCCTTTCATATAACCAGCTCTCCACTTTCGCTTGCACATCCTCGGACAGCCCCTATCCGCGGTTAAGTCATCTTCTCGAAACTTTTTCCGTAAATTCGGAATGCATTCGGTCGCCAAAAGCTACAAAAAAACTTATATTAGATATCTCTTACATTTGCATGAATACACATATTGAAATTATAAGAAGAGTATCATTTTACCTCCAAAGGAATTATGAAACCCGGAAAGCACCATGTGCATCCGGGTTTCACCTTCCCCTTAAAATGCTCCATCATGTGGAATATCTCGTCGATATTCTGATCAAAAGTGTATCTCCCCCACGGAAAGGTTTCACACGCGTGAAGATCATCCACAATCCTGAAGAAAAAAGGATCAATGACGCCATACCTTTGCTTTGATCCGATTACCGTGCTTAAGAACAAGAGTACCGCCATCTTGATCCTATCCATCTCCTCTCATTTCCATAAGCTTTTCTCTTACATCACTCACAGAAATGTCATCAACTCTCCCAAACATCCGCTTTACAAACCGTGTATCCCCAACTTTTTATAGTATCGTGGATAATTCCGGTAATCTAAACCGCTAATTAGGTCATGCTCCCTCAGCGAATACCTAATCGGAACGCCGTTCACCACAAACCAACACATTCTCCAATCCTTCTCTATTACCATGGTCCGAAGAAGAGTCAACCACATTCCCATTAACTTGTGGTTTTTCTGTCTAGGCATGTGCAAAATGTGCCGGAATTGAGGGTGGTTTTTAAACCAGTTTATTTCGTCTCTCGCAAGTACGTCACACAAAACTTTGATTGTGTTGGAATCCTCACACTTAGAGGCTATCTTAATGGACTTGCAAAACTCGGTGTGTGGGAAGAACATCTTCTCAGGTTGAAGTGGCTCTGTATCCTCCTCATTATCCTGCAAAACAAACACAAATGTTAATAACAGTTACATCTAATGATACACAACGCTTAGTAATACCTATTGATACACAGTTGTACCACAACGCTTAGTAATACCTAATGATATACAGTTGTACCAGAAACGCTTAGTTATTCCTACCGATACCCGCTCTACAAAATCGCTTAGTTATTTCTACTGATATCTAGATCTACAAAATCGCTTAGTTATTTCTACTGATATCTAGATCTACAAAATTGCATACCTAGTTATATAATTGAAACTTAGTTGTCCAATTTAGTTTTGCTTGAAATTCGTAATTCAACTACCAAAATCAATCCATTACACAACCAATTCGTAATTCAATTACCTGTGGAGGAGGAGGAGAATCCGTCTCTTGTACAGACGGCGGAGAAGGGTTCAGTTCTTCAGTCGGAGGCGGCGGAGAAGGGTTTGGTTCTTCAATCGGAGGCGGCGTCAGTTCTTTCGACGTTCGAGCCTTCTTCTTCTTCCTTGGAGGCGGCATTGTTAAACTCCGATTTGAGTTTCTAGGGTTTCGATTGGGTAAGTTGGGGATGAAAAAATTGAGAAATAGATGAGCTATATAAGTAGAAAGCAAGAAGAACGAGAGAGAGAGCAAGAAAAATCGAGCAATAAGGAAGAATTTGGGCGGTTTTGATTTTGTTTTCAAAATCGTATAACGGCCGCGAAGAAGAAGGAGAAGAAGAAGGTGGGTTGATTTTTTTTTTTAAAACAAATAATATTGTTTTACCCGGTGGATGATCCAAAATTATAGGTTTTACCCGACTGGATCCTGGTTGGATCGTAAATAAATCAAAAAGGGTTAGATTTAACTGTAATTTACATGTTTTTGACTTAAAAAATAAATACAAAAGAAATTCAATTATTTTTGAGGATAAATGAGCAATTGATCCATATAGAAACCTGTTTTGTTCAGTTGTATTAAACACCACCGACACCATAATTTGAGTGCAAGAGTCCATCAGACTCAAATCTAATTCTCCTTGCTGCAACAGCCAAATCCCAGCTCAAATTTGGAATCTTCTGTAAAAACCCAGATAGATCTTGGGATCTCTCCTATGGCTAAGTACACGGCGGCGTTGAAAGTGGGACTGGCTTTACTGGCGCTGAGCATGATTGGTTACATACTTGGTCCGCCGCTCTACTGGCACCTCACGGAGGCTTTGGCTGTTTCAGCCACTTCTTGCTCTGAATGCGTCTGTGATTGCTCTTCGCAGCCTCTTCTCACCATCCCCAAAGGTATATCATTATTGCCCTTGATTGGATCTTGCTTGATCGGCTCTAAAGTTTACAGATTTACGCTGAGAAAATGAGCAAATTTAGTACCTTTTTATATTTGGTATTGTTACTAGTTGTTTTAAGTTTTGTTTCTTCTGGTGCTTGAGTTGCCAGATCGCATGCTACAGCTTGATTAGGGAGGGATTGAGTTTGAATCTCAATGCAGATAGACTATTGTGCTAGCTATGTTTAGCTTCGCAGATCTACAAGAATTGTGTCTCTTGAGATTTTGCGATCAGATTTTGCAGTGTTGTTTCTTCAGTTATTTGGTTTGATAAGCAACTAATGATCAGTTTATGATCTCTAAGGCTATAGTTTGGATCATAGGGATTTGAAGTTTGCAGGTTACTGTTCTTGTTTAAACAAATTAGACCAAGTTTGAGTCTTTGAGGTCTGACTTGTGGTGTGGTTGAGCATGTGGTTTACTTGCTGTGGCTGTTGTGGTGATATCGAAGAACAGTGTATGCGTTATGTTTTATATATCTGATCCGGTTTATATGATTCACTCTAATGAATGTATGGTGGTTGATAATATTGTCCTGTGTATTTTTGGGAGGATACCAAAAACAAAACTCCTAATACTTTTTACTTGTTTTCGTTTTATTGCAGGACTCAGCAATGGTTCATTCGTTGGTGAGTTTCTATGACACTGGATTCATCAGTTTTTAAGAGTTCCGGTCACTTGCTGTAATCATACTTAGCATTAGATGGTTCCTGTCAATTTCAGAAGAATATTTTTGACTCTATTTTTAGTATACGAGTCTATTAAGAACATCTTGGTCTTTTTGATGTGCAGATTGTGCAAAGCGTGATCCAGAGGTGAACGAAGACACAGAGAAGAACTATGCCGAACTCTTAACAGAAGAACTGAAGCAACGTGAAGCAGCATCGATGGAGAAACACAAACGAGTAGACACAGGTTTGCTAGAGGCCAAGAAGATAACATCATCTTACCAAAAGGAGGCAGATAAGTGCAACTCAGGTATGGAGACTTGTGAAGAAGCAAGAGAGAAGGCCGAAAAAGCACTTGTGGAGCAGAAGAAGCTGACTTCAATGTGGGAACTAAGAGCTCGTCAGAAAGGATACAGAGATGGAGCCAAGTTGACTGTTAAATCCAAAAGCAGCGTTCAGGTTGCTTAAGGACACACGAAAGAGAGTTTGAGGTTCAGTTTAACTGTGAATTTGATTTATACTATTGTATTTTAGTTCTCTGATGGAGAGAAATCATTCAGATGGAATGGAAACATTGTACGAAAACAACAAAGGATTAATGGATTTTGAACGAAGTTACTACCAATCAAGTCATTACATTGAACTACAACACAACTTATTATGCGTAGCATTGAGCTAAAGGAGCTCTTGGAACACTTGGCTGCTCTTCTTGGTCTCTCTTCACTCAGGCAAGGTGTATTGTTAGATCATCCAAGGCTTGAGAGCCAACGAGACTGAGATTGTGCTCATTCGCCAAATGCAGCAAACAGATGAAACATAGATGTGGTGAGATGTCTTGGGTGGAACCAGCCGCTTGGCAATCATCTGGAAAGCTAGCCAGTAGCTCTTTGAAAGATCTACTTTCAAGTGGTCCTTGTTGGTGTTCCTCATCCTGCCACAAATTGACAAAAGAAGATGTTATACTTGAGCATGTTGGGTTTACTAATTAGGAACTATGTATATTAAATTATGCACTAAACATGTATATATCTTGACAAACGATGGCCAATGTGAACTACAATTATGTGTCACAGAGCTGATAAGAGAGTTTATCAGAGTGGTCATAGGATAATGCATAAAGAAAGCAGGAACTATGTTTATGTTAGTTGAACCTGAATTGGTGGTTGAGGAGATTCCTGAAGACACTCCCAAAGAGTTTCCTTTAGCACTTGCACATCAACTTGTTTTGAAGCTTTATCGTATTGGACCTCAATTTTGTTGACCTAGAGCATGAATTGTGTAGGACAATTACAACAATGTTTCATTGCTAACCACAGATAGCTACAGCCTTTTGAAATGATTTGTTAGGCCATACCCATATAGATCAATATTTATACCTGGCGTGGCTGGGAGATTAATGAGTTGGTATCTTCTGCATCACTTTGATCATTTCCATTATCAAATGGGCCATCATCATATACGTTATCATTTCCCCAGGATTCCGCATGTTCATAATCATCAAATTGCTGCCTTGAAGTTTCACCTGGAATATGCACATAACAAAACAAGTGTAACATAATTATATTTCTTTCAGAATCCCAGAAACAGCTTTTCAGAGGTAATTTGTTGAAAACCCATTTTCTTTGTAAAGGAAATTTTATATCGGTAAAGATAACAAAGACGCTGGTAAATGCCTCATAAACCACCAAGGACACCACCAGTGACGATTATCTTAATGACTGGAATTGTTACCTGAGCATTTTCTTTTTCTCCTCCCAAGGCACTGTTACCATTCAGAAGATTAACTTCAGAAATGATGATACACAATGGAGAAAGAAAAGATAAAAAAAAAAAACAATAGCAATATAGTGACTGGATCTGAGTTTAGTAAAGCCATACCATCACATTCGGTAGTAGAAATAGCTTTATTAGATTCTCAGGTTGATAATGGCAATCCTCTGGAAGCTTTGTTTGACAAGGAGTTCTACTTGCTGGGAGAAGTAAAGATTTTGGGTTTTTTGGAGGGGCAAAAATATCAGGCATTTCTTCCTCCAAAGCTTTTGTAAAATCTAGTTCAGGCTCTGCTTTTTTCTTCCTGGTTTTCTTCGCTGGTGGAGAAGATTTGTTTTCTGAAGCAGGATGAACATCTGGACCTGCAAAAGAGTCCAGATAATGTAAACCCTCAGAGAAACTAGATAACCAAGAGGGCTTGTGTTATTGCTTAAAACTGGAGACATAAGCGCATACCTTTTGTTTTCCGATACTTCCAGTGATCAGGACCTGCCCAAGAATTTTGCTTAGATATTATTCCCGACGACAAGAAGAGATAGTCATCAACATTCTCAAATCTGTCATCTGAATCCAGGTCTTGCAGTGAGGCTGGTTCAACCTCCTGCAAAGTGAAAACATCAGCATCAGGTTTTCAGTACCAAAGAGAATGCATTGCAAAACAAGTGAAAATTAGAAGAGTGATGGTAATAACCTCGTGAAAATTTGAATATCTTGGTTCTGCATCATTGAGGCCAAAGTTTTCATCAACATTACCAGACTGACCCTCATAATCAAAAGAAGTTCCAAAATTATCATATCCTTCATCATCATCGGCATAGCTAGCTTCATTAGTATGTGAAATATCAAATGACTCGGTCGTCTGACCACAAGAAAACGTATCAGGTTGTCTTTGATTTTCTTCATCAAATTGATTAATTATAGCCCGAAGAGAAGGTACAATCTCATCCTTCTTTCGCATGTTTAGCACCATTTGCTCCACACATTCTACAAATTTAACCACGACATTAGAGAAAGAATTATGCAACAAAACATGTACAATGATACAGCAGGGCATATCAGCCAATAAAGCCAGACCTTGGGCAAAAGATAGATCAATTGTTTCTGATTTATCATGCTGATTTGCAGACGAAACAAGCTTTCCAGGGATTTCTTGTGAATCAAATAGAACTTGACATCCTCCATAGACTCCTAAGTTGTTTAGCAGTAGACCCTTCGCTCCACCTTCATCAAACTGTGCTGAAGTTTGATGATAAAGGGGATCCACTGCAAATGCCACTGAAAGAAAAAAGGACATAACATTATCGTACAGAACTTACTTTTCACAAACTAACAAAGGGAGTTATGTTAAGTTAAGCAATTACCATCGAACTTCTTCACGTTAAGGGCATCAAAGGATGGTTCCAGTGTTGATAACGGCGATATCTGCAAGTTCGAAACTCATCAGTTAGTAGTTTCATCTACAATATCCAGAATAAGGATTTCTGTTTGAACTACCTTTTTCTCTGTCTGTTTCTTTTGGTTAGTTTCATTTCCTACAGCACCAGCAGCATCCTCGTTATCTAGGTTCATGAAGAAACATCAGAAAAGAACATAAGAAACATATTCATCTGCATATCTCATGAATCCTAAGACTAGTTTGGCAAACCAAATTAACCAATATCATTGAATAAACATCTCCAAAAATTGAAAAAGATATTTGTTGTCTGTTAAAAGCTTTGAATTGCAAATTTAACTAAGTGCTAAAGATAACATAGTTCATTGTGTAAGATATCGATACCTCCGCTGTCATCTTGGCCAGCTCGAGTAATTCCACCCAAGACCTTGTAAGCCTCTGAATGAACTGAGTCTACCCTCATTGAGTATATCTTAACTCCAGCTTCAAGAGTGCAACTTGCCTGCCTTGGACGAACACAAATATTTCTTAAACATGATTCTGAACTCTGAGTGTTACTTTTCGATTTTTTGTGTATTCTTAAAAGCCTTACAAGCGTTTTAAAAAAAGCCAAAGAAGAATGAAATCGAAAGCTTACCTTCTGAAAATTTGTCTCTGCATTGTTCTCATCTTCAACTTTGATAATCTCACAAAGATGGTCGATCAAATTCAACTCCCACGTATTCTTTTGATTGATTTTCTGTTTAACACAAAACCCACATAACATAATTAGAAAACCTCCACCAGTCACACTCATATGGATTCCCAGCATCAGTTCCAAGGACACATAACAAAAATCAAATCCCCAAAATCCGTAAGAAATTGCAAGTCCAAACAAAGATTATACTGACTAAAAGACTACCTATTCCTCTAAAGCATAAATGTCATCAGAAGCATATTTACCCAGGACCAAGTCCCAAGACAAGAAACCTTTACCCACGAATTATCATTTTCTACTTGCTATACTATGGAAATAAAGACAAAAGACAGTAGTTGCTTACGTTTTCACTAGCCAATTTGATACAGTTCTGAAACAACTCGAGGATTTGCTGTTTGTCGAAACACGGAGAGGACTCTTGCTCAGGCTGCGGGCCACGAGCGAAAATGACAGACCTACGACGGCTAGCAGCAACTCTGGCGGCGCGAGCTTGTTCCCGTTCCAACCTATCATCGTTAGATCCCAAGAAGAAGGGACTCGTCGGCGCCTGGATTCGAGTAGCCATCGATGCAGGCCTTAGCTTAGAGTTTGGAGTTAATGACTCATCCATTACAGAACTTCTCGGCTTGTATACGCTCGATGAGAGAGATCGAACGCTTGAAGGACGACGAAAATGCGTCCGTTGGGTTCAACAGAGCTTTGTGGATCCGAGCAATTCAAAGTAATTTGGGAATTAGGGATTTTGATTTTCCCTCTTCTTTACTCTATTTGAATTTCAGTGACACTTGTTGACTATGAAAATACAAAATTAACCCCCGGTACTCTTTTGTGAGTGACATGGCACATTCCACGTCATCGCTGTATGTTTTTTTTTTTTTTTTTCCTTCCGTAATAATAAGGGAGCCAGGTCATCGTCAGAAACATTTCAAATATATTACGTCCGGTCTTCGAATTGACAGATACGGTTGAAACTTGGTTATGAGCTTTACCGATATGACACATTACAATCTAATTTTTTTCGCCGACACTAATTGTATAATTTTAACGGAAAACAAACCTATCAAAGCAGATAGAAACTCAAAAAAGGTATTTAGAGAGTTAATACATTTGTAGAGATCAGCTTTTGCGAATCCATGTCAAAACAGATTTGATATTTTTCAGTCAAAGAGAACACTCTCTTAAGATAAACCATGATCAGAGTACCGTGCTTTTAAACTGCTTCGCTTTCACATGTTAGGATGTCCGAAACCTCCAGCTGGTGGTGGAGCTGGTGGCATGGGCCTAAAACCATTATTAGTCATTGGAGGTGGTGGCGGTGGTAGTGCACCAGATGGAGGAGGTGGTGGCGGTTGACCTTGAGGCGGCGGTGGTGGTGGTGGTGGAAGACCATTGGCTCCAACAGTCGACTGAGGCTTGTTTGGTTCTGGCTTGGTAGGCTTGAAATACACCTGCAGCTGTTTATTACAAGTTTCTTTGTCAGTATTTTGATTAATCCAAACACAAACTTATCCAATCTCGGAAAAACAAACTAGGATATGGGTTTATGAGAATTATGATGACAAGGACTTACAGTAAACATCTTGGAATCTGGATCCCAGTGAGAGAAAAACTTTGGGGTTGATTTATCAACCTCTGTGCTAGGAACCTGAAACAGATGTGAAACACAACCATCAATATCAGCAAACTTCTCAACTAAGGGCTTAATTGGAGAAGCTTTTTGTAGAACTTAATGCTCATTAAAAGCCAATCACAAATTTTTTTAAAAGCATTAAGTAGAGCATAGTGGGCTCCTTAATGCTCTGCGTCGAGTGATTAAGACATACAAACCTTCAGTGAGTTTTTACAATTCTAATTAAGAAAAGTTTCGAAAACATGATTCTGTTTTATATACATTTATGACTTTTGTGTAATCACATATACCTAAGTTTATGTAAAATATATATATATATTTTTTTGTCGGCGTTTATGTAAAATATTGTTTTTTGTTTTTTTGTGTAGTCATGTATACCTATATTTATAATTGTGTAATCATGTATACCTAAGTTTATATAAAATATTGTTTTCTTCTAAAAAAATCCAAAATGAAGAATCATGTCAATTTTAGTAATTTTGTATCTATATGCTCACCGCTCTACCAATCAAGTTTTTAAATAAAGCTTACAACTTTTATATCATAATATTTTTCGAGCATAATGCAACATACTGCTAATGCTTTATTATAAGCTTTCCCAATCAAACACTAAGATATGTTGAGCTACTAGAGCTATAATCTCTGATTACTTGTAGAATGTAAATATGTTACGAATAAAGAAAAGAATATACCTTGAAAGCTATGATTTCATATGGTTCAGCTGCAAATAGAAGGTATTGATATCTCTTGTCATAAGGTTGAACTTTCTGCACACACAGACAAAAAAAAAAGGAGAGAACTATTCAGAATGGAACGGCAGTGAAGGAAAAGAAAAGTTTATGTGACACATAGACAAAAAGTTGTAACACCCACCTGCTCATAAGATGACATGAAACGATGTCTTGGCTTTATGTTGTCCTCTATCTCAGGATATTCAATCTGTAAAACAAAGTTGAGGAGTGAACAGAAACAGTGAGATTCATTCTGGATAAGTCTCTAATGATGACGGATGAAGTTCAACAATAACACTTAGATGCTTACCTGGAACAGAAGAGACCTTTGTTGCAGCTCGGGATCATACTGCTTTGTAACCCGGTACCCTGGTCTACCAATTTTAACTGCAAGACCATACATAAAATGGAGTTATTAACAGACCCTTTAAAGCAATCAATTAAGCAAAATCTACGTACTCAATAGCAAAGATATACAATTCTGCAATTACATCAGCCCCCCCCCCCCCAATATAACATATGACTTATAGACCAATCAGTTTCCCATTATATCCAATTCCAGGCCTAGGTAGATTTAGTATCAACAATGAGAATAACGCTCTGTTTTTAAAAAGTAAGTCGACATAAAAACAACTTAATACCTGTTCTGCGAACTGAGACTTTACGCTTGTGTGGCTGCGGCTGAGTAGGAGCTTCCTTTGCCTCCCGAGCAGCTCTCTTTGCCAAGTTTGTCTGATGCCTCTTACCTTGAGTATGCGCCAAGTAGTTTCCTTCGTTGTTGTGCAGCGTTAGACATAGTTTACACTCATAGCTTCACAACATAAAACATACCAAAGAGAACAAATCAGTGACACCAGGGAAAAGAAAAAAGAAAAAACCCTAATTCAAGAAACACCAATCAAATCAACCACCAGAAGAACTATATCGTGCACACAAATGGATACAATATCAAACGAATATCAGAAAAAGAATGTAGATGAACTGACTAAGTCAAATTAGCACATTCTTAATTTCCTGTTAATCATCCAAGAATTGAATCTGCTACTCGTGACTATGCGCGGTGCATATATAAATACAAGAACATATACATAGAAACGCCATGTAAAACATACCTTCCAAGATGATTTCGCATGAAATAAGGATCTTTCGCAAGGTCTATGGTTTCAAGAGCAAGACGACGGAGACGCTCACGGCGATCTATGGCCTCGTTTTGGCCGGAGGCGGCGCCTCCACTACCAGGCTTCGAACCCCATTCTCTATCCATAGCTTCTTATGCTTCAATCTCCTTTCACGCTCCCAAATCCTCTATCGCTCGCGCTCTCTCTCTCTCGATAGCTGAGACTCAAGAGAATCCTCAAAATTTAGCAATTGCGGAGATTTGGTTAGCTACATAGAATGAAGATCGAAGGTTGGCGGTTCATCAGAGACCCTAAAGTGGGCTGATGAGACTGTTTAAGGCCCAATATCTCGACCCATGCCTGCTTTATATCAGCCCAAACAAAAAATCCAAATTTGTTCTTTTTATGCTTTTGACTTTTTTTCCTAAAAACAAAATTCCGTTGTATTAATTTTTTAAAGGAAAAAACATTATAGCTAATTTCCAATTTTGATTTTATAAAATATTATATAATTTTAGTTTTGAAAGTTAGTAATTAACATGATCGTCATATATGACAAATTTATTGATTAGATTTTGACACGTGATAAAAAAAATTTAACTTGAAATAGGAAAACTAATTAAAAAACATATCTACATATATTAATATATATGTATAGACCTAAAAATAATTTTAACTATTCTTTTCTTTAAATTAAAAAAAAAGAAAACTAACAAAAAAAGAAAAGAAAATTAAAAATAATACTTACACATGCTAACTTGCGGATGTCATTGGTCAATTAGATTTTGATATATATCAAAAAAAATTATTTCATATAGCATGAATATTAATCTATAAACAATGTATGTTGAAGTTCAAAAACAAAATAAGTTTTATTTAATATTAATTTAATTGGATAAAATATATTTATTGTTGCATTGTAGTGTATTTTATTCTTAAGTGAAAATTTTTATAAAAAAAACTTGAAATATAAATAGTTTATAGCAATGAATTTTGATTATTTGATGAGAATTTTAGTATATTTTTAATTTATATTTATAAATTTGAATACATTTAAAATTAGTTTGGCATGAGGTAAAATTATTACTTATGAGATTACAACAAATGGAAACAAAATTAAATAAAATTAGTTTTTTGTGAATTTTACATTTATTTTTATTGACTAATTATGTTTTGTTAATTTTTTAATTTAAACAAATATTTATATATGTTAATTTATGTGTGTCATTGTTCAATTAGTCAAATATTAACCAATAAACAAACAGTGAGTGTTAAAAGTCAAATATAATATAAATGATTTAAGATTAATTTAGGTTGATAAATGTTTTATTTATAGTGACTTTTATTCGTAAGTGAAAATATAAAAAACTTGAAAAAAATAATGAGCTGCTATGAATGAATTTTTGAATACTTGATAAGAATGTTAATATATATTTTATGTTTTAATTTATAATGTTAATGCATTTAAGTTAGTTTAACACGAGGTAAAATTATTATTTATTAGATCACAAAATAAGAAAAATAATATGTTTTAAACAACATTGGTTTTCCAAATTTTTGCGAATTTTTCATTCTTTTTTTTTACTAATTGTGTTTTGTTAACTTTTAATTATTTAAAAATATCAATTAAGATATTTATTTGATATTATGCACATATTGTTTTTGATATAAAAATTTTAACTCTTATCCATTAAGATGAAATATGTAGAATTAAAATATGGTTTATTGTGATGGAATAGGATAATTAAATGTATTGCAAGATATAGTGTGAGGTTCAAATCTGATTTTTAAGAAAAACTACTAAATAAAATTTTAAAAAATTTGCGAATTACCATTTAAAATTCAATATTATCAATAAAGTTTAACATCAATTCTTTATATCCGCGTATTTACGTATATCCTAATCTAGTAGGGAAGATAAAGATTAGTATAACAATGCCAAATAACGGAGGAAAAAATATTATTAGGTCAAAGATTTAAATGATATACATGGGATCGTGAAAGACAGCTCCAATATTCATGATATCTCCTAGTGTGGACCTAAAATTTTTTCCTACTGGGGTCATATTTAATTTAAAATTTTAATTATAATTAATAAATATATAATAGTTATTTTGTGTATTATGACAAAAATCTTTTATTGCAAAATGATATAAAAGATAGGAAGGACGAGGAGTTAACAAGAAATGAGTGGGCTAGCTGGTATTGCCGATAGTCTTTGAACTTGTTGATAGTTTTATGATATTGTATTCTTTCGAGATCTTGTTCTAAATATTATGCATCAGATTTTGGCCACAAGCTCATTACATCATGTTGGCTTTTACCAAATCTAACCTTAAAGCTTCAACTGTTTTGAACTCTAAACCACTTTTTGTAGTTGCAATCCATTTATCTGATATTGAGAACCCTAATCTAAGTTTGTATATTTGTTTTTTGTTTTTTTTTACTAGCTACACAAGATATGCCTGGATGGGAACATAAAGCCAAAGACCAACTTTGATGCTTTTAGTATCTCTGGTAAGGTACAACATATTTTCTGTTTGACTGTATGAAATACTTTTAATTACTTTATAATATCTATTTGATTTCAGGCAATGTGGTTCAAACAGTGCACTTCGAAAGGCTTTGAAGAGTAGTACAGCATTAAGGCATTATTTTAGATTATAGGTTACTTCACGTTTTTTGTGTACAAACCATATAATATTTTATTGAGTAAAATGTAAATGAATCATCATTGTTTGTTTGCAATGTTTTCATTAATTACATTTATATTTTCTATAAACAAAAGCTTTGGATTAGCGTCGGTTAAATAAGTTTCATGTTAGATCTTTGAGTCAGAATGTCAGATTTAACCGACGTTAAAACTGAAAAAAAGTGACGCTGATATTTTGGACGCCAAACTTAACGTCAATTTTTAAAATGAAGCTAAATTATTTTGCGTCAGGCCTTTACAAGTCGGTTATTAAACGACGCAAAGTTTATAAAGTCATTCTATAACCGACGTTAGGCCTACATTTAACCGACGTTAAAAGCCTTTTATTTTGAAGTGATATATCCTTAAGAATCCAGTTATTACAGTAGGGTATGTCTCTCATACCTAATCAAGTTATTACGTTGATACGTTTCGCCGTAACGTGTTACTTCTTCCACAAGAAACCAGGCCTTTGACTTTTAGGTTTCTTGTTCTCGTGATCATTCACGAAGGTGGGAGCTATTCTTACAGCGAATCATCATTAACTCTTACCACACATTATAAGTTATCCACATAGGTCTAAGTCTCTGCCAGAGTACTATACAAACATTCATAGACGTGTCGCAAATTATTAAACCTTTAGAAACATATCCAAAAACCGCAACAAAGCTCACAAGAAAGCTCCTCCCATGGCGGATTCAAACTCTTCTCTCCCTCCTCTTTGTGAAAAAATCTCATACAAAAGCTATTTTCTAAGAGCTGCGGATCTCACGATTCTCGGCCTTCTCTTTTCTCTTCTCTTGCACCGAACCCTTCATATGAGCCAAAACGACAATGTTTGGCTGGTGGCTTTCCTTTGTGAATCTTGTTTCTCATTCGTATGGCTTCTTACGACCTGCATAAAATGGAGTCCTGCTGAAACTAAACCCTATCCAGATAGACTTGATGAAAGGTAGCATTTTCATATCAAACAGAAGTCATATATACAAATATTCTTATTAGCATATATACAATCATAAACATGAAAAGCAATATTCTTATGGATGTCAAAAAAAAAAACTAAAAGCAATATTCTTATAAATCTGTATAAAGTCTTAACTAGTGCTACCGAGCTCTTAATTTAATTCTAATAAAGATGTATTCATTTCTATGTTGTCTTTCTATTTCTTTGAACTGGCCTAGAAATTATTAATTTCAGGGTTCATGACCTTCCTTCGGTAGATATCTTCGTGCCCACAGCGGATCCGGTTCGAGAACCGCCGATTATCGTTGTGAACACCGTGCTTTCGTTGTTAGCTATAAATTATCCGACGAATAAACTAGCTTGCTATGTGTCGGACGATGGATGCTCGCCTCTCACTTACTTCTCTCTCAAGGAAGCTTTTAAGTTCGCAAAGCTTTGGTTCCGTTCTGCAAGAAATACAACCTTAGAGTTAGAGCTCCTTTTCGATATTTCATAAACCCTCTAGCCACAACAGAGGGTTCTGAATTCAGTAGAGATTGGCAAATGACGAAGCCCGAAGGTAATGAGTTTGATTGTTATTTGTCGATTGTGTTCGTTTTTATATTTACAAATTAAATTATTGCGTTTATTTCTTAAAAGTAATACAAGAAGTTAGCTTTTTATATTAAATTATTGCGTTTATTTCAAGTTATATATTGAGAATTTTCTTGATTCTTTTTATATTAATATAAACAGGGAGTACGAGAAGTTATGCCGGAAAGTGGAAAATGCCACCGGAGATTCTCATTGGTTGGATACAGATGGTGAATTGGAAGCTTTCTCAAACACAAAACCAAATGATCATTCAACTATAGTTAAGGTATTTCTACAATTTTCGAAAGTAAAAACAAATAATCTCTGATTATAGTTATGATATAATAATTAAAAAGGTTAATTATAATAATTACAAGAACTCATGTTTTAAGTGTGTATGTGAAGGTGATATGGGAAAATAAGGGAGGTGTGGGAGACGAAAAAGAGGTCCCTCATTTTGTATACATTTCAAGAGAGAAAAGACCAAATTACCTTCATCATTACAAAGCTGGAGCCATGAATTTTCTGGTTAATAAATTTTCTCACTCTTTTGAAGTTTCAGAGTTGAGATCAGAGATTAGTTTTCATTAAGCAAACATGCATTAAGATTCAGAGATTAATTTTTATTATGATTTAGATTCTAATATCTTTTAAATTTAAGAGTTTCATTAAAATGTGATGATTACTTCCCGTATTACTAACTATCACTTGAGTGATGGGTCCAACTAAATATAATATTATATATAGTGCGTATAACGTTCCATGTAATATGGCTGCAATAACTTTTTGATAGTTTCGTTGTACGTGACATTCCATATTACTTTTTGAAATGAATGAGCAACCATGCATTATGTTTAGACTTTAGATATATATAGATGTGTTAATTAAGCATGCATGTAAAACTAAACGATCGTGATGACATTACCTTTTAGAATTAATATTTTAAAATGAGATACATATCTTATGAATTATATAATCATTAGCCTTTAAGTAAATAGAGACATCATATATGACAAATTAACCATATTGAACAACTATCAATGATGTAGATCTTAGTTGCTTGTAGTTGTTATTTAAATGAAAATGTGATGAGCGTAAGATGAAATTGAACAGGTAAGAGTGTCAGGGTTGATGACAAATGCACCATACATGTTGAACGTAGACTGCGACGTGTCTGCAAATGAAGCAGATGTGGTGCGACAAGCAATGTGTGTTTCTGCAAGGATCATTGAATCCAAACCATTGTGCTTTTGTTCAATACCCTCAAGAGTTCTATGATTCTAACAACGATGCACACACTGTCCTCCAATCAGTAAGATATATCTTCCTTACTTTTTACTTATAAGTTTCGATCAATTCAATGTTATTTATCAAATCGTTCACCGATGTTGACTTCTTGTTATATCATTAAGGGGAGCTTTTGGCTGAGGATATTTTGCGAAAAGGTTTTGGGAATTCAAAAGAGATGGTGAAATCGGTGGTCGAGGCATTACAAAGAAAATCAAATCCCCAACATATCCTTACAAACTCCATAGAAGCCGCTCAAGAAGTGGGACATTGTGACTACGAGTACCAAACCAACTGGGGCAAAACCGTAATTCCCTTCTAAATTATATCTCTTAAATCTTTATAGTCTAAAAACCAAAAAATATTACTACAAAATGATAATGATAGAGAAAACGTAATCTCAAAATCACAAGAACAAAACTGATATTGATTCAATGTTAATCAAAACAAAGAAACAGAAGCTTACAAGCAAAGAATCTTGAATTGAGAATAGATTCTAAAACTCGTAACCCAAATCCACCATGAGAGGTTCAAGCTTACAAAGAAAGCTTTGAAAAGAAAGAAGAGATACAATTTCACAAAATCAACATAATCCTTCTCTGCTTCTGTTTCTTGTTTATAAAGAAGAAACCAGAAACAAAACAACGCGTGAAACAAACGCTCACCCATATCCACGTGTCTTCTTCTTAAAGAGCTTAATCTCGACCGTCTATCATCTTCTAATCTCAGCCGTCGATTACTGTTCTGTATCAGATAATGTGTAATTTTCGAAAAGTTCCGGATCTATGTAATGCGTCTTTCTTATATATATATATATATATATATATATCGTGCAGATTGGTTGGCTATACGATTCAATAAGTGAAGATCTGAACACGAGTATCGGAATCCATTCGAGAGGTTGGACTAGCTCATACATTTGTCCTGATCCACCTGCGTTTCTTGGATCTATGCCGCCGGAAGGATCAGAGGTGTTGCTCCAGCAGCGGCGATGGGTGACAGGAATGATCGAAGTCCTTTTCAACAAACAAAGTCCGTTGCTAGGAATGTTTTGCCGAAAATTAAGATTCCGACAGCGATTAGCTTATCTTTGCGTTATCGTTTGTCTAAGGTCAATCCCTGAGCTCTTTTATTGTCTCTTGCCTGCTTATTGTTTACTCCACAACTCTGCCTTATTTCCCAAGGTGACTCTCTCTCTCTCTCACACTCATTATTAAGTTCAAATTTTGTTTTGGTTTAAATCATGAAGTTCAATTTACTTTCATATAATTAACTATAGAGGGAAGAGTTTAATGTTTTTATTCTTTTTATGTATATCTAGGGAGCTTGTCTAGGCATAACAGTCACACTTGTTGGGATGCACTCTCTCTATACTCTATGGGAATTTATGAGCCTTGGTTATTCCATACAGTCATGGCTAGTCTCCCAATCACTTTGGAGAATAATAGCCACTAGTACTTGGTTATTTAGCATCTTTGATATCACTCTCAAGCTTCTTGGAATCTCGAAAACGGTGTTCATAATCACCAAAAAGACAATGCATGAGACCATGACAGGATCTGGGTCTAGACCATCCCAAGAAAAAGATGATGGTCCAAACTCAGACGCAAATAAATTTGAATTTGATGGCTCACTTTATTTCTTGCCCGGCACATTTATTGTGTTGGTGAATCTAGCCGCTCTAGCCATATTTTCGGTGGGTTTTAGTCACGGAGGAGGTAATTCGGGTTTGGCAGAGGCTTGTGGATGTATTTTGGTGGTTATTTTTTTCTTTCCATTTCTAAAGGGTTTGTTTGAGAAGGGAAAATATGGCATCCCATTATCTACTCTTAGTAAAGCTGCCTTTTTAGCAGTTTTATTTGTTGTTTTCTCTGTGGGAAAGTAGTATAAATATGGGTTTGTTATGCAAATAAATTAACTTTATCATGACACTGCCTCAATTAATAATGCTATTTATATATATATATATATATATATATATATATATAAATTTTTGGCGTGCAAATTGTTTCCCCGAACACGAGTATTAACTAATGTGAAGAAGTTTTAAGCTGTGAATTAGAAAAGAGACTTATTCTGAAAACATCAATGTACGAATAAAGAGAGAATTAAACATATGAATTTGAATACAAATCTTTAAAACATTCTCATAAGTCAAGATGATTTCGCATGAAATAGGGATCTTTCGCAAGATCTATTGTTTCAAGAGCAAGACGACGGAGACGCTCGCGGCGATCTATGACCTCGTTGTGGCCGGAGGCGGCGCCTCCACTACCAGGCTTCGAACCCCATTCTCTATCCATAGCTTTCTTATACGTCAATCTCCTTCTCTCTTTCGATCGATTGATGAGAAAATTGGATGTTGTGGAGATTTGGTTATAAATATAGATAAATGGTTGGGCGGTTCATCAGAGATCCTAGTGTGGATAGGATTTAAGGCCTAAGACATGACTGTTTTAATGTAAAAGCAAAAAAAAAAAAAAACCTCATCTGTTCTGTTCTAAATCTAAAATGCTTTTGATTTTTTTTTTTCCTGAAACAAATTTCCATTGTATAAATCTTTTTTAACAAAAAAAGAAAAAGAAATAGTTATGGATGTATTGTCTAGTTGAAAGTCATCATGGGTGGGGGCCGAATTTCTAAATTTAATTATTAAAAGTAGGGGTTAATAAGATTAATATTATGCAGGAATAAAATATTAATATCAAAGATTTTGTTTTCTTACATACATTTATTAGTTTGACTTTAGATTTTTTGTTCTTATTTCGAAAAGCTTAGTATGAAGATAATTCTTCTTACAAGTAACTTTATCTTCCCTGTTCCGTTTTCTTGGAATATTTTTTCACACAATAGTGCAGCTATTCAAATTGTTTCATCATTTTGTATATGCATAATTTCATTCAAAGCAATCAATTTCCTAACAGTTTTTTTAGTGATACAATATCCGAAAGGTATTTCACCACTTAGTTATTAATTTCAAAGTATTTTTTAGAGCCTTTCTTCCGACTAATTAAGAAAAAACAAATTTTCAACGAAAATCCTTTCTGGAAAACTGGATAATGGAAAAGTGTAGTATGGGTTTGTTCTTCTTTCCGTAATTTTCTGCCTTTCACTATTACATTAATTTTATAACTTCTTTACTTACTGTTCTCGATTTTTCGTTTTATTTTTTATTACCCAAGAAATTCCCAATTTTATATCCGAAGACTAGATTGTTTTTTATATTTCTTGATTTTAAAATTTAAACTACTACATCGAAAAGGATAAAATCAGTACTCACCTCAATTTTAGCCGGGGTGGTCACCACACTATATTTGCTACATTCCCCACATTGAAAAACTTCACAAATTTTCATACTATTGTTAACTTATATTTCAGGCAAAAGGACTTGTCAGATAATACAAACTGTTCGTTGGCAAACAAAGATAATGCAGTTGTGGTTTTTTAAACAACCACGTTTTCATCCCTCCATAAACCGGTGAATAGACAACAACACTAAACACTAATCTATGTTCGTCTAAAGTTGGAAATTTGAACTCAATGTTAAAAACATGCTCATCAGTTATTTTCAGCTATATGTCTGAAATATCTAAAGACTCTAAACGTTACAATACACAATGACAAAAAGAAAAACGTTTGGTAAACAACTTTATAAATTGCTCAACTAGGGGTAAAGGAATACAAGATACCCGGCTAGTCCCAAGCTCTAAACAAATTGACAACGTACGGTATTATAATTTATACAGTATGAACTCGTCGTATATTAATTTTGGGCTTTAAATATTGTGCAGAACGAAACATAGTTCCTATTTAATAAAATTATAATCTTTTAGTCAAAATATGTATCCTAACGACGATGCTAGTATAATTACTACATGTTCTATTCTATACTAATTAAAAATTTATGTAGAAAATAATGGAGAGACTTTTATGAAGTGGCCCATCCATGTCCGCACATGAATAACGCAACAGATACAACACCATATCGAAGTTTGTGCATAGATTAAATTCTCATAGTCACAACCATCTCTCTTCGAAAAGGTTTTTTTTCCTCCACTTTTTTTTGTTGGGTCTAAGAGAAACAACATAAAAAAAAAAAAAAGAGAATGATTCGGTTTAGTTTTCTTTTCTTCTTTGTTCTTCTCTTCGCTCTCGTTTTCGCTTCAAGAATACATGCTGCTGGAAGACGAAGCTTTTCATCCGGACCTTCTAGAGACAGAGGTTTTCTCCCCTCTTATACCACACGTGTCATCGGCGCCGGAGAAATCAAACCGGACAAAAGAGAGATTCCGACGGGGTCAAACCCTTTACACAACAAGTGATAGGTTTATTAAATTTATTCGCCGCGGCAACAGATAATTATTTTCCTTTTATCTCTTTTTCTTTCTCTCCCTCTCCTTGTTTATAAACTGAAGAATATATGTGAAATGTTATATATGTACACATATATGATGTATACACATGCACTCCCATGTAACGTAGTGTTGATTTAGATTTTAGAAGTTTTTGAAAAATATATTCAAAGTTGGGGTTTGCATAATTTTGACAGTTTAGATCAATTGCAATTGATGATGAGTATGATGTTTTATGTATGTTATTAATATTAAGTATTAGTGTGTAACTGTGTGCTCGAAAAATATGTATATCCAAAAATATGATTGCTTATATGCTTAATAACATACTATGGTCTTTTGTTTAATCATAACACTCTATAGTTAGTCGAGCATAAATACATTTAATCAATGTGCAGACGGGAGAAAATGATAGTTAATCCGATTAGAAAATTTAATATATATTTTAGGAAATATGATTTTGATTGGTTCAAAATACCTAAAATTTAGGGTTTAAAGACTATTAAAAATTATTTAATCTACTTGACGACAAAAAAAACTTTCAATGGATTGTAAGAGGTTTGATAGAGTAGTAGCAGAATCCACAGGCTATGTCCTAGCAAGTTATGAGTTAGTCTCTCATCTGCAATCACGATTAAAATGTCTTCTAGACGTCGATAAAAATAATTTTTCCATAATTAGCAGATAATTAGTAAACATTTAGATGGTGGGCAAAATGTATGTATTGTTAAGCAAGCTTAATTATTATGGATAAAGATAATCATTATTATGGGTTGATGTTAAAAATTGTGATTTAATGATTTGGTTTATGGTTGATGCTGATAATTGGTTCTATTAGAGAGAATATTCTAACCCACATGCTGAAAATTCAAGTTTTTTTTTTTTTTTTGGGTCCAAGAAAACTTAACTAATGTATATGTTTTTAGTTTAGCTTGAGTTTTAAGTAAAAACCTAGAGATTTGGCAATCTCATATATGAAAAAAAAAATGACCAACAACATTTTTTTGCTCCCAATTATTTGCATCACTACTTAAATATTTTTTTTAGTGTTTTGCGCATGCGCATTTGTTTATTCTGCAATAAGGAAAATCAACTTTGATCAACAAAATTATTATGCAGTTGAAAATGGAAAAAAGGTATAGTTGTTTTCTTGATATCAATTATGGCATAATACATTCTAATCCCAAAAAAGGCCAACTCAAAGTCGTACACGTATCGATATACGCATATTACAAACAAAAAGTACATATATTGTTAGTTTCATATAAGTGACTTCGAGGATCAAAATCATGTCTCCAAGAGGTGTTGTTATATATAAAAAAACATTTTTAAATATTACAAATTTTCGAATTTTTATTTTTATTTAATTTTGTAATGAACTTAAAATTTTAAACTAACAAAAAAAAAGTTAGAGTAAAAATTTAAAAAGATAAGAAAAAAAAACACAGTAATATCAAAGAGTCAATTATACAATGATGTGGCAATGTTACGTCAGTAAGATTAGGGAAGTGAAGAGAAGAGTAGAGTTCGAATCTTCTGCGTAAGTTTTCTCTGTAGCATGAACAAAGAAATAAGAACTATGTCTTCTCGCAAACTCTCACGACTCTTCAACATTGTAACTCAGAATCAGAAATCTCCGGTTTTGATTTCAGACCAAGAAGCAGCCAAAAGAATCACGGCGTACCTGGTGGAGAAATCAAGCATCGGAAAACTTCAATCGAATCCATCACTTCTCTTCAATTTGAATTCAAACGTAACCCGTCTCGTTCTTTCTGAACCTACTCTTCCCACTCAATCCTGCATCGATTTCTTCAAGTATCTCCGCGAATTCGAATCCAATCTCAAGCCCGATCTCACGGCGGTTGTGACATTAGCTCACCGGTTATATTCTAACCGGAGGTTCAGTGAGATGAGATCTCTTCTGAATTCGGTTGTTAACGACGGGTTTTACGAGCGAACAGTTGAGGATTTAGGATCAGCGATGGTGGATTGTGACATTTCTGAAGAAAAGCTTGAATTTTGGGAAACGTTTTTCGATTTGGTATTTAGGGTTTATGTTGATAACGCAATGTTTCAAGAGGGTTTAAGGGTTTTCGATTACATGCTTAAAAAGGGATTGAGTATTGATGAAAGATCCTGCATTGTTTTTTTGGTTGCGGCGAAGAAACGCCGGAGAATTGATCTCTGTTTGGGAATTTTCCGGCGAATGATTGATTCTGGAGTGAAGATAACTGTTTATTCACTGACAATTGTGGTTGAAGGATTATGTAGAAGAGGTGAAGTTGAGAAGAGTTGGAAACTGATAAAGGAGTTCTCTTGTAAAGGGATTAAACCTGAAGCTTATACTTACAATACCATTATCAATGCTTATGTTAAACAGAGAGACTTCTCTGGTGTAGAAGAGACTTTGAAGGTGATGAAGAAGGGTGGTGTGGGGTATAACAAGGTTACGTATACGCTTGTGATGGAATTGAGTGTCAAGAATGGGAAAATGAATGATGCGGAGAAGCTGTTTGATGAAATGCGTGAGAGAGGAATAGAATCTGATATCCATATGTATACGTCGATGATAAGTTGGCATTGCAGAAAGGGGAATATAAAAAGAGCGTTTTTGTTGTTTGATGAATTGACGGAGAAGGGACTTTCCCCGAGTAGTCATACTTACGGGTCGCTTATCGATGGGGTGTGTAAGGTAGGGGAAATGGGTGCAGCTGAGATATTGATGAACGAGATGCAAAGCCGAGGAGTTAATATCACTCAAGTGGTATTCAATACGTTGATTAATGGGTATTGCAGGAAAGGGATGATTGATGAAGCATTGACGATTTATGATGTGATGGAGAAGAAAGGGTTTGAAGCTGATGTTTTCACTTTTAATACGATTGCTAGCTGTTTGAATAGATTGAAAAGGTACGATGAGGCAAAGCAATGGCTGTTCAGGATGATGGAGGGTGGTGTGAGGCTTAGCATGGTTAGTTATACTAATCTGATCGATGTTTACTGCAAAGAAGGGAATGTTGAGGAGGCAAAGAGGCTATTTGTGGAGATGAGCAGCAAGGGTGTACAGCCCAATGCTGTCACGTACAACGTGATGATCTATGCGTACTGCAAGCAAGGGAAGGTGAAGGAAGCTCGTAAACTAAGGGCAATCATGGAGACAAAAGGGATGGATCCGGATTCATATACCTACACGTCGCTCATACATGGGGAATGTATTGCTGATAACGTCGACGAAGCAATGAGGCTCTTTAGCGAGATGGGCTCGAAGGGTTTGGACCAGAATTCTGTAACATACACGGTGATGATCTCGGGTTTGTCCAAAGCTGGAAAATCAGACAAAGCCTTTGGATTGTACGATGAGATGAAAAGGAAAGGGTATACAATAGATAATAAGGTTTATACTGCACTCGTTGGAAGTATGCATTCACCTGAGACTTAGAACATGATTGTCATATGAAGATCTGCTCGAGATGGTAACCCTGAGATCTACCTGCTGATGGTTGAAATCGGTTACTTGAATCAGAAACTTTTCTTCTAACAGATTCTTTGAGAGAGTTGGGGTGGGGTATGTATCTGACATTGCTTTGGGAGTATGATCATTGGGTATTTTGGCATCCACGTGAATCAATCAAGCGACCATTGATGTCTACGCGGTAAAGAAAACAAAGCTCGACAAACCTTTTGGTATATCATATTAGTATATAAAATTATAAATTTTCTGATCAGAGAACAAAGCCTTTGGACTTCAGGTGTATACTCCGACACTGAAGGAGTTTTCTAGAAACCTCTGTACCAAATCTAAGGACTGAGATATTGATTCTGTGTACATATGCATGAACAGCTAGAGAAGCCAGACATTAATGATGATAAATATATACTATGGACGATGTTGTCTTCAAGATGGAAGATAATGATGAACTTTTAAAATCTGAGATGGCACCAAAAAGAGAAATATGTATACTTCAAAATGCTGAAAATCGAAGCTCAAAGGCCAGTGATGATGAGGTTTCTTGAGAAATAAGAAAAAAATCACAACTCATAATCTAGGCCAGCTCCATATTTCCAGGCCTCGAGACGTCTCTTCCATTCAAACTTCGTCTTTGAGGGAAGTCCTTCCAAAGACGGCCTGAGAAATACACAAAAAGATCAAGAAGGTTCAGGAAACACGACATCGATAATGTGGCAGAGTCATGGCAGCAGCAACAACGATCCAGGCATAATTTCTTAAGAGGTTCAGAAATATTTCACCTTATTAATGGATCGATGTATGCTGAGAGGAACGTATACAAGCCCAGCATGAAAAAATGAACAGACCAATCAAGCAGAACAGGTATCCCGACCTGAGGAGATCACCAAAGAAACCAGATTCGTGAACAAATTCGAGAGCATTTTTAATCTTCTGTTTCTGTTTTCTGGGGTTTGGTTCAAAGATGAAGCAATGGTTATCGGATGAAAGCTATACCTGTCTGAATATTGATGGAATTATCTGCGGTTTGGTCAGCATGACAAGGCCTAATGTCTTTGCTAGAGGACCAAACTGTATTATATCTTGAAGAAATGGTCTGAGAACTGGATCGCCCAATCTCTACAAGAGAAATATGAAACCATTTGCTTGGAAGCTAAAGTTTAAAACACTCATTTCCAGGTTTTTACAAAAGAGCAAGGTGTACTATACCTGCATGGACTTGAAATTTACATGGAGAAGCTCGTTGGTGAAGCCAGGGGAAACATCGAGTTGTTGCTTTGCAGACATTGCTCTTTGAAACAGCCATGATGCGCTCAAGTTTGGCTGTCGTTCAAAAGACAAATGGCTTCAGTGAAGTTAATGGCAGGGAAGAAAAGATTATAGCTGAGAACCACAGCTTTATTACCATATAAGGATTTAGCTTTGATAAGCTGTCGGAGTCCAGAAAATCTCCATCTAATGCTTCATAGATTCCTGTTTTTAAGTTGAAGAATAAGATTATCAGAAAATCTGAAGATTTTAGTACTATTTTCTGAAATATTTCATGATATAAAAGTTATATAATGTTCAGTGAGACATGGAAACAACAAGTGTACTGTCAGAGAGTGAAAGTATATACCATTGGACAATCTTCCAAGGTGTCTGGTCAAACTTCCAAAACCCCCAAATGAAACAGGTGACTGAATGCCGCTAGCATCACCAAACTGAGTAAAAATTTGCAAGATATTTTTTTCATTTAGTTTATTGAATTATCAAGCCGCATACTTTTGGAAGCTTATATATAAGTGAGCAAAACCCACCTGAAGAACACGATCAAATGCCGCTTGCAATGGACTGGTGATAGTTCCAATCCAACAGGGTTAGATATGTCAGAATGCAGCAGTATTATTGTAAGAAACTGGTAAACAGAATTATAATATCAATGATACAGTTTCAATTTCCATAGATGCTAACAGATAAACTGAAACAAAGTCACGAGTAAACGGTTGGTTATTTATCTGGGAAATGCAGTTTTATGTCAATGTAGTACCTATCTCGGTATGTAGGAAAGATTCCGTATACAACTCTCAGTATTTCCAATTCGTCAAGAGAGACTCCCTGCACCAGTGGACATCAGGAAAAGAGAAAAAAGAAAGAAACTTCATGATAGATGTGACATAAGATGGAAACTCACTTGGTATTTCGGCATCAGTGTCCAGTATTCTTCGAGTAAATCCTCTAAACTCGGAGATGTTGATTGCGGTTCAGTGTATGTGAACATGTAAGTAGTGCGGTCTAATGGACCAGAACCAGCTGGGAAGGCCTTCAAGCAACAATAAGCAACCTCAATTTAAATTTGATTCTTTGTCGTTACGAGTTGTGTAGGCTGGGAAAAACATCAGATTTTTTTACCTCCCAAAAGAGTTGTACATTGGAATCTGCAACTTTGGTCACCGAGGCACTACTATATATAACATCGCTTGATGAGTTCTCCTTAAAACCATGAGCACAAGATCCAACAACAAGGCACATCCCATCTGGCTTTTTACCACGTTTAATCTTTTGTAGCAGAATAGATAACAAGAACAGTATTCTCATCAGTGATTGGCAGAAGACAAATCAGTAATCTAGAGTATTTGGAGGTTTGGACATGCAGATGAGAAAAATGTAACTGGACAACGCAATTTGATCAAGAAAAGTGAATCAGAAAGTTTAATATAGTTACGACTATATCTCAAACAAATGGAAAGTAAAATTAGATACGCTATTAGGCCAAAATATGACCTGCTTCAAAATAGGAGAGAAATTTCCCATTGCATCGATGACCAGACGAGAAGATAAAATGTCACCTTTAGAAAGTTGCAGAACCTATCATTCAAAAAGTCCAAAAAATTCATATCAATATGTTGAATTTTTTTCTTAATATAGGATGTTCTTTGGCGAAAGCATCAGATAACTCACAGCTAAATCATCGTAGATGAGGATGTTTGAGAGGCTGCTGTCTTCTAAAATGACTCCACCAAGAGAAATGAGACGTCGTTTAACAGTTTCCACGAGCTTAGCTGGGCTGGTTCAATATACAAAATGGAAAACCAAATCATCTTCAGAAGTTAGCAGTACACAAGGGGTGTTTTCTCTTCCTTTGTATCAGAGAATAAGAGGAGACAGGACTTACGAAACGCCGAGGTTAAGAATATCTTCAACCCATATATCACCAAGATTCTCAAATCCACATCTGTTCTGCATTTTTCCAAGCTAACCACTAAGCATCGTGATTTTAACAGAGCATCAAGGCATTGCTTACTGAAAAGAAGCTTTACCGGATTGAACTTTGCAGCAATAACTTCTTCGATCTCATCTTCGGTTAAAACTCCGACTTCAGTCAGCTCCTTCAACTCTTTTCTCGAGATATTCCATTCTTGATCTCTCTAAATCACCAAAAAACCAAAAAGCTTTAACAATAGCTTATCCAACCACACCTCAACCACAGCATTAACTAGAAGATTTACCCCTTTGATTGCATTTCTCTCCACTACAGCAACTCTTAAACCCTTGGCACATAAAGCGGTGGCGAGGAAGATCCCCAAAGTACCCCCGCAAACCGCTAGGTCAAAGGTTCCGATGAGATTATTCCCCATACCATAGTCTTGAGAAAGACCAGAAACTCTAGAAACAATTTGCTGAGTTTCTTGCGGTCCTGCAAGATGTTTTGCAAAGACAAACTTTCATCACCAGGAGAATATTTCTTTATTATCTGAATGGTAATAATCACTTTGTTATACCTGTTGGTTGAGTACATATGTTGGACCAAATATTGTCAAGTCTCTTCAAGGCATTGTAAGAATAAGCACCACCAGCACCTCCAGCTTCTCCACCAACAGAAATATTCTCCATTATCTTCTGCATATCGAAATGATTGAACTCATACTCAGCTAAAAACATCTCATCGTGAAGTTAAACATGCTTATGCAAACGTTTAAAGGCTCTGAAGATTCAAATACTACAACAACGAGAGAGAAAAAAAGGCAATGAAAATCAGCTATAAGAGCAAACTTTTATCAATGAAATACGAAATTTAAGATTCCATCACAATGCAGACCGCAAAATTATCTCTATTTCTGATAAAGTTCGCATTTTTTTTCTCTCATATGAAGCAGAAATTACGCCATTAATTTCATTTTTCCCCAGAGGATGCGTAATTGAGCAGAATCGTTCATCAAGCAAGCAACTTTTAGAGCACATTCAAGCTTGACCTGGGTTCTAGAGGGAGCCACTTGTGTTTGAACGCACACTGTCGTCGAAGCTCTCCTTCTTCTTCGGTTTGTCCGAGCTCTTGATGCAGAATTAACGAACCCATTGAACTGTTGAATTTGCATAACCACCATGACCATGAGTTCCAAAAAAACTTGGTGAAGCTATTAAACCAAGAAACGGAGTTTTGATAAGCAGCGATAAAACTTGTGATGAAAACTGGAATGTGTCAGAGAATGTGACACGTTACAGAACAAAGTTGAACGAAGCAAAAACATTTGGGTAAAATTAAACTCAAAAGAAACTTCTGGTCTAAAATTAAAATAAATCTATACAATAAGGTCACTTCTGTTATATCCTCTACTTTTTTTATTGATTCATCAAATTTGGGGATTTGGATAAGCCTCTCTGGTTCAGGGTTTTAGGGTTTTTGAAGCGAGAAGTCACTCACTTACACTTTCACACTGCACAGGTAAGAAATTACATTTCGATGCGTAGAATTCGTCTTACGTTCGTTTTGGTTCCGAAATCAACAACCTTTTTCTGCTTGTTGGATTAAATTTCGTAAATCATAGCTTATTTCTTCAGTTTTGGGATGAATTTTCTCCTTGGGGACAAAACTATTGTGCATTGATTTGGTGAGATTTTGTGGAATTTATCTACTGAGGCCTTAGACTATATCCTAAGATTTTTTAGGATCATCCACATTTGATATGTTGTTTGGTGAGATCTTCGCAATTTGTGGGATTTGTAATTTCTGGGATGTATATTTTCACTTTTCCAATCGAATCAGCAAATGGGCATAAACAAATTTCTTGAATCATGATTTTATGTAAAGTTGGGTCTTTGATTCAGAAGCTATTGCAAGAGGTTAGATGATAAAGCCTTCTGCTTTACACATTGAAAATCACAATGTTTTGATATGTGCAATGGAAATCTCAATCTGGGGTTTAATTCTCATGAATCTTTCTTCATTATCCGCAGATCCAAAACTGTGTCACAAGATTGGAATTTTGGACTTGAATAGAAGCAGCCATGGCTAGTCTGATAATGGCCACAACATTCCCAGGTTCTATCACTACATGTAAGAAGACAAATAACCTGTCTGTTCAGCGAGCCTTTAGGGTGACATCTTTGCAGACAGAGAAACCGTTGGAGGAGCTATACAATGTTAAAGTGGAACGGAAAGTTTCACAAAAACGGTTGGAGGAACTCGGGGTTTCGAGATGGTCAGTTTGGAAGACAGGGAAGTGCAAGTTGCCATGGGATTGGCAGGTGGATCAGTTGGTTTACATAGAAGAAGGAGAGGTTCGAGTTGTTCCCGAAGGAAGCAAGAGGTATATGCAGTTCTTAGCTGGAGATCTTGTTCGATATCCGAAATGGTTGGAAGCGGATCTTTTCTTTAACGCTCCGTACCGTGAACGGTATTGTTTCAAGGCCTATGGTGATGATTGATCGAACTTAGACTTTGAGTTTAGAGCCAAGAAACTTTACACTTGTGTGTTGTTGTAGCCTGATGGATCTTTTTGTGATAATACAAGAAAACAAGTTCTCTTTTGTTCTGCATTTGCAATGCTTCATGAGTAAACAGCGGCAGCTTCAGGCATCCTTCAGAGAGGGATGAAGGAAAGAGATAAAAGAAAACTCTCAAAGGATAACTAAAGAACTTTCATTTATATTCTGACATTCAAAATATTCAACCAAAAATTTACTAAAAAGTTAATCTTTAAACAATCTAAATTCAAAACATATTATGGGTCTCACAATTTGGTCAAAACCCCACTATTTCAGTCAACTGAACAAAAAAGAAAGAAAACCAAGCCAGAGTTGCCTGAAAACTAAATCCTTTTTACTTGTGGCTTAAGCAATAAGCAGAGTATGATTAGGAAGAACGAGAGCTGCTCTCTCCTAAACAACCTTGACCGGAGTGGCTAGAATCTCTTGCCGGAGGTGAAGGATGAACGGGTAATGGTACCTGACCAGATTCACCGGAAGTAGAAGCGCCATCGCCGCTGGAATTTACCGCCAGAGGAGGGACGAGAGCAAAACAGAGTTTTCCTCTTCCAGATCGGAAAGACCAGAGAGGAAATACATCGTCTACCTTAAACATGTTAGCAGCAACCACATCGTTCCAACCTTTAACAAAGACATAATACCAGTTTCCACTCATCTTCCACTTCCTCAAATCAAGGACATGCTTATTCAGCTGAGGATCCACCAAATCCACACTCACACCTTCTTTACGAAGCTTCATCGCATTTTGATTTATGAATATTGTCTCTTCCTCTGTCAAAAAATCCGGATGTTTCACTTGGTTAAAAGGGACTGAGAGGCGTGCTTGCTCTATGTCGAGATCAGTCTTAAACAGTTTCCTCGTTGAGATCAGCTTCGGATTGTAGCCGTTCTCTTCTCTCCTCATCACGTTCAAAAGCCACTCAGGTGGTCTCGTTTGTATGGGTTCCACCTCTAAACAACGAACGATTTTGCGTTTCTTGCGACGTCTCTCTTCCACGTTATTGGAACGACGTTTCTTAGACTGAATGACACAAGATGACTGGGAAGATTCTGAATCCGGATTAGGGTTTTGCAGTACTGGTTCCTCGGAAGTAATTGATCTATGTTCTAAGAGGCTCTCAAGCCTCTCTCCGATAACTTCGTGCATCATCTCCACCATATTAATCTGCCCTGAGTAAACCCTAGGTTCCTCCTTTTCCGATTTGTCTTTCTTAGCCTCGTACTCTAACAACATGTCGGCCGCAGCCGCACACAACAGTTTAAAGTTTTTGTCTTCGTCAGTACCGTACTCTTTTTCCACATCCGACGAAGGTCTCGAAGATGGTTCCACCTCAAAACGACCAACAGTTTGGGGGTTTTCAGGAATCGTTTGCTCGATAATTTCGCAAAATCTCTTCTGGGAAACACTACGATCATCAGATTTCTTCATCGTGATCAAATCTCCTGAAGACATAGAACCAAACAAAAACCTAGAGGGAACCTGAAGGTTAGCTTTGTATGCAAGCAACGAAGCTGAATTGGAAAACAGGAGAGAGGGTATTAAATAACAATTCAGATTCCTATTCTTATTGAGAAATTGATTTTAATGTGATTATATTGATTTTAACAAACGTAAAAGGAGAGTCGTTTTGATGCCTAATTATTTGTTATCCTTAAAATTCAATTTTGACGAAACTACCCTTATCCAAGAAAAACCCTAAACACTATGGCTTAAAATTCACAGGTACTAAGGGTTTTTTCTTGGATAACGGTAAGTTTCGTCAAAAAGTTTTCATTACTAAAAAAATTCACATGTAAAGAATGCTTCGACTGTCAATAAATAAGATCTCACAGTTTGTTTTGTTTCAATAACATGAGTATGTTGTTTGATATATATGGAAGTAACTAATTTAGTAGTTGCAGCTCCTCTATTATAAGACAAGAGTTTATAGTAGCACATAACATGCCATAATTATGTTTTTGAGTAACTTGACACACATTCAAAGATAAAATTACACCAAAAATAAAAAGAAACAAATCAATCCTAAAGGTGTCTGAGCCTGTCCTGACCATAGTTTTTGATGAACCACCCCGGCTTGTACAAAGCAACAACATATCCTATATATTGCCAATCCAAACAACACTCCTGGCCCATACCCTATTGCCGCTGCTCTCCACTTCAATATTTCCTCTTCTTCTTCTTCTTCTTCGAATTCGGGCACTTGTGTCGATGGTGCGTCTTCACTTAAACAGCTTTCTTCAAGAGGAAGACCACATAACCCTGGATTCCCTTCAAATGAGGATTTAGGCTGCCCTACGATTTGTGTTCCTTGTGGTATTTTACCAGTGAGCTGATTATCAGAGACATCTATATACGCCAAATACGATAGTCTTCCAAGTTCTTGTGGAATTTCCCCAGAGAGTTTGTTCCCTGACAGGTCTAATGACTCGAGCTCAGTCACATTGGCGAAAGAGATCGGGATATATCCTGTGAATGAGTTGTTTGATAAGTTGAGAGCAATCAATGCTTTCAAGAGACCAATAGATTCTGGAATCTCTCCTTCGAGTTTGTTGCCAGAGAAATCAATGGCAGCGTAGAAAGTAAGAACTTTTCCTTGCTCCATGTATAGACCTTTGTATTGTAAATCCAAAGTATCTTCATAGGCAAACCGATCATTCGAATAATCTCCCATATATAGCCTGTCTTCATCATTCATCTTGAGAGATGTTGCACTCCAATTTGCAAAGTAATTTGTTGGTAAGCTTCCGGTAAATCTGTTATGCGATATTTCAAGTATCTGGAGCTTGGGAAATGCAAGAGGACCTTGATCATCAGGTGGAGATATAGGACCATCGAATCTGTTTGAACGGAGAGTAAGGACTTTCAAATTCGTCAATGCCTTGAGCCAGAAGGGAAATGAATCATTGATTCTGTTGTGATCCACACTTAGAAACCTTAGGGGAGAGCAATTCAGGAGAGATCTTGGAAGCTTTCCGGTTAGCCGATTGTATCCAACGTCAAGTGTCTGTGTCAAAGCACCGCTATAAAACTCGTCTGGAATATTTCCTTCCAACTTGTTTTTCCGGAGATTCACTGTGGTGAAATTACCCATACATGGAGGAATTGAGCCGGTGAAGTTGTTGTATGATAGATCAAGAACATCGAGAGCGGTTCGGTTACAGACTGAGAGAGGAATCTCTCCTGTGAAACTATTGTTCCAAGCAGACAAGTGGATGATAGAGACTGGTGGATTAGGGAATGAACCTTTAAAAGAGTTTAAAGCAATATCTAATACCTGCACCGATGAATTGGCTAAAACATGATCCAATGAACCTTTGAAACCGGTGAATGAATTGTTACTAAGATCCAGAGAGACTAAAAGAGGAAGACTCCATAACCAATCAGGGACGTTCCCTTTGATTCTGTTGTTGGAAAGATCCAAATACGATAACTTCTTTATGGACTTCAAGGATCTGGGGAATTCACTGATGTTGCATCCCGACAAGAGCAAGATCTCCATGTTCTTTGGAAATTCGATGTCTGAATTCACACTCCGTGGTGTTAAACTGTTTCCGGAAAGATCAAGGTATGACAAAGATTGGAGAGAAGAGAAGAATGTTAATTCAATTGGATGGCTTATGTTTATGAAAGAGAGGCTGAGATACCAGAGATTAACCAACTTTAAAATATGATCTATGATCTCTGCTTCAAAATGGTTATTCCCAAGCTGTAAAATCTCGAGTTTAGACGAATAATTAGTGATTTCAAATGAGCCAGTGAGATGATTGTCACTCAAATCAAGATAAGACAAGAAAGGCATGGTGAGAAGAGAAGAAGGTATGGTTCCAGAGAATTGATTATAAGAAAGGTCTAAAGCTGAAAGCTTGGTTAGATTCTGTACAAGTGGAGCTAAATTACCAGTGAGCTTGTTGTGGGAAAGCTGTAATCTGGTTAATTTGGTTAGGTTACTTATTGAAGAAGGAACTTGGCCGAGGAATCCATTAGAGGAGAGAAGCAAGACCTCTAGATTGTTGAGTTGACCAAAAGCAGAGGACAAGGGAGAAGAATCGAAGTTGTTGAAAGAGAGGTTTAGGTAACGGAGATGACTCAACTCGAAGAGGCTACTGTTTGGTCTGAGAGTGCCACGTAGACATCCACCGGGGAGTTCTAGAAACGTGACCGCACCAGTAGTGTTATCGCAGCGGAAGTAGTTGGTGTCGTCGCTGCAGATGCTGGAGAACTCGAACTCCTTTTTGAAACGTTTAAAGGCTTCGGTTTGGTCGGGACGACATCGGAGAGCAGCGACACAGTAGAGGATGAAAACGAGAGAGAGTAAACGCAAAAGCGTTTTTGACATTTTGGATTGGATAAGTGTGAAAATTTTAGGAATTGCAATGGGTTTTTTTCTTTGGCTTGTGAATCATCAATCCCTTGTTGCCTTTTTACATAGTCACACAAGTTGTAAATAATGACGGCTTTCGCGTGGCTTGTGTTCTTTCAAACTCACAAAAGGCATCAAACTATCTTGATATATTATAATAACATGGCTTATAGTATTTTGAGAAGAAAAAAAAGACATGGGCTTACATTTATTTACGCGGCGCCCAAGTTCCAGAATTAAATAATTTAATTTCTATCTTTCTTTGGTCTTTGTTAACATAAGTGTGCATTGACTATTGCGCAAATAGACTCTTTTCCTGGTCAATACTAAATCGATTTATTGACCTAGAGTTTTTTTTTTTTTTGTGATTTTTTTTGAATTTGGGTCGAGATCCGTAAATTTTATAGGTTTAATCGATGATTAATCGAACTAATTTTGATTCAGGTCGGACTAATTGGACAATGGGTAGCCTATCTCCAACAGTGACGGCGACATCCTAACTCCAGTTTTGAATAAGTAATCATTTAATCTTCTTTTTTGGTCTTTAGTTAATTAAACTGAAGTGTTACACAGTCAACGATTGACGTTTCTGGTCAAATAATACATTCCCACGTAACTAGTTATTTTTAGTATATATGTTAATATGTATATGATATATAACAACGTCTCATGATTCTTGTGTGAATTAGGTGAGTAATCATGGAAGATAATTTTATTAGGTGAATGTCAACGCACTTTTTTTTATTTCTTTGGAACAACAAGTGGACAAAAATTGTATTTACAGCTAACCAGAGATACAAAGAAAATTACGTGAAGATTTTGAAGTCGCTGAACAATTAGTTTGAGGATATTTGAGAAAAAGCTATGATTATTAGTTTATTACCCTGCAGATAAACATTGATACACGTAAAAAATGTAAAGCATTTACCATGGCAGTTATATGTCTAACTCTACATTTATCATGTGATGATGTGAAGTATGTTTAACAAATTTTTTCTTTTACGTGTAAAAGAGAGGTAATATGTATATTTAACTATTTCTTTTTATTTTTCTGATAAAATGTTGAACTATTTAATATTTATTTACCCTGTAATTATACTGTTATCTGGTAAATGTCTTAATTTAGCAATTTTGATGAGACCCGATTCGGATTCGTTATACTCATGCTTCAACATCATACCAAGTTTAACCAAAAAAAAAAGCTATTGAAGTTATATGTCTAACTGTATATATACTAGACAAAACTCTATCGTTTGATATCTCGATTGAACCGTTGGATGAAATCTTCGACTCGCCTGTTCAACTCTTCGTTCGACATTTTCGAGAACTCATCCGACTCTTCTCTTACATTCTCCCACTTCTCCGTCGCCTCCTCCATCTCCTCAGCCTTCTTCCCCTTGTCAACAACCATCCATTAAGAGCTATCCGATTGGCTTCGATCGTAACTTTTAGGTCTATTTTTGCTCTCTTGACGAGGTTCTTTGGTTATCACTGACACGCGACCACGAGCCTTATTCGATTTGCTTCTCCCGTACGGTTTAGAGTTCATCAGATTTCTTGCGTTGCAAGTTTCTTCTTTAGCAGCATTTTGTAAGAATGTTTTGCTCAGTCACTGGCTTGTATTTTTGATAGAAACGTTTCTCGCTCACCACTCGTATGGTTCTCTCAGGAACATTCGCACCGTAATCGGCGGCGATGATGATGATAAGTGCGTTGGAGATGACGAACAAGATCTAGCTTCGTGTCGTTGAATATTGACGAAAGAGACACGTCGAGAACATAGAAGCACAAAATGTAGATGAAGATAGATAAGAGGATGGGGAGCAACGAAGAGTACAAGTTGTATTGTCTCATGGGCTTGTAAGGCTCGAAATTGAGGTTTTCAACAACAAATGAGGGCATTTATGTCATTTTGCGAGATTGGTCGTGATGAGTTGGGCATTGGGTGTGAGGGTGTAGAGTGTGTTTGATCTTTGAATTAGTCATATGGTCGGAGCTCTTTATATTGGGAATTTGGGATCATGGTCTGAATTATTGAGTTTATGAATTTGCTATTTTACCCTTGTCAACTACTATATCTTACTTGCGGATCCTGCCACGATTCTCGATTTGTCGTTTCATGTTGATTTAACTTTGAGTTACGTGGAAATAATATACCCAATCGTCTTCTGCAAGTATTATTCAATAATTACTCCTTGATTTAACATTCGATTCTAGTTCGCAATAAAACTCTTAAAACCGAACATGATTGGAGATCGAATGATTGCTTTTTTTTTCGCGGAAGGTAATGAAATGTCAATCCCATAGGTTTGGATCTTGGCTTCCATATCATCAAAAATTTGATGAGAATAAGAACACAAAAGTATTTAGAAAAAATTATTATTAGACTCTCATGATAAAAATGTTATGTCTCTATATATGTAAATGTTACTAATGTTCATAATTTATTGCCAAATAAGATATTACCAAATATCATAATGATTTCCATAATTTTAGACAATCTTCTCAACCGTTGATTTTGGTAGATACAATAGAAGATCATGGAAAATAGGAAGCATAAGCATAAAAGGGATGCAATAAAATTGTCCCATGAAATGGTTCCTATCCCATCTAGAAAAGCAAAACAAGACTTTTAAATGTATGGTGTACAGAAAATCGTGTGAAACTGTAAAGTTGCGTCTAGCCATGATGAACATAGTACAATTAAAAATCATCCAATAACTACACCAAATCTATATACAACAACAGTTTCCTTACACGTATACGGGGAGTAATGAAGAACGAAACGAAGTGAGAGGCCGGGGGGCAAGTAAAAGAGTCGAGTCGATCAGGCTCGACGACCGATAGAAGCAAAACGAAATCCCCGGGAGACTGCCACAGGGTTCAATCCCCAACCATAGAGTGTAGATTGTTTGAAAGTGGATTAAGAATGATATTTGGAAAGCAATGAAATAATATGATAGACGACTATAAGGATCAGTCACTCCTTCGACTCTCTTTTCACCATTCATTTTCTGTGATTAATTAGGACAAGACGTACAAGACTACAAATAAGAAATATGCTAGAAATGTTATAGACATATATATGATGAATGCGTATAGGTCTTTTTATACTAAACTAGATATTATTCTGCACTACAGTGCGGGATGATTTTTTTTTAAAGTAATGTTAAATATTTCTTTAAAAGAGATACGGTTGTAATATTATAAAAAATATTAAAATGTGTAAGTATTATTATTTACAAATATGAAATCATCGGCGATTATTTGATGTATTGTAGTATATTAAAAATTGCGAATTGGTAATTTTGTTGATACAATATTATTGTTAGTATAAATTTGATTTAGTCCATATTAGTAGAGTTTAAGATAAAAATATGATTGTAAATGTAACATGAAATCTATATATTTCACATGTAGCATTTTCAAGATAATTTTAAAAAAATAAAATAGTATAATAAATTATATAATGTTCTCAAATTTTTTTTGTTAAAATAATTTTTTACTATTTTGATTTCATAAGGTAAGATTTCTTTTTACATATAAGCTAAGATTTTTTCCATTTCATAGTATAATTTACAAGAAAAACAGTTTAACATAATAAAAATCTTAACATATTACTTTGCATAAAAAATTAGTAAACAATTAGAAAAGAAGACTCAAAACATACCTCAATGAAATCATTTTTGTGTCTCCATTACCATCTCCAACTACATGCATGAATATAAAAAGAATATGTGAGTAAGGAGATAAAACTAAAGTTTCACAAATTATTAACATAAATATAATATATATATATATATATATATATATATGAATGGAACAAATAAAACAATATTAGGGATTTAAGTGGAATGAATATTTCGTTGAGTGGAATGAGATGATCTTATATATAGTGAAGATGGAGTGCTTGATTTAAGGGTTTTAGAGAGGAATATTTTGTTTATCTTGTTGTAAAAGTTTTTATATTGTTTAGCTTGTAGAGGAATGTTTTGAATTAAATTTTGTGTTTATTTTAAAAGCTTGTCAAGAATTTTTAAAATTCAAATCCTTAAGTTATATATGAGATTTTTTTTATATTGTATATGTGTTTATTTTTAAGTTTATTTAATCTAGAATAATCTAGAATATTCTAGCACATATTATAATGATTAGTATATATCTAAAAACTTTCGTTTTGGTAACAATATTTCCATAATAAAAGTATTCTCATAATAAAAGTAAGATTGATAATATCTTCATTATTTAAAGAAGATAATATCTTCGTTAGTTAGAGCTTCCACGATTTTTTCAAAGTATATTACCAAATATTGATAACACTATTTGTAATTATTTAAAGACTCCGAGTCCTCAAATAACCGGATATTTGTTATCATTATTTAATTAATATTTGCTTATGGAATATTAACAAATCTGTTTTTTTGTTAACCACAATATCCGATTATTAACAAATTCGATTAACAATTCCGATTTTTTGGAATATTATATTTAATATTTTAATATATCAATATTTTGTTATATCCGATTAATAAATATAACACAATATTTTGGAATTTTAAAGTTAATATATCAATCATAAATTTTGGGGTTTTTAGTTTTCTAAACTAACAAAAATGATTTGTTAATATTCCAAAAATGATTTGTTAATATTCTAGAAAATTCGGATTTCTTAGTTTCCTAAACTAACAATTTTTTAGTTTCCTAAACTAATAATTTCGGATTTTTTAGTTCATAATTAATATAATTTTTATTGGTGAAAAAAAAATGATTAATGACTAAACTACCTTTAATGAGAAATTATAATTTGTTCTTTCTTGTAATGGTAATGTGATGTAAATATCAACATCTTGTAAGGTTAATTGTATAAGTGTACTTTTCAAATAATATATAGGAGATTAAAGATGATAAAAGAGAAATTTGATCTAATCTTTTTTTGTTTTTGTCAAAAGATTTGTCAACAGAATCTATCCAATCAAAATTTGATTAGCAATTAACTGGATCAAAAAATCATCATTCCACATCTAAATCCTTACGATTATTTTTAAAAATATAATATCCTTAACTTGAACTAAGTAGATCATATCACGTAATTGATTCTTCTTTATTTTTGTTTTGAGAAAAAGGTATAGTTTTGAACCAGTTAGAAATAAAACGGTTCTAAATTATCTAGCATAACTTGGTGTGGTGGTGAATCTTCGTTCATGACAACATTTATCTATTTCTGCTTTATGACTTACTAATTGTCATTTTACTCAAGAAGACGAGTCTGTTACATTAAAGTGACCGACTGACCGTGCACCTACGTGGAAGAAAGATAAATTTTGCAGACCTAATTTATTCCTCTGCTTAATTTAGCCAAAACGCGGTCGAACCATACGCAAGTGATTCATATTTATTCCTTTATAAGAAGAAGAATATATGTGGACCAATGAGTACGTATTTGGTGGGAATGAAAGTGGTTTTTACTAATGTTCATCATCAAATAAATATTAAAAATATACTATACATTACAAATTATAACGATAATTAGTTAAGAAATTTTAGCATCATACAACTACGTACTAGATTAATAAAAATTTATGCAAGACTATTTGTTAGAGTTTCCATTAAACTAAATTGAGTGGACACAGTTTGGAACCAATCTTTATTGCCTTACAATTTTTTTAAGTTGAACCAAATAGGCATATTTTGAAAACGTTGAGTGATATTCAAGATTATATTTATAAATATTTAACTGAGTAACTAAAAGAAGCCTTTGTAGGTATATATGTCTTTTACTGTCTAGAGTTGCCCATTCTTTTCTTATGTCATGGAAATTCTTGATTCTTATATTTTGTATCTTCAATTTATGCTTGATAATCCATTTCGTTTTCTTAACAAAACTTATGAATTGGATAGGTTAAGAGTTGCCATGTCCATGCATGTGTTCTTCTTATTTTTGCATGTAATGATGGAGAGTCATAATTCCGCAATTACTTTAACAATGAACTGCATAATCTACAAACCTCAGTTACCCGTTTAATAAAACGTGTATCAGTTTAGCCCCTCTACCATATTTGGAAAATCTTGAAAACTAGACTGTTTCTTGTCTCTTACCTGTTCTGATTCATTTGTCTTTATATCAATTTTGTAACCTGGATTCTACCTGGAATCCAAGTAGTGACTCGATTTGAGACTTGATCCTTTTGTTTGGTGACAAAGTTAAACACTAACTCCTTTCACGCGTAATTTGGTTGCTTGGAGAAACTATGTTGATTATGAAATGTAAGGGTAGGTATAAAATTTATTCATTGTTATAAATACGTAACTCAACTCTATGTAAGCCCATTGGCTTTCATTCTTACTTGGTTTCTTTATTTCACTATAATTTTCTCAAAAGATTTTTCATTCTTAAAATTTCAATCTCAAAAGATTTTTCGTTCCAATTTCACGCACGGAAATGAGAAATAAGATCCTCAAGGAATCTTTCTCGACGCTTTGCAAGCTGAAGTTCGAGAGTATCGTCGAGAAATTGGACTCTCTGTGCGCAAAGCTTAACGATTTTTACAAAAATAACCCTTTGATCCTCCTACTTCAGTCGATATTTTGTCTTCTCTTTGCATTTGACTTCTACAAACGTACTAATTCCGGAGCCCTCAGGATTTCACCCGTCAAGATTTCACCAACTATAGATTTTTGGTTTAATTTTGTTATATCTTTATACCTGCCTGGAGTTATGGGCCTCATGCTGCTTTTCAAGCGAGTACCATATGCCACAAATATGACCCCGAATCATCAATACCGCCGCACACCCCCAATAGTGAGAGCCGGGATGCAGTGGGTATTGATGGTGGTTGTTACGTACTTCGCAGACCTCGCCAAGAGCCAAGCGCAGTGGGCTGATCGGAGACTAACGGCTGCGGTCTTCATGTTCTTCTGCCACTTGGTGAGTTTACTGAAACTCTTCGGAACACTTCGGGATTTCGGAGCCGGAGACGCTTTGCTGTCCATAGCCAACGCTTTCACGGACGAGCTGTGTGGAAACAGTCCTTTTGCAAAACTCGCCTTCACTATAATCTTTGCGATCATAGTAGTCTTCCGAGAACACAGAGCGAAGGTGAAATTAGAAGAAGAAAATCAGAGACAACTTATAAGGCTGATTGTTCGTTCAATGCTCATCTACGCGCCACCGCCTTCTCACCTAAGTCGGGACTCGGAGATCACCGTCGAGAACCCAACCGATGTCGCACCACCAAACGATGACGAGCCACTGCCTTCTCACCCAAGTCGGGACTCGGAGATCATCGTCGAGCAACCAACCGATGTCGCACCACCAAACGATTACGGGCGACTTTCTAGTTGGCTGATTGTTCTTTCGAAGGTCATCGAGCCAGAAGCCTACGTCGCAACACCAGCGCCACCGCCTTCTCACCCAAGTCTGGACACCGTCGAGCAACCAACCGATGTCGAACCAACAAACGATGACGCGCCACCACGCCAAAGCATGGAGGAGATCATCTGCGAGCAACCAACCGATGTCGCACCACCAGAGGATGACGCGCCACCACGCCAGAGCATGGAGGAGATCATCGGCGAGCAACCAACCGATGTCGCACCACCAGAGGATGACGCGCCACCGCCTTCTCATAACTTGGAGAAGATCATCGTCGAGTAAGCGCCCTCGACAGATCATCGTCATCAGGGGTAATGGAGATTATTAATTAAGTATTTAAGTATTAGAAAGTATGTCCTAAAAATGTAATAAACTGATTTTTTAATGCTTGGTTGTTTGATGTTATTTTTTAAATATATAATGCATATGATACAAAGTAAATAAATTTAAAATGTTTTTATCAGTTACCCGATATGCATGCTTCCGTTTCAAATCTATCTATGAATTGTAAATTGTTTTTGTTTTATACGAGCAAGGATAAATATTTTCCCATTCTGATAAGAATTAGAGATTTAGATATATTCTTCAATATGCTTGTGTTTATCATTTGCTTTTCTAGGTAGGAGTAGGACTCCTCTCTCTCTCTCTCTCTATCTATGTCTAAAATGATTCAAAATGATTTTCTACAAGTAGTAGAACCGTTTGTAAATAGTTTGTGCATTTAATAGAAAAATTAGTGGGTTTGTAATTTATCTCGAGTTTGGCCCTTTTAGATTTAGTGATCCATTTGATAAATTTCGATTTGGTCACATGATTACTAATTTACCCTCCCATGTGTATAATCTCTAACTAGGGTAACAAAAAGGAAACATTCTTATTTTGAAAATTTTAACAGAATATAGGAAGGGTGGAAAAAAGAAGAAGAGAAACAATAATAAAACGTATCCTTAGAAATTTAACTTGGAGAACAAGTGACTGAAATTTCAACATGCGCTGGGGACAGAATAAAAGAGAGAAGCGAACATGTTAATCTTCATGTTAATCTTCATGTTAATCTTCATGTTCATCTTCATGTTTATGCCAACACACAGCATGTTTAAGACACGATCCCAGAAACACGAAAACAGGAATATGTATATAAACTAAATATTTATAGATAGTGATCTCTTCTAAACGCCTGGAATCACCACCTTTTGACCCTCTGGATGGATACGCATTGACAAAAAGAAATTCAAACCTGATTAGCTTGATGCGTATAGATTTCTTTCAAGACCCAAATTAGAATTCCTCTTATCTTTTTAAGATCTTAAACTAACTCACCTGCCAGATCAATCGCACACAGAATTGAATTTCTACAAACCAGACAGCTTACAATTAATGCTCATCTTCATATCATATTATCTAACACCGAATCGAAAATTTTCTAAACCCAAAAGTATTCGATTCTAGTTCGCAATAAAACTCTTAAAACCGAACATGATTAGAGATCGAATGATTGTTTTTTTTTCGCGGAAGGTAATGAAATGTCAACTCATAGGTCTGGATCTTGGCTTCGATATCATCAAATATTTGATGAGAATAAGAACACAAAATTATTTAGAAAAAATTATTATTTGACTCTCATGATAATAATGTTACAAGATACATCTCTATATATAGAGATAAGACTAAACCTAATTTCCTAAATTAATGTAAATAATAATTTTAGAGATACATGTAAATATTACTAATTTCCATAATTTATTGCCAAATAAGATATTGCCAAATATCATAATTTTTTAGGTTATTCTCAATCTTCATGATTTCCATAATCTTGGACAATCTTCTCAACTGTTGATTTTGGTAGATACAATAGAAGATCATGGAAAATGGGAAGCATAAAAGGGATGCTCCCATGAAATGGTTCCTATCCCACCTAGAATAGCAAACAAGACTCCTAAGTGTATGGTGTACAGAAAATGGTGTGAAACTGTAAAATCTTCCACCGGAAAAGAGAGCTGCACGATCGAAATCCACGCTCCTATAAGAACCAAGCCAAATGACGATGCCTCTACTCTGCTCATGTCTTGGACACTATATGAGATGCAATACATAAATATCATCACGACCAAGAAGAATATCCCCGCCCCTCCACTCCTAGTCGATATGTTGGGACCGGAACATCTTTGCGCAAGCACCTAATTACCATACGAAGGTACGGAATATTCATAGCACTCAATGTTGCGTATCTAGCCATGATGAACATAATACAATTAAAAATCATCCAATAACTACACCAAATCTATGTACAACAACAGTTTCCTTACACGTATACGGGGAGTAATGTACAAGGTTCAATTCCCAGGAGAGTGCCACAGAGTTCAATCCCCAACCACAGAGTGTAGATTGTTTGAAAGTGGATAAAGAATGATATTTGGAGAGCAATGAAATAATATGATAGACGACTATCAGGATCAGTCACTCCTTCGACTCTCTTTTCACCATTCATTTTCTGTGATTAATTAGGACAAGGCGTACAAGACTACAAATAAGAAAAAGCTAGAAATGTTATAGACATATATATGATGAATGCGTATAGGTCTTTTTATATTAAACTAAAGGTGATAAATGTTGGTGTTTTGATGTTTATGGTTATGAAGGAAGAAACTTGGACGAGAGAGAAAGAAACAGAGTATGAAATAAACTGAAAACTTCTTATTGACTTTCTTGTGTTACACTCATCGACATGATCGTAAAGACTAGACACAATCACTACTTATACAAAACGAACCATTGTTTTGAAACAACATGACTGTGTAATTAAAGAAACACAACTATACGAATGACAATTTGTGACTCTTCATAAGTAACTAACTTATACGAATGTGACTTTCTATTATATGAGATTTGATTAACTTCAACACTCCCTCTTAATCATATCTCTGCTTCACTCCAAGCTTTCTTCTAGGATCTTCAAACCTTGAAACGCTCAATGCCTTTTTGAAGATATCTGCAAGTTGATCTTCGCCTTTGCAATACTCCAATTGAATGAGTCCTTTGTTTTCGGCTTCACGTACATAGTGATACTTGATCTCTATATGTTTTGTTCTTCTATACTGCACCTGATTCTTTCCAATTGCTATTGCTGATTTATTGTCACATAAGATGGGGATGCCTTCTTCAAACTTTACTCCAAACTCCTCCAAAAGTCTTTGTAACCATACGACTTGGTTTGCGGCTGCACACATGGCGATGTACTCTGCCTCCGCCGTTGATTGAGCCACCGTTTGCTGCTTACTTGACTGCCACCAAAACATAGCCGATCCAAGACTAAAAACATAACCCGATGTGCTTTTCTTGTCTTCAGTAGAACCACCCCAATCGCTATCCGAGTAGCCTATCAATCTTGGTGTTTCCACACTTGTAAAAAATACTCTATAATTTGATGTTCCTTTGACGTACCGTAAGACCCGTTTGGCTTCTTGATAGTGCTTCATACGTGGTGATGACATGTATCTTGAGAGATAGGAGCTTGCGTACATCACATCAGGTCTTGATGCACACAAATACAAAACCCTCCAACAATGCTCCTATACTTCGTCGGATCTCCATATTCTTTGTCATCTTCTACTCCTTTTCTTTGTGGTGTAAGTGGAGTGCTTACACTCTTGCTTTCTTTCATTCCAAATTTATCAATAAATTTGTTTGCATATTTTTCTTGTGAAAGAAATATGCCGCGATCGTCTTGGATTACTTACATCCCAAGAAAGTAATCCAACAATCCGAGATCCGTCATCTTGAATTCATTCTTCATATTTTCCTTGAATGTGTTGATAAGATGAGTGTTGCTCCCTGTGATGATAATATCATCAACGTATAAGCTTACAATCAACACATCTCTTCCTTGCTTCATAACGTACAACGCCGCATCATTCATGCTTCTTTCAAAACTGTTTTGAATGAAGTATGAGTCTATTCTTCCATACCATGCCTGTGGGGCTTGCTTTAAACCATATAAGGCTTTGTATAGCCTTAACACCTTTTCTTCCTTTCTTTCAATCACAAAACCAGGCGGTTGTGTGACATAAACCTCTTTTTTTAGTTCACCATTGAGAAAAGCTGATTTTACTTCCATTTGATACAATTTCTACTCCATTTGAGCCGCATATGCAAGTATGGCTCGTATTGTATCATGTCTTGAGACTGGGGCAAATGTCTCAAGATAGTCAACTCCATATTCTTGCGAAAAACCTCTTGCAACAAACCTTGCCTTGTGTTTGATCGTATTGCCGCTTGCATCCGTTTTGATCTTATAGATCCACTTCACGCATATCACGTTTTTCTTCTCGGGCTTGTCTACTAGTTTCTATGTCTTGTTCTTCTCAATCATCTCTATTTCTTCACTCATTGCCTTTCTCCATTCTTTAGTGCTACAAGCTTCATTGTAAGTTTGCAGTTCCTCATGTGCAAGAAGGCAAGCTTCTATTATTTGAGCCGCTTCTTCAACCTCTACTCTTGGTGCTGTTTGCATGATTTCACTCATGGATTTGTATCTCCTTGGTGACTCAGAACTCTCTCCTTCTTCATTGTTAACTTGGTCACCACGTTGAGTAGAAATTGAAAAACTTCATAAAACTTAGAAACTTGCTCTACAATTTTCTTTTCCATTACGGCTACAGTTTGTTTACAAGCCAACGTATCTTAAATAGAGAGACAGAAAGGATTCTAGGTTTTCTACAGTGACTAGGATTGAGACACATCACGTCTCAATCCACCATACACGTACGCAGGAGATCAAACCTATTTTGGGTCTCTATCTTCATCGTACTGCCTTTGTCATAGCACACCTTCGCAACACTTTCCTGCTTTTTGTCCTTTCTGTAATTTGAGTCTTGTCCTCGTACACTGCCGTTTTGATCACTAGCTGTAGAACCTTGTAATGTGATTTGTACACTGTCGTTTTGAGCTTTAGCTTTTACTCTCCAAACAGTGTCGTTTTGATCCTCAGACTTATTTGTCTTTACCTGCTCTGTTTCATTTTTCTGCATCACTCTGTTTTGATGCCTTGAAGCTATCATAATCTTTACAGAAATAGGGCTGGAGATGTTCTCGATTTGATCTCTTCGTGCTTGTTGATCATTTGTGGATAAGACAAAAGTCTTCTTGACTTCTTCTTTCCTTTCCTGATCCCACTTCTTGTTTTCTTCAAACTTAACGTCTCTTGATACTTCAATCTTCTCATTCTCCAAGATGAAAACTCTATAGCCTTTGGATTGATTGCTATAGCCAATGAGGATTCCTCGCTTTGCCTTAGCATCTAACTTCCTCCTCTTTTGATCTGCAACATGCACGTAACATATGCTCCCAAAATTTTTTAGGTGTGACACGTTTGGCTTATGTCCAACAACTTCTCTATAGGCGTCACATCATCTTCTATTGCCTTTGACGGTAGACGATTCTGAAGGTAAGCTGACATATATACCGCTTCGGCCCATAACTTGAGCGGTAAGTCTTGCTCAACAAGTAATGTTCTCGCCATCTCCACCAAAGATCTATTTTTGCGTTCCGCTGCACCGTTTTGCTGTGGTGAATAAGGCAAGGTAACTTGCCTATTGATTCCTTCTTCTTCACAAAAATGGTTAAATTCTTGTGAAGTGAACTCGCCACTTCCATCGGACCTTAACGTCTTGATCATACAATATGATTGTTTCTCCGCCATTGCTTTGAACTTCTTAAACATAAAGAAGGTCTCAGATTTTTGCTTTAGGAAATATACCCAACACATGTGAGTATAGTCATCCAAAAACAACAAAAAATAACGGCTTCCATCAAGCGATTGGTGTTGCATCGGTCCGCATACATCCGTATGCATAATCTCAAGCTTTTCTCTTATCTTAGTTTGAGATTCTTTTGGAAAATGTTTTCGTGATTGTTTTCCAAGATTACACGCCTCACATGCTTCCTTTTTGACTTTAAACTTTGGTAATCCATTTACCAAGTCTTTGTCTTGCATTTGTTGCAACCGTGTGTTGCCTACATGGCCAAGCCTCTTGTGCCATGTTTCCATTTCCTCTTGCTCACTTGTATTCATGGCTTCTTCTTGAACCGAACTCATCTTGATTCTGAAGCTCTTGTGAGTCATGGGAATATCCATAATCTTCTTGCCGTTTGCATCTAGTATGATGCATTTCTTGTCTTCAAAACACACTCAATAGCCGCTTGAGATAATTTGAGGAACACTCAACAAATTTTTCTCTAAACCCGGCACCAAGAAGACATTTTTGATGACTTTCTTTCCATAACATGTCATGACGGTAATATCTCCTTTACCGGCTGTCATGATGATCTCTCCATTTCCGACTTTAATCGGAACCTTGATACTTTTATCGATCTTCAAGAAGTATCTTTCTTCTTTTGTCATATGGTTAGTGCATCCACTATCTACTAACCAAATGTCCTCTCTCAATGTGGTTAGTGCTTCTTCATAAACAACATATGGTCTTCTTCCAAGTCTTCATCTTTGAGACTTACATGTGCTCTTTCTTTTTGCTTTGAATGACACACGTTTGCGTAGTGGCTGATCTTACCACATTTGTAACACTCCTTGTTACTTCTTTGATTCTTGCCATGATCGTCTTTCTTTGGTTTCTTCCAACACTCATTTTGTGTGTGGTTGCTACGCTTGCAAAACTCACACCACTTCTTGCCTTGATTAACACGGCTTTGGTGTTGTCTTGTTTGAAACCAAAACTCTTTCTTTTTGCTTGAACGTTGAACGCTCCTTCATTAGTGTTTTCTTCTCTTGCAGCCACTCTTGCTTCATGTGCGTTTAAAATACCGATTAGCTCTGTCATCGTTAGAGAAATCAAATCGCGAGTTTGCTCCATAACGCTTACAATGCTATCTAACTTGGCTGGGAGAGAGATGAGTATCTTCTGTATGAGTTGATAATCGGTCTTCTTTTCACCATGATAAGTTAATTGATTCTCCAAAATAATTAACTTATCGGTGAACGTCTTAACCTCTTCGTTATCAAACATCTTCAGATTTTCGTACTCTCTACATAACGATTGAAGATTAACCAATCGGACTTGAGGAGAACCTTGATACTCAGCCTTCAATGCATCCCATGCCTCCTTTGATGTTGATGCCGCTGCAATGCGTGAGAATACCGATCCGTCACGGCAGTTTGCAAAATTTGCAAAGCCATCGTATCATTTGTAGATGCTTCTTCCCACCGGTTTTTTGATTAAACGGCTTCATGACTATGATCTCTTTGTGAAGGCTGGTTTGGAAGTCCTTCTTCCACAACTGTCCACAGTTTTCTAGTCCTAAAAATGGTCGCCATCTTAATGCTCCAGAAGTCGTACTTCTCCCCATCGAAGATAGGAATCACTTGTTGTGAAGAGCCTTGCATCGTCTCGTACTTCTTTTTCGATTAACGTATGCGATATCTTCTTGCCCTTGATGAGTTGTAAAACTTGCTTTCTCTTTGATCCTCTCAATCGTAAAGCTCTGATACCATGTTGGTGTTTTGATGTTTATGGTTATGAAGGAAGAAACTTGGACGAGAGAGAAAGAAACAGAGTATGAAATAAACTGAAAACTTCTTGACTTTCTTGTGTTACACTCATCGACATGATCGTAAAGACTAGACACGATCACTACTTATACAAAACGAACCATTGTTTTGAAACAACATGACTGTGTAATTAAAGAACCACAACTATACGAATGACAATTCGTGACTCTTCATAAATAACTAACTTATACGAATGTGACTTTCTATTATATAAGATTTGATTAACTTCAACAATAAAGAGAGATTTGATCTAATCTTTTTTTTTTCAACAGATTTGTCAACAGATCAAATCTATCCAATCAAAATTTGATTATTTTTTACCAATTTAAAACTTTTTCTAACTTAACTCTATATATAAATAATTAATTAATTACTATCCAACTCACTATTAACAAAATTGATAATATAATAAATTATTGATTTAACATCAAATACACACACACATATATATATATATATAATTAAAAACCCAATTAAAACCTTGACACATCAATATTTATCTTATTTTATACAAAAATTATTTATTTAGTCATTTACTTTCAATTGATTTAAAAGAAATGTGCACAAATTACTGTTTTCAACTATTTTTGTGTAGAATGTCAATCTCAAACTCAAAAAACGCTCTGCACATTTAGGAATTCTCAACGCGAGACTACGGAAATATCATTGATTACATGTACTTATAAAATTTGTTAATGCATGAGTATACACTAATTTCGTGGCGGAAACCTTAATACGTATGTACACCACATATATTAAGATTTAATATTATATTGGGAATTAGCCCAATATCATGGTTGATGATTGGTACCCATACATATTTGTGAAACTAATATTAATTCTCCTTTCTCTCGATGTCATGTGAATAAATTTTCAGTTTTAATAATGAAACGAGTACTTAAAATGGTGTGAAAATTATACCATATCCATTATTTTAATTATACCAAAACAGGATTACAAACAGCTTATTGAATCATTTGTATAAATCTTTTTACCGAATTCGCTTGTGAAAAATCTCCCGCTTCTAATCGCCTAAAGTATGTTTAACTTACTATTAGATTAAGCTTATCTATTTTAATATATTTGTCTATATCATTTAATTAGTTTTATCATTAAATACTTTATTTTTGTTTATATGAACCAAATATATACCTTGTGGCCATGAGGAGGAAAATGTAAAAAGCAGTCTCACTGATAGCGAAACCTTTGATTTTCTTCTCTGCCATAAGTCCCACCAGAAGATCAAGCTCCTCCACATCACCACCGTACACGTCATCCAGCACTTCTATCGCTTCTCCATCGTCCGTTAGATCTTCCCACTTGGTTATCGGAATCATGAACATAGCTCTTCTACTCACGACGAACCCAATTCACGTGATAATCCAATCAAACCACAATGAAAAATAAAATAAAAAATGAACGGCTGAGATCAGATTGACTTACTCTCTAAAGCAGCTAAGTCGACGTGGTCCGGACGATCGCTGCCGTTATGGTCTTGGGGAACAAAATCTCTTAACCACATTGGATAATTCATCAGTTCAAGAGCTCCACTTGCTTGGTCACACATTGAGACCATTAGCTTAGTGAATCCAATCTGAGACATGTTTTGTTCTCACACATTGAGTCTTTTGACATTTAATAATAACAAAATGTTGTGTTTCTATAAAGTAAATGCGTTTTTAACGTGCAAAAAAAGTGAGTTAAAATATATTTCAGTTTCCATCTATTTAAAACAGTCGACAACAATTTCTTTTTAAAATCTAATTTCATTTTTTTCAACCACTGAAATAAACTAACGATCATCTCCATGATCTCATTACCAACTCTAACGACAAAATGCATAAAAAGGCAAAACAAAAATGATAAACAAGATACAAGAATGACGAAAATGAAGAAGGAAATTACACAAAAGGTTGACTAAATTTAATTTCCCGCATTGGTAGAACGACAAATTAAATTAAACTAGACAAAACTCTATCGTTTGATATCTCGATTGAACCGTTGGATGAAATCTTCGACTCGTCTGTTCAACTCTTCGTTCGACATTTTCGAGAACTCATCCGACTCTTCTCTTACATTCTCCCACTTCTCCGTCGCCCCCTCCATCTCCACAGCCTTCTTCCCCTTGTCAACAACCATCCATTTCGAGCTATCCGATTGGCTTCGATCGTAACTTTTAGGTCAATTTTTGCTCTCTTGACGAGGTTCCTTGGTTATCACTGACACGCGACCACGAGCCTTATTCGATTTGCTTCTCCCGTACGGTTTAGAGTTCACCAGATTTCTTGCGTTGCAAGTTTCTACTTTAGCAGCATTTGTATGAATGTTTTGCTCAGTCACTGGCTCGTATTTTTGATAGAAACGTTTCTCGGTTGTTTCTCGCTCACCACTCTTATGTTTCTCTCAGGAACTTTCGCACCGTAATCGGCGGCGATGATGATGATAAGTGCGTTGGAGATGACGAACAAGATCTTCGTGTCGTTGAATATCGACGAAAGAGACACGTCGAGAACATAGAAGCACAAAATGTAGATGAAGATAGATAAGAGGATGGGGAGCAACGAAGAGTACAAGTTGTATTGTCTCTTGGGCTTGTAAGGCTCGAAATTGAGGTTTTCAACAACAAACGAGGGCATTTATGTCATTTTGCGAGATTGGTCGTGATGAGTTGGGCATTGGGTGTGAGGGTGTAGAGTGTGTTTGATCTTTGAATTAGTCATATGGTCGGAGCTCTTTATATTGGGAATTTGGGATCATGTTCTGAATTATTGAGTTTATGAATTTGCTATTTTACCCTTGTCAACTACTATATATTACTTGCGGATCCTGCCACGATTGTCGATTATTCGTTTCATGTTGATTTAACTTTGAGTTACGTGGAAATAATATATCGTCTTCTGCAAGTATTATTCAATAATTACTCCTTGATTTAACATTCGATTCTAGTTCGCAATAAAACTCTTAAAACCGAACATGATTGGAGATCGAATGATTGTTTTTTTTTTTCGCGGAAGGTAATGAAATGTCAATCCCATAGGTTTGGATCTTGGCTTCGATATCATCAAAAATTTGATGAGAATAAGACCACAAAAATATTTAGAAAGAATTATTATTAGACTCTCATGATAAAAATGTTACAGGATCAGTGGCGGACCTAGAAACTTTATTTGTTGGGGTCAAAACATAAATAGAAATTTTTTTAAATATAATAATATCTTACAAAACTACCCTACGATTTTTCATATCCTGAAATCTCTTCATCAAAGTTTCATTTGTAATAGTTTCGAATACATCTTTTTCGACATAGCAAACTAAACAATCATTCAAAAAATGATCCCCGATCCAATTGCGTCGATAAGTCTTCACGATGTTCATTGCTGAAAAACATATCTCAACAGTTGCAGTACCAACAAGCAAAATCAAAACCAACTTCAAAAGCCTATACACCAAAGGATGTGATATATTTTTTCGAGTTTCCACCAACATACGAGCAAGTTCTCCAAGAGACTGAGTAAATCTTTTATCATTTCGAACACTATCAATGTAGATATCTAATTCTCGTTCAAGAGATATGCACTCTCCATAAGTTAAATCGTCTGGATAGAACTTAGATAACCTCATCAACTTTGAGTGGTCAAATTCAGAGAACGAATCAATAGGAGATAAAGAAGAAGCACAAATAAGCAATTCGGTGTTCACCTCATTAAAACGATCGTTGAACTCTTAAAGCTGCAAATCCAAAACAGCATATAGGCAATTGACCTTGTAGTGATGCATGTTTGAAACTCCTGTTTTTTTTCTTGGTCTCCTTGAGTCAACAAAATTTTTCTCCATCTCAACCTTTTCAATATCATGTTCATCACAAAAAGAAGAAACTCTATTCATGAGAGAATTCCATCCATCATCCCTAAACTTCTGGAGTTGTCTTTTAGTTGATTCCACCAATGACATAACATTTAAAATATCTTGATCTCTTCTTTGTAATGCCATGGACAAGTTATCCGTGAGTCCTAATAGGTATATCATCATTTGCAAATAAAATACAAAATCAAAGCTATGAAAGTACTTAAGGAGTCCACATGCTTGACGTCTTTTCAAGTCTTATGTACCTTCATTTTGAATGTACTCGAGCACTTCGATGATACATGAAAACAACTCAATCAAACGCAATATAGTTTTATAATGAGAATTCCAACGGGTATTCCCTGGTCTTTGAAGAGAAACCTCTTGATTCAACCCTGTTCCAGTACTGATTTCACCATTATTGATTCCTTCTTCAATCTTTTTCCTATAACTCTCTCGGATCATGTCCTTCCTTTTACATGAAGCTCCCACCATATTCAGCAACAAAGAAATCATATCAAAAAAATTCCCAACATCAAAATGTTTCTTTGCTACCGCCACAACAACTAACTAAAGTTGGTGAGCAAAACAATGAACATAATATGCTGATGGGGTTTCTTTAGAAATTAATGATCTTAGTCCATTGAACTCACCTCTCATATTACTTGCTCCATCATAACCTTGTCCTCTCACCTTTTTAATGCTCAATCCATATTTTGCAAACAAAGAATCAATCGCCGCTTTCAAAGATGATGAAGCTGTATCGCTTACATGCGTAACACTCATGAATCTTTATTTTACCATCCCGTTTTTATCCACAAAACGAAACACTACTGCCATTTGTTCTTTATCAGAAACATCAGCTGATTCATCCACCAACAAGCCAAAAACATCATGATCAATTTCTTCGACAGTAAATTTGGGTTCTAGTACAGTAAATTTGGGTTTATTTTTGGGGTAAAATCATCCTTCCAACGCCAAGTCTCGAGGTAAGTCTTAAATTTTCTGTAAATTTTTGAGAAAATATTTGTGATGAATGGTTTATGAAGCCGTTTGGCGTGGGAGCTTTGCTGAGTTTGTGTGAACTTAACATGAATTTTTGAGTTTTTTCAGATGGCTAGACCGACCAGAAACATGCGTAGAAATGAGAGAGCTTCTGAAAGCTCAGGAAATAACTCGGCCCGAGAGAAAACGGCAGAGAGTGTTGAGAATGTTGCTGGGAACGGTTCTGAGAACCGTCGTGAGAACTATGCTAACACCATTAAGGAGATGATGGCACCTGTGCTGGCCACTATGGCTCAGGTGTTGGAAAAAATTCCAGTGGCAGCACCGGCTCCTGTGGTACCACCGGTTGGAAACTTTGGGGCCACAAAGAATTTTGTTCCCGAGAACGTGGAACAGGTTGAGGTTCGTGTTGAGGCACCAGCAAGGGATGCTAGAGATGGAATTCAGGAACCTCGTGTGCCACCTTATCTGAAGGTGATGGAGCATATGCAGAAGTTGGGTACTCGTTACTTTCCAGGTGGCTCTAAACCCGTGGAGGCAGATGAATGGAGATCTCAGATCGAAAGAAATTTTGCTTCTGTAAGGTGTCCGAATCAGTACAAGACGGACATTGGTGTCTATTTCCTAGAAGGAGATGCACATATTTGGTGCCAGAGTGTCATGACACACTGTGGTGGAGTAGCTTGTACTTGGAGAATATTTTGTGAGGAGTTCAACTCTAAATATTTTCCTCAGGAAGTTGTGGACCGTTTGGAGGGTCAGTTCTTGGATTTGCATCAGGAATCTAAGACTGTGAGAGAGTATGAGACTGAGTTCAATGGTCTCAAAAAGTATGCTGGTAGGGATCTTGGGGGCGAGAAGGTCCAGATCCGTCACTTTCTGAACGGCATGAGGCTAGAGTTGCGTAACCGTTGTTTACAACATGATTATGGGTCTATAGCCGAGCTTATTTAAAAAGCGGTTGTGATTGAGAGTGGTATGGTTGCTGAGGAGAGCAAGAAACAGTCTCAGGCATGTGGAAACCATAAGTCTTAGGATGGTTCTGCGGACAACAAGTCCGGTAATTTTGTAGAGGGTCAGAAAAAAAAGTGGGAAGACACTTTTTCGGACAAGCAGAATGTGGGCAGTGGTTCTGGATTCCAGAGTGGTGGATGTTTCAAATGTGGCAGCAAGGATCATAGGATCGCCAATTGCCCAAAACCCGATGAAGGAAAAATTTGCAACTATTGTAAGGAACCGGGTCATTTAAAGGACAAGTGCCCAAAGTTGGCGAGGAGTTTTGAGCAAGGTGGGAACTTGGCATTACCACCACCTCCTAAGAGGCCAACAGTGATGCCTCAGGTGTATACCATGGCTGGAAACGAGAGTTGTCTGAGTACATCTCGTCCGATCACTAGTAAGTTTCAAAAAAACTATTTGTGAATTTGTCGTTTCTGTGAAAATGTTTTGGTTGCGTGTATTGTTGCTTTAGGTTCGTAGCATTAAATAAATGTGTAGGGACCTTAAGTATGGGTGGAGTTGAGACCCATGTTTTGTTTGATTCGGGAGCTTCACATTGTTTTGTGAGCCTGGGGATGATTGGGAAATGTGAATTCCAGAAGGACCCTGGAAATCATCAGGGATCGGTTAGGGCTGCTGGTGGACAACTTATGAAGGCCTTAGGAAGGGTCAGTAACGTGTCTACATGGATCAGTGGTGAAGACATGAGAACGGATTTAGTGATTTGCCCTGTGGAGACCTATGATGTGATCGTAGGAATGGATTGGCTCAGTAAGTACAGGGCTCACTTGGATTGTCACAGAGGACTGATAGGACTCATATTTACATGTTTTATGCATTATAATAAGTTAGTTTTAGGTATTATAACTAACATTTAATATAGTTTTAGTGTGTTTGCATATGTTTATGTGTTTTTAGGTATTTGGAGCTAAACATGAGAATTTGGAGTGTTTATGAAGCTTACAAAAGCCTATGAAATAACTAGTGCCATTGTCTGGGTCATGTATGGGAGCATCGACCATGATATCGACCTGCTGGGGTCGATGGTGTTCTTGAGCCATCCACAGGACAAGTGCATCGACCTGCTGGGGTCAATGGTGTTCCCGAGCCATCCACCGGACGAGTGCATTGACCTGCTGGGGTCGATGGTGTTCCCGAACCATCCACCGGACGAGTGCATCGACCTGCTGGGGTCGATGGTTACAGACAAGGGCTGAATATCGACCAAAGGCATCGACCAAATCAGGTGATGCTGATCCTGAGAAAAAAAAAAATCTGATGATGTGGCGATCCAAGATAGAGACAACTTCTTATTTTCGTGTTTTGGGCTTTTATAAACATTAAGGGCCCAACTTGTTTGCTCCTTATAACCCTAGGACTATAAATACATATGTAATCTCATTCATAAACCTAATTCTAGACAGTTCTAATAATTCTACACTTTCTACAACTTTTGTAGCCACCCTTTCATATCTAATAAAGAGTTCTTCTTTTTGCTTCTTCTCTTTGGTTTTAGAATAGATCTTTTAGAACACGACGGTGGTGGTCGATGATGGGATCTACTTTTAGGATTTGCTAAATGTTTAATTGCTCTTAATCAACCAAGCTACCTTAGTATACATCTTAATGCTGAGCATTCTCTTAAGGGAGGTGTTTAAGTATACAACTGAATCCAGTAGGTGTGGTTGTATATTTAGAAGTTCTTAGCACCACGAGAGTGGGTTAAAGCTTCAGATCTGTATACTAGGGAGTGAGAGCTAGTCTTGAGTTTGTTATTTGATAGAGTAGCTCTATGCTTAGTCTAACGAAGGCCTAGTTAGGTTAAGATCTCAGGAGGAATTCGCCACCAGAGTGGGAAGGACTCTAGAAATAGAGCTATCATTTACTCTGTGTCTTAGGCACGTTCTCACCAATACTGACCATATTGGATCACATGGAGGTGTGACAACCCTTGTGATGTGCCTATCACTCATGAGAGTATTCGATGATGGGATTATATGAAATGCATATTCCTTCGCCACGAGAGTGGGTTTGAATATAAAGTCTAGCATACCACGAGAGTGGACTAGCGAGACGTGGAAAATCCCTAGAATGACAAACATAAACTTATTAGGTAAAACATAAACCGTAGATCTAGATTTCATGAAAAATCGATTATCACCCATATTCTGTAAATATAAATTTATGCAATCAATTTACTTTATTTAATTTATGCTATTTAATTTATGTTTAGTTTAATTTATTTAATCTTGTTATTTAATTTATTCTAAGTTAGTTTAATTTATTGCTTATTTATTCTATGCTTTTATTTCTTTTATGCATGTTAGAAATCCCTTGCTTTATTTTCATGTCTAGATAAGATCTGCATCTGTATCCACTACAATTGCAGTTCCATTTCCCTGTACATCGACCCCATATTACTACAATTGCATTTAACCGTGTACTTGCGGTTTTATGGGTTAAACTCTCGAGACTTACATCTCGGGTGAAACTTGTGAAGAGGTAATAAAACCTCCCATCAAGTTTTTGGCGCCGTTGCCGGGGAAATGCTGCAATAGCCATAGAGTTTTGATGTAGATCTAAGACTAGGCAATCATATTTTACTGACGCATTCTTCTTTCAAATTTTAAGTGCACTAGCAAATTTGAGAGAACAATCATCAGAAAAGAAGAAAAGGACGAGATACGGTGGATAAGCAAATAACTAGATCATCTTTTGAGGATATGAGCCCAGGGCTACAGTCAAAGTCGTAACACTGAGAAGCAGGAAGAGACTGAGGCAAAGCACCTCAACGAGTACAGTCGAGAGCCGAACTGGGACCCCAAATCGCCCAGTCAGGGTCGATTCTCCCAGAATCAATCAGCCGTACCGGATAAACTGGCCCACTTCACCTATCTAGACTTCTGCTCGACCCCTAAATCGACTAAACAGGGTCGATTTTGATTCCATTCTGAACTCACATCGACCCCGGCGCCGTCTTGTCCAAACCGATTCAATTGCAGAAGTAGCTGACGAAGGCCAGAATTAACCAATCAGCGTCGATATGGGCATCCTGGGAAGCAGACATCGACCTATCACCATCGATTCTTCCTCTGACGAAGAAGAAGACCCTTCTGAAGACGAAGACCCTTCTGAAGTGTTCATGCAAGGACTCGAACAGAGTTGTAACCTCCTCACAAGTCACCGGGAGAAAGTGTTCATAGATCCTAGTAACAAGAGGAAATTCGAAAAGTTGATTAAGAGCATCCCAGAATCATTGTCTTTTAAGGATGCATGGAAGAGATATCCCTTGAAGGAATGCTTCGAGGGTACCGATGAGACGATTAATGAGATTGAGATTCTTTTCAGAGATACATGCATCTCAAAGAACCCTCAGCTCAACCATCAAAATTTTGAATACGATGTAGCTTGGTTCTTCAGAGATATAAGCACCGAACGACTTGGCAAGTTTTTAAGCATTGTCAGCAAAATTCCAAGAGATGTTCCATTCGAGCAAGCTCTTGTCGAACACAATCTCGAATCCTACTTTAGCGACAACAAAGAGACTTTTGACGAAATCAAAGAATTATACATAGGGATCTTAACACCAAACAGAATGATACTCAAAAGAGATGATTCCAGCCTCTACAAGGTACCTTGTTATATTCTTGGTTTCGATTTTTATGATGCTTTGTGTTATTCAGGTGCTAGCATCAATGTAATGTCGAAGAAGAGAGCCTTGATATTGGGACTCAACAACCTCAATCGCTCGAAGGTAAAAATTGGACTTGCTAATGCCGATATCACACGCTCTGAAGGCATAGCTGAAAATGTTACTGTATGGATCAGAGATCGTGGAATCCCTACTGATTTCCACGTAATTGATATGAGGGAAGACGATGAGGCTCCAATCATCCTTGGTGGTCCTTTTCTAGCAACAGTTGGGGCAGTTATAGATTGCCCGAACAAAAGAGTGTCCTTTACTTATGTGAACAAACACATTTTCTATCATGCAACACCAGCCAACACTACCCCACCACGCTTGAGAAGAAGACTTTTTGATGATGAACCTCATGCTGATAATGCTCCTGCTGGGGAGAGATGGGCTTATCGTCCCACATCTGATCCTAGACTTGGGCAAAAGTAACTGGTACCAAAAAACCGAACCGAACCAAACCAAAAAAATAGTTCGGGTTATGGTACGATTATAGCTAATATATTCGACGGTTCCTTCGCTCTGATACCATCGATATCGGTTACTAACCAAAACCAAACCGATACCATTCGGTTACACCGAATAACCGAAGACATATATATTACATAAACATAAGTATTTATTACACATATAACGATTATGAATTATGAATATATAGTTTCCTTTGTCGATTCAACTTCACTCTATTCTCTAAAATCGAAAACCTATCTCCTTCTTTACATAAAGCAAAATCCCTAAATTAAAACTGGAATCTCTAACTCACCGTAATCTTTCTCGAGATCTAGAAGAAACTTTCAAACTTTTCATTCTCTGTACCCAGAAGCTGCTTTATCGAGAAATCACTCTGAGGTAATTTGTTTAATTTCTTAAAGATTGCGCTGTACTTGATTTAGGGTTTATTGAGCATCTGCTTGTGGGTTGTGTGCTTAAGGTTGCTCATTGCTGTTTCGATTTAAGGTTATTGTTGAGATTTCGGGTTGCTGTTTTGATTTAAGGTTGCTGTTTCGATTTCGGCTTGCTGTTTCAATCTAATGTTGTTCTTTCGTTTTAAGATTACTGGTGTCTTGAAGCTTTTAGCTTTTGTTTGGGTCTTTTAATCTAACAATATAGTTTCTTTTTGTGTTTATCTCTAAGTCTAAGGTTCTGATTTTTGTTTTGATTTGATGGAGTTTGATGAATTTTAGGTTTTATCTTTTGTTATCTGGGTTTAGATTGCTGTGATCACATTGAGCTTGTGGGTAATTTAAATTTTTGTTATCATGTTCTTGATAATGTAGATAAGCTATAATTTTGCCTACTCACTGTTAGCTTTGAACACATAGTTCGTGTGGCTGAAAATTCTTAAGGTTTTTTGATTTAATTTGAATAAGAAGATAAGTTGCAAGGATTTATTTTAATATGAAATTTTTGTGGTAGCTATTAACTCATGCTTTCTTCCTGTAAGGTTTACGTTTTCCAACTAAGCAGCAGACAAATCCATTGACTCATAGATTTATGATAAAAGCTAATTTATTTTCTTTGAAATTTCTTCTCATGGCCCTCTTGTTCATAGTGGCGCACTATTTGTGAGTTTTTTTTTCCTATTGTACCCATTGATCTGTTTTTCTTATTTGTGTTGTCTGGTTATGTTAGTATATTAAATTTCTTGTCAAAATTTTCCATTTGGAATGCGTAAGTGCATTCTGTTTATATATGCAGTATGTTGTTATACCGAAACAACAAGAATTTCATTCATTAAGCCCTTGTTGATTTGTGTTCAATGTGCTCCACTTAAATTGACACTATGTTACTTTAGCTCATTTGTCAAAAGTTGACCAGTAGTGTTTTGTTTTGATGGAGTTTGATGAATTTTGGGTTTTATCTTTTGCTATTTGGGTTTAGATTGTTATGATCACATTGAGGTTGTGGGTAATTTTTTTTTTCCATGTTCTGATTCAATTTGTAGATTTGGAATTGATTCATTTTGTTTTTGATTATTGATAATTTGATATCTGTTTTTATTATTCTGCTTTTGAGTATCGTTTTTGAGTTTGATATCTGTTTTCATTATTCTATATATGTTTTTGAGTTTGATTTTATTTGTGTCATGTAGATGGCTTCTTGTGAAGAAGGCGATGATATGTCTAATTCTGAACCTGAAATTGAAACACCGTGTTCTGCAAAGAAAGGCAAGAGGAAGAAGCCTAGGTCTGATGTTTGGAAGCACTTCAGCAAAAAGAAAGACAATTACGACAAGTGTATTTGTAACTACTGTGGTAAAGAACGTTCATGTCTAACTTCTTCTGGCACCACCAACTTGAAAAAACATCTAGAAGCCTGCAAACAACATCTGGTATGGCTTGCTGCTAATAAAGAAAAAGATCAAAGCCAAACAGTGTTAACTCCTAGTGATGATGGTGGTAATCTTAGGTTAGGCAAAGTTTATGAAAAGGAATTTAGGGAAGCTTCTAATGAACTGTTGGTTTTAGCTAAGTTGCCTTTATCTTCTATAGAGAGCTTAGCTTGGAGGCGTTTCTGCAATAGGTTTCATTTATACAAGCCTATCTCTAGGAGAATAGCAACTAGAGACATTGTCCAGATGTATGTTAGAAAGAAAGTAGAAATTAAGAGAATTTAGGGGATAACAAACATAGGTTGTCGCTGACTACTGATATATGGACTGCTCCGAATATTGGAGTTAGTTATATGGTGATAACAGCTCACTATGATGATGCTAGTTGGGAATTAAGGTAGCTTATTATAGGCTTCAAAAACATTTCTGATCATAAAGGTGCATCTATTTGCAAAGTTCCTCTTGAGTGTTTAGCTGAGTGGGATATAAGAAAGGTATTTTGCATCACTGTTGATAATGCCACATCTAATACCTCAGCTATAAAGACATTTAAGGACGAATTCAAGAAACTTGGAGATAATGCACTAGTCTTGAAAGGTGAGTTTCTGCATATAAGGTGTGCAACTCATATTTTGAATTTAGTGGTGAAGGAAGGGTTGCAAGAGATAGATAGCTCAGTGGCTGCAGTTAGAAATGGTGTTCAGTTGTGAGGTCTTCCACAAATAGACTCAAATCATTTGAGCTACGAGTTGAAACAGGAAAGATTGCCTTTAGATGTTAAGACTAGATGGAATTCGACTTATCTAATGCTTAATACAACACTGAATTTTAGAAAGGCATTTGATAAGATGGAACAAGAGGATAAGGTGTATAACGACTATTTTCTTAAAACTGTGGAGAGAAAAACACGGATTGGACCACCATATGCAGTTGATTGGGAAGGAGTGGATTCTTTGCTCAAAGTCCTTGTCCTGTTTACAATTCCACATTGGTTCATTCAGCCTCAAATTCTACTTGCTCGTACAAATGCTACAATGAGATTGTCACCATAGCTAGAAACCTTGACAACTATATCATTAGTGGTAATGAAGCATTACGGGACAAAGCCACATCTATGATAAGGAATTAGATAAGTATTGGAATCCATTTGGGAACATGAACAAGCTGTAGATCGTTGCAAGTGTCTTTGACCCAACAAAAAAGTTGAAGTTTGCTCAGCTTTGTTTTGATAAGTTGTATGGGAAAGAAACTATAGAGGCTACTCACATTAATGATTCAGTCATGGACATATTGAAGCGACTGTTTGAAGAGTATAGTTGTTCTGTAAACAAAAGTGGAAGTGGTGTTTCAGTTTCATCGTCTCAGTCCCAAGGGCAATGTTCTCAATCTCAGTCACAAGATCAAGTCGGGGGTGGAGCTTTTGAGAAAATGGATGTGCCTGGAATAGAAAATATGGAGGGGGTATACAATGAGCTTGTAAAAGAAACAGGATTTCAAGATCCAAGTAATGAGTTGGAGTTGTATTTGAAAGAGAATGTGGAGAATCCAAATTTGATGAGAGGTTCAGAGTTTAGTGTATTATCATGGTGGAGGAAAAACAGTTTGAAGTACCTGGTTCTATCACTAGTAGCTAGGGATATACCTGCAATGCAAGTGTCTTCAGTAGCCTCTGAATCTGCATTTAACACTAGTGGTAGAATTTTAGACCCATACAGGAGCTGTTTAACTGCCTACATGATCGAAGTGTTGATGTGGACCGAGAAATGGCTGAAATGTGAAATGCGGTTGAATGACAAAGGAGTTGTAACAATTCAACAAATGCTTTATGATGTCCAGTTTCAAGATGATCTTATGAAAGGTAATTTCTCTCCTTATAACTGTTTTTAATCCGAGTACTCTAATGTTCTTATGATTTTAAAATTTATTATTATTATGTTCTTTACTGTCTTTAGAGTTTGAAGAGGAATTCAACTTCAAAGAGAAAGGAGTCTAAGAGGTGGTCAAGAATAGGTGGTCAGCTGTCACGTATGTCATATGTGTGTTTTTGATCCTTTTGGTGGTTTTATTGGATTGTCTTTATACTTTGTGTGTTTCTTGGACTGTCTTTATGCTTTATGTCATCCGTGTGTTTTTTTATCCTCTGGATCCTTTTGGTGGTTTTCTTGGACTGTGTGTATGTTTTGTATCACACGTTTTTTAATAGTAGAATCTTATTAAAAAAATTGTATGCAGGGACATGAAAACGAAGTCAAAAGTGTGTCATGGAATGTATCTGGTTCTGAGAATCTGAGATCATTGAAAGCTGAAACCGTGATGTGCCTGATGGTCTCATTGTCTCTCATCTCCCATTTGGTCTCATGGCCTCATTGACTCTCATCTCCCATTTACTTTTATCAAGCTACTTATGTTATTGTTTGTGAATTGTGATATTTTCAAGTTTGTGTCATTTTTAATTTTGAAGTTTCTGTTACTTTTAAGTTTGTGACTTTGTGTTTCACTTTTCAACTTTGATTGTTTTTGAATCGGCATTGGTTTTATTTATTTCGGGCTTTGGTTACAATTTCGGATTTTGGTTACTGTTTCGGGTAATGGTTACTAAAATAACCAAAAAAACCGAAACCGGTACCGAACAGATGGTTACCCGATTTCAAATGGTATTTATCGGTTCTTCAAATTTATAAACGAACCGAACCAAAACCGATTGATACCGAACCGATACCGAACCAAAAATGGAGGGTACCTATATGGTTCCTAAATTTTAGTAACCGAATAACCGATACCGATCGGTACATACCCGAAATCGAAACCAAAATCCGAATGCCCAGGCCTATCCGATCCTCTCAGCTGGAAATCTCAACAACAAATCCTAAGACGAACAGCTAGGATAAACACTAATTCCGAACACCACTATGGTCGGATCTTTGCACAACTATCCAGCCCACGTCCTTTATCTTTCTCATCTTCGGATCACTAGGCGAGGTCGTCAAGCTCACGACGTTAAATAAGCATTCTACCCTTGTACATACTTTCTTCATTTCTATTTCAGTTTTTCGATTTTTGGTGTTTTTCTGTTTTCATTTTTCAGGTGAGTCACAATAAAAAAAAAAAAAACAAGGACTTGTCACCTGGGAGCTAGCAACCCACAAACCGATAAGAGAATTACGGTATGTATTTCTCTTGCTTTTCCCCTTTACGGTTTTACATCACAACGAGGACGTTGTGAAATAAGTGTGGCGGGGGGAGTCTTGCAATCAGCTGAGGTATTTCTTTTTCCTTGACGTCTTTTTTATGAGACAAGGCTTTGGCACAGTAGAACCAATGCCTAAGATTTGCCCTTGAAGTCGGCAATGGAAGTTTTACCGTAAGTTTTTTTGCATTTTGAGAGACTATTGCACTCTTTTCCTCGTTCATAGGTTCAATAACATACGAAAAGGTTTTTAATGAGGTAGCGATATAATTTGTTAATTGTGTTATTTGTGTTGATGTTTGGATGCTTTGTTGGATAGTGTTTGATCTCTACTAGGAACCGTGGAAAACCTATGAGTGGATCAACAAACCCCCAAAAGATCATTCTTCCGGAGGCTTAGACAATTCGGAGTTGACTTCTCACTATACACCTTATGATTTTTGATTTGGGCCTTGAGATACATGAGACATGATACCTCTATAAGACACTGCAAGACACATCTATGTGAGTACATTTTCCCTCTTCCTTCCCTTCAATAAGAAAAGAAAGAAAAGAAAAGGATATAGGTAAAAAAAATTTGAACCGAGCAATGGAAGCTACCACTTTTAATGTTCGCGTCTCACACCAAGAAAACAAAAGAAAAAGCGATTGATAGAAAAAATAAAATGATACCCTAGAAAAGTAGGAAAAAATCAATCGACTTTGAAGTGAGAAAAGGGAGAGGCAAGGATTTGTACCAAGATAGTCTTGAGCTTACATAAATCCGAAAGAGTAAGTGTTCAAGTATTTTGATCAATACCCCCAAGTTGAGAGCTCACGTTCAGAATGAAAAGAGAGGTCAATAATGATGATTCAAGATTTGAAGGAGGAGTGGTTTAAACTAAGGTGCGTTGCTATGCTTATGGTGAAGTACATGGAGTACGGTAGGAATCATCTCATCCCCACAAAGACGAAAAACACTAAACACAACAATGTCACAAGGTACGAGTTCACTCTTTTTATCTTTATTGTTTTCAATAAAATAACTTCAACATGCTTAGCTTTTGTTTGCTTGAGGACAAGCAAATGATAAGTGTGGGGAAATTGATAGGACTCATATTTACATGTTTTTATGCATTATAATAAGTTAGTTTTAGGTATTATAACTAACATTTAGTATAGTTTTAGCGTGTTTGCATATGTTTATGTGTTTTTAGGTATTTGGAGCTAAACATGAGAATTTGGAGTGTTTATGGAGCTTACTAAAGCATATGGAATAACTAGTGTCATTGCCTCGGTCATGTATGTTCAAGGACATATTTCATAAAGTCTGAAGAAGGGAGCATCGACCATGATATCGACCTGCTCGGGTCGAAGGTGTTCCTGAGCCATCCACCGGAGGAGTGCATCGACCTACTAGGGTCGATGGTGTTCCCCAGCCATCCACAGGATGAGTGCATCGACCTGCTGGAGTCGATGGTGTTCCCAAACCATCCACCGGTGCATCGACTTGCTGGGGTCGATGGTTACAGACGAGGGCTGAATATCGACCAAAAGGCATCGACCAAATCAGGTCGATGTTGATCCTGAAGTAAAAGAAATCTGATGATGTGGCGATCCAAGATAGAGACAACTTCTTATTTTCGGGTTTTGTGCTTTTATAAACATTAAGGGCCCAACTTGTTTGCTCCTTAAAACCCTAGGACTATAAATACACATGTAATCTTATTCATAAACCTAATTCTAGACAGTTCTAAGAATTCTACACTTTCTACAACTTTTGTAGCAACCCTTTCATATCTAATAAAGAGCTCTTCTTTTTACTTCTTCTCTTTGGTTTTAGAGTTGATATTTTAGACCACGAGGGTGGTGGTCGATGATGGGATCTACTTTTAGGGTTTGCTAAATGTTTAATTGCTCTTAATCAACCTAGCTACCTTAGTATACATCTTAATGATGAGCATTCTCTTAAGGGAGGTGTTTAAGTATACAATTGAATCCAGTAGGTGTGGTTGTATGTTTAGAAGTTCTTAGCACCACGAGAGTGGGTTAAAGCTTCAGATCTGTATATTAAGGAGTGATAGCTAGTCTTGAGTTTGTTGTATGATAGAGTAGCTCTATGCTTAGTCTAACGAAGGCCTATTAGGGTAAGATCTCAGGAGGAATTCGCCATGAGAGTGGGAAGGACTCTAGAAATAGATCTATCATTTATTCTGTGTTTTAGGCACGTTCTCACCAATACTGACCATATTGGATCACATGGAGGTGTGACAACCCTTGTGATGTGCCTATCACTCATGAGAGTATTCGATGATGGGATTGTATGAAATGCATATTCTTTTGCCACGAGAGTGGGTTTGAATATAGAGTCTAGCATACCACAAGAGTGGACTAGTAAGACGTGGAAAATCCCTAGAATGACAAACATAAACTTATTAGGTAAAACATAAACCCTAGATCTAGATTTTCTGACAAATCGATTATCACCCATATTCTGTAAATATCAATTTATGATCAATTTACTTTATTTAGTTTATGCTATTTAATTTATGTTTAGTTTAGTTTATTTAATCTTGTTATTTAATTTATTCTTAGTTAGTTTAATTTATTGCTTATTTACTCTATGCTTTTATTTCTTTTATGCATGTTAGATTAGGAAATCCCTTGCTTTATTTTCATGTCTAGATAAGATATGCATCTGTATCCGCTATGCGTTATTCCATTTCCCTGTAGATCGACCCCGTATTACTACAATTGCATTTAACCGTGCACTTGCGGTTTTATGGGTTAAACTCTCGAGGACGTGTGAACTTTGAGAGGGACAAGAAAATGTTGGTTTATCAGGGTGTTAGACCAACTTCGGGGAGTTTGATCGTGTCTACTATTTAGGCAGAACATTTGTTAGAGAAAGGTTGTGAGGCTTATTTGGTGACTATTACTACGATGGAGGGGAGTAGTAAGGTTGAGTTTTGGGACATTTTGGTGGTACAGGAATATGAGGACATGTTCCGTGAGATCATAGGATTGCCACCATCAAGGTCCGATCCATTTACTATTGAGTTAGAGCCCGGAACGGCTCCGATTTCAAAAGTGTCATACATAATGGCACCTGCTGAGATAACTGAGCTTAAAAGGCAGCTGGGAGAACTTATGGAAAAAGAATTCTTAAGGGCCAGTAGTTCACCGTGGGGAGCACCGATTTTGTTTGTAAAGAAGAAGGACAGTTCTTTCAAGCTTTGTATCGATTACAGAGGTTTGAACCGAGTGACGGTTAAGAACAAGTATCCTCTACCAAGGATTGGCGAGTTGTTGGACCAACTCAGAGGAGCTACTTGGTTCTCTAAGATGGATTTGGCTTTGGGATATCATCAAATTCCTATTGACGAGAGGGACGTTCGTAAGACAGCCTTTAGGATTCGATATGGATATTTTGAGTTTCTGGTTATGCTGTTTGGATTGACTAACACTCCGGCAGCGTTTATGAAGTTGATGAATAATGTCTTCAGGGAATTTCAGGATGAGTTTGTGATCATCTTCATCGACGATATTCTGGTTTACTCTAAGACCACGAGAATCACTTAAGGTCCGTGATGGGTAAACTCCGAGAGCACCAGTTATTTGCTTAGTTGAGTAAGTGCAGTTTTTGGCAGCGTGAAATAGGGTTTTTGGGTCATGTAGTCTCGGATAAGAGAATGTCCGTTGACTCAGAAAAGATCAGGGCCATAGCGGATTGGCGGAGGCCGAGGAACGCTACAGAAATCAGAAAATTTCTTGGTTTGGCCGGTTATTACCGACGTTTTGTGAAAGGTTTTTCGAGTAAGGCCAACTCGTTAACCAAGTTGACCGGGAAAGATATCCTATTTGTTTGGACCGAGGAGTGTGAAAAAAGTTTATGTAAGCTGAAGAAAATGCTTACTAGTACTTCGATTTTAGCGTTACCCAAGCCGGGTGAACCGTACATGGTGTACACAGACGCATCAAGGATATGACTTGGATGCGTATTGATGCAAAAGGGTAAGGTGATAGCTTATGCTTCTAGACAGTTGAGGAAGCATAAAGGAAACTATCCTACCCATGATCTAGAAATGGCTTTGGTCGTTTTTGCACTTAAGATTTGGAGATCTTATTTGTATGGAGAAAAAGTGCAAGTCTTTACAGATCATAATCTCTTCCCTCAACCAGAGTTAAATCTTCGTCAGAGAAGGTGGATGGAGTTTGTTGCTGACTACGATTTGGAGATAGCTTACCATCCGGGTAAAGCTAACTTAGTGGCATACGCACTAAACAGGAAATAGGTTGTTTCTGACACGGAGAAAGACATGGAATGTCTTGTTGGTATGGTCAGTACGTTGAGGCTGAATGATTTGAATGATGATGTACAACCATTGGGTCTTGGTGTCGTGGACCAAGCAGATTTGTTGACTAGGGTACGGATTGCCCAGGAAAAGATCAATATTTGGTCAGAGTTTCTCAGAATGATAAGGATGAGTATCAGACTTCTAAAAATGGTACCATTTTGGTGAACGGCCGTGTGTGTGTTCCTAATGACAAGGACTTAGGGAATGAGATCTTTAAGGAAGCACACCAGTCTTACTTTTTGATACATCCAAGATCCACAAAAATGTATCGGGACCTTAAGTGCTACTACCATTGGAACGGTATGAAGCGTGATGTTGCTTAGTAGGTTAAGATCGAACATCAGGTTCCTGGTGGTTTGTTGAGGAGTCTGCCTATTCCTGAGTGGAAGTGGGATATGATTTCTATGGACTTTGTCACGGTGTTGCCAATCCGTGACAAGAAGGATGCAATTTGGGTCATCGTGGACCGACTGACCAAGTCAGCGCACTTTCTTGCGGTCAGCAAGAAAGATGACTCTAAGAAACAAACCGAGTTATACGTTAAGGAAATCATACGTTTGCATGGGACAACGGCTAGTATTGTGTCTGACAGAGACTCTAAGTTTGCTGGTAAGTTTTGGGGAGAGCTTCAGAAGAAGTTTCGTACGAAAGTACACACGAGCATGACTCATCATCCACAGACAGATTGTCAGTCTGAGAGGATGATACAGGAGGTATTAGTTCCACCTCTTTCTTAGGTTTCATCCGAGCCCTAAGTAGTATCGAGAGTTTAACCCGATTATACCGCAAGTGCACAATAATGCAGTTGTAGTACGTAAGGGATCCATCCACAGAAACTAAAAATAACTACACAGAAAATACAAGAATACTTCTAATCTAGGTGAATTATAGAGTTTGGGGGGGGGGTTTTAGTTATACTATCTAAAGTTTATAAAATAAATACGCAATAATTAAGTAGCAATAATTAAATTAACAATATTTAAATTACTAAATTAAATTACGTAAAATAAACTGCATAAATTAAATAGCATAAAATAAATGACAGAACATAAATTGCATAAATTAAATAACAGAAAATAAATTTCGTAAATTAAATAGAGGAAAATAAAATGTGTAAATTAAAGTGAATAAATTAAATTACGTAAATTAAATTGAGTAAATTAAATAGCGTAAAGTAAATTGCATAAATTAAATTACTGAAAATAAATTACATAAATTAAATAACTTTCAATTAAATAACGATTAAACCATAATGAAGAAAACGATTCCAAATGTAAATGAAAACGAATCTGAAAATCTTCTAATATGAGAATTGATGTTCTTTAATTATTTTGATAGTATCCATCGGTCTAGAGATTTCGTATATAGATTAGTCCACTCTCGTGGTATGATAATCTTTCTGTAAAAACCCACTCTCGTGGTGCTCCTACAAGCATTGAGAACGATCTCGTCATCGACATTCGACCATCCTAACCGTCCACCGCATCTCTATGGCGTAGTCAAGCTTCCAACGTGTTTAATTCCGAGATCTTAGTCCACTCTCATTGTAGTGACCGCACCTTGAGTCAGAAAGTTTGTGCGAGAATTGTCCGAAGTAGCTGGGTGGCAACGAGCTTCGACGTGCTTTTGAGAAGCAGCTGGATGGCGAGGTGCTTCAGTAAGCAGGCTGGGAGGTGAGTGGCGAGTTGTAAGCAAGCTGGGAGCTGAGTGGCGAGTTCTCGAAGCAAGCTGGGAGCTGTGTGGTGTGTTGCATGTGTCCGCAAGTAAGCAGGCTGCTGGGTGGCTTGTTACATGTGTCCGGAAGCAAGCACGCGGCTGATTGGTCCATGAGTCACGGCCCATGTGTCATTTCGTGGCTCATGAGTCACGGCCCGTGTGGCGCATTTTGGTGGCTTTGAAAACCCTTGGCTAAAGTAAGCTCTCCTTATAAAAGCGAGTCCTTATCTCATTTTTACGAAGTAAAAACAATAGAAAGCAGCTAAAAACTGAAAGAAATTCTGAGAGAAAATCTGAGGAAAACCAAGAGAAAATATGAGGAATACCGAGAGAAAATCCGAGAGATAAACCGAGAAAGAATCGAGTTACCTTGGGAGGATAAGCGGATCATCATAGATAACCAGAAAGACCAAGTTATCGAAGGGAACGATGGTTGTATCGTCGAGAATCTTGAGAAAACCCGTAGACTGTGAGTTTGGTTACATGTTCTTATGCAAGATCGTGGTTATATGAGTTCGGTTTCTTGTTCTATGTTGCATATGTTCTGTTTCTGTGGTGAGTCGTATGCATGTGAGTTGGATTCCATGTTGATTGATGCATTTAGGATCGATGATGAGAATTTATCGTGGTGATTAGGCATATGATCGGTGATTGATGCATATGAGTTTGATTATTTGATTTTTATGTGATGATTATGCATGTGTTCGTTTGAATATGCATGTTTGATGTGGTTTGATGAGTTAGTGAATTCTTGTGCGAGAAACGCATGAAAGGCGGATTGGATATTCTTAGACGTGAGAACATACGACGGATTGGTTCGCTACCACCGGTCGTATCTCGCATGACGATGCGTTGTTCGGATCACTCGGTTTTAGCATATGTTGCGCCGAGTGAAGTAAGATGGAAACGTTTAGGTCACTGCAGTTCACAAAAGACTCGTTCGAGAATCTCCGATCGGATGTTCGGCCGCGTCATAAGTGACGCTTCCGTTCTAGGCATGAACGGGGGTATTACAAGGTGGTATTAGAGCATTGTAAGATGCTCGTAAGGGACTTAATTTTTGGATTTTATCGAGTAAACATGTCGCAAAAAGGCTATATTAGGAATCACTGGCTTAGTTCCTCCTTTCTTTTGCTTAAGTTTTGACCTTTGGTTCCTTTGCAGACAATGCATCCAAGAAGAGCATACAGAGGAAACGGTCGTCCGTGTATTAATCCATGTGCTGAACTCACCCCTGTGCTGGAATCTAATTTGAGTTCATATGAGTCCGACCCATCCGAGAACCAGTCTCCAAGAGAATCCGTTGGGGAAGCTATGAATTATGAGAATGAGCCGAGTACTTATAACATGGGTGTCAATGAAGATTAAGACGATGCGATGTCGTCAAGTTATCATGAGTGGTTACCGGACCAACATGAAACAGAATCGCAGAGAAGAAGAAGGGATCCATTTGGAACTTTGTTCAAGGATAGATCGATAGACTGGACCGTCAACAATTTCGGGACAACTCCAATATTACCGCATACCCACCATCGGACTTTCTTAAGATAGTAACGATAATGCGAACTTTGGGAACAAAACGTTATGATGGGGTACGGATCCGTTCACGGCAGATGCCTGGCTAATGAACTTAGAAAGAAATTTTGATGCTACACGATGCCCTGAAGCATTCAAAAAGGACGTCGTTATCTACTACTTGGATAAAGATGCGATAAATTGGTGGAATGCAGTGGAGAGAAGGTTTGGGAGATATTCAGCCGGATATTCATGGGCTCAATTTTGCAGTGAGTTCTTAAAGAAATACTTCCCTCCAGAAGCCCGAGACCTTCTAGAAATTCAGTACTTGGGCCTTAAACAAGGTGATCGGAGCGTTCGAGACTATAAGGCAGAATTCACATGTCTCCGATAGTACGCGCATTATGGGGAGGGTGATGAACCTTCAGTTGCGCGGAAGTTCATGCATGGTAGAATTCACTGATCTGCCCACCCTGGTTGTACGGGCCGTTAATGTGGAAGCATGACTTGTAGGGGAACGAACCCAAGCTGCGAGAGCTAGTGGGGCTCATGATTCTGCAATTTACAGAGGAATTCTACATCTAACTATGGGTATCAGGGAAAGAATGCTAGGATTTCGGTGAGGCCAGTTGCGAACTTGTTATCTGTGTGGCCAGCAGGGTCATACGCCATGTCCGAATATAGTTTGCTTTGCGTGGAATGAATAAGGGCATTATGGGACTTTTCATCCTTACAGACAGTTACAGGAAGAACATCGGTCTTTGGCCATCCAGGATCTTGTGAACCGTCCTGCAATAGGACAATCGTCCAAGAGAAAAGTGAAAGAGGGACGAGTGTACGCTTTTGACGTTGGTAGACCTGAACCTTCATGTCCTCTTAAAGGACCCGTATAAGGTATGTTGGGTTCTTTGCCTTGTGACTGAAGTGATGCATTAAGTTTACTTGATGACTGATTGCATATAAAATAAAAAATAAACTAAATTGGTTGAGTGAGTGGTATCTTTGTGCATGTGTTATTTGCTTGAGTGTGATGCATAATTTTGAGTCACCTGAGGTAGTGAATATTTTTAGGGGACCTTTGTGATAGTTAAGGTGAGCGTGCCAAACTAGAAAACTGGTGATCAAATACTCCATGCCACAAGTAGTTTGTTGGTAAAATTGTGGTGACTTGCGAAGAGTAAGATAATTTCCGAAGAATCTACCTGGAGATAATCGTTGTTGAAGTATAGACGAGAAGCTTAAGAATTCGGGACGAATGTTAATAAGGGAGGGAGAATGTAGTGACCCCCACCTTGAGTCAGAAAGTTAGATGCGAGAATTATCCAAAGTAGCAGGGTGGCAACGAGCTTCGACGTGCTTATGAGAAGCAGCTGGGTGGCGAGGTGCTTCAGTAAGCAGGCTGGGAGCTTCATGGCCAGTTGAAGCAAGCAGGGAGCTTCATGGCGAGTTGTAAGCAAGCTGGGAGCTGAGTGGCGCGTTGCACGTGTCCGTAAGAAAGCAGGCAGCTAGGTGGCACGTTGCATGTGTCCGGAAGCAAGCACGCAGCTGAGTGGTCCATGAGTCACAGCCCATGTGTCATTTTGTGGCTCATGAGGCACGGCCTGTGTAGAGGATTTTGGTGGCTTTGAAAACCCTTGGCCGAAGTAAGCTGTCCTTATAAAAACGAGTCCCTCCTTTCATTTTTATGAAGTAAAAACAATAAAAAGCAGCTAAAAACCAAAAGAAATTCGAGAGAAAATCGGAGGAAAACCGAGAGAAAATCCGAGAGATAAACTGAGAAAGAATGAAGTTACCTTGAGAAGGATAAGCGGATCGTCATAGATAAGCAGAAAGACCAAGTTATCGAAGGGAAAGGTGGTGCTATCGTCGAGAATCTTCAAAAAACCCGTAGACTGTGAGTTCGGTTACATGTTTTTATGCAAGATCGTGGTTATATGAGTTCGGTTTCTTGTTCTGTGTTGCATATGTTGGGTTTTTGTGGTGAGTCATATGCATGTGCGTCAAATTTCATGTTGATTGATGCATTTAGGATCGGTGATGAGAATTTATCGTGGTGATTATGCATATGATCGGTGATTGATGCATATGAGTTTGATTATTTGATTTTTATGTGATGATTATGCATATGTTCGTTTGAATATGCATGTTTGATGTGGTTTGATTAGTTAGTGGATTCTTGTGCGATAAACGCATGAAAGACGGATTGGATATTCTTAGACATGTGAACAAACGATGAATTGGTTTGCAACCACTAGTCGTATGTCGCATGACGATGCGTTATTCGGATCACTTGGTTTTAGCACATGTTGCGCCGAGTGAGGTAAGATGGGAACGTTCGGGTCACTGCGGTTCACATTAGCCTTTTGGGCTATGGCTGAGTGAGGCAATATATGAACGGTCAAGAATATTCCAATGTCGCGAGAGTATAAAACGAAAATGAGAAAGACTGAGAATTTGTTTATGTTTTGTACTTGTTATTTTTGGATTAATGTTTGATTGATTGTTTGGGGTTTTGCGGGTAATGATATTCATGTTAGGCACCCGTTCTCACTAAGCAAAATAGTGTTTTACCGAACTCATTCTTGTAGGTAAACGTAAGTAACGAGGAAAGGGAAGGAACAATTTTCGTGAAGCGGTGTATTGAGTTTAAGCCTTTTTGTAAAATGTACGGTTTTGTAGTTTACTCGTTTAAGTATAAACTTCCGCTGTAGTCGTTTTGTAAGATAGTGTGGTGCCACTTGTTAATCGGTTTCCGTTGTATGAACTTAAGTTTTATAAATGAAGGAAAGTTTTCTGTAAAAACTTTAAGTTCCGATAATGGTATTTGCTTTGACCGAGCGAACTAACTATGAGTTTTTATTTGGGTTGAAAAACTTAGAATAAATATAATTAGGAAAATGACGCTTCGTATGTTCGGCCTAAGATCTCGGACTCGTTCGAGAACCTCGGATCGGATGGTGGGGATGAAGAGAGTTGCACGATCGAAATCCCCGGGAGAGTGCCACAGGGTACAATCCCCAACCACAGAATGTAAATTGTTTGAAAGTGGATAGCGAATGATATTTGGAAAGCAATGAAATAATATAATAGACGACTATGAGGATCACTCACTTCTTCGACTCTCTTTTCACCATTTATTTTATGTGATTAATTAGGACAAGGCGTACAATACTACAAATAAGAAAGAAGCTAGAAATGTTATAGACATATATATGATGAATGTGTATATGTCTTTTTATACTAAACTAAAGGTGAAATAGAAAGATCCAATCAAAATTTGATTATTTTTTACTAATTTAAAACATTTTCTAACTTAAACTCTATATATAAATAAATAAATAGTTACTATCCAACTCACTATTTAACAAAATTGATAAAATAATAATTAATGATTTAACATCAAATTCACACACACACACACACACATATATATATATATATATGTAATCAAAATCCCAATTAAAACCTTAACACATCAATATTTGTCTTATTTTATACGAAAATATTATTTAGTCATTTACTTTCAATTGATTTAAAGAAATGTGCACAAATAACTGTTATCAACTATTTTTGTGTAGAATGTCAATGTCAAACTCAAAAACACTTGCACATTTAGGCAGTCTCAACGCGAGACTACGAAAATATCATTGATTACATGTACTTTAAAATCTGCTAATGCATGAGTACACACTAATTTCCATATTCTGTCGTGGGGTCATCGATTCCATGAAAAATACATCGTCATCGTAGTTGTGTATCTCTATCAATATTAAATCACGTCAGGATTGTTCTTCGAACTTCTTGTTCAAGAATAAACTTGTGCCTTTTTTTTCGCGGAAGGTAATGAAATGTCAATCCCATAGGTTTGGATCTTTGCTCCGATATCATGATAAATTTAATGAGGATAAAAACACAAAAGTGTTTTGAAAAAATTATTATTAGATTCTCATCAAAATAATGTTACAAGATACATCTCTATTTATAGAGATAAGACTAAACATAATTTTCTAAATTAAGATAAAAATAAATGTAAATAATATTTTTAGAGATAAATGTAAATGTTACTAATTTCCATAATTTATTGCCAAATATCATAATTTCTTAGGTTCTTCTCAGTCATCATGATTTCCATAATCTTGGACCATCATCTCAAAGATCATGGTGGATACAATAAAAGATTATGGATAAAGGGAAGCATAAAAGGGATCCAATAAAAGAAGGCCATGAATGGTTCCTATCCCACCTAGGATAGCAAACCAGATTCCTAAGTGTATGGTGGACAGAATATAGTGTGAAACTGTAAAATCTTCCACCGGACAAGAGAGTTGCACGATCGAAATCCCCGCTCCTATGAGAACCAAGCCAAATGACGACGCCTCTACTCTGTTCATGTCTTGGACATTATATGAGATGCAATACATAAATATCATCACGGCCAAGTAGAATATCCCCCGCCCCTCCACTCCTAGTCGATATGTTGGGATCGGAACATCTTTGCGCAAGCACCTAATTACCATACCAAGGTACGGAATATTCATAGCACTCAATGTTGCGTATCTAGCCATGATGAACATAATACAATTAAAAATCATCCAATAACTACACCATATATATATATATATATATATATATAACAACAAATAACTACACAAAATCTATATACAACAACAATTTCCTTACACATATACGGGGAATAGTGTGCAACTGAGTTCAATCCCTTGGAGAGTGCCACAGGGTTCAATCCCAAACCACATAATGTAGATTGTATGAAAGTGGATAGCGAAAGATATTTGGAAAGCAGTGAAATAATATAATAGACGACTATAAGGATCAGTCACTTCTTCGACTCTCTTTTCACCATTCATTTTCTGTGATTAATTAGGACAAGGCGTCCAAGACTACAAATAAGATAGAAGCTAGAAATGTTATAGACATATATATGATGAATGCCTATAGGTTTTTTTATACTAAATTAAAGGTGATAAAGAGAGAATTGATCAAATCTATCCAATCAAAATTTGATTATTTTTTACCAATTTAAAACATTTTTCTAACTTAATCTCTATATATAAATAAATAAATAATTACTATCCAACTCACTATTTAACAAAATTGATAAAATAATAATTAATGATTTAACATCAAATACACACATATATATAATCAAAAACCCAATTAAAACCTTGACACATCAATATTTATCTTAGTTTATACGGAAATATTATTTGTTAGTATGTCTACTAATGAGTGTTATGGTTGCATTAAGCGTAACATTGTAGAATAATAAAATTATTATATGTTATGTTGGATTAATTATTTTTATTTTCTAGTATCACGTGTTTTGGATCTTGGTTTTTTAAAATAATATATTCTTTTTTCTTTTTGCAAATCCACCAAAATAACGTGGTTGAGACTACAGATTTTAAGCACTCTATTTTTAAGTAAATGGATTTTCAAATCTATGTGAAATCAAATCCATATCCCAATTTTTAATATTAAATAAAATGTGATTTTAACTAGTATTTGTTAATCATATAACCAATAACATATGGTTTCGATAAAGATTTTAAAATCAATGATTGAATAATACATGATTTTGATAAAGATTTTAAAATCAATAATTGAATAACATACGATTTCACAAGTATTTTCAAATCCATTAAAATCCATGAACCAATAAACCCCATTAATCATTTACTTTCAATTGATTTAAGCGAAATGTGCACAAATAACTGTTTTCAATTATTTTTGTGTAGAATGTCAATGTCAAACTCAAAAACGTTCCGCACATCTAGGCAGTCTCAACGCGAGACTACGGAAATATCATTGTCTTCATTGTTCCTACTTACTTGGGATTGAGAGTATTTCTCTTATTAAGGCAATACACCAAATCTATATACAACAACAATTTCCTTACACGTATATGGGGAGTAATGTACACAGAGTGTAGATTGTTTGAAAGTGGATAAAAAATGATATTTAGAAAGCAATGAAATCATATGATAGATTAGGAAAAGTCATTCCTTCGACTCTCTCTTCTGTGATTAATTAGGAAAAGACTACAAATAACAAAAATTTGAGATAGAACAAAAATTTAAGCAAATTTATTTTTTCTAAAAATTTAAGCACCGTTACATGACTAATTAACGCCGTTAAGTAATTTGTATGAATCGGCTAAATTACCATAGTTCAGGGTTAAACTTTGAAATAATTAATGGTTCATGTATGAAAAAGCTGAGTGTCATAGTTCAGGTATGAAAAAGCCGGGTGTCATAGTTCATGTATGAAAAAGCATATCGTAAATAGTTTGGGTTGATTTTGGCCGTTTTCCCTGCCATGTTGGCGACTGAGTTAGCACCGTTAGACGATCGATAAGTGATTTGTATGAATCGGCTAAATTAACGTAGTTCAGGTAGTAAATTTAAAATAAAATTGATGGTTCAGGTATGAAAATGTCGGGTGTCATAGTTTATGTATGAAAAAGCTAAAAACAAATAGTCTGGATTGATTTTGGCCATTTTCTCAACGATCATCTCCATGATCTCATTACCAACTCTAACGACAAAATGCATAAAAAGGCAAAACAAAAATGATAAACAAGATACAAGAATGACGAAAATGAAGAAGGAAATTACACAAAAAGGTTGACTAAATTTAATTTCCTGCATTGGTAGAACGCTACAAGAAAACAGCACCGTTTCTAATCACCTTAGTGGTCGGAAATTTTCCGACCAAATTTTGTTCAATCAGCGATGAATTACCGACGACTAACTTTTCGGTCAGAATTTAGTCAGAAATTTCCATCGAAAATACGGAAAAATTTCCGACCAACTTAATTTCGTCAGAATATAGTCGGAAAATAGACGGAAAAATATTACTCTAGCTGCGATGAAATTCCGTCCACAATATATAATACTTCCGACGAAATCGGTTAGGTTTATAGTAAACATTATCTTTAAGAATGAAAAGCTTACTTAGATATAAGCATCCAGCATATCAATATGACATGTCAACTCTTCAATATCTCAGCCGAATTATACTGATTCTTATAGCGAAGTTTATTTTTTCCGACATGCCTCAAACAAATGAATTTTTTTTTTTTGGCTACTTGGTTTTTGTTTTAAAACTTTTCGTTTGTGGATTGTGAGAATGTGTCCATTGCTTTTATAGGAAAATAGGTCGTCAAAATTTAGACAAAAAAAATCTTTTTCCGCCTATGACCGGACAACAGGCAAATTTGGGGTTTTTCGAGGAATTTCCGACCACCGTGGTCGGAATTTCGGCGATTAATTAAAATTCCGACGAAAATCCGACCAGGGTGGTCGAAAATTCCTCGAAAAAATCCAAGACAATGTCAGTTCCGCAATGTTATAATTAATGCATCCAATTTGGTCGGAAAATTCTCGGAAACATTATATATTGTGAAAATCTCGAGTTTTTGTAAATTTTATATTTTTGAGAAACCATCGGAAATACAGTGTCGGAATTTGGTCGGAAAGATTTTTCAAAATTCAAATATTTCAAACCAAATTCCGACCATTGTAATTTCTATATGTAGGAGCATCATCCTATTGTTAACAAAAAATATAGAAAAAAATATTTTACAGAAAAAACAAAACGTATTGTATCATGTCTCAATTTCTAATGGGTGACGAATCGAGAAAAGAGAAAGGTACAAGTTCTGAGAGTAGTGGTTCGTTAGTGCCGGGACCCGCAAAACTAATTCATGTTGCCATAAAATGAAAGAATACATCACATCCTTCTGCAATGGACGAGGAAGAAAATGTAATTTCCACACAAGAGGTCTTACGTAGAGTCTTTGGAGAAGAAGGTCGCAGCGATGATGATTTTCTAGAAGAATGGTGGGTGACAGCAATAAATAATGTCCGCAATGAAGGTATAACAAATCAGTTAAACCAATTTAGTGATAATGATATGATTTGATATTCAGTCAACTAAATAATAATATTTATAGGTTGACTTATGCAAATTCCTGCAAATTGTGAAATCATGACCATTCATAACCAAATTCCTAATGAAATATCAAATTGGGGTAAAATAGAGCAGGTAAATAATGATTGTATTTAACTATTTATAAGTGCTTTTAGAATTTTATTCGAAAATAACAAAACTAACTTCAGATTGAATTATTTTAGGTTGTTGCGATGATTAAACTTTTCGAGCCTAACGGATTGGGTGACACATAAGGGTGGAAGGAGTTAACTGGGACGAAGGAGTTAACCAAGAAGTCAAAGATAAATTTGACGAGATTTGTCAAACATGTTTTAAGGATAACGCATACGGGTGGAAGCAAAAGTGGGCTAAGGGAGAAGATAAACCAAAGTGGATGCGGCGACGTGTTTTGAATGGCCTTATAGCTTACTGGGAAGACGAGGCTCACAAAACCCGTAGCCAAACCAACTCCAAAAACCGAAAGAGTGAACGCGGCGGTTACGGAATGGTAAAACATACATGTGGGGATACACCATATGTTCGTAAACGCGAGCAAATGGAAATAAAAGTTATTTACAGTACAACTGATACTAATGTCATATTAATTATTTATTCTTATTAGCGTGATCCGATACAGGAGAATACTCCGATATGCTGACGTTTATGGAGGAAACTCATAAGCGGAAAGACAGGACATTCGTCGACAAAAAAGCGGAGGCGATTGCTCGTAAATGCAGGAAAATGGAGGAAGAGCAGTTGACTCATGATAGCATCGTATTTTACATGCTTTCTTGCATGCATTTAGCTTAGTTTTATATGTTTCTAACTAGAATTTAGGATAGTTCTAGCGCATTTGCGTTTGTTTATGTGTTTACAGGTACTTGGAGGAAATCATACACTTTTAGAGTGTTTTGGAGCCTTAAGAAGCCATAAGAACCTTGGAGCTACTTGCTGGGGCTAAGAACATCATGGAGAGGCATCTCAAGAGCCTCAAAAAGGAAGCCGTGGCCCTAGCATCGACCACCCTGAGCAAGCCATCGACAAACATCATCGACCCAGGCCTATCGATGCTCTTCCACGGATCCGAACTTGAAGCCGATGACGAAGACCATTGACGCGAGCATCAACCTGAAGGGGTCGATGCTCATCCTGAGGATGCACATCGACCCTGAGCATCGATCCAGGGCCATCAATGCTGACTCACTGTGCAGAAAAGGAAACTTCGGTTAATGTGAACTGCAAGATATAGAAGCTTTGGGTTGCGAGTTAAGACTTTCCAAAAGCTTCTAAGGACACCCTAGACTTCTCCAAGCTTCCTAAACTCTAAATAAACTCATGTATTTTCACTAGACACAAGCTTAGACTCTCTAGCCAACTTTTGTCTCATCTTCAATAAAGAGTTCTTCTTTAGATTTCTTTCTTTCTTATGCTTTTGTTTATGTTTATGTTTATGTTTTAATTTACTTTACTGTTCTTAGTTTTTTAGTTTATTGTTTAATACTCTATAATCCTATTCTTTGTCTCTACCGCCAGCCCCGGAGAGACAAGAGAGTAGATCCTTTAGACCACTAGGGTGGTGGTCGATGATGGGATCGAAGATTTAGGATTCAACATGTCTGATTGTTCTTAACCGATCTAGCTACTCTAATATTCAATCTTAATGCTAAGCTATGTCCTATGGGATGTGCTTAATGTTATAACTGAACCAGTAAGTGAGGTTATACGAATAGAAGCCCTTAGCACCGTGAGAGTGGGTTAAAACTTCAGATCTGAGTATTAGAGAGTATTAGCTAGTATCGAGTTTTTGTTGTTTGATAGAGTATCTTAAAGCTAATCTAATTGTGTCCAAAGTTAGATTATTATCTCAGGAATACATCATCACGAGAGTTGGATTGTATTCTAGAAATAGATCTGTCATTCACTCTTCGTCTTAGACACACTCTAACGCAAGCTAAAAACTTGGTTAATCGGTTGGTAGTGTGACAACGCTAGTTGAGCAATGCGTGAAAGTCGCCACGAGAGTGGGTCGGACACAGTGACTAGCATACCACGAGAGTGGACTAGTCTATAATCGAATATCCCTAGATTGACAAACACAAACTTAAAAAGGTAGAACATGAATCCTATAATCTGAAATCCCTGATAAATCGACTATCACTCAATTAACTGTAAATATTTAATTAAGCATTTTATTTATGTTATTTTAATTATGTTTATTTATTTATGTTATTTATATTTCTGCAATTTATTTTATGCACTTTTATTTATGCATTATTATTTTATGTCATTTATTTTATGTCATTTAATTTACGCACTTTAATTTCCATATTTTAATTTACGCACTTTAATTTATGCAATTTATTTTATGTAATTTAATTTAAGTTATTTATTTTATGCAATTTAATTATGTTATTTAATTTAAGTACTTTATTTTATGCAATTTAATTTCAGTAATTTAATTATGCAATTTAATTTATGTCATTTACTTTATTTTATTTATTTTATGTTTTAGTTTATTTAATTATCTTATTTTATTTATTTTATCACATCATATAGTTTAGAACTTGATAACCCCCGGTTTATTATTCCGCCTATATTAGATTTGCATTTGCATTCTTTGTGTAGGTATTTGATAGGGCTCATATTTACATGTTTTTACATATTAATATAGACTAATATCATGCATTAGAACTATCATTGAGGACTACTTTAGTGCATTTGCATGTGTTTGTGTATTTATACATACTTGGAGCAAAACCCAAGCTTTTGGAACATTTTAGGGGCCTTAAGAAGCTATAGGGACCTTGGATCGATGGTCCAAGAACTACTTGCATCGATGGTCTTCGACCTAGAGCTGTCGACCCTGACTCGCTCAGCAGAAAAGGAAACTTTGGTTAATGCGAAATGCAAGATATGGAAGCTTTGGATTACGAGTTAATACCTTGCAGAAACTTCTAAGGACGCCCTAGACCCCTCCAAGCCTCATAAACTCTATTTAAACACATGTAATGCTCATTAGAAAGGGTTCCACCTTTTGTTCCCACTTTTTGGTGGCCACTACTTAAAGAGAAAAGTCTCAAAACTCTTTGTTTTTATGTTTTTGTTATGAAAGTTCTTTAGTTCTTCTTCTTCTTCTTCTTCTTCTTCTTGTTCTTATTGCTTTACTTTATTTACTGCTTTCGTTTATTATTTATCATGTCTTACTCATATCCTGCCGTCACCCTCAGAGATATGAGTGAGTAGATCCTTTAGATCTCTGGGATAGAGATCGATGATGGGATCTATGTTATAGGATTTTATATGTTTGTTGTTCTTAATCGATCTAGCTAATCTAATATTCAATCTTAATATTAAGCTATGTCCTACGGGATGTGCTTAAGGTTATAACCGAGCCAGTAGGTTAGATTATACGAATATAAGTCCTTAGCACCATGAGAGTGAGTTAAAACTTCAGATCTGAATATTACAAAGTATTAGTTATGGTCGAGTTTGTTGTTTGATAGAATTAATCATTGATCTAGTTCTATCTAAGTTAGCTTAAAATCTTAGAAACACTTCACCACGAGAGTGGGTTGTGTTTCGGAAATAGATCTATCAATCACTTCGTATTACTGAAAATACAAGGCCGTTTGATTAACAGTCCGACGAAAGTTTATGAATACTTAGTAATCGATGATGGGATTGTGCGCTATGGTGAAAGTCGCCACGAGAGTGGGTCGGACACAGTGACTAGCATACCACGAGAGTGGACTAGTCTATAATTGATATCTCTAGATTAACAAACACAAACTTAATTGGTAAAAACATAAATCCTAAATATAGACTCTTTGAAACCATTCTCATTCACCCTAGAGATTTATCGTTAATTTATTATTTAAATTATTTTATATTTATGTTATTTAATTCATGCCATTTATTTTCGGCAATTTAAATTATGCTCTTTATTTTATGCACTTTAATTTACATTATTTACTTTATGTTACTTACTTTCTGTTATTTACTTTATGCAATTTATTTTCAGTAATTTTATTATTGCTTATTTAATTATTACTTATTTAATTTATTTAATTACCGTTTATTTATTTTATGCATTTTAATTTTTTATTTAGTTTATGCAATTCAATTATTTAGAACTTAGAATTAAAATCCCAAAACAATTTTAATTCACCTAGATTAGATTCACACCTACAATCTATGTGTAGTTATTCTTAGTCTCTGTGGATCGATCCCGATTATACTATAATTGCATTTAACCGTGCACATGCGGTCACATTGGGTTAAACTCTCGAGAAAACTCGGGTAAAACCTGGTGAGAAGAGGTGAAACAAATCCTCTCATCAAGTTTTTGGTGTCGTTGTCGGGGACTATAGCAATAACCATAGAGATTTGGTCTGAATCTGAGACTACGTTTCTTTTTATTTTCTTATTTTGATTTAATTTTGTTTTTGATTTTTCAGATAAAAATAATAATAATAATAATGAACCAGTTGCTGGACTGGATGGACGAGAGATGGATGCGTAAGCCAAAAGCTACTCGAACAATAGGCATGGTCGACGAGTCAACAAGTCAAAGCCACCGTTTTGGCATACAACAGCCACCAGTGGGAGATGTCGAGTTCAAAATCAAGGTCGACTTGATTAACATGGTCCAAAAAGAAAAGTTTCAAGGTCTATCAATGGAGAACCCTATAGAGCATCTGAATCTATTTGACAATTTGTGTGATATGGTAAAAATAAACGGGCTCTCTGAAGATACACTAAACCTTCGTTTATTCTCATTTTCACTTGGGGCTAAAGCACATCAGTGGGAGAAGAGCATTCCAATGGAGACCGTTACAACGTGGAGTCAATGCAGGAAAGCATTCCTGAGAAAGTTATACTCGAACTTTAGGACAGCTCGTTTAAGAAACGAGATATCAAACTTCACGCAACAAAGCACTGAGAGCCTTGGAGAGGCTTGGGAGAGACTTATCGGCTACACAACGCAATGACCTCATCATGGATTCAACAATGAGTCGTTACTTGGCATTCTCTATCGAGGAATGACACATGAGTACCGTATGTTACTCGATGTAGCTAGCTACGAAACCTTTTTGGGGCAAATGCAAATCATTGAATGACTCTAGTGGAAAATTTGGCTCAACATGAAACAAGCCTGGAAGAGGACCACGATCGTGTGAGTAGACATGTCGATATCCAAGAGGACGAGGAGGAGCTGAGCATCAAAGCATTGAACAAAAAAATAGACAAATTTCTGAAGTTAAATCAAAGATCGGTAAACTATGATAAAAATTTTCAAGACAATCGAATGCTTTCCAAGGATGGATATGCTGAGATATGCCACGTCACAGAGTACCAGCCTCGCCTTCCTATGGAGCCTACTCATCAGAGGAGTCTTATCCCGTAGGAAAACGTTTCAGCAACGTCTTTAACGAAGCCCATTGAGCCAATGCATCAACCACACCAGGTCGATCCTCTTCCCACCGAATGTCCCCATCGAGCACAGTCGATGGATGTGCTTATATAGGCAAGTCCCGAACCTATGCATCGACCGACCATGGTCGATGCTAAGCCAGAAGATGAAGACCATCGACGTAAGCATCGACCAGGCGAGGTCGATGCCATTTCTGGAGGACCCATCGAGCATACACATCGAACAGGAGGGGTCAATGTCAAGCTGACAACGGAAGACATTGACGCAAGCATCAACCAAGAGTGGTTGATGCTAATCCGAGAGCCTTCACATCGACCAGACGAGGTCGATGCCCTTCAAACAGAAGCAACCGATGCACCCTCAGAAGAAACCATCGGACACTTGTATCGACCATATCAGGTCGATGCACCTCAGAGGACTCCCGAGACCGCTCCACCGATTCTGAGATGCCTAGATGACAACTTTCTGGGAGGCATAGGACATGATTATGAGCCGAACCGAAGCTACAACATCAATACCAACAAGGAAAATCACGTTGTAACCCCTCTCCCAATCTTTGAAGAAGAAGGAAATACCTCGAAGCCTTCGTTCTTTCGAGGGCATGCACAACATGATCAAAGATGGACAAGCTCATTCACTGATATGCTCAAATTAATACCCTAAAAGTACTAAAGCAGTTGCTGCAGTATATCAGGGGTCGAACACAAGAACTCAAGAAAACTCACTCAGTAGATGAAAGATGCAGATTGTGCTAAGCAAACAAATGATTGAATAGAAAACAAATGATTGAATTAAACTTAGGTTGATTTATATGGGAGGAAACTAGGCTCAGGGAAATTCTCAGGAAGTCAATGATAGATAACAATTAATCAATTAAGGTTCAATTCGATTAAGCGCCGTTCTTGAACTCAAACACGAAAGTATAGTTAACCAACTCTCGTTGTGAAAACTAACTAAGTCTAAAATCTAGAATTCCAAATCTCTTTGCAAATCCTACACAGTAAACCAGCAATCAATTCAAGTTTGATATGTTCACAATTCGATTAAACCAAATCTCTTTGCAGATAATCCAATTGCTCACCCTAGGTTTTATCAGATTACTCAATTGCACTGTCGTGCCTAATCGATTAATCTAGGTTCTATGTTCTAAGTGATCAGGTTAGAAATAGCTTTGAGAACAACCTATGGTGAAGAACTATTCAGATTTTGAACCCTAACAAATCAATCATCATAAATCAGAGAAATCCATATGAGAAAACCCTGAACCTAAAAGGAGACTACTCAGACATGATAGATGAAACAAATACCATAACTGAATAAATCATGAAATTAAATATATCAAAAGAATAAAAACAAGGGTTCGGGATCTTCTCAATGATGAACAAAGTCTTGGATCCGTCTCCCTCACAAAAGCTCTCAAATCTCAAAGGTGGCTCAATAATAATAGTGAAAAATAAAAGTCTCCAGTCTCCCTAACCTAATGACTAAAAGTTTGCTTAAATAAACCTAAAAACACGAGCTGGGCTTCTTTGTAAATAAGGGAAAGTATTGGGCTTCTTATGGGCTTCCTTGAAAATCTCTTCTGCGCGTTGATTACGTCGGTATCGATCGATACTCGGACTGGTGTCGATCGATACTCAGGCTTCAAAACGGGTACTTTCTTCGGTTTGCTCCAAAAAGGCTCCAAATGCCTCCAAAATCTCCAATTTCGTCCCAAACGTGCTAAAACCTGAAAAGACTCTAAAATGATAGAAAAAACACTAGAAAGACTCGATAAAACGACTTATATCATGGCTAAAAACGGGTAAAATCCATGATATATCACGCCCCCAGACTTAGCCTTTTGCTTGCCCTCAAGCAAAACAGAAAACTAAGTTAGAGAAAGAGGTTTGAAAAACCTTAGAGATCCTGATCTGTTATCGAAATCGCTGTAATGACCCTTTTTCCCAAGCGCCCACTGCTGCCTGATCAGCTCCAGATCTAACCACCATGTACTTCTCCGTAGGAACCCCAACTTCCCAAGACTTCACTTATTATCTCACACCAATATTCATCTAGGCTCTCATCGCCAGTTTCATCGCTGCAATCAGTGTTCAAGAACTTTCTAGATTCTTGCCCATACAATATCATAGCCAAAGAACCATTTATTCAACAACATTTATTGCTTTCCGGTATTCTTTATCTCCCCCAGACTTATTTCATAATCAGTTCTCATTAGATTTCAACAGCGCAGGTTTATCTGAACAGCATATACAAATCAAGGTCCGAAACGCGAGTATTGATAGTGTTTGCTACCGAATCCCCGGTTCTTACCCTCTCAATGTATCAAAAGTCTTAGGTGAATAATGGGGTCATAGGAAATTTTCCTACCCCTCACTTCAGGCCTTTGTGTGATCATTCCTTATCCAAGTAGAATAATGGGGTCATAGGAAATTTTCCTACCCCTCTACTCGGCGGAAATCATTTCATCTTTTATATAGATTTTACCTGTTTTAACGCAAATATGTATCCAACAATTTTCACGGGAGAGATATACCACAATTTTCAAGCATGATGGGTTCCTTAGCCAGATATGAATGATGAATCAAGCTCTAAGAACACTAACCGCGTAGATGAAGTGCAAAATTTGGCTAAAGCTTGTGAAGAACCTTGCTGGAGACATCAATGATTTCTAGCTGGCTGGTTATCCCTTGGATTTTTCATTAGTCGAACTGAAACTAGTCCTGTAACAGTGGTCACTCAAAAGCAAAATCAGAACAACAAAGTCAAGCACAATCCAGAAAACTCTAAGTTGTTTTGACTCAAAGAAATTTTTTTTTTTTTTTTTTTTTTTGAAACAAAAATGAACACAATGTCAGTAACTACCTCCCCCAGACTTAAACAACACTGTCCCCAGTGTTTATCAAGCCCAGAGAAGGTGAAAGAAATCAAAGGACAAAACGAAATAGGTCAAGAACAAGAGGTGTTACCATAGAGCAGTGGTGTCGATCGATACCAAGGTGGTGTCGATCGATACGAAACAAAAACGACCATCCTTCTTCCGAGCTGATTCGCAAGACACAACAAAACACAAAAACAAAAACTCATATTTATAGACTTACCAGTGGGTTGCCTCCCACTAAGCGCTTGTTTAATGTCACGAGCTTGACTTTGGCTAAGAGATCAGTCAGGACAAGGTGGAGGACTCACTCCAAAATAAGCTCCACAATCAGACATCTGCAGCTTCAAAGTTTTGCTCATCATATCCTCTTCTTTCTCTTTCATCTCCGGAGGAATGAGAACTCTAACCTTAGAGAAAGGTTTCGAGGTTCCCTTGCACTTCACCTTATATTCGATCGAATCTCCATCACACTTCTGAGGAATCAAAGTGAAATTAGCAGCACCGTTGATCTTCTTGCTCGTCGCCTTCCTCTTTGTTGCTTTGGTCTTCTCCACAACTTTCTTGGGGTGTTGGGGGGGTTCATTTGAAACATCTGCGACTTTTGGTTCATCATAAGACTCATCGAGCAGATCGATCATCAGAGTCTCGCCCGAGGCAATGGTGATGCACGAGACATGTCTGGGTGCTCCTCCAGAAGGAATGGCATCGTAGAAGACTTCTCCGTCAATGCAAGAGAAAGAGATTCTCTTATTAGGTGTGTCCATGATCGCGCCAACAGTAGCCATAAATGGTCTTCCCAAAATCAAAGGCACCTTGGATCCTTGGCTCATCTCCACAACCTGAAAATCAGTAGGAATCAGACAATCTCCTATTTTAACAGGTAAATCAAGAATTGTAGCGTAAGGGAGTGAGCTAGAAGAATCCGCGTATGTGAGAAGCGTGTTAGGAGATCTCATATCAGCTTTCAATCTCTCTGCAATCGCCCTTGACATGACGTTGACACTAGACCCTGAGTCAACGAGAGACTCCTTGAAGTTTACTCTAGAGATGGAGCATGGAACTGAGAATTTCCCTGGGTCTTCCCTCTTTGTCAACTGTCTCAGTGGTGGTGGCGTATCAGCAACGGGAGGTCCTGCAACCATTTTTTTTGACAAAAACTTGTTTCTAGCAGCCTCACACTCCTCTCTTGTCAGCTTGGGAATAACCGGGTAAGGTAGCTTTGGTTTGTATACCCGTTCCTCAACCATCTCTGTCCTTTTCTCAGATATTGATTCAGCCTGCGAAGGGTATCGACCGATGCCAGATGAGTGTCGATCGATACTGGAGTTTTGTATCGTCTCTGCAGGTTGGTGTCGATCGACACAGGTAGGGGTATCGATCGATACGCGTGGAATGTCAGAATTCTTATCTTCATCTTCAGCAACCTTCGAATCTACAGCAGATCTCGGGAAGTGTCGATCGATACCAGGCGGGTATCGGTCGATACTAGTATCACTGGATACGAACACAGTTATCTCAGGCTCAAAATCCTCTTCTCTAGCGCTCGAGGTGATTGCATTGACATGTCCATGCTGTGGTTGAACTATCTTTCCCTTGACAGCTGCTGATGTCTGAGCTATTTGATTTTCCAGCATCTTCTGATGGATTTCGAGAGCGTCGATTCTCCCACTCAGATTAGTGTATAAATTATCCAGCTTTCTATTGAAATCCACAGTCATCTTTTCTTGTCCCTGCAGAATTTGTTCCAAGAGGATCTCCGTCTTACTCTCTGTAGACCTCGGAGAATGCGGTTGGTAAGATGAATTACCGTATTGGCGAGTAAACTCATTGCTCTGAAGTGGTTTTTGGGCGAATTGTGTGGGCACCAAAACCAGATTGGTTACCACCAGATTTGTAACCACCTTGCTGATTGTTGTTGAGGTTTCTGTTGTTGTAACCAAATCGCTGACCCTGGAAACCAGAATCACCAATGTAGTTAACATCTTCTGCTTCATCTTTAATCTCCTCTACTTCCTCAGCAAAATGTACAGCCTTCTTTGTCTTCCCCACTAGCAGGTTGTGCATTGTGTCTAGCTTCGCCTGAACCTCAGCAATCTGCGAACTGTCAGCAACACTAGCGAGCCTCTTCCGCTCAAAATCAGCATTCTTGGTGCTATTGCTAGACGCCAAGTTTTCAATCAGCTTCACAGCATCGGTTGGAATCCTAGTGTTGAAGTTCCCGTTGCTTGCAGAATCCAGTGCCATCTGATACCTCCAATCAACCCCTCTGTAAAAGGTCCTGAGCAGCTGAACTTGACTGAAACCGTGATGAGGGCAGTCTCTCTGATATGATCGGAATCGAACCCAAGCAGCCTTGAGCGCTTCTGTTGGACCCTGAGAAAATTGAGATATCTTGTTCCTGAGTTCCTCTGATCTCGCATCGTCATAAAAGTTGTTCAGGAAAGCGTTCTTGGTCTCATTCCAAGTAGCGAGAGATCCGGGAGGCAACTGCTTCAGCCAGTAAGCTGCTTCTCCACCAAGAGAGTATGGGAAGAGCTTACAAAAGAGATATTCCTGTGGCACTCCATTATACTTCATGCTAGTGACCAAGTCCTCGAATTTCTCGATGTGATCCATAGGGTGCTCATGAGAAAGACCGGTGAAAGGGTGTTGTCCAACAAGAGCGAAGTAAGCAGGCTTCAGCTCAAAGTCATTCCTCTGGAAAGTCGGAATACGGATCGCTGCACGATTGGCATAGAACTGATCCGGTCGGTTGTACTCGCCAAGCGTCCGTTCAGCAACAGCTTGGGGTTGTGGTGGAGGAGGTAGTTGTCCACCTTCCTCATTATGCTCCAAACCTTGTGGAAGATCCATCTCAACTGTAGTTCTTTTCCTTGTTCGAATTGTGCGTTCAAGCTCTGCTAGCTCTGAGTTGGAGAGATTGATCAGTGGTGTGTTCTTCGTTCTCCTGGTGGTACGCTGATGCATACACTTGAAAATCAAAAGACGAGAAATTAAGTAACCAAAATTTCAAAAACAGACGTTCAGTGTCGATCGATACCAATGGAGTATCGATCGATACTGACGACGAACTTAGACAAAATCGACAACTAAAATTCTAATGGTGAATTTTTAGAGTCCCCGGCAACGGCGCCAAATTTGATATGCTCAAATTAATACCCTAAAAGTACTAAAGCAGTTGCTGCAGTATATCAGGTGTCGAACACAAGAACTCAAGAAAACTCACTCAGTAGATGAAAGATGCAGATTGTGCTAAGCAAACAAATGATTGAATAGAAAACAAATGATTGAATTAAACTTAGGTTGATTTATATGGGAGGAAACTAGGCTCAGGGAAATTCTCAGGAAGTCAATGATAGATAACAATTAATCAATTAAGGTTCAATTCGATTAAGCGCCGTTCTTGAACTCAAACACGAAAGTATAGTTAACCAACTCTCGTTGTGAAAACTAACTAAGTCTAAAATCTAGAATTCCAAATCTCTTTGCAAATCCTACACAGTAAACCAGCAATCAATTCAAGTTTGATATGTTCACAATTCGATTAAACCAAATCTCTTTGCAGATAATCCAATTGCTCACCCTAGGTTTTATCAGATTACTCAATTGCACTGTCGTGCCTAATCGATTAATCTAGGTTCTATGTTCTAAGTGATCAGGTTAGAAATAGCTTTGAGAACAACCTATGGTGAAGAACTATTCAGATTTTGAACCCTAACAAATCAATCATCATAAATCAGAGAAATCCATATGAGAAAACCCTGAACCTAAAAGGAGACTACTCAGACATGATAGATGAAACAAATACCATAACTGAATAAATCATGAAATTAAATATATCAAAAGAATAAAAACAAGGGTTCGGGATCTTCTCTATGATGAACAAAGTCTTGGATCCGTCTCCCTCACAAAAGCTCTCAAATCTCAAAGGTGGCTCAATAATAATAGTGAAAAATAAAAGTCTCCAGTCTCCCTAACCTAATGACTAAAAGTTTGCTTAAATAAACCTAAAAACACGAGCTGGGCTTCTTTGTAAATAAGGGAAAGTATTGGGCTTCTTATGGGCTTCCTTGAAAATCTCTTCTGCGCGTTGATTACGTCGGTATCGATCGATACTCGGACTGGTGTCGATCGATACTCAGGCTTCAAAACGGGTACTTTCTTCGGTTTGCTCCAAAAAGGCTCCAAATGCCTCCAAAATCTCCAATTTCGTCCCAAACGTGCTAAAACCTGAAAAGACTCTAAAATGATAGAAAAAGCACTAGAAAGACTCGATAAAACGACTTATATCATGGCTAAAAACGGGTAAAATCCATGATATATCATTCACCAATCCAATCAACAAAGAAAAATTTCAGATATTGGGTAGATGCATACCGGCGAAAACATCATTTATAAATAGAGACCTGGTTAGAACACTTTTCAAGAGGGAAGATTCTGGAAAATACAAAGTCTCGTGTTCTATCCAAGGTTTTGAGTTTGATGACACTTTATGTGACTCCGGAGCAAGCATCAATATCATGTCCGTGGAGAGAGCTAAACTGATGGGAATCACGAATCTTCAACCATCGAAGGTTCAAATTGGACTCGCCAATGCCGATGTAATGAGTTCAAATGGAGTAGCTAAGGATGTCATAGTTTGGATCGGGAATTGTAGTGTCCCTACGGATTTCCACATACTTGACATGAAGGCGGATGATGGTACTCAAATAATCCTTGGAGGCCCATTCCTTGCAATGGTTGGAGCGGTGATCGATTAGCGTAAACGACGAATCTCATTCACATTGGTGAACAAAAAGGTGTTCTACAATGTGATCCCGACTGATAGACCTCCACCACAACCTTCACCGGCCAATTTTGTAAGATCGTCGAGCTCACGATGTTAAAAACCCATTCTATCTTTTTAATACTTATTTTTTAATTTTCAGTTTTTCAATTTTTTGCCATTTTCGATTTTCCTTTGTTTTATGTTTTAGTTTTCAGGATATTTACACCATATATAAAATAAAACAAAAGGTTTACATTTCAAAATTTTCATATTTTTGCTTTTTTGTTGTTTTAATTTGCATTTTTTTAATATTATGTTTTAAACGTCTTTATTTAAAAATAATAATAACAAAAATATATATATATATATAATTAAAAAGAAAAGTTGTTATTTCGTTTTTCTTTTTCGTTTTTGTGTTTTAATTTTTAGGTTATTTTCAACATTAAAAAAAAATATATATATATATATATATATAAATCAAGGACTTGAAAACGTGGGAGCTGATCAAACCCACGAACCCGATAAGAGAATTACGGTATGAATTTTTTTGCTTTTTACCCCCTTTACGGTTTTATGTCACAACGCGGACGTTGTGATTTAAGTGTGGGGGGGAGTCTTGCGATCTATGGAGGTAATTCTTTTTCTTTGACATCTTTTGATGGAAGTTTTACCATAAATTTTTCGCATTTTGAGAGATTGTTACACTATTTTCCTCGTTCATAGGTTCAATAACATGTGAAAAAGTTTTTAATGAGATAGCAATAGAACTTGTTAATTGTGTTTTTTGTGTTAATGTTTAGATGCTTTGTTGGATAATGTATGATCTTTACTAGGAAATTTGGAAAATCCATGAGTGGATCAACAAACCCCAAAAAGATCGTTCTTCTGGAGACTTAGATGAATCGGAGTGGACTTCTCACCTTAATGAATTTAATTATTCTCGATTTGGGGCTTGAGATGCATTGGACATGATACATCTATGAGACCCTGCAAGACTCGTCTAAGTAAGTACGATTCCCCTCTGCCTTCCCTTCAATTAGATAAGAAAAGAAAGAGAAGAGAAGAAAGAAAAAAAAGGATATAGAAGCGAACCGGGAATTGGAAGCAACCACTTTCAATGTTCGCGTCTCAAGAAAACTTGTCCTAGAAAAAGAAAAGAGCTTAAGCAAAAAGACGATCGATAGAAAAAATAAAATGATACCCTAGAAAAATAGGGAAAAATCGATCGACCTTGAAGTGAGAAAAAGGAGAGGAAATGAATTATACTAAGACGGTCTTGAGCTTACAGAAATCCGTAAGAGTAAGTATTCATGTCCTGTGATCGATACTCCCAAGTTGAGAACCCATGCTTAGAATAAAAAGAAGAGTCAACAATGAGGAGTCTATAGTCAAGGGAGGAGCGGTTTGGATTAAGGTGTGTTGATATGCTTATGGTGAAGTACGTGAATACATTATAGATCATTCCGATTCCACAAAGACGAAAAGTACTTTAACACAACAATGTCATAAGGTACAAGTTCACTCTCCTTAGCTTTATCGTTTTAAATAAAATAACTTCACTATGCTTAGCTTTTGTTTGCTTGAGGACAAACAAAAGATAAGTGTAGGGGAGTTGATAGAGCTCATATTTACATGTTTTTACATATTAATATAGACTAATATTGTGCATTACAACTATCATTTAGGACTACTTTAGTGCATTTGCATGTGTTTGTGTGTTTATAGGTACTTGGAGCAAAACCCATGCTTTTGGAGCATTTTAGGGGCCTTAAGAAGCTATAGGAACCTTGGAGCTACTTGCTGGGGCCAAGAACATCATGAAGAAATATCTCAAGAGCCTCATAAAGGAAGCAACGGCCCTAGCATCGACCAGGAGCTGCCGATGCCCTCCCTGAGAAGACCATCGACAGCCAGCATCGACACAGAGTGGTCGATGCTCTTCCTCGGACCCGAACTTGAAGCCAAAGACGAAGACCATCGACGCAAGAATCAACCAGGAGCGGTCGATGCTCATCCAGAAAAGGCACATCGACCCTGACCATCGACCTAGAACTGTCGACGCTGACTCACTTGACAGAAAAGAAAACTTCGGTTAATGCAAAATACAAGATATAGAAGCTTTGGATTGCGATTAAATACCTTCCAGAAGCTTCTAACGATGCCCTAGACCCCTCCAAGCCTCCTAAACTCTATTTAAACACATGTAATGCTCATTAGAAAGGGTTCCACCTTTTGTTCCCACTTTTTGGTGGCCACCACTTAGAGAAAAAAGTCTCAAAACTCTTTGTTCTTATGTTTTTGTTATGAAAGTTCTTTACTTCTTCTTCTTGTTCTTATTGCTTTGCTTTATTTACTGCTTTTGTTTATTATTTATCATGTCTTCCTACTCATATCTTATCGTCACCCTCGGAGGTATGAGTGAGTAGATCCTTTAGATCTTTGGGGTAGAGATCGATGATGGGATCTATGTTATAAGATTTCATATGTTTATTGTTCTTAATCGATATAGCTACTCTAATATTCAATCTTAATGCTAAGCTATGTCCTACGGGAAGTGCTTAAGGTTATAACCGAGCAAGTAGGTGAGGTTATACGAATAGAAGCCCTTACCACCACGAAAGTGGGTTAAAACTTCAAATCTGAATATTATAGAGTATTAGCTATGGTCGAGTTTGTTGTTTGATAGAATTAATCATTGATCTAGCTCTAGCTAAGTTAAGTTAAAACCTTAGAAACACTTCACCACGAGAGTGGGTTGTGTTTCGGAAATAGACTATCAATCACTTCGTATTACTGAAAACACAAGGCCGTTTGATTAACAGTCCGACGGAAGTTTAGGAATACTTAGTAATCGATGATAGGATTGTGCGCTATGCGTGAAATTCACCACGAGAGTGGGTCGGATACAATGACTAGCATACCACGAGAGTGGACTAGTCTATAATCGATATCCTTAGATTAACAAACACAATCTTAATTGGTAAAAACATAAATCCTAAATATACACTCCTTGAAATCATTCTCATTCACCCTAGAGATTTATCGTTAATTTATTATTTACGTTATTTAAATTAAATTATTTTATATTTATGTTATTTAATTCATGCCATTTATTTTCTGTAATTTAATTTATGCTATTTATTTTATGCACTTTAATTTACACTATTTACTTTACGCAATTTATTTTATGCAATTTACTTTTTTTTATTTACTTTACGCAATTTATTTTTAGTAATTTATTATTGCTTATTTAATTATTACTTATTTAATTTATTTAATTACCGTTTATTTATTTTACGCATTTTAGTTATTTATTTAGTTTATGCATTTCAATTATTTAGAACTTAGAATGAAAACCCCAAAACAACTATAATTCACCCTGATTAGATTCACATTACAATTTCTGTGTAGTTATTTTCAGTCTCTGTGGATCGATCCTGATTATACTATAATTGCATTTAACCATGCACTTGCGGTCACATCGGGTTAAACTCTCGAGAAAACTCGGGTGAAACCTGGTGAGAAGAGGTGAAACAAATCCTCTCATCATTATTCTATTCTCTCTGTGGATCGATCCCATACGTACTACAATTGCATGATTGTACACTTGCGGTCCTATGGGTTAAGCTCTTGAGACTACTCTTTAGTAGCGATCGGGTGAAACCTGTGAAAGAAATAACAGGTAGTGAAAACCACACCATTTCTTGATGACCAACTCAAATGAGTCAATGGGAAGACACTCATGCTGACTACGAGCTTACACAAGCGGAGAAAGACGAGATATTCCGTTGGTAAATAATGTCTAAAACTAATTATTATTTCATAAATTTCAGGTAGGATTTAATTTGACTAATTAACATAGTTATTTATTTTCAATATGTTCAGCAAGTAGAAGTCAAGAAGGAGCGCAGGTTTGGATTCGGATCACCGTAGTCAGAAATTAGTCAGAAAATTTCGACAATTTTTCGACTGTATTTTGTGATCAATTTCCGAATCCTTTGTACGTCGGAACATGTCGTCGGACTTTGGTAAGAAAAATTCTGACCAATAATACCGACTAACTTTTCCGACCACGTTTTCTGACCAATAGACCCGATCATTTTTCCAACTACCCTCTTCATCGGAAAAATTCCGACCATTTTCCGACGAACACCTTTTCCGACCAACAAATTTAGTTATAACCTACCATTATACCGTAATTTGACATGACGATAACTCCTAAACATGTCTAATTCGTTAAGTTTCACGATTAGAAGATGTACAGCAAAATGTAGTCCGTTCTGATTTAGGAAAAATCTAAACTAAAAGAATTAAAATACCGCAAAAGTAGGGTTTTGGTCATTAAAACATTCAAAGCACAGCCGATGAACATAACCATTAGAGATTGTGTGAATCCCTAATGTTTTCATAATTAAGTTTATGACTAAAACACAGATGTTCACCACACAAAAACAAAAGGGTTTCTTGGCTGCAGATCCTTTATTTGAGAACTAACATGATTTTTTGGACTAATTTTAGGGGTTACAATAAACTAACTCTTTTTATTTCAATATTATAATTACACTCTTTTACATCCCAACAATAGCATTGCTTCACCAAATCGTTTGTTCTAACACAACGTTTTTCATTTTCGCACTTTCAAAGTTATAACAGTAATTTGGAATTCCAGTCATAATTTCCAAAAAAAATTCATACTTCTTGACATTTCTGGAGATAGTATCACTATTCATCTTCATATTTCGCACTCTATTCCAACCATTGATAATGTTCATCATCTCCTCGAAGCTTCCCTTTCTCGAAAATACATGGGTTCTCTATTTGAATCAACGATTAAAACTTAGGGATTACCTTCTTTATCTTCTTCAAATCATCGTTTCATCGAATCAAAAATTAGTGTAGAATTTTCATTACTAATCACTATAAAGATTGTCAATTCTCTACGTGGATATTACATAAACATTAACTAATAATAAACAATATATACATATATGCTATGACGTGATGAAATTTAATTTTGTTGCTTTTAATCTATGATCATTTAGACAAATTTCTTTGTTTTGATCAAATTTACGTTCGTAAATCTTTTCCATCTTTATATCAAATATTTATGTAAATATTTAAGTATTTCTAGTGACATATTATTATAGCCACAACATATTTCCGTACTTTTTCTATTGCGTGTGTTTAACTCGGCAGTTTGAGTTTCTTATGTTGTGTCCCTTAGGGTATAACTTTCTTTTTTGGCATGCGTTTAACTTGGCCGTTTAAGTTTCCTATTTTGTATTCCTTAGAATATATCGTTCTTTATTCGACGTACGTTTAACTCGGCAGTTTGGGTTACATATGTTGTATCCCTTACGATATAGTGGTCTTTCTTCGACGTACGTTTACTTGACAGTTTGGGTTCTATATGTTGTATCCCTTAGGATATATCTTTCTTTCTTCGACGTACATTTAACTCGGCAGTTTGGGATCTATATATTGTGTCCCTTAGGGTATAGCATTTCTTCTACGGCATGCGTTAAATTAGTCATTTTAGGCTCTCTACGTTGTATCCTAAAACACCCCAACCCGGATTATTTTTAAACAACCAATAAATATTAACCCGATAATTAATATTCATTAAATTCTCCATGAAATATCATGTCTAGATCATATTCTCCTCATAGCCATGATTCCACTAGCTCACACTTTTTTTTTTATCTGCACACATATATGAATATGAAAATAACAAAATTGAAACATGAATACCGACTCAACCAATCAACCATATCATGATATACTCGATCTAAAACCCCACTTGGCTCATCACACAAATTTATCGGTCTACAACATGAAACAAAATATTATCAATCATATCCACACAACTAAGCCTATGGTCCTACACTCACCTTGGCTACTTGCTAAACATGAGCTTCCCTTTTATGATACTCATTCTAAAATGGAACAAATCAGCTTCTGAATCAATCAAAAGCACAATCAAAACCACACTCTATCTAAACTGACAAAATCTGGAAATCTAACAAAAACAAGCAGTCTAAGAGATACCACTGCAGATCGAGATATAACCATACATTTCCAATCTCCACCATTGAATCTTGACTCCTGGATGTTTTGAAGCTACCCACAAAGTTTCAGATCGGTCCGATAAGGGATAAACTTCCGATCACCATTTGAACGTCCACTTGTCCAGATTCGAGACAGATTCCAAGGACCCCACCAAAACGTGAATAACTCTTAGAATACATATGAAAATCAACATCTATAACTTGGTGAATCCAGATACAAGTATTAGCTATAACTTCAGAAAGTTTCGTTACATTTGGAAACGATCTTCTAGGTCGAATCTCTTTTCTCCCACAGCATGTCGGTTTTGTCTCCATCTCCTTCATACGAGGAAGTTTCTTTCTCTCTCCCAGAAAATGGAATGATGATTTTTGTGAAGAACTTGAAGAAAACCAACGCTGAACCTTCAGCCTCTCAAAAACGATCAAGAGAAGGAGATGGAAGTGCACACACAATTTTGTTTCGATTTTTCCCTTATATATGGGGTCCAATCTTTGGTTTAGTTTGGTTCATTTAAATTAAACCAAGGATTAATCAAAATCCCAGAAATCAATTATGGTTATGGATTTAAACCATCTCCCCTCCCTTTTGAAACAAAAATCGAATCAAATTAAACCATCCTAGACCGCATAACGTACCGAAACAATTTAAACATCACAGTCATTAATTTCGTTCACACAACCCAGGATTGTTCACACAACCCAGGATTGTTCCCACAACCGGAAAATGCTTCTCCACAGAACAAATACAACCACCTTAATCCCGCGATTAAACTTGAAAATTTATATCCAGAATACGGGCGTTACAATTATGTCCCACTAAAAGTAGATTTGTCCTCGAATCTTTAGCTCTCTAACTCTGCTTAAACCATTTAGTTATTGCCTTCCATCCGTTTCCATTTATTGGACTATCCACAGTCATATCCACCTCCTCTTTTGTTAATAAAAGTTAAGTCAAATCTCTTTAACCATACCCAATCCATACCCAGATCATACTCAGCTCCAGACTCATGCCTATATACTCAATGCTCCCAACTCATACTCAAACTCTTGAGGTTTTTCATGATCAACCATCCTTAGGACCTCATAGAACCCACTGTCCTTAGACCTATATAGAACCCACTGTCCTTAGAGTACTTCGGAACCCACTGTTCCTCTGAGTTGGTAGGAACCCACTGTCCCCAGAGAATTACGGAACCCACTGTCCCTAGAGCATATAGAGAACCCACCGTCCTCATAGAGCATTGGAAAACCTATTATCCTCGTAGAGTATTGGAAACCCCACTATCCTCCCGGTCCTTAGAGAATGTACTCATCCTCAAGGGTCATCAGAGAATCCACTAATCCTCCCAGGTCATCAGAGAACCACTCTTGTTCTCTCATGACAGTAGATAAACCACTTATCTCAAGTAACCATACTTGTCCCAATAGCCCTCACACATAAAACAACCGGGGAGTACTCTGCTTCCTCAGATTCTTATATTTAGAATCTCATCCAAGTCTTAAAACTCCCAATAAGACTCCTCTTAAACAATTTTAGAACACCACTTGTTTAATTTACGTCTAGCATCCTGGTCATCATGAAGATTGTTGAAGTTTTACCTTCTCTTATCTCCTTCTCAGGTTTCACCCGAGCGCTACTAAAGAGTAGTCTCGAGAGTGATATGTCTGCATTTTATATGGTTTTAGCATGCAATATTCATTCATTTAGCTTTGTTTAAATAGCATATTCTTAGCGTTTATCTCTAGTTTTGCATACTTAGAGTGTTTTGCATTAGGTTTGCATATATTTTGCATTTTAGACTTATTTCAGGTACAATCAAGGGATAATGGAGACTTTGGAGTCAATTGAAAAAGGAAAGTGTCTGACTCGATAATGGAGCTCGAGTTGTCTAATTGAGCTGAGCATAAAAACACAATCTTGGAGTTCTGAGGCCTAGCTCGACCACCCACGGTCGAGCTGTCTGATCGAGCTGAGCATAAAAATACAATCTTGGAGTTCTTAAGCCCAGCTCGACCACCCACGGTCGAGCTGTCTGATCGAGCCCGTCATAAAAGTGGAGTCTTGAAGTTTTTGGAGCCAGCTCGACCACACATGGGATCGCTTAGCACTAAAGAAGAACTCGTTTTTTAAGCTTTTTTCATCTGTTCTTGCTTCCTGGATCCTCTAACTTTGAATCTACTTGTTATTTTTGTATGAGACTTTCTAATCTATCTATTCTCTTCTTTATCTTTCTGATTATACGAGTTTTTATGATTTTTGGGTTTGTGATTTTGATATTCTTCATGAGTTCTGAGTAGTCATTAGGGTTCTTAAGGATGGGATAGATTAGGTGTGGAATCTTAGTCTCCTAGGTGGTTTAAGTGTAGATTGCTTGATTTCCCTTCTGGATTAGAGTTCTTAATGCTAATTACTCTCTGATCAATTAGAATTAGAACCTAGGTATTTCCACAGCCAGAAGGTGTTTGATGAAATGCCTGACTGAACTAATTTCAGAGATTTACATTCCTAGCCTAAGGGATTAGTTGTCTAGGGTGTTTATTGACTTTAATAAGCTGAATCTTAATGCCTGCTAAGCTAGATTTCGCTAAAGGGATTTAGGTCTAGAACTGGATTAGCTTGGGGTTACTTATCATGGGAATGGACTTAACTGTTTATGAGTTTATTGTATAGGGATTAGCTCTACTTGAGTTTTGTTAAACCACCTAGGTAGATTAAAATGATACATTGAGTCATTAACCCCATCCTTAGGATCTTTTCTTGCTTGATTGATTTTTGTTTCATTACCTTTGCTAATTTCTGTTAGTAGCTATCGCTCTGTTTTTACTCTGTTTTCGTTTTATTAGTTGCTGCTAGACTTTGTTTTTATTTTCTGTTTAGGTTGATAGATTTACATCTTATTGCTTGCTTGGCTTGACTTAAACTGTTTGATTGCATCTTGCTTGGTTAATATCACACCCATTTGGATTGATACCTTTCTGTACTACAATGACATGATAGTTCAGTAAGAAATTGACTATATCAATTTGGCGTCGTTGCCATTTGGGTGTTGTTTGTTACAATTAGGATTTCAAATCGTTTTAGATAAAGTTCTTACTCAGTTTACTCTGTTACTGACTTAGTTTTTCTTTTCTTTGTCTTTGCATTTCAGGTACAAGCTTGACTCGACCACGCCTGCTCGAGTCAGCCCATCGAGTCCTCCTCCACCTGCATGCAAACGAGATCAAAAGGAAGTCAGAACCTCATCCGCTACCTCGATAATATTAACAAGCTACCCAGCCAGTTACGAGAGCAACGCGAACACATCGAAGAAGATCAACAAGATCCAGTGGGAATGGAAGACATCCCACAGGAACAGCATGAACGGCGACCTCTTCCGAAGAGGGCACGAATGGTTGGGGCAGGCGATGCTCCTAATACTCACACTCACAGGCAAGGGATTGTACCTCCTACAATCCAAAACAAGAACTTCGAGATCAAGAGTGGTTTTATCGCTATGGTGTAAAACAACAAATTCCATGGGCTGCCTATGGAAGACCCTCTTGATCATTTAGATGAGTTTGATAGGCTCTGCAGCCTTACCAAGATCAATAGAGTCAGTGAAGATGGTTTCAAGGTGAGACTCTTTCCATTCTCTCTTGGTGATAAAGCCCATCTCTGGGAGAAGAATTTACCCCATGGCTCTATCACTTCATGGGATGACTGCAAGAAAGCTTTCCTTGCCAAGTTCTTCTCCAATGCTAGAACCGCTCTCCTCCGGAATGAGATATCGGGTTTTTCTCAGAAAGATAGGGAGACCTTCTGCGAATTATGGGAAAGATTCAAGAGCTACACTGGACTAAATTCTGGAACCTGGACTAGATTCAAGAACCTAGGCTAAAATACGCTTTTCTTGGACCAAATTCTACATACCCATTCATAGTCAATGATATGCTTAGTGATGATGAGTTGCATTTGCTATTGACTGAATTGAGGAAATTTAGAAGAGCAATTGGGTATTCTCTAGATGATATTAAAGGAATTTCACCTAGCTTGTGTACTCATAGAATTCACCTTGAAAATGAATCTGATAGTACTTGGGTTTCTCCTGTGCATTGTGTTCCAAAGAAAGGGGGTATAACTGTTGTTAGGAATGATAAGGATGAACTGATACCCACTAGAACTATCACTGGTCATAGGATGTGTATTGATTACAGGAAATTGAATGTTGTATCTAGAAAGGATCATTTCTCATTACCATTCATTGATCAGATGTTAGAAAAGCTTGCAAATCACCCTTATTATTGTTTCTTAGATGGTTATAGTGGTTTTTTTCAAATTCCTATTCATCCTAATGATCAAGAAAAAACTACTTTCACTTATCCATATGGAACATTTGCTTATAGGAGAATGTCTTTTGGTCTTTGTAATGCACCTGCTACTTTTCAGAGATGCATGACTTCAATATTCTCGGATTTAATTGAGGAGACTGTGGAAGTATTCATGGATGACTTTTCCTTGTATGGCTCCTCTTTCTCCTCCTGCTTGTTGAATCTTTGGAGGGTGCTTACAAGGTGTGAGGAGACAAATCTGGTTCTGAATTGGGAGAAATGCCACTTCATGGTCAGAGAAGGGATTGTCTTGGGGCACAGAATTTCTGAGAATGGTATAGAAGTAGATCAGGCAAAGATTGATGTGATGATTGAGTTGCAACCACTTAAGAACGTCAAGGATATCTGAAGTTTCCTTGGGCATGCTGGGTTCTACAGAAGGTTCATCAAAGACTTCTCACAAATAGCCAGACCACTCACTAGGCTATTGTGCAAGGAATAAGAGTTCATCTTCGATTCTGAGTGCTTAAAAGCTTTCCAACTGATCAAGGATGCTTTGATCTCAGCTCCAATAGTCCAAGCACCAAACTGGGACTATCCGTTCGAAATCATGTGCGATGCATCAGACTATGCTGTAGGAGCGGTTCTGGGTCAAAAGATTGACAAGAAGCTGCATGTAATCTATTATGCAAGCAGAACACTTGATGAAGCTCAAGGGAGATATGCAACAATAGAGAAGGAGTTGCTGGCTGTTGTCTTTGCTTTTGAGAAATTCAGAAGCTACCTAGTGGGTTTCAAGGTTATCGTCTACACAGATCATGCAGCACTCAGGCATATCTATGCTAAGAAGGAGACTAAGCCAAGACTCCTCAGATGAAAGTTGTCATGATAGTAGATCAAAAGAGACCCTGGTATGCAGATTTTGCCAATTACCTTGTAAACGGCGAAATTCCTGAAGGTCTTGATGCTTATAGGAAAAAGAAGTTTCTGAGGGATGTGAACCACTACTTCTGGGATGAGCCCTACTTATACAAGAGAGGTTCAGATGGTCTATTCAGGAGGTGCATAGCTGAAGAAGAGGTAAAGGGAGTTTTAGATCATTGCCACGGTTTGGTGTATGGAGGTCACTTTGCTACATTCAAGACTGTGCAGAAGGTGCTACAAGAAGGGTTATGGTGGCTTTCAATGTTTAAGGATGCTCAAGCTTTCATTACTAAGTGTGATCCTTACCAGAGGATGGGTAACATCAGCAGACGAAATGAGATGCCTCAGAACCCGATTCTAGAAGTTGAAGTGTTTGATGTGTGGGGCATTGACTTCATGGGGCCTTTCAACCCACCATCTTACGGGAACAGTTACATCTTAGTGACTGCTGATTATGTCTCCAAATGGGTTGAAGCAATTGTCTGTCCTACCAATGATGCAAAGGTGGTTTTAAAGATGTTCAAGAGTATTATTTTCCCCAGATTTGGAGTGCCAAGGGTCGTGATTAGTGATGGAGGATTGATATTTCTACATTTTATAAGGTTTTAGCATGCATTATTCATTCATTTAGCCTTGTTTAATAGCTTGTTCTTAGCATTTATCTCTAGTTTTGTATAGTTAGAGCATTTTGCATTAGGTTTGTATACATTCTGCATTTTGGAGTCTTTTTAGGCGTACTTAAGGAGTATTGAAGCTGTTGAGGCCGAATGGAGAGAAGGAAGAAGGGAAAGCCAAGGTCCTCACCACACAGCTCGAGTCAACCACTTGGGAAGACCTTCTGCGAATCATGGGAAATATTCAAGAGCTACACTACTTAATGTCCTCACCACGGTTTCAACAATGAGTCCCCACTCAGCACCCTTTACAGAGGAGTTATTCCAAAGATAAGGATGGTTTTCGATACAGCAAGCAATGGTAACTTTCTCAACAAAGATGTCGATGATGGCTGGCAACTAGTGGAGAACCTCGCTCAATCAGATGGACACTACACTGCTGAGTATGATAGAAGTGTAAGGGGCAGTGTTGATTCGGAGGAAAGGCATAGAAAGGAGATGAAAGCTATGAATGCCAAGTTAGATCAGATACTCCACCAGCAGAAGCATGTCCATTATGCCAATGAAGATACGGTCTTTCAGGTTCAAGATGGGGAAGATGATGGTATGGAAGAGGTCAGCTATATTCAAAATCAGGATGGTTACAACAAAGGTTTCATCAAGTACAAGAACAACCCAAATCTCTCTTACAGGAGCACCAACGTTGATAACCCTCAGGATCAAGTCTATCCACCTCAGCCACAACCGCTTCAGCCCAAGCCTTTTGCTGCTTACAACCAGAATCAGGGTTTTGTTCCTAAGCCGCACTACCAGAACAGCTATCCGCAATAGGGAGTCATGGGTCCACCACCTGGTTTCACATCTCACCAACCTCAGCCTTCTACCGCTCTAGATCATCAGATGACCAACCTACTGCAACAGATTCTTCAGGGTCAAGCAGCTGGTGCAATGGAAGCTGCTAAAAAATTTGGTGAAATCAAAATGCAGATGAATTACACCTATAATGATCTCAATAGCAAGTTTGAGTCATTGAACTCAAATATTAAGTACATGGAGGGTAAGACTGCATCTACTTCTAGCACATCACAGCTCCTAGGAAAAGCAGTCCAAAACCCAAAGGACTTTGCTCACATTAATGCCATCACTCTAAGGAGTGGAAATGAGTTACCTAAGAGGGAAGGATCAGTTAAAGTCAATGAGGACAGTGAGGTTGAAGATGGGGAGGATTTGAGCTGCAAAGAAGACCAAGAAACTCGTCTAGAGGCTGACTCTAGCAACCAGCTCGACTACCCTGGTCGAGCTAGCCCTCCACTTGCTGCAAAACCTGCTGTTTCAGAGAAAAAAAAAAGCACCCTTTGTCCCTCCTCCTTACAAACCCAAACTGCCTTTCCCAAAACGATTCAAAAAGGAAATTATGTTGAAGTATAGAGTGCTTTTTGACAAGCAAATGAGGGAAGCAGATATTAGGATACCTCTCATTGATACCTTCTCAATGTTTCCTGCATATCAGAAATTCTTGAAGGATGCAGTAAACGAAAAAGCCAAAGAGGTTCAGGGTATGGTGGTTTTGTCAGAAGAGTGCAGTGCCATTATCCAGAAGAGGGTTATCAAGGAGAAGCTAAGTGATCCTGGTTCATTCACTCTACCATGCTCTCTAGGTCCATTGATTTTCAAGAAGTCCCTTTCTGATCTTGGAGCATCTATCTATCTCATGCCACTCTCAGTTGCTAAGAGATTAGGATTCAGTAATTACAAGCCTTGCAACATCTCTTTGGTGCTTGCAGACAGATCTGTGAGAACTCCTCATGGCATGTTACAAGATCTACCTCTACGGGTTAGAACAGTTGAGATACCTACAGACTTCATAGTACTGGAGATGGATGAAGAACCGAGAGATCCTCTTATTCTAGGAAGACCTTTCTTAGCTACAGCTGGGGCAATTATTGATGTTCGAAAGGGAAAGATCGATCTTAATCTTGGGAGTGATTTCAAAATGACATTTGATATCAAAGACACAATGAGAAAGCCAGCAATAGAAGGACAGATCTTCTATATTGAGGAAATAGATCAACTTGCTGATGAACTTCTGGAGGAACTTAATGAAGAAGATCACCTTCAAACTGCTTTGACAAAGAGTGGGAAAGATGGGTACTTACACGACGAAACCTTGGGTTATGAGATGATTTTGGACTCACATAAGGTTCTGGAAGGGTCAGAGGTCTTTGAAGATCTGATTGTGGTCGAAACAGAGGTTTTTGCAACAGAACGCCCTGGCGCCACCACCTAGCTCGACCAACTAAGTCGAGCAAGCCATCTTCCCACGTCGGACTCGACCACACAGCTCGATCCTTAGGTCGAGCCAGATTTCCCTGCCTCAGACGACTCGTCAGAACTCAGAGCACCTAAGGTAGACCTTAAACCGCTTCCTGCTGGGCTAAGGTACGCTTTCCTTGGACCAAATTCTACATACCCAATCATAGTCAATGATATGCTTAGTGATGATGAGTTGCATTTGCTATTGACTGAATTGAGGAAGTTTAGAAGAGCAATTGGGTATTCTCTAGATGATATTAAAGGAATTTCTCCTAGCTTGTGTACTCATAGAATTCACCTTGAAAATGAATCATATGCTAGCATTTAACCTTAGAGGAGATTGAACCCGAATTTGAAAGAAGTGGTTAAAAAAGAAATTCTTAAGTTTTTAGAAGCTGGAATCATCTATCATATATCTGATAGTACTATGGTACAGAGCAACAAGTTCCATGGCCTACCTCTGGAGGATCCTCTTGATCACCTAGATGAGTTTGATAGGCTCTGCAGCCTCACTAAGATCAATGGAGTCAGTGAAGATGGCTTCAAACTAAGACTTTTCCCTTTCTCTGTTGGGGACAAAGCACATATGTGGGAGAAGAATCTACCCCATGGCTCTATCACTTCATGGGATGACTGTAAGAAAGCTTTCCTTGCTAAGTTCTTCTCCAACGCTCGCACGGCTCGACTCCGCAATGAGATATTCGGCTTTGCCCAGAAAAGTGGGGAGACCTTCTGTGAATGCTAGGAACGTTTCAAGGGCTACACCATTCAATGTCCTAACCATGGTTTCCGCAATGAGTCCCACCTCAGCACCCTTTACAGGAGAGTTCAACCAAAGGTCAGAATGCTTCTTGATATCGCTAGCAATGGAAACTTCCTCAACAAGGATGTTGATGAAGGATGGGAATTTGTGGAGAACCTTGCTCAATCTGATGGTAACTACACTGCAAAATATGACAAAAGTGTGCGAAGCAATGTTGATTCCGACGAACGGCACAGGAAGGAAATGAAAGCTATAAATGCCAAATTGGATCAACTACTCCTCAGCCACAAAAAGCACGTCCATTTTGCAAGTGACGATGAGATCTTCCAGATTCAAGATGGGGAGGACACAAGTATGGAAGAAGTCAGTTATGTTCAGAATCAGGGTGGCTACAACAAAGGTTTCAACAACTACAAGAATAACCCAAATCTCTCTTACAGGAGCATCAACGTTGCTAACCCGCAGGATCAGGTGTACCCACCTCAGCAATAACCGCCTCCATCCAAACCTTTCACCGCTTAGAACCAAAATCAGAGTTTTGTTCCTAAGCCACACTACCAGAGCAACCATCAGCAACAGGGGGTAATGGGTCCACCACCGGGTTTTTAACATCCCCAAGCTCAGTCTTCTACACCTATGGATCTCCAGCTGGCATCCATGGTGCAACAGCTTCTACAAGGTCAGGCAGCCGGTGCATTAGACGTAGCTAAGAGAATTGGTGAAGTCCAATCCCAGATGGACTACTCCTACAATGATCTCAACAGCAAGTTTGAGACATTGAACTCCAAATTCAAGTACTTGGAGAATCAAACTGCATCAAGTTCTCCCACAAAACCTCTTGGCCAGCTTTCAGAAAAGGCAGTACAGAACCCCAAAGATTTTGCACACATCAATGCCATCACTTTAAGGAGTGGACGGGAGTTACCTGAGAGGGAAGGATCAGTTAAAGTCACTGAGGACAGTGAGATTGCAGATGGGGAGGATTTGAGCTGCAAAGAAGACCAAGAAACTCGTCTGGAGGCTGACTCTAGCAACCAGCTCGAGCACCCCACTCGAGCTAGCACCCACCTACTGCAAAACCTGTCGTTCAAGAGGAAAAGAAAGCACCCTTTATTCCTCCTCCTTACAAGTCCAAACTGCCTTTTCTAGAAAGATTCAAAAAAGATCTAATGGAGAAGTACAAAGCAATTTTTGACAAACACATCTGGGAAGCAGAGATTAGGTTGCCACTCATCAATGCCTTTTCAATGTTACCTGTATATCAAAAATTCTTGAAGGATGCAGTAAATGAGAAAGTCAAGGCAATTCAGGGTATGGTGGTTTTGTCAGAAGAGTGTCGTGCCATCATTCAGAAGAGGGTTATCAAGGAGAAGCTAAGTGATCCTGGTTCATTCACTCTACCATGCTCTCTAGGTCCAATGGTCTTCAAGAAATCCCTTTGTGATTTTGGAGCATCTATCAGTCTCATGCCACTCTCAGTTGCTAAGAGGTTAGGATTCATCAACTACAAGCCTTACAACATCTCTTTGGTGCTTGCAGACAGATCCGTCAGAACTTCTCATGGCATGTTGGAAGATCTACCTCTGATGGTTGGAAACGTTGAGGTACCTATGGATTTCATAGTCCTAGAGATGGATGAAGAACCGAGAGATCCTCTGATTCAAGGAAGACCTTTCTTAGCTACAACTGGGGCAGTTATTGATATTTGAAAGGGAAAGATCGATCTCAACCTTGGGGCTGACTTCAAAATGACGTTCGACATCAAAGCCACAATGAGAAAGCCGGAAATAGAAGGGCAGATCTTCTATGTTGAGGAAATGGATCAACTTGCTGATGAACTTCTGGAGGAACTTAATGAGGAAGATCACCTTCAGATCGCTTTGACAAAGAATGGGAAAGATGGGTACTTACACGATGAAACTTTGGGGTATGTGATGATTTTGGACTCGCATAAGGTTTTGGAAGGGTCAGAGGTCTTTGAAGATCTGATTGGGGTCGAAACAGAGGTTTTTGCGGTAGAACACACTGGCGTGACCGCCCAGCTCGAGTCACCTGCTCGAGCTAGACTACACTCAGTGCTCGGTGCGACCACCCTACTCGAGTGCACCAATCGAGCCAGACTACACTCAGCGCCAGACTCGACCGCGCCACTCGAGCCAGTGCTCGAGCCAGACTCCTCTACATCAGGTGAGTGGTCAGAACTCAGAGCACCTAAGGTAGACCTCAAACCACTTCCTACTGGGCTAAGGTACGCCTTTCTTGGACCTAATTCTACATACCCAATCATAGTAAATGATATGCTGAATGATGATGAGTTACATTTGCTATTGATTGAATTGAGGAAGTTTAGAAAAGCAATTGTGTATTCTCTGGATGATATTAAAGGAATTTCGCCTAGCTTGTGTACTCATAGAATTCATCTGGAAAAAGAATCATATGCTAGCATTGAACCTCAGAGGAGATTGAACCCGAATTTGAAAAAAGTGGTTAAAAAGGAAATTCTTAAGTTGTTAGAAGATAGAATCATCTACCCTATATCTGATAGTACTTGGGTTTCCTCTGTGCATTGTGTTCCAAAGAAAGTAGGTATAACTGTTGTTAGGAATGATAAGGATAAACTGATACCCACTAGAACTATCACTGGTCATAGGATGTGTATTGATTACAGAAAATTGAATGCTGCATCTGGAAAAGATCATTTTCCATTACCATTCATTGATCAAATGTTAGAAAGGCTTGCAAATCATCCATATCACTGTTTCTTAGATGGGTATAGTGGTTTCTTTCAAATTCCTATTCATCCTAATGATCAGAAAAAACTACTTTCACTTGTCCATATGGAACTTTTGCCTTATAGGCAGACCACTCACTAGGCTGCTATGCAAGGAACAAGAATTCATCTTTGATTCTGAGTGTTTGAGGGTATTCCAGCAGATTAAAGAAGCTTTGGTCTCAGCTCCAATAGTCCAAGCACCAAACTGGGACTATCCGTTCGAAATCATGTGTGATGCATCAGATTTTGCTGTGGGAGCTGTTTTAGGACAAAAGATTGACAAGAAGCTGCATGTGATATATTATGCAAGCAGAACACTTGATGAAGCTCAGGAGAGATATGCAACAACAGAGAAGGAATTGCTGGTTGTTGTCTTTGCTTTTGAAAAGTTCAGAAGCTACCTAGTGGGTTCCAAGGTGATAGTCTACACAGATCATGCAGCACTCAGGCATATCTATGCGAAGAAGGAGACTAAACCAAGACTGCTCAGATGGATACTTCTGCTACAGGAGTTTGACATGGAGATTGTTGATAAGAAGGTTATAGAGAATGGAGTAGCTGATCATTTATCAAGGATGAGAATAGATGATCCATTACCAATTGATGATTCCATGCCTGAGGAACAACTCATTGCTGTTGTCTTGGCAATAGAAGGGAAGCTGTCCTGGTATGCAGATTTTGCCAATTACCTTGTAAGCGGCGAAATCCCTAGGAGTCTTGATGCTTACAGGAAAAAGAATTTTGTGAGAGATGTAAACCACTACTTCTGGGACGAGTCTTACTTGTACAAGAGAGGTTCAGATGGTCTTTACAGAAGATGCATAGCTGAGGGAGAAGTAAATGGGGTTTTGGAGCACTGCCACGGTTCGGTTTATGGGGGTCACTTTGCTACTTTCAAGACTGCACAGAAAGTTCTCCAAGCAGGATTGTGGTGGCCTTCAATATTCAAAGATGCTCAAGATTTCATCACTAGGTGTGATCCTTGCCAGAGAATGGGTAACATCAGCAGGAGGGACGAGATGCCTCAGAACCCAATTCTAGAAGTCGAGGTATTTGATGTATGGGGAATTGATTTCGTGGGGACTTTCAACCCACCATCTCATGGGAACAGCTACATCTTGGTGGTTGTTGATTATGTCTCCAAGTGGGTTGAAGCTATAGCCTGTCCTACCAATGATGCAAGGGTGGTTCTAAAGATGTTCAAGAGCATTATCTTCCCCAGATTTGGAGTACCAAGAGTAGTGATCAGTGATGGGGATCCCATTTCATCAACAAGCTCTTTGAAAATCTTCTGAAGAAACATGGGGTTAAGCACAAGGTAGCCACGCCATACCATCCTCAAACTAGTGGGCAGGTGGAAGTGTCTAACAAGCAGATCAAAGCCATCTTGGCTAGAGTAATAGGAGTCTCAAAGAGACTGGTTCTCTAAGCTTGATGAGACTCTCTGGGCATATAGGACTGCGTTCAAGACACCAATTGGAAGAACACCATTCCAGCTGCTCTATGGTAAGGCTTGTCATCTGCCTGTGGAGATTGAGTACAAGGTATTGTGGGCAACAAAACTCTTGAATCTGGATATCAAGACTGCCCAGGAGAAGAGAGCATTGGATCTACATGAACTGGAAGAGGTCAGGTTGGATGCCTACGAGAGTTCCAAGGTTTACAAGGAGAGGACAAAAGCCTTCCATGACAGAAGGATTCTTTCCAAGGAATTCAAAGCTGGTGATCAAGTGCTCCTTTTCAACTCGAGACTCAAGATATTTCCTGGAAAGCTGAAGTCCAGATGGTCAGGACCATTCAGAGTCAAAGAAGTCTCACCTTATGGAGCAGTTACTCTGATTGGGAAGGGTAACTCCGAGTTTACTGTGAATGGGCAGAGGCTCAAACCCTATCTTGCTGATTACATCATCCCAGAGGGAACTTCCATCCCTCTAGATGAACCTTCCACTACTTAAGTAAACAGGAAGTTAAGCTTAGTGACTATAAACAAGCTCACTTGGGAGGAAGTCCCATGTCTATCCCTGTACATAATGATCTAATTTTCTTGATAAACCGTCGTTTAGTTTGCTAATTTTTGTTTTGTGGTTTGTTTGTGTGTTTTCAGGAGAAGGCAGAGCAGGGATGTCCGACTCGACCGGCTCCACTCGAGCCATGTGGTCGAGCCAAGGAGCGCCAAAATTCAAAATCCGACAAAGTTCGACTCGACCTGTCCCACTCGAGTCAATGGCTCGAGTTAAGTGGCGCCCAAATTCAAATTCGAATTCCGACAAAGAGACAAGAGCTGGTGCGACCGAATCACTCGAGCCCCAGGTCGAGTCCAGCTCCCGCACCGCTTACACCAGAGAGAGCATGGAGGATTCAATCTCCTCCTTCTTCTCCAACCCCTAAGGTACCTGCTCCATCATTTCTTGTATATATCACTTGCATTTTCTTGCTTTTTGTTGTTTCTTAAACCTTCTTTCCAAATTTTTACCACACAAGGGACTGTGTAATTTTAGTTTGGGAGAAGGGTTAAGATTTGTTTGATCTGTTTTCTGTTTTTTTATTTTGATTTTGTGCATTTTTGAGTCACACACTCGAGCCCCTACTCGAGTCCGCACCAAAGGAGTAGTCTTGATTCCAGCTTGACCCAACCTACTCGAGTCCCCTGGTCGAGCTGACCTTAAAAATACAGTCTTGATCCCAGCTCGACCAAACCACTCGAGTGCCTGCTCGAGCCGGAGATAAAAGTGTCGTCTTGAAGGTTTTCTTAAGGACTCAACCACCCCACTCGATCCAGATTGCTCGAGCCCGTCTCCTAATTTGCTATTTTGTCTTTTTGTGATTTAGGGTTTTTAACTAAGAGTATAATACTCTGTATGAGATTAGGACGAATTCATTCTCGTTTTTTAGGCTCTTATCATCTGTTCATCTGTTCTTGCTTCTTGGTTCATAGAACTCTGAATCTACTGAGTATTTGTGTTTGAATCTTTCTATCCCTTCTTTTCTCTTCCCTATTTTTAGGATTATGAAAGTTTTATTCATTTCTGGGTTTTTGAGTTTGATGTTCTTAATGATTTGTGAGTAGTTTTCTAGGGTTCTTAAGGATGGGTTAGGTTTAGGTTTGGAATCTAAGTCTATTCTTGTATGTATAGGTTGGTTCTTATCTTTAGCATTCTACTGAAGCTCATTCCTTTTTCTTGAGAGATCCCTGTTCTAAAGTGATCAAACCATGTGAAAGGGACCATCTTTCTCTCTTAACCTTACCCTTAGCCAAATGAGTTTATTGAATGTACATAGCTTGATTCATGGTTTGTGCGTAATTGAATGTTAAAGGGAATGATAGATTTGAATGCATGTCTAGGTTGAGACTTGATTGAAATTGTGCTGTGAAGAGTATGGCTAAACTTTTTAAGTAGAGTTCATATACTTTACATTCTAGAACTAGCAACTTGGACATTGGGATCATCTGTTATATCTGCAAGCTTTGGTTCTGAATCCCCACCTTCAAACCTCTTCTCCATCTTATTCTTCTGTTTGCTTGAGGGCAAGTAAAGACTAAGTTTGGGGGAGTTGATATGTCTACATTTTATAAGGTTTTAGCATGCATTATTCATTCATTTAGCCTTGTTTAATAGCTTGTTCTTAGTATTTATTTCTAGTTTTGCATACTTAGAGCATTTTGCGTTAGGTTTGCATACATTCTGCATTTTGGAGTCTTTTCAGGTGCACTTAAGGAGTATTGAAGCTGTTGAGGCCGAATGGAGAGAAGGAAGAAGGGAAAGCCAAGGTCCTCACCACACAGCTCGAGTCAACCACTCGAGCCGGAGCCAAAGGAGCTGTCTTGGAACCAGCTCGACCGCACCACTCGAGCCAGCCACTTGAGTCCATGCCAAAGGTGCCGTCTTGGAACCAGCTCGAGCCCCACACTCGAGCCCCTACTCGAGTCCGCACCAAAGGAGCAGTCTTGATTCCAGCTCGACCCAACCTACTCAAGTCCCCTGGTCGAGCTGACCTTAAAAACAGTCTTGATCCCAGCTCGACCAAACCACTCGAGTGCCTGCTCGAGCCGGAGATAAAAGTGCCGTCTTGAAGGTTTTTTTACGGACTCAACCACCCCACTCGATCCAGATTGCTCGAGCCCGTCTCCTAATTTGCTATTTTGTCTTTTTGTGATTTAGGGTTTTTAACTAAGAGTATAATAATACTCTGTATGAGATTAGGACGAATTCATTCTCGTTTTTTAGGCTCTTATCATCTGTTCATCTGTTCTTGCTTCTTGGATCATAGAACTCTAAATCTACTGAGTATTTGTGTTTGAATCTTTTTATCCCTTCTTTTCTCTTCCTAATTTTTATGATTATGAAAGTTTTATTCATTTCTGGGATTTTGAGTTTGATGTTCTTAATGATCTATGAGTAGTTTTCTAGGGTTCTTAAGGATGGGTTAGGTTTAGGTTTGGAATCTTAGTCTCCTAGGTGGCTTAGGGTTAGATTAGACGAAATCCCTTCTGGATTAGTGCTTTTAATGCTAGTTTCTCTCTGATCAATTGAAATTATATCATAGGTTTTTCCACACCCAGAAGGTGTTTGATGAATTAATCATCTTAATCATCAACATGTCTTTAGCAAGAACTCTCGTCACCAAATCTCTTGTTATATTTGATCTCAACTCTCAAACCACACATCGCCTCGAGTTTCCTACTTGACCAATGGTCATCAGGAAGATTGGTGAAGTTTTACCTTCTGTTATCTCCGTCTCAGGTTTCACAAGAGCGCTACTAAAGAGTAGTCTCGAGAGTTTAACTCATAAGTCCGCAAGTGCACAGTCATGAAATTGTAGTAATACAGTATCGATCCACAGAGAGAATAGAATAATGCACAGAGAATGTAAAAGCAAATCTAATTTAGGCGGAATAATAAAACGAGGTGGTGTTGAGTCCTAAACTAAATTATGCAAAATAAACTAAAAAATAAAATAAATAACATAAATTAAATGACTTAAATTAATTGAATAATTAAATTACTGAAATTAAATTGCATAAATTAAAGTACATAAAATAATTTGCATAATTTAAATGGCATAAAATAAATGGCATAAAATAAAGTACGTAAAAGACATAAATTAAATAACATAATTAAAATACTTAAATAAATATTTACAGAGAATTGGGTGATAGTGGATTTATCAGAAAATCTAAATTATAGGATTCATGTTCTATTTTTTTAGTTTATGTTGTCAATCTAGGGATATTCGAAGTTAAGCTAGTGACCATTTTCGTGATAAACTAGACACTATGTCAGACCCATTCTCATGGCGACCTTCACGCATTACATGCAATCCCATCATCGATTACTCTTATGTGTGAGAGACACATCGATTGGCGGTTGTCACACTACCAACCGATTAACCAAGTGATTAGCTTGCGTTAGAGCGTGTCTAAGACGAAGAGTGAATGAAAGATCTATTTCTAGAATATAATACCACACTCATGGTGATGTATTCCTGAGATCAATACCTAGCTTGGCCACAACTAGGCAAGCAATGAGCAACTCAATCAAACAACAAACTCGATACTAGGTAAAACTCAATATTATGTAGATCTTGAAGTTTTAACCCACTCTTATGGTGCTAAGGGATTCTATTTGCATAACCGCACCTCTCGGTTTAGTTACATCCATAAGCACATCCCAAAGGACATAGATTAGCATTAAGATACCTATTAGAGTAGCTAGATCAATCAAGAACAATCGGACATATTGAATCATAAATCTTTGATCTCATCATCGAGCACCATCCTAGTGGTCTAAAATATCTACTCTCTTGTCTCTCCGAGGGTAACGGTGGAGACAAGGAATAGGAACATAGAGCAAAAAATAATAAAACTAAAAACTAAGAACGGTAAAGTAAATCAAAGCATAAGAATAGACAAAAGCATAAGAAACAAGTAAACTTAAAAGAAGAACTCTTTATTGAAAATGAGACAAAAGGTGGCTAGAGAATCCTCTATTGTTTCTAGTGACAATGTATGAGTTTATATAGAGTTTAGGAGGCTTGGAAGATCTTAATTCGCGATCCCAAAGCTTCCATATCTTGTATTTCGCATTAACCAAAGTTTCATTTTTTGCTCTGTGATTCAATATCGACCCTCACTGGTCGATGCTCTGGGTCGATGTGGATCCTCAGGATGACCATCGACCACTTCTGGTCGATGCTTGCGTCGATGGTCTTCGTATTTGGCTTCTGATTCTAACTTTTGAGGTGCATCGACCACTCCTGATCGATGCCTTCAGTCGATGAGCTGCTCGAAGTTTGCATTGACCAATCCTGGTCGATGTTAGGGTCATTGCTTCCTTTGTGAACCTCTTGAGATAGTTAAACGTGATATTCTCGGCCCGAGAAAGTAACTCCAAAGTCCCTATGGCTCCTTAAGGCTCCAAAATACTACGAAAATGTAGGTTTTGCTCCAAGTACCTATAAACAAATAAACACACACAAATGCACTAAAACTATCATAAATGCATAGTTAGGACATATGAAACTACACTAAATGAATGCATGAAAACGTATAAAATACGATGCTATCAGAAGTATACCAGCCCATCCCTGAGAAAATATCTGAGTCTTTCCAGATTCCATCAATATAACATTTAGTAACTTATGTACTCGTATTGTTTTCCACGATTGGGCTGCCCTTATTCTCTTGAAATTGCTCGGTTATTTGAGATGTCGTCCATGCCGATTTCGTGCTTGTTGCCAAGTTTAAAGTATCTCTAGGACACATATTCGAATTAGAAAAAAAAATATTGTTACGTGCCTTCCAGATAGGCATGTCAATTTTGACCCGCTACGAGCCGGGTTCGGGCTCACCAAAATAAAACCACTTTTTGCTGGTCTACCGGGGTGGGTTGTTAAATTTTACGGGTTAGCGGGTTAAACCCTGCGAGCCCCCGGATCACCGCATAAGTTTTTTTTTTTGGGATTTAGGCCCATTTAGTTAAAACAAACTGCCCAAAACATAAAAAGCCTATAGAAATTTTGCGGGTTTATGGGTTTATGCGGATTTACGCGGGTTTTTATGCGGGTATGCGGGTATGCGGGTTTTTCACTCATTTTTGGTTTTGGCGGGTAAACCGCGGGTTTATACGGAGAGGGTGCAGGTTTGTTGGAAAAAATCCGACACTTATGCGGAGCGGGTTCGGATTAGCAAAATATTGTTAAAGCCCGCGGGTTAGCGGGTTGCAGGTCACGGATCGGCTCGCTTGACAGAACTACTTCCAGATATACCATATAATCCACAGATAGCGCCTAACTTTGTAGGACCGGAGGGCATTCGAACAGTGCATGATTGACTGTTTCAAATTCCACTACGCACCACACGTAATGTGTCTCACAATTTATATGCCTCAATCGTAGATTAGACATCACCGATAAACACTCTGCTAGAGTCTGCCAAATGAAATGTTGCAGTTTTGGTGGACATTTTAAACTCCAACAAAACGTCTGTAATGATTTAATAGTGAGTCCAAAAGTATTCATCTCTTCTCTGCATGGAAGATAATTCCTTGCCACTCTATAACCTGATTTTACCGTATATTTTCCCGTTTTAGTGAAATGTCAATCCATCGAATCCGGCTTAAAATTGTAGCTAATTGGCATACTTTGTATGATAGAAGCATCACTCGGGTCAACGATTCTCCTAATTAGATGCATATTCCAAGTTTGAGAGACTGGATCATCTAAATGACTAACTTTATAAGAGGGATGTAATTGTATCCCTTACATGTTGTTGGCCTCAGGGATAGAGCTTGTATCTAGGGATCATTCCATACATAGGTAAAATGTTACGAACCTACTCTTTTAATTAGACCATTTTCCACCAACGAACGAGCCGATATAAGATGGTGAGTAGGATCTTATTTGATCCATTAGATCTAAATGCCTGTAATATCTACCTTTAAAAATCCTAGCCAACAATGATTCTGAAAATTTCATTAAACAGATGTGATTTTTGTTGTTATAATTGTCTATTATTTTATTGAAACAAGTGTGTTCTTTTATACTTTACCATTATCTTTAATAGCATTATTCTAGATTTTTAAAATAAAATATGATTTAAAAGTTTAACAAAAAAAATTAAAATTCGCGTTTTCACGAAAGTACCACTTTATAACATATTTCTAGTCATCTTTCTAGTGTATATCACAAAAAATTGTAAAGATCTATGATATTTGGTTTTAAAATAATTTTGAAGACATACATGTATTTTAAAAAAAAAATCAAAATATTATAAATAGTGATTAAAAATAAAAAAATTAAATTAATTTAACCCAAAAAAATAAATAATATTTATAAAAATATGAACTTTTTAAATATGATTTTTTTTTGGTGGTCTAAGGCGTTCTCGTTTTTTTTTCATGGTAAATATGGCAACGCATGAAATATTTTTACTTGAATGCCGCCCTCATTTAATATATGTAGGATATCTTTGTAGGAAAATAGTATAGCTTGTAGGAAAGTAATTAATTCCATGTACTTATTTTTCTTAAACGAAACCAACCGTCACTCGAATATTACAAAGAAAAAAAGTAAAAAATTGGTATAGTTAATTAGGATTTTGTTTACATGTTTCTTTTTTTTTTTTTTGGGATTTGCTACGATTTCATGTAGATGTCCGATTTATAAGTTTTTCTTTAAAAAATTCTGAACCTGATTTCGTAAGGTTAGTTAGATCACAACTCTTCGTAAAGAAAAAAAAATTGTTCATATCGTATCCACCTAATCACGGCCGTTGGATTAATGCGATATTTAAATTGAACATTTACAGAAATTTATTGGATTGGACGACCCTACATTTTTATTTGACTAAACGACCCTCGATCTTCTATCTTGATCTCCCATAAGAAAATCAAAATCCTAATCCAACCACTTAACTATATAGCGTCTATGATATAAGGAAAATTATTAACATTCTTGGATCCTACGCAACTCAAGTTTCCTTTTAATAGGCACCGTTTGCAGGCCCATTTATATTTCAAGCTTGCTCATTATCTCTTTCATATTTCGATTTCAACATACACTGAAACCCTAGCCACCTGATGATCAAGTTCGAAAAAAATATGAGAGTAAGGATTGCGAAGGAGAGATCTGACTTATGCGACTTGACTGCTGCTGCAATTAAGGCTACTTACAATACACGGAGCCTTGGCGGAGTCGAGAGATGCATCGGTGTGTTGAATCACTTGAAGTCTCTGTCTCTTTCCGTGAAGGATATACAATCGTCTGAATCAATAGTTAAGCTGGAGACTCTGAGAAGGCATAGGAACCCTAAGATCCATTGGTGGAGCTGAACGAGTTGAGGCAGATTAGTGGGATCATGGAGTATCACCACAGGTTTGAATTGATTAGCGCTAAGCTGGATTTAGCTGAAGAATGCCTGGTTAGTGCATATTTAGATGGGCTCACGCTTGATACTCAAACGCATGTCAAGCTGTTTCAACCTACATCTGTTCGGGATTGCTTGATATTAGGGAAGTTGTATGAGAAGGCGGTGATGTTTCAGCAAAATAAGAGTTTCGCGAAGAAATTGGATGAATTACCAAAGAAGATTCACGATGAGAAGGTAAATGAAGCAAATGAAGAAGAATTGATTCAAGAAGTGAAAATAAGATCAGTTGAAGAAGAATCAATTCCACAATTTCAGGTACCGGTTTCTAACTTGGATTCTCACAATGCATCACCGGTTGTTTGTGAGAGTTTCCCATCTGTTGTTGGCTGTGATGATTTGTGTGAGAAATTAAAAGTCTCTAGGGTTGACAGTATGCAAGCATTGGCCAAAAACATAACAAATGATGCTAAACTGAGGACTGCACATCAATTGTTTGTTGAAATGACTCTAAGACCTGAGAGTTATAGGAAGAGAAGGGTGAGCTTCTTCCTTAGGTGCTGGAAGTTCAGGTTTAAAAACAAAGTTTCCGGTCAAGAGCAATATCACGCTTTCACTCATAAGAGAAGATTGGAACAAGGTTTTTACTCAATTGATGTGGTGAATGACATGGTGTTTTGGATTGTTGAGTTTAAGTTCTGCATTTTAATCATTGAGAAGGGAAAGAAGTTGCAGCAACATGAAAAGAGGATCTTGAGTTTGCTACCTAAGTCGTGGAAGTTTAAATTCAAAAAGAAAGATTCTAAACAAATGGATATTTGTGCACTTGATAATGTTGTTGTGGCTGCTTTCTACGCTGAGCCCCAGAGGTTGATGGAAAGAAGTGTCTTCGTTGATAAAATAGTGTTGGTGCAAGCAGTTCATAAAGCAAAATGGAGGAAAGAAATGGAGATCAGCACCTACGCCTCTTGGATTGATCATATTGTTCCTGGACGTAATTCATCTGCTCCACATGAGGTGTTATCGAAAGCTCATGTAACTTCTACATTCGATTCTACAAATGTGGATGCATTGGAGTTTGCAATTGGGGATAAGGGAATTGTTACATATTTGAGAAGGAATGTCAGACTTGCAGGAAGTTTTAACTACATAGTTTTGGAGGGGATTGTAAACCATACTCAAGTTGGAGGCACAGTTGGTCATCTGAGACTTGAAGTTTACAAAGTTCGATTCAACAGAAGGTTTATTCAAAGGCGAAGATTACAAGAGGAGCTGATGGAAATACAACAATTGAAGCAGAGAAAAGCTTTCAAAACATGTTGGTTTAAATACAGAAATCAAAAGCAGAGATTAAAGCCAAATAACAGAGTATATGGACTGAAGCTTAAATTGGAGTTGTTGTTCTTCTTTGGTACTCTTCCAAGACCACCAGAGATCATTTTAGTGTTGGTTAACATCAGGGCAAGGCTACTACAATGGTTTTGGTTAAGTGGGTGAATGAACCAGAAACAGAAGCTAAGTGGGAGTTCTTATTTCAGTTGATGCAGAAGTATCCCAATTCTAAACCTTGAGGACAAGGTTCTCAGAGGAGGGAAGATTTGATATAGGAATAACCGAGCATCCACGTGTCAAGCTGAGAGAGCAAGATGGAATCAACGGCTGAGATTAGACCATTAAAGCTCAACGCTCAGGATTCAATTTTGCAATCGACGGTGGAGATTTGGACGTTAGAGATGGACGCTCAGGATTGGATCTGGAAATCAGCTTCTTTAGCTTAAAGTCTAAACGCGTTTGTAGAATCAGATAGTCGAAATTGATTGTAAAAGTTTCTTGTTCTTTGTTTGTGTGTTGGTTCGTTTGTTCTTCAGATGTTGAATCTTTGATTCATCACTCTTGGATTCTGAACTCTAGCTTTTGTTAGCTTGGCTTAGTTGTTTCGGATTGTGATTTGTATTTCGTCTTGCGATTACAAATTGCGTTATCAGAAAATTGCTTTGCGATTCTTTTCTGCAATTTTCCTTTATCACTACACACAAGGAAGCGACAAATCTTTCAAAGCTGCTCTTACCAGGGCTCGTCGGAAGATGATGAAGCATGTTCTAACAAGGTGTTCGGAGTTGAAGAAGAAAGAAGAACAGAGATCTATGGCTCGTGAAGTCACCACCTTTTCGGTGTTAAAGAATAAAGAAGACGAGAGATCTCATCCTCTTGAAGCGGTAGAGATTAAGAGAATGATCAAACTTTTGGAGTTGAATAAGAAAGAAGATCAGAGATCATTGACTCGTGAAACAGAGAAAATTAAGAAAGAAGCGAGGAACGAGTTTTCGGCGTTGAAACAGAAAGAGGGTCATATATCTGAGACTTGTGACGAGAAATATTTTAAGAAAGAGACAAAGAACGATCCAAAGCCGCTCAACTTGAAGAGAAGAGGTGTTGCTTTGGAGGATGATACGACGAAGAAGCCACGTGAAGATGTTGCCTACAAACTAAGTTCCTGTCCATTGATAAAGAAGACGAAAACAGAAAGGGAGCTGAAGAACAAGAGAGTGGATGAGATGGTGAAGCTGTTCGAAGCAACAAAGAAAGCTGCTGATTTGGCCAACGCTAAGGGCGTTCTCTCCGGTAAACTAGAGGCCTCTCGCTGTATTGACACACTCTCGTTACTCATAAAAATCAATATTACTCCAAAACCTACAGAACCAAGGAGGATGATGGAAAGGCTTGAGGGACTTACAAAGCATAAAGACCGCAAGATTTGCCATGTTGCATCAGCTCTTCTTCACCTTTGGAGACAGAGGATCAGAGAACAAGGACGTAAAGAGTGTATGACCAAGACGTTTCCTAACAACTCCCGTAAAGCTCATTAGGTATTTGAAGATCATGGCTTGAACAAAAGAAAGTCTATGGTGGATCCAAAAGGTTGTAAATCATTGTATCAAGAATATATAAGTGTGAGGAAGAGATGAGATATCATTTGTATGTGCGGTTGAGTTTTGAGCAAGTATAATAGTGGATTTCCGGGATGTTACATCATCCCGGCGAGATGTAGGGTTCCACATTGGAACCTGAAGTCGTAAAATTCTCTGCGTCTTTACTTTTCTCTGCTTTGTTTTGTTACAGACGACTGATCGAGAGAAAAAGAAGTCAAGAATCAATCATGCATGAGTGTCTCCAAAACAAACATTCACAGATAACCAGTTCAGGTTAAACCTCTCACAAGAGGGTTAATGATGCTTTAAAATATCTGAAAAAACCAGATTTGTCCTAGATTTACAAGTTTGTATGATGATGAATCGTAACGAACAATTAAACGCATAAAGTAAATGAGACACAGAGATTTGTTAACGGGGTTCAGTTAACCTACATCCCCGGGACCTAGTCCAGAAACAATTCAATAGAATAAGAACGCAAAATACAATTGCCAATGATAACCGGCACACACCCGTGCCTATCACTCTTATCTAGATGAATTAAGGAGACTACCACTCATTGTCTTTTCTGATGAGTGTAGCTCCACTACAGCCACCAACAGAACGCATCTTGTCTGGTGGGACGACACCACACACACATGTGTGTCTCTCACAATAGAACCCTAGGTGCGTAAGTTTTTCTGTCACCACCTAGTTCTATTTATACTCTCCAAGATCAAAACCCTAGGTTAGATACACGAGCATTCCAAGGCCCATCAGTTGTAACCTCCACGTCACAAATTTAGTTAGCTCTGGAGTCCACGTCAGCTACTTTCATTCGCTGACAATTCTTCCGACGAGAACAGCTTTCAGCTTGTTTCCAGCAATATCATGCATCTTTTCCATACCACGTAAAGCCTGCAATCCAAGAACCACATACGTTTTTTCACTAATGTGTCTTGGTCTTTCTTCTCTGTTTCACTTTATTGCTCTTAGCACAGCTCTTGATCATTATCAGCTTCACCTCATAGTGCTCTTTCAATCTCTCCTTTTTTATGTGAGTTTGTCAACTCAAGCTCGATCTTGTAGACATCTGCAAAAACAACAGCTTCACAATAGATAACACTCCCCTACATCAATGCATTAATAATCTCTCCCTGCTTGAGTGCATACTCACATAAAAACCACAACACACATATTATGTTACAGTCAAGACCTCATCTTCTCCTTATTGATTATGTGTTCCAAACAAGTACCTCTTTCACGTGGACTTCAAACTAGTCGTTAATGTTCTTCTGTAATCTCCACACTCTCTCATTCTCCTCCTTTTTGCTTGAATTTGACAACTGAAGATAATTTTTTCACGAGGATGCTCATTGTACTCGATGTAGGAAGGTAAATACTCTACAAAACTTATGCTTTCCTTCAACTTGATTTGCACAAATTCATTCAAAAAAACAAATACATCCATAGTGTTGAGAGCAACAACTCACATTCTGGTCATAACAAGGGATATCCCATCTTGCTTCTTCATGATTTTTATCCATTGACGTACCTTCTTGATAACCATGCTTAACAATATCATCTTTAATGTGGATTTGGGTATGATTGAATATATATCCAGAATTCAGACGTGAATTTTAATGTTTTGAGATATTGTAGCTTCTCTCTTCCCCTGTACCTCAAATAATTTACACTTATATCTCCTACACAAGCAATCTATACACTAATTAATGTATATGTTTTAATGATGGACATGGGTTTAAAAATATTTGTAATGGTAAGAAGGCCCAAAACATTTGTACTTTTACGGAAAATTTCATTCAAACCGAATCGATTATGAATTTCGGTTTAAATTTGACAGATTCGTTTTCCCAAACCGATCCCCAAATTTTAATGGGAATTTTATAAGAAATGCCACTTTTTTAAAAAAAACTTGTAGAAAATGCCACATTCTAGAAACTTTACAAAGAATGCCACAAAACACTGTAGATGGATTTTAAAAAAGACTCTTTTACCCTCGATTTAAACATATGTTCGTTTCCTATGCGCCCAAATCTTCTTCTCTATCTCTGTTGGTATTAGGAGGCACGCTGCTCCGAGAGGAGGGGAAAAAATCTAGGCAAAGGGGTCGTCATGAGTAGAAATTTGAGCCTACCGAGCGAAATCAAATTGACGTAGTCGGGTAGATCGGAGTTAATCGAGGAACTGTTGGGTTTTGTTGTCAATTGGGGAAATAATAGTCAAAAATCATGGCAGCCGAAGCGATTGTTGAAAAAATATTGAGGAGCGACGACGGCTCATACCGACGCAGAGTTTGTAGGGGAGTCCCGCCACCGAGAGATTCGGTAAGAATCAAAATCGAATGTATGAATTTGATTCGACAAAAATAGGGTTTAGTTTTCCTGTAATAATGTCTGAGATTGGGTTTGGGAATGAAGTAATTAAACATTATCTGCAGTTCTAAGTCGCAAGAGGAAAACCAGGCGCGGGGGGGGCACAGCGAGCGAGACCCCAGCAAGGGCTGGCCGGAGTGGAACGAGCAACAGAAGGCGAAAGAGAGGAAGGTAATAGGGGGAAATATAATAGTCGTTATAAAATTGGAAATGGTGGATTGTAGACATTATGCGATATACTGTGGGTTAATGTTGTCTGTGGACATTCTGTTTATTATCGACATGCTAGGGTTGAATGCTGGTTAATGTTGGTTGGGGACAAGTCGGGAGAAATTGGGACTAGAATGAAGAACTTAGGTTTGGCTTGAAGTAGTTAAGTGTGGGGTGAAATACACCGGTGGAAAAAAAATTAGGTAGCAACTTTGTGTTGATTGTGGACATGTTGGGTATTCAATGGTCAATTGTTGTTTGTAGACATTGTGGGGTTGAAAATGGGTTTATGTTGATTGTGGACATTATGTTTATTATGGACATGCTTGGGTTGAAAAGCTGGTTAATGTTGATTGGGGACAAGCTGGAGGAAATTGGGACTAGATTGAGGAACTCAGGTTTGGCTTCAAGTAATTAAGTGTGGGGTGAAATACATCGGTGGACAAAAAATTAGGTAGCAACTTTGTATAGATTATGGATATGTTGGGTATTCAATGGTCAATTGTTGATTGTAGACATTGTGGGTTTATGTTGATTGTGGACATTATGTTTATAATGGACATGTTGGGGTTGAAAGCTGGTTAATGTTGATTAGGGACAAGCTGGAGAAAATTGGGACTAGAATGAGGAACTAAGGCTTCACTTCAAGTAATTAACAGTCGGTTGAAATACAGAGGTGGCCAAAAATTTAGATAGTAGGTTAGTGTTGATTGGGGCCATGTTGGGGATTCAATGGTCAAATGTTGAAATAAACTTGAATATGAATACAATTTTATTGGTGAAATAAACTTGGATATGGTTACAAGTTTTAACATATTGCTTATGTATGTTGGGCGCAGGTCGAGTGGCGCTACACGCCTCAGCAGTAGTGGGAGAAGAAAGCGAAAAAGACGCTTTATGGACAAAGGTCAAAACATATGTCTTCTATGGACATCCCTGAAATTATGCCACCAATTCTACGAATAGGAGCTTCTGTGGCAAATGTCATGTGTGGCCAACTGTTCTACATGTGTTTGTTGTCCATGCAATTATAGTATTATTGTAGTCGACAACTTTAATTGTTGTATGCTCTACATACCTAAGGAGTTTGCAATATCTGAAATATTAGTCCTCGATAGATAAATATTAGTCCTCGATAAACATTATTGTATGCTCTACATACCTAAGGGGGTTTTTGGTGTTGTCGTTCCTACGCCTCACGAGAGAATTGCTCAGCCGTATCATATTCGTAAACCACCGAACAGAAATTTCGCACGTTTGTCCGCCATTATTGCCACTTTTCGCTCTGGTGGTGGTCATGTTAAGCGATAGACATAATATGTGGTGGAAAAATGTAAAGATAAAATAGTTAGACATAATAGTTGGTGGACATAAATGATTGACATAACTGGTGGACATAAGTGGTGGATAAGTGGTAGACATAAACAGTGGGCATAATTAGCGGAAACACATGAGTGGAACCATACTAAGCGATGGACATAAAAAAGAGCGGACGTAATGAGAAATAACAACCAATAGAATACGTCGAGCAAGTGAACAAGGAATACGAGACATAGGTTAGATCAGAGGAAACTATCCTGGATAATTTTTATTTTTGAAAGAAATAATATACATAATTTACACACATAATTTATGGACATAAAATATGGACTTAATTTAGGGACATATGATGATCTTCTGATTCCGAGTTGAGTTCTTTTACAAGTAAAACAAAAATTACGTCCCCGAGAAAGTGATGTCCCAGTAGTTGTTTTTTTTTTATGAAAATCGTGCTTTGTTATCCCAGGACGAGTAATATAACGATGAACCTGGCAGCGCTTCTGGACAAATCTGCAGTCTTGAATATATATGTTGTGGACACAAGTTATGGACGTAAGTTAGGGACATAAGTTATGGACATATATCATGGACATCATCCTATGACCTTGCAATAAGCGGGGGATAGAAAACGGACAGAATACTTGGTGGACATAAGAGGTGGATATAATGAACGGAGATCTCTAATCAGAGGTGAAATATTTAGTCCTTGATGTCGTGTCTCGGTACACAAATTAGTATCAAATGGTAGTTCTCAGTTGTTGAACATGTAGAGCAGATCTTTATACTGAGTTTTTGTTGATTTACGTGTTTATCTTTCTTCCATATGATATTAGCTCAATGAGTCATAAAAGTATAATACGAAGTGGACATGATAAGAGATCGATATAATAAGTGGTGGACATGTTAAGCGATGGACATAATAAGAGATAGACATAATAAGTGGTTGACATATTAAGTGACGGACATAATAACTAACAGACATAATAAGTGGTGGACATATTAAGCGATTGACATGTTTTGAAGGGACATGTTTAGGGTGGACATGTTTCCCGAAACTTGGAACTAAACATAAAGATAAGGTACCATAAACGTGTTACAAGAAATTGGCGAGACAACAAAAAAGGAATGACAAAAGTTACATTCGTCCACGGCTGGATGATAAATGACTGTGGACAAATGTTGTTGAAGACAGCAATAACGATCGCTATAATTGGCAGTTGACAAATGTAAAGGTAAAATAGTTAGACATAATAATTGGTGGACAAAAGTGGTGGACATAAGTGGTGGACATAATTAGCGGTAAACATGAGTAGAACCATACTAAGCGATGGACATAACAAGTAGTGGAACCATACATAATGAGAAATCGTATACGCCGACAAAGTAAACAAGGAATACGGGACATAGATTAGATCAGGGAAAACTATCCGTGGACAGTTGTTATTTTAGAAAGAAATAACCGACATAATTTATGGACTTAATTTAGGAACATATGATATGGACATAGTTTATAGATATATATCATGAAAATGATCAACTGAACTTAGAAAAAAAAAATAGAGCTCTGTCTACAAAGGCAAAATGCAACAATAGGGTTCTTTGTTCCGCATTGATGCATAAACAAACCTCCACCATTAGACCTAAATCCTGTCAGTTTCAAAAAGAAGAATCCATATGTCACATACGATGTTACGACATTACTAAAACAGAGGATATATTTTAAATTGACGGGACACATATTTGAATTCGTCTGAAGGGTAAAAATATACTGGAAAATCAAAACTAAAATGTGGACAATCTGGATTCGGACTTCAGATTATGCGCACAAAATTTTCAAAATACCAATCGATGTCTCTTCAAAACAAATTTGGCCACTCTAATTGAATAGGGGATAGAACGAGGCCGATCAAAATTTAACAAGCCCGCAAGTCGATTTTGCTGAGAAAGATAGAGAGTCGAAAACCCAGAATGAAAAACTCAAACTTTACCTCATGTGAGAATTGGCCGAGGGAGAGCTAAAGCTTGATGGATCATTATCGAGTGTGATCTGAATCCTTCATGTATTTGAGAAGATCCAAAAGATAAGAAGCAAGATCTAATGCAAAATCGATTTTGAAGTTTTTAGTTTTTTATAAAAAAAATCTTTCTTCGCTTCAGATTTTTTATCAAAGAAAAAGAATAAAACATTGAGGATAACATTGGAAGAGGGCAATACGGTCTTTAACAAAATAGCATACAGTAACATTTATGACATTTTTTGTGAAGTATTGTATTTGTGGCATTTTTTGTAAGGATGTCATAGTATGACATTTTGTATAATAATCCCAATTTTAATTATTCGTACCAAACTGAACCAGATTTATATTTTGGTCCAATTCCGTCACATTTTTCACAAACCGAAAAACCAAAATTTCAAAAGTAATTATCAACCATGATCACATGACCTATTGGCTAATGTTATAGATTGGTCAACTATATTTTAACACCATTTTGACCCCCATGGGTCATAGATTTTGCTTCTAGAAACAAACAAAAGACACTTAGTACTATAGTTGGCGTAAAAAAAAAACATTTATTAAGAAAAAAATCCGTAACTAAAACAGATAGTTCATATTATTAGGAACAATTTAGTATTAGTCAAAATAATGGATTCAAACTTTAAGCATCTACACTAATATAAACAAATCTTAAAGAGCGAATTATTTCTGATGTTTCACAACCTTACTTTAAAATTCAGGAGCATTTCTTCAAAAAAATAAAAAATTTAATCTAATGTTACGTTATTACATACACCTTTTATAGATGTCCAATTAAACGTGATGGAGTTAAGGAAAATGCAATAAAACCTCATAAATTTAATGACATCTACGCAATTCAAACATGCATTTATTCCTAAACTGGTACTACTTTATTACACTTTTCACAAAGTTCATTGAATCTTAAGACGTCCAACAAAAATTAAAAAAAATAAAACTGTAGAAATATAAGTACAACTGTAAAAAATAAAAGTCTAGAAAGCATCACCTTTTAAATTAAATTGATTAACTATCAGATAAAATAAATAACGGAATTAATACAAATTAATTAAAACGAAACGGTGATAAATAAATAAATAAAAAGGAGAAAAATTAATCGCAGCGTCGTCCCTATATCTCTCTCTCCCTTTCATTTATTTCGTTCCTATTTTGGATCTTTCTCACTTCCGTACACACAAAGCCAAACAAAAAACAAAAAAACAAACTGTTCTCTCTCTCTTTCATCGAATTCAAAAATCGAATTTGTGGTTGCGTTAGGTCTTCTTCTTCTTCTTCGGGTCACATAAACAATGGGACAACAAAATTTGATCTACAGCTTCGTCGCTCGTGGTATGGTGATTCTCGCCGAGTATACCGAATTCAAAGGGAATTTTACATCCGTCGCTGCACAGTGCCTCCAGAAGCTTCCTTCTTCGAATAACAAGTTTACCTACAATTGCGATGGTCATACGTTTAATTACCTCGTCGGAAATGGCTTCAGTGAGTCTCTTCTTCTCGATCTGTATATGCTTGGATTCGCGTGACAATAAGTTTCGGTTTCTCTTTTTGGAAGGCGTAGTTTTGATCTATTTGGTGGACGTAGATGTATCTTTTTTGTATTAGTATTGTAATTGATTACACTGGATCTATTTGGTGATTTTCTATCACTACCAGTGACATTCGCGTGTATATTTATGGATCGTTCTGCTTCGGTTAATGTTTATCTGGATCTCTGTGTTTGGTGTATGGCTTGTTTGTGAGAAGGCCTTGTTGTTTGATTCAAATATGATGATAACATTAACTTACATGGAATTCAGAAGCTCTTTTGCTACAGCCAAACAAAAATTCAAAATTGAAACTACTGTACATACTTTTGGCATGTAGTGATGTTTGATCCGATTGCATGTGTTTATGTCTTTAGTTTGCTTTGCCTCTTGTATTTGAAGTATGGGATATATGACCAATACTCTACTGGTTCGTATTTGTAAGCCATATAGGGTCTTTTTTATAATGCCCATATCTCATATTTGTCCATGGACCTGATAAAAGATTATCTTTATTGTGTAGCTTATTGTGTTGTTGCTGTTGAATCTGTTGGGAGGCAGATTCCAATGGCCTTCTTGGAGAGAGTTAAGGAGGATTTCAACAAGAGATATGGTGGTGGAAAGGCTACCACTGCTCAAGCCAACAGCTTGAACAGAGAGTTTGGGTACTTTAGCTCTACCATCAGAAGCTCCCTTCTTTTAGTCTCGGTGGATACGATTTTAACTAGTTTGGCTGTACCCCAGGTCTAAACTGAAAGAACACATGCAGTACTGTGTGGATCATCCTGAAGAGATTAGCAAGCTTGCCAAGGTTAAGGCTCAAGTGACTGAGGTGAAGGGCGTAATGATGGAGAACATTGAGAAGGTCAGAATCATTTATACATGTCAATCTCACAATTCTGTATCATTAATTTGAGTATATTTGTCATATCTGGCTTGAACTTCCTCTGCCCTTAAGGTAAAAGTGACACACTTCTGCGAAACTGACTGAGCTTCATGTAATTCATTCATTTGCAGGTCCTTGACCGTGGTGAGAAAATTGAGCTTCTAGTTGACAAAACTGAGAACCTTCGTTCACAGGTTATTACTTACCTTTACACTCATATGTGCCTGAATATTTTGATAAATTTCTTTTTCAGCAATTGAAATTATGCCAAAACAAATCAAGGAAAAACCCTATGTGTATACAACATATAAACGCATAACGGCATAAGCATGAAATGGCTTTCCAGTTTTCAGAGTCTTTATTTTTCCAATTCAAATATCTACAGGCACAAGATTTCAGAACGCAAGGAACGAAAATGAGAAGAAAGATGTGGTTTGACAACATGAAGATTAAGCTCATAGTCCTCGGTATCATCATTGCCTTGATTCTCATCATCATCCTCTCGGTGTGTCATGGCTTCAAGTGTACCTAAAACTTGAAAGAATAAGAAGAATATGTAACGAGACTACCAGCCCCACATTGCTCTACTAAGCTGATTGGAACTTTGCCCGGTATATGCCCTTCTTTTTCTTTCTGTTTTCGCAGTCTCTCTTTATATAAATTTTTTTCCATTCGATTTTGTTAGGGTAAAGAAATATGATGATTCAGTACTGAGAAATGATCCTTTAGGGAATGAATGTTTGGAAAGATATGTAAGCTGTTGGGGTTTGCTCATATATATATTAGGTCTTTTGTGCTCATGGTGATGATATGTTTTTTTTGTAATCTAAAATATAGAATGTTGAGTTTCTGCTGTCTTCTTCAATCTCCTCATGTTTTATTTTATTTTTTCCTTTGTTGATGCTAACCAAATGAACGAAACCATGATCTGTCTGTTACAATTATGCATTATTGATCCTCGTTTGCCCGCCTCAGCCGTTTTTCTCATTAGAAAAAACTGAGATGTATGTTAATAATGACTACAGAGAATTCAACATTCTTAGATAAAGATTACAACAAACACAAGGAAATGCTTCAATACAAAACCAACAACTACTTGACAGACATTGAAGGATCAACCTCAAACTGAAACAGTCCTAACGGTTTCTGCTTTTATTCGGACCAATTATCTTCGCAAGCCACTCTGCTTGTATGAAGCAATGACTTGTGCTATTGCCAATCCAACCAACACTCCAGGTCCATATCCTATTGCCACTGCTTTCCAGTTCAACACTTTTTCTTCCTCTTCGCCGTCTTCTTCTTTATGCTGCTGTGTTGGTGGCGTTATACTCCCAAAGCAAGTTTCCTCGAGTGGGCTTTGCATCCCTTCAAAGGAGGATTTAGATTTCCCCATGATTTGTGTTCCTTTGTGGTATTTCACCCTTGAGTTGGTTGTGAGACACGTTTATGTACGCCAAAAACGAGAGGGTCCCCTAGTCCATTAGGAATAGATCCAGAGAGTTGGTTTCATGATATACCTAGTGACTCGAGCTCCTTAAGATTGGCAAAAGACAGAGGAATATTGCCTGTGAATGCGTTGTTTGATAAATTGAGTGCAATCAATGCCTTGAAAAGAACAGTGGATTCAGGAATATGTCCTTCAAGTAGATTTCCAGAAAAATCAATGGCGATGTACGAAATAAGGGCCCTCGCTTGATGGGGAGGAAAGATAGGACCATAAAATATATTTGAGCGAAGGGTAAGGACTTGCAAATTCGGTAAAACTTTGAGCCAGAAAGGAAATGTGTTTCGATTCAATTATGTTGTTTATAATGCTTAGAAACTTAGAGATGAGCAACTTCCAAGAGACCTTGGAAGGCTTCCCTGTTAATCGATTAAAGCTAACATCAAGTGTCCGTAGCACAGAACGCATCAGGGATACTTCCTCCCAGGTTGTTGTTATTCCGGAGATACACAAATGCCAAATTACTCAAACATTGAGGAAGCTGTTGTGGGCTAGATCAAGAGCAGCGAGAGAGAGCTTCTGTTGCAGATTGAAAGAGGTATCTCTCCCTCAAAACTATTCAACTCGTCTTCGATAGAGAGTGGTAGATTAGCAAGTGGCTGATGCCGGAATATTTCAAGAACTGGCTGATGAGGAACTGAAGTTGTTGAAAGAGAGATCAAGGTATCTGAGGTGTTCTAACTTAAAAAGGCTACTGTTGGGATTCATTGTTCCAGAAAAGTCATTATAGGAAAGGTTTAAATGGGAGAGGTTGCTTAGATTTCGTACAAGTGGAAAACTACAGGTGAGCTCGTTAGCGTAAATGTCTAAATAGAAAAGTTGGTTTAGGTTACTAAATGTGCAAGGAACTTGGCCAAGGAAGCCATTAGAGTAGAGAAACAAAACCTCTAATTTGTTGAGATTGCCAAACTCGGAAGGGAGTGAAGCGGAGGTTAAGTTGTTTTGAGAGAGATCAAGATAACGGAGCTGATGAAACCCGAAGAGGCTACTGTTTGGCTTCAGAGTTCCACTGAGACAAGCCTTGAGCCGTAGCTTCGTGACCGCACCCGTCGAGTTATCGCACCAGACTCCATTAACTAGAAGAGTCACTCTGGTTGCAACCACGGGTTTCAAACTCGTTCTTGAACTGCGTAAAGAATTGAATCTGGTGGGGCCGACAAGCAACAATATCAATAACGGGAAAATTTATAGTGAAGAAGCTTCAAGGGGAGACACACATGCAGAGTAAGAGTAGCGAGAGAAAAAGCAAACGCAGATGTGATTCCGACATGAAATCTTTTTAAGAAGAATGATTTTGGTTTTATAAAAGTGAGAGAGAAGAGATTCGTATAGACAAATGATATGTGGTTTGGCATAAACTTAATTAGAAGAAGTAAATGCTACGTGAAATCTTTGTATTCGGGCTTGAAGAATAGTATGGCTAAGTGGGATCGAAATGCACGTTAGTTAAAATTTCTAACGTGTAACTAGGATTGGAATCACATCAGTTTGAAATTTCTCACGTAGGTTCAAAATTACAGAAATAAACTTAACATAACGACAAACACATTGGATACGTTGGTCAGTTTATGGATTGAAAACGTTTGTAGCTCATGGTGTTTCAGATTTGCTCATTGAATGAAAAACTTTTATATGATCATGAATACACTTGCATTTACAGCGTTACACAATGGAGTGAGTTAAGCCTGCCACAAATTCGAGGGCATAATTTAACCAATTGATATTTGACCCTACACGCATGACGTAAGGGACTTAGAAGAAGTAAGAGCAAAATCAGACTGCAATTATGAATATTAAAATTATTGAAAGGTTGTGAAAGTTTTAAATATTATTCGAAAAAGTGAGTAATTTTTTGTTACAAAAAAATTACTATTTATTTTTTAACGTTTATTTATATATACGGGAAAATATTATCATGCTCCGTTTTGATTTTGACGGTGGATATATTATATAAAATCAGAAACCTGGCCGATTAATTCAACGTAATAGATTAACAATAGTAACTTAAGTTTTAACGTTTTATTCCTAAGAATATCATGCTCTGTTTTGTTACGTTTATAAATTTTGACAGGGGATGTATAAATATATTCAGAAACCTAACCGAATAATAGAGAGAGATTCAAACTTGATATTTTATTTGTTTATAATGGGTCTTTCTATTGGGCTTTTCCAAAACTTGAAGGTTGAATATTTGTTTATAAATATATTTGTTTTATGTTGCTTCTATTTAACGGC